>JANZLQ010000005.1:17180052-17222977 GCA_026212715.1 Elanus axillaris | reverse complement strand
ACTGAACTCAAAACACAGCACTGTACCAGCTACTAGGAAGACAATTAACTCTATCCCAGCTGAAACCAGGACACTAATTCAAAACTACTGGCCCCGAAGCACAGCATCACCTCTGCAGTTCTTCAGCTGAAGTACCGATGGTGGTGGCACATGGAGTCCCACCACTCAGCTTTATGGCTGTGAGAACTTCAGGGTCCAAAAAGTTTGGGAAGCAGGTTAGCATCTTCAGAGGTTTCCCTTCCTTGGTATGGTGGCAGCGGGGCCAAGTTCCTCACAGAGCACGTTTGATGTCACACCTGTGATGAAGTCCCTAAAGGTATTTTAAAGAGTTCAAGCTGGCTTATTCTACCATAGGAGATCACAAAGGTCCCATAGCCATATCATCACAGAGCTCTGAGCTGATACATCTGATCGCAACCTGTGCCAGATCTGTTTGCCATTAAATCATTAGTGGTCCATAAAAACTGATAATAAATCAAGCTACTATTCACCAGACTTTGGCCATTTCCTAATCTCATGAAACACATAAAAATAGCTACACTAATGACATTGTTATGAATCCAGTTTTCTTGCTCATCATTACCATTTTAAAGTGGCTTAAATGGACTAGTAATCACCATAGCAACAAAGCAGCAGTCAGGAGGACTACTATTGAGAGAATTTGGTGTCTTAAAAGGGAATGTGTTTTTTTACATCTTTTCATTGAAACCTGGGTTTCTTCTGATTTTGAATCTGATAACAGACCAGAAAGAAATGGGAAGAAAATATGAACATTCTCATGAAAGCACTGACTATCCCCAAATCTACACTTATTAATTGATTTTAAGGGCTATAAGTAGAGAAGTAAGTAGGAATTAGCACATCAGGAAGGACCTAAGTATGCATTAGGGTAACTAACACATTCCAGTAGCAAAAATGCAATGTTGCACCTAGGAAAGCAAATAACTGAGGTCTGTAAGAAGACCACAGTGTTTTGCTGTACCTGAGGCTTCAGGGGTATATAATGACTTTCTGCTTCTGCCTCCTCCTTCCATTGTCAAACATTCACAGACCCTTAAAATGACCTGTCATGGCATACATCACAGTCTAACATAGTTATTTAAGTTTTTCCTTAGACACTGGCAACCACAGCTAATCATATTAGGGTTGAGATATAAAAAAAATGTTTAAATGTGTGTGCTACTGCCTGTCTTAAAAGGTTCAGATCTGTCTACAAAAAATAATGACATTGAAATAGCTATCATTGTCTGTTGTCTCTTTCCTACCCTTCCTTGTTTCTGGAAGAATTGATAGGTCACAAGAAGAAGCAAACTGAGTCAAATATAACAAAACTGTTTAAAAACAGTTTTACTTTTTTTTTTTTTTTTTTAATATTGAACCATATCTGCACATATGCCCAAGAAACTCTGAGTAAAAACTCCTCCTGTGAAAACTGAGCCAGCTGCAGTTGATGTTGGAGTGCTGAGATATTCTTCTGCAATGAGCCCTTCACCAGCACACAGCAGCAGAGCCGGAGGCTCTGAGTCCTGGGCTAAGAAGCCGTGGGGAAGCCAGAGGTCAGTTTCTTGTTGGCTGGATCCTACCCCCTACTTAGATTATCTTGCCAAGCCACGGACTACAGCAGGGCTCTGGGCTTCCCAAAAAGAAAGATAGCTCTTCTTCCCCAAAATGCCTGACTGTAGTTGTTCTATTTAGGCACTAAATAGGCAAAATAATTAGCAGATATAAACAAGACACCTGCCTGGATGCAGGCATCATTTAGCAGCCTTAGAGAATAGGGTTTTGCAGTGCACAGTCCCTTCCAACCCTATAAAAAGGCAGTGGTGAGAGTTTTCTGCTCTTGACGGGCTGCCCCTCGGCATGCCCCAGTGCCACGCAGCATGGGAACTGTGCCCTGACAGCCAAGGCATGAGGCGGGCATACCGTACAGGGTTTGGAGCCCAGGAGCAAACTGCGGGCAGATGATGGGCTGGGGGAGCAGTAGAGCTACCCCCAGCCACGCTGGCCAGCCCTGGGCTGCTCAGGTTACTGATTAGACAACAGACGTTGCACCCTCAAAGGCAAAGTCCTTTTCCCAGCTCTTTCCAGTCTGTTTACCTTGCTGGAGCCTGAGGAAGCTGCACAGATCCTGCTGGAGATGAGGCTTCTCCATGCCTCCCCACCCTGCCTACAGCTGGCAGACTTCTGCATCAGGAGGTGCGAGAAATTATATTACTTCAGCCTTTAGCCTCCACCTTGCTACAAAAGCATTTCAGTATTACAGAGCACCTGGATTAACTGCATTGCTTCTCTTTTTGGAATGCACAAACATAGTTTTCTTCTTATAAGGGGCTTGGGTGCATGTCAAAACTTGCATCCTGATGCCACTGTAATCACTAGGTATGGAGTCCTTTTCCAAGACCTGCATGCTGACCTGTAGCCAGATGCTATTTTCACCTCACCGCTGACGAGCATGTAGAAACTGCTGATGAGCAGATCTAAAGCTGTACAATTCCTCCGAGTTCCTTTCCTTCATCATTAAATGGACTCAGATGGACTCAGCTTCAGGTTGTCCCCAGCCATGCCCAGGGCTCGGGGAGGATGCAGGTTGTCTTTAACCATGAGCTGAATGCAGCAGGACCCACCAGGAGAGAGCTCACAGGAAAACAGATTGGTTAAAAAAAACACTCCGGAGGTCTCAGAGGTGCCCAGCTGAGCAATGCTGTGGGTGATGGAGACTTCCAGCTCCAGCACAGTGCAGCAATACCTGTACCACTTGGGGATGAGTGGCTCTTACCCATCCTTTGCACAGGAGCACGTCACCCTCACAGCTCAACAGGCTCCTGCACGTTACACCCTGCAGCAGCTGGTAGTCAAGTGCTGGCAACAAAGGTGCCTGCTGCTCATAAAAACCAGAAAATTAGACAGACTACAAGGTAGCTCTTCCTAAAGAGAGCATCAGAACCAACATCTGGTAAATGCACTTCAACTTCATCCCCTGCAAGGCCTTCCCTTTAAATTGGTTGAAAATCGCTCTCATCAGCTGTATTTCAGCAACAAATTAACAGAGAGAAAGGGGGTTTAGGTCACCTCAGCCACATCAGTAGCAAAAGGAAATGGAGACCAAGGGTCCCCTGAGCCCAGGCTGGCCTGACACAGCACAGCCTCCCTGGCTCTGCTTCCATCTGTAGACTCAGCCTCCAGCAAGGAGACACCAAGTAGTTCCTGCACTTCAAGAGCTACAGAAACAGTATAAAACCAGAGAGAAACAGTTACCCTAATAAAAGGGGACAAACAATGCAGGACAGGTGAGACTGCTCCGTGAACAGTTCCCCTCTCTCCTCATCATGGCTGTTCTCATGACCTTGGCACAAGGCACAGTGTGAGTCACGCAGTCCTTCCCACACAGAGCTGGCTGATTAAAAACATAACGAACACGATCACATGTGGAACAACAGTGTGGAAAAGAGGGTAATGGCCTAAAAACGAACTCTGTTTTGCTACAAGAAAAGTTCAGTTTTTGACTTAAACTGTTCTGGCTGTAGCCTCAGGACAGCGGAGCAGGACCCCTTCACCTCTGCCTACCCGCTGGTGGCTTGGGGTCAGCACTGGCCCAGTGGCCAGAGGCACAAAGCCCTGATGTTTCTGTCACTTGTTCTGGCTGGGACAAGCTCGAGTGTGAGGGGGTGATGACTCTCCTGGCGAAGAGGAGAAGGAAGCTGTGACTTGTACCCAGCTGGGAGCTGCAGAGGGACAGGACCTTGCTCCGACTGCTCTCTGTGCTGGGGGTACGTGAGCTGCTCCTCCCTGACCACCTGCACAGCCATGTAGGAGCCTGGAGCTCACTGCAGGCACCTCCAACCAGCTGCTAAAGCCAGCAGAGCAGCATGAGCTGGGCTCAGAGGGGTTGTCAAGCTTGCAGGCACCATAAAGGTCTTCCGGGCCAAAAAGCTTCAGCAGCTCCATACACTTGGACAACTGCAGGGCTGGGTGCCTGCCATAGGAGCTTTGAAACACCGACATTTGGGGCTTAATCCCTCTTGGAGATCTAGCTTTGCCAGAAATCAGAAGTCCGACCGAGTTTGTCACCACTGTGCTCCCCCCATCACAGCATGTGACATCTCCTGCCAGGTGCTCAGGTCTGCTCTCATTGGCTGATCTGTTTTCCAAGCAATCTGGTGTGATTGCTGAAATGACGCTGCTGAAAGCAAGGGAAAAGTGTCTCTCATCAGGGCTTTCTTGACAGTAATAAAAAAAAAAAAGTCCAATTCCTAAAAACAAGAACTCAAAAGTAACTGAAACCCAGCACCTATATTATGATTTTATATTCTCCACCAAGGAGGATTATAATACAGTGTTATAAAGTATCTCAGCCACAGAATGACATAAGTAGCTTATACTTATGTCCTTATAACGGACCTTGTGTGATGCATTTTCACACAGGGCTTACAGGTCAGGTTCCCAGAGCTGTCATGGGAACCTCTCAACATCAGCAGTGCCAAGGGATGAGCCATGGCCAACAGTCCCCACTCCAGTCTAGCACTGATGATGGGGTTTTTTTTTTTTGCACTGGTGACTCGGGCTGCTGATGCTTTTGAAAAGCAAGGGAGCAAAATCATAGAGACAGAGGTAAATACAGCAAACACTGAAATGCCTAGCACTGCTGCAAGGAGACAGATCGGGGTGTGTTTAACAGGCACAGTACTTTCTTCACAGACTAAGGGTATGGGGGGCATAAAGGAGCAGGACATACCCCATCTGTGAATACTAGTCACTCCTATCTAGGTTTTAAAAGCATCAAGTGTTAGAAACTGTGTATGCCTGAGAAAAATTCTCATGCAGGTGTGTGGCAATGGGGATCTGAGCTTTCTCTTGGCAGCCACCACTGCTGGTACAACCAGTGACACATCTGCACGCAGCTTACAAGTCAAGGATGAGATTTTTTTGCAGATTCAGGACACCAGCACCACCAGCAACTTACAGGCTAACAATCTGATCCTGTATCTGCCCTCATTTTATACCAACCCACATTTGAACTTCTGAAGCTGAGTCAAGTATAGGTCTGCCCAAGCTGCACTTTGAAGAGATGATGAGCACTGCACACAGGCAAAAAACAGGGAGAGCATTGTGCTTCCTTGGGGGAACTGCAAGAAATGAGATAAAACCATTTCTGCCAGTTATTTTCCCCACCCCCTTTTGCTAAAGGGGGCACCACAACTTCCTTCTGGCAAAAACTCATTCTAGACCCAACCCTCTAGAAGCCACATTTCCCAGCAGGTTTAACCAAGAAGTGATTAACCAGCTAAAGCAGGCAGGAACACTCCCAGCCCTGCAGTATCAGAGATTGCAGGCAATGCCTGACAAGTCTCCCAGTGAGAGGAGCACCCGAGTGGTGCCATCATCTCCCAAGCCCTTGGCCCCTGCGGGAGCATGGCAGGGCTGGAGGCAGCTTCGGGAACTGAAATGGGGAGGGCCGCCTGAGCATGATGGCTGGGCACAGGGGCGAAGGGCCTGGAAAACGAAGGCCTGCCCTCATGTGAACACATCTGCTGTGCACTGAAATGTAAGGGTTTGGCCTGTTTGTCAGTGCACACAGCTACATACCCACAGACACAGATGCAGAAAGGAGAGGGTAAAACTGCAGAGTAACATAGGTTAAAAAAAACCCAAACCAACAAATAAATCCTTTTTTACTTCAATTTAACAACATCCAAGACCCTTATTTCTGACTTCCAGGAGAATGCACTGCCCTGCAGATGACAGGTCTTCTGCTCCTCCTGCAGCCACCCCCACCTTCCAAGTGGGACCAGCCTCAGTGCAGCGATTCCCCTCGCACTTGGCTCTGTGCTGCTGGCAGAGCCACGGCCCCTGAGACAACGTGCTCAAGTGGAAAGCCCACAACCTCTCCTGACCATGCTTCCTAGCTCCCCTACAGCCATCCCTGCTCTGATTGCAATGGCCCCAAAAACTAGACGAGCAACTACCACCCCGTCCTCACCTTCTTTCTGTCAGCTCTGGTTGAAGTTCTGACAGAAAGAGCATGGGAGAAGTCAGTGCTTGAAGGAATTGGATTTAGCAGATAAAATGTAGCTCTAACAGCATATTGACTCTAAATATTTGCACAATCAGGTTTTGTGTCGAGTTAACTTGCACACACAGACATTTTTAGCTCAGTTGCTTTCCATTATTCTTTAATATTACAAACTCAGCACCAGCCTTTAATGTTTCTCCAATTTACATTCAAAAGTTACCTCCAAAATCTGATGGATGTTGCAAAACTGGGAAGGGGAACACAGAGGCAACTGTATGCAACAGCTCCGTTACAGATACCAAAAAATGTACCTGCAGCTGCAGATCCAAGGGCAGCTCAGCCAGCCTGTAACAATTTACTGTGCTAGAAAGGGAGAGGTACACTCCTCTTCTCATTGCCCTCAGGTCCTCTCCTGGGCTTCTGCCAATTTTAGGAAGGTCTGGTGAGCCCTAGTGCTGGTATAACATAGGTAACAGGAAGCTCTTAGTTTGGCATGAAACTATTGTCAGCTTAAAATGTTTGCTTGAGCAGAAGCCAGTTTGGCTTTTCAAGAAGGTGTTTACCCAGTTGGACCTGGCACACCTGTAGAAGTAGGCATGAAAGGGCTCCTGTCATCTACAAGTAAGGAGAAGGCTGTATGGTGCACAGTAAGTCTTCACTAAGCTGTCCAGCTCATCAGGAATATAAACAATAAATCTACTCAAATAGGAATAAATTTTAAGCAAAAGTTAGCAGAGCAGCAAGTCCAGATTGTTTGCTGCCATATATGATTTGGGTGTATTTTTTTTCCCCAAAAGTCACCAAATGCAACTTGTATTTGCCACACAGTGACCTCGCATGAAGTCCATGGTGGTCACATTTGAAAATGGCTGTTAGGGCAACACAATAAATCCACATTCTTCACATAAACATTCTTTATACACTTTTTGGTATATTTAAAAGCAGGGTCTCAACATATTTACACGTCTTTGAAGACAGCATCTCCCCTCCTTTTCCAAAAGCCTTTCTGAACTTTGCTCAGCCACAGATGGTGGGGGGACCACCCACAGCCATACCAACTCCAGTTTTGGACTCAAAGCTGCTTGTTCCTCACATCCCATCTGTCCTCCCTTCCAGCAGACACCATTTCAGTCCTGCATCACCCAGACTAAGTCCAGGGCTTAACTGCCTTCTGCTGTGCTTTGCTTTCCTAGGATAGTGCCCAGAGCCACTCATCTTGCAGAAGGATTTGACACAGCCACTGCAACTCCGTGAGCTATGCAGTCAGGGTTGCTTATTTTGGGAAATCGCAGGGGTCAACACACCATGAGAAAACATGTGAAGCTCCATCTATGAGCAGGAAGATGGCTTTCTGAGGCATCTCCCCTGCCAGGTGAGCACTGTGAGCAAGGATGATGCCCTGAGTAGCTTTGGAAACTTTCCCAGAGCATGTCCACTAACCAACACCATTCACATGCTTCCTGCAGGCATCCAAAACACCGGGTATTGCAAGAAAACCCCATCTGAATACAGGAAAGCCCTGAAGTGATATACTAAACCCTACCCTGAGAGTAAAGAAAGGTAAAGAAAGGTAACTGCTACCATTATATATATACACTCCACAAAGAAATGCCCATTTGATCACTCCCCACCCCAAGCTTTTTTGCAAAGAGCTTCTTTTGTTCCCAAATGCTTTTCAGACAGCATCTCTGCAAATTTATAGACTTGCATGATATTTTTAGGGATTATTTGGTTTAGAAACAGTTCATGTGAGTCTTATTTGTTATTCCTGTTGTGTGGCTGATTAACATTTGTCAGTGGCTAATGACATTTCTGGTCAGAGGAGACGATTTTTTTAAAAAGCAAAAAGTAACACTATATAGTTGTTTGGTTTACAGACTTTATACTAGGAGCACTCCTCCCCAAATACCTATCTGACCTAGAAAACTAGGGAGAAGATTTTCAAAAGTTCTTACTGACTTAGCTGTGAGAGGTTAAAACCTCACCCTTCTGCTCAAGAGTAGCATGGAGATGCCTGAGCAAATATTGGCTTAGGTTCAGTCCTTCCCAAATACCGTTTTGCAGCAGGCAGCTATTTCTACATTTATTCCTTTCCAAACATGTTTTGTTTGACATAGGCTTGCACCAGTGAGAAAACTGGCTTTGTCAAGAAGAGATTTTGTCTGCTTTTAAGAGCTCACTCAACTATTTCAGGAAGCATCCTCTCCCTTCAGTTGTGCAGGTCATCAGGAGAAAGACATGATACATCAGCGTGAGAAAATGGAAGCCACTGAGTAATCCAAAGCAGCAGAGAGAGTTATTTAGCTCCAATTTACACAAAATGGAAGATGTTAACATGTGCAAGGAAGCTGTACTGAACTTGGTGACATGTTCATCAGGAAACAGTATTTCTAAATAATCAGGACTGAGAGTATGAGGGTATTTTTCTCAGAGGAAGAAAACTGGAACAACACTGAAGCAGAAAACCCCAGTTAAGAGGAAGCAGAAGAAAGCTCTCAAATCAAAACTTGAGTAGGCACAGAGACAGCAAAGCAGAAATTTGGGCCATTTAGGAATGAAAAAAGAGCAACTTCTCTATGGACATAATTCAGCTTGAAATTTCAGCTAGGCTGTAAGGTAAAAGCCAGCCACAAATTACTAAGTGAAGTGAGGATGAAGAGAAATTTCTGTCTAGGTATGCACATGCTAGTAGGATTTTATCCATTCACATGAGATCATCCAGAGATGTAATAAAGAGCAGAGGATAAGGGATGCAGTAGGCCAAATGGGCCAAGTGGGTTTGGAGGAAGGTTTGTATATGTGCATGAGGAGAAGCAAGAAAAAAATATGAAGGAAAACAAATATAGAGAATTAGGGGAGGGTGAAGCGTAAGGCAGAAGCTATAGAATAAACAAAGTTGGTATTTAATAGAAAAGCACAGTGAAAAAGGAAGACTGAAGGAAATCATCCTCCACATACAACTATTTTCCATGAAACGGGCGAAGATGGAGCTTCTGTAGAGGATGCAAAAGCAGAGATTTTGCCTAATTCACATCTCAAATAGGCTGTGAAGCTCACAAGGTACAGAAGAGCCAGCTATTTAAACACAGAAACAAGTATTTATTTTCCCCTTATCATCCCTGTCCCCTGACCAAATCCAGCATCAGTTCAGGCTAAACATAACAAACACATGTTCACAACTAAATCCCTGAGGCACTGCATTAAGCCAACTTAACTTTTAGCACATCCACAGCCCAGTGAGGACAATGTTGCTGCAAGGGACTGCTCCCTTTGCAATGGCCTGACTTCTCCAACACAGAAAAGGAACACCTCACACCTTTAGTACTTTTTACTCATGATGTAGGAAAAATACTTGAAGGTCTGAGATGAGTCAATAATTCACGGGTAAAACATTTAGCTTATCCTGAAACTGCCTAAACAGAGGAATTTAGTGAATCCAGGGATTCAGTAGAGGAACTGAGACTTAAAAATTACTTAAAAGTAACAGCAAAGAACCCCCTCTGCTTCTGCAAGCTGAACACTGTCACTATCCTTTATCATTAATCCAGGTACTGCACAAGCCATGCTTTTATCTGCTCACCAGCACGTGCTGGTGACACTCTGCAGACCACCACGAGCATGCCTCCTCTCCTTGCACAGGCATTAAAGAGTTACACAGAGCAGGTAAATGGCTCATTCAATTCAATTCTATTATCTTCAAGGGCTGCTAAAGACAGTTCAAGAGAGCAAGTGGCATTTCCATGAATGACCATCCCTTCCTCCCAAGTGCCATGCAGTCTATGGCTGAAATGAGACTTCCAGGCTTTACACTGTCCTTCCATGAGGCTTCAGGCAGGAAGGGTTGAATCCAATCTCTGTGAGCACTGCTGCAGATGCAACTCATCTTGTACAAATATTTAATGAAAAATGCATTAAAGTAGTACAAGTCTGAAATTAAGTATTGTCACATAAAATACCAGCTTAAAAGCACCACTGCATTGCCAGATGCGTAGCTGCCATAATGAAAAAACTAAATACTGAAATAGAGCAGCACGCATTCATGACTGGAAGATCTGTCCCAGACTGATCTATTTCAGCTGAGCAAAACACAGAAAGCAGTACTGTGGAGGCAAACAAATAGGTCTGGATTAGATGACCAGGTAGCTCGCTCCTGGTATTACATTCCTAACTGCAGACAAAGGCCTGCGTACCCAGTGAAAGCCAGTGCTGTGCAGCGAGCCTCCCTGGCATATACCACGCATAAAGAAGCCCTGCCACTTACCCCCAGCAGCGTTACAGGTTACACAGAAGCACAGTCAAAGGATCAGCAATTAGGTGTGTGTAGGTGCAACCGATGAGCTGAAGTGACCGCAGATGCTGCAGAACAGCCGCCACAACTGGATGTGAAATGCTTCTGCTGGGCATACCTCCTGCATACCTCAGGGGTGGAAAAAGGCTTATCCTTACCTCCAGTGCCCACCTGTAGCACAGTCTGCAGCAGTTTGTTTTGTGGATGAAGTCTGGCAGATATGAGTTTGCACTCTTACAAACAGTCTTGTGTCACCCATGCCCTCCTGCAGTGATAGCATCTAAGAAATCACTGGTTGCTTTTTCATCCCTTAAATTAACTGTATGATTACAAAGTGACAGAAGTACTTATTGACAAAGATCTAACCAAAAATGTACATCCACTCTCCAATACATTAACAGGATTATTTAAAATAAAAACATGTTCCTTGGGCTTCAAAAGCAGTGAGAAACAGAACTCATTCGCCTTCTCCCCCAGTGACGGACTTGATGTGGCTACGAATCTGCCCAAAAGCAGATTCACTAACTCACCTTCTTGTTCCAAGAAATCAGGCATAGTTTTGGTAGATAAGTTATTAAAGTTTGTAAGAAGTGTTAGCACAAAGCATTTTTAGGTTTATTTAAATAAAAATTATAATTTATACAAGACTTTTTAAACAAACAAGATTTTCTTAAAAAATGTACAGGGCAAATAATTTCATTATTTCAATTCTTCATACAGTATAAGTCTTTTGTCAAATAAAAGTTACACTGATAATGAATTATTTACAACTCCAAAATATAGACTCAAACTTCAGACATAAAAATTTTAACATCCATTATATTTCAATGATTAGTAGAAATTAAACATCTGCCAAAATGTACAGAATTCAATAAAAACTACCAGTGTTTTCAATACAAGTTTAAGTAGCCAAAAAAAAAAAAAAGTACATCCTTTCATCTCTTCACAATTGGATAAAATCTCTTTTCTCTTTGTCTGCAGGAACAAGGGTAGGGTTTTGCTGGCATCCTGTGTGATGTTGCTGCTAATAGCTTGTTTCATTCAATCTTGCCTCACAAAAGCTACAGTGCATCGAAAGGCATAATTTCATATTTTGTCTTTTTTTTCATTTAAATGGTCATCAATAAAGAATTAAAGCAGTCAGTTTTCATCTCCCCCTTTTTTCTTTTCCTCTTTAAAAGGGACTCAAACTAACCAACAGACTTCTAAAGAAGTTAAATCCAATTATGCGTGATCGATCCAGCAATGAACCACAGACATGAACATAATCGCAAATATAAACAGCAGACAGACAGAATGACAGGAACATCACTTTCTGCTATTAGAAAATAGCACTTTACATTAAGTGGTACGACCCATCCTTTTGATTATAGTACAGCAGGCTATACTGCAAGACTATGTAGGAAGATTGGAATTTAAGGTTAGAGCTTCAGTGTAATTATACAAATCAAGTATCTATTTACTCAGTGTCCATCCTCTTCTGCCCTCCAAACCTGGGAGAGTGTAGCAGGAAGGAAAAGTATGAGTAAACACACCAAGGTTACCTTCTAGTGTCTCTGAAGTCACATACACCACAAGAGCAGTTATGTAGCAGGAAATTGGACAACCCAACATAAAGTGAACTTTGCAAAATATGTACATAGATGTTTGTCAGTTATATTACAACTCTATTTTTTTTTAAAAAATCCAGTCTGTTTTCTATATATTAGAATGAAACAATGTTGCATTGCAATTTGCACTAGGTTTACTGCCTTAAGAATCACTAACTTTTAAGTTCACACTGTTAAAGTGCGGATTAATTTCAAACATCAACATGTTAGATCTTATAAGAAGTTTCTAATTTCTTTGTCCAGAAAAAAAAATTTCAGACCATATTGTATGCATGAGGCATTTCAGTCTGGGAAAAGGATAATGACTTCTTTTCTCCCTCTCCGAAGCCTAGGTATGGTTAATTGTCCTGTCACCGTCAACATCGGACCTATAGTTCTTCCAGGAACCAGAATCTAGGACAACTCTGTATACGAGGGCAAACCAGTGAAGGGTGGGAGGAGGTAATAAGTGCAAGTCCTACTAAAACTGCTGTTATGATCAGAGTGAAGGTATAAATTACACTTGAAAAATGATACAAAAATAAGAAAAAGAGCATGCTCTCTGTAAAAAATATAGTTTTCTGTTTCCTCCAAAAAAAAAAAAAAAAGGATAACCTTAAACACACCCAAGGGATTATTTTTTTCTTAAGACAAAATGAATGAATCTGATTAGGATTTATGTAACATTAAGCGATTTTAATGCCTATTGTTAGTCACACTTACTACTCAAGGAAGCTTCTAGAAAGGAAAGCCAAATGGTAATACACAGCAAGTACAAAAAGAGATTAATTGATTTTAAAGTAGGTTTGATGAGAAAAATTTAAGATCAAGGGTTTTTACTTAAACATAAAACCTGCATGTATAAAGTGAAGAAACCATAAACTGTCAAGCTACATCCATATTAGATGGTGGCAAAATGGATTTCCCCCCAGCTTCACTTGTATTTTAAGTTTTCAGGCCCTGAGTTACACCATACATAAGGAGGTCTTAGAAATGCACCCCTTTTTCAGGTCACATAAAGACACATTCAAGGGCTACTCTGACAGGAGAACTCAAATAGAACTTTAGCCACTACAGTGGATTCTCCCCTATTCTTGTTCACATTTCCACCCAGGCCACAGAGTTTTACCCTGTCAGTGTTTCACTTTATACCACTCAACCAAATCACAGTATTCAAATTATTTCTTCATATCAAGTTCGTATTAAGTTCTTCATATCATGCCTCTTCATGGCCAAACTGAAATAAGGTTTGTACAATTTGACTGCCACCTTCTTTATAATTGCTGCATTTGTTGAGAGACTTTAATTAAAAACTGTGCTAAGAGTTAAACACCCATGGTGTTTGTCTCCCCTCATTTTAACCCCTTCCCTATAAAGAAAGAAAATTCCTGTTTAAAAAAAAGACAAAAATCCATAAAATTAAATCCCATATTTATATAAGAATTTGCATCTCCATTGCTTTTAGGGGGGGACATTCATATAACGTCTGGAGACATCCATACTACTCAAAAGACATAGCAAAGGAAAAGACATACTGGAAGGCTTGGCATAACTCCTACTGTGCTTTCATGAGAATTCTAAACCTCTCTGATGGGTGCTATTATATAGAGTATAAAAGCTTTCTAATATTAAAGACAAAGGTCAATATGTGCTTTGCTGCTAGAAAGGCCTGAGAGAGTTTAGAGAAGGAGCACAGCCTTCCTGTTTTACCTGGCAGCTGGGTTTAACTGTTACTAAAATTTAATTTTGCAAGGGGAAAGACAGCAACATAACAATGCCCCTCAAACTATGCTTTGAAAAGGAACTAGTGCTTTCAGCTGCTATATTATAGTGTTATTTTATTACAAAGTGACTCAAGAGAAAAGCTAAATTGAAAAAAAAAAAGTCATGTCTCAGTTTAATTTAATTATTCCCACCTCCCCCAACACAAAAAGCGGGCAAGTCTTCAATGCATTAACATACAAACACCTTGTACATACAACATGTACAATAGCCCTTCTATGACAAGTATCTACAGAAATACAAATATATGATGCCTAACATTTTAGGAACAACATTTTGGTGCCCTCTTTTATAAAAAGTATCTGCCTGCCTTCCCTCCTCTTACTTTGGTTAATTAGGAAAGGAAGATATAGTTAAAAAACTTTCTCCTCCAATTCACTATACAAGCAATTTAAATGTCTATGCAGGAACCTAACCAAACCAATAAAACATCCTTCTGCAATGCAATAATTAGCAAGGAGGAGTTATTTTAAGTGCAATTTTAAATATGGAAATACAAAGATGATAATACTTCCCTGGTGTTGCTACCAGTTTTAATAAAGAACCCAATTAAAAACTCTGAGTTGAAGAAAGAGAATTCAGGCTGCTGCAGTCATCATTCTCACATACTGGGGAAAAATAACTAAGATAAAGGGATAAATGTATTCCTAGTGGTATCAGCAGAGTTAAAGGGATCAATCTGTTTCACTTTGTTACTTAGTCAGCTCTCCAAGTATCTTCCCAGCTTTTAATGTCAGTAAATAAACATTAAAAGTGCTTAATGTGCAAGGCTAATAGTGATGATAGCACTTTCACTGTTGTTTCATTTTGTTTTTGTTTTGTTTTTTTTACAAAAACCTTAAAAACAAACATGAAGGCATATATAAAATACACTTGATTTATGTAACAGATAGAATATAAACCACCAGACAAGAAAAATTATTGCAAAATAGATGAGGATGTTCTTTTTTTTTTCACTACCAAGTTGTAAAATAAGAAAGTTTCCTTTAGATCTTGTAAGATAAGATACTAGCTCTCACTGCTTGATGATGCAGAGGTTATTTTCACATATTGGTTGAAAATTGTGTCAAAAGCTTCATCTCTGTGTACCATGGCACCAAACACCAAAGGCTAAATGACAGAAAAAAAGATCATGTCAGTCTAGATATGAAAAATCTTCCTCTAGGTATAGTTTTAGCCAAATCAGTAGCAACAGGAGATGAACTGTACTTAAAGTGCATTGATAAAGACATAAGAATCTTTTTCTTTACTAAATCTTTGGATATATGGCAGAATTTCTAAGATTTTTTCACTTCCCCTCTTCTTCTTAAAACAGCCAAGGCATAAAACGCAACTGCACAGAGTATTAGCAATGGAGAACATTTCAACTCTCTTCTCCATCCGCTCAGTGCACGATGTTTTCCTGATTGACCTCTGCCTCCATTAAAGATTTCTAAAAATCTTTATCAGTGCCTCTTTGTTTTGGCTCATAGAATATCTATTTAGGTAGATGAATGTTTTCAACCTCATAATTAAGAATTACTTCTCAATATCAAACTGCGAGTAGGAAGCCTGGTACAATGGTCATGCGACTTGGAGAAAAGTTATTTATAGGTGATTAGTTTAAAATAAGGTTCAGTCATATGTTATGAAAAGCTACAGTCTTCCAGGGGGTATGTGAGGCTTAGAGAAGCTTAAATCTTTAGCAACATAAGACTGAAACAGGAAAACCACATCTGAGGGTCAGGCCCTTCTACCCCAAAGCTGCCTCACCCACAGATACTCTCAAGCCATCAGCTTTTTGTTCTAGACTGCACAGCAGAGCAGCCCCCATGCTCCTGATGAAGGTTGCTGGGGAATGGTCAATGGAGGTAGTGAAATAACGAAGCAAATCTTTTTGAAGTGCTACAGTAAAATAGCCCAGATGCAGGAGAATAAGCTAAATGTTTAAATTAAAATTCTGAAGCCAAATATACTGAATAATAAAGAACTGAATTAAAAAAACCAAACCAAACCCCACACCACTGGCATAAGGAGAAAAAAAAAAAGCCTTTATGTTAGCGCTAGCCAGTGAAGGAAGACCAAAAGGATATGACATCAAGCACAGCAACACAGATACAGCCAGCTACTTACTTTTTGCGTAGATGGTGTTGATACAGCAATACCCATCCCTGATCCCGGGAGAACAGAGAGCACTTTATACTAAAAAGAAAAAAAAAGAAACAACAGACCAAAGGTATCTTACACACTGCAGAACTGCAAAAGGTGCTGAGAAGGTTACACAACCCGTCACTGGTGTATCCTCCCAGCCACAACTAAGAGACCTCTGTTAAAAACAAGAGGAGGCCAGATGAAGTTCTTTGACCCTGGAGTCAATGGGTATAGTATCACCCATACTGCAAGAACCTGCCTCTCCTCTTCCTCCCATGCGCTGCGGCAGCACCCAGCCTGCCTGCCAGAACCAGCCCCAGCCTTAAACTGCGCACCCCGTTACCCCTACGGCACATGGGAGCTGGCCCAGCCACGATGCCAGGGATCCCACTGGCAGCTGGACAGCACGGCAGGTAGTGCACCCCGGCCCTAGGAGCATATCCATATGCGAGAGTGTGCTTGTGAGTACCACCCGGAGGTTTCCCTAGAAGTAACATTCATCCACTGGTTAAAGGAGCAGCAAGCAGACCAGAAAAAGCTGCTTTTTCAAAATCAAATAGACAAACGGGGTGCGTATAGGTTGGTCTGGGGGTAGGTTTTTCTTTAAAGAAAGTCTGTAATGCTAAGGAATACCTATGGCTGAACTGGGGAATATCCCCAAGGGGGAAGAGACCCTGAGCCTGGCCTGTCTTTCCCACCCCTAAATAAACCCAGGCACAGTATGTTTTTATGCTTGGCTGCATGATCCCAGTCTCATCTTCATTAAAAAAACTACACAGATGCAAAAGGACCTTTACTGCAGTAGACCTACTAAACAATGAGCAAGCGTATACTTGGAAGTATGATGTTTAAAATCCATCAACATGAATTATTAATTCCAGCAGGAATGTTCAAGTTATGCGTGTCTGCTTAATAGACATGTGATATGGAATTAATTTGAAAATCTGGAGGTACTTAAGCACTAGGCACCAGACTGAGGTTTCCTTGCACAGCATGATTTAATCTGCAGCACTCACGGCCAGAGGACATAGTAGAAAGCATGGGTGTCTGCATTTAAGAGTAGGACAGGTTCAGAGAGGGTAACAAAAAGTGACATTAAACACCATATAGAGTGAAGCAAAGCACCAATAAAGCTGTTGGTGACTGCAGGCTGATAAAACTCAACCAGATAAAGGATCACACTGTACTTGCCATGCTTCCAACCATCCACTTCTTGCCTCTGTTAGTGATGGGATCCCAACTAGATGAAACTCCAGCCTGATCCAGTCTGTCAATTCTAATGATTTACCTTTCTCCACTGACAATAATGCCTCATCCCTCTGAAGCATCTACTTTTAAGATAGTGCATCTACTGATACCAACATGCAAAGTGAAGTTAGTATTACACAATTCCTGCTAAGAATAAATCTTAAAGCCTACACAGCTCTGGCCAATGCAGGAGTTAAGAAACAACACAAATTTAATTTTAAAATAATTCAGAATTGTAAGGGTTTAGTAAACTACTTTGTTTTTATGGTCACAGTGAGTTTGCTTGTGCTGAGTCCAAATGGCTAAACAAGCAATTTGGGGAAATATTCTTGATCAAAGAATTACATTTTACTTATAAAAATTATAATTGTATGCTTTTTCAAACTAACATAAGCAGAAAAGCAAAACATGACTAGCTGAACAAAAAAACCCAGCTTTTGCCCCTATTTGCAAAACAAATCAGACGTACCTTCTGAATATCCGTTATATCCGTTAGCTTTATAACTTTATTTCTTTTAGATGAGCCAGATTTGGAGCTTTCAAAACACAAGTAACTGAAGACAAGGAAAGAAAATGCTCATTTTGATACAGTATTCTAAAACAAAGCTCTCAACATCTTATCATTTCTGAAGTTTGAAATCTTGCAGGTTAAAATCAGCTTCAAAAAAAAGAATCAGGCACACAGTTCAGTTATGGCTTCTAATTTAGAGCAAACATTTGCAAAGTCTAGCAACTGGCTAAGATGTCTGAAAGCCCAGAACACACAGTGTGCACACAAACACACACACAAAAAATCTTGTATTTAAATTACTACACTGAATGGTTAAACCTGACAAGCATTTTAAAGACACAGGAAGTACGTATATTCTTTAACAGTTGAAATACTAAATCTCAAAAGGCTTATAAATCTTTTACCATCCTAAAAGAAGATTAATGGAAATTGCTGTGTTAGTTTCATATTATTGTGATGCAAACAAAAGCTCAGATTTCTAAACGCTGGAGTGTGCTCTCCATCACTAGGTGACATTGCATACAGATGAGCTTTACTTCCATTCATTACACCCCAAAGGAATTTCAGTGCAAGAAACCCAAACAGTAGTGACAATAGCTAGTCAGCTCTGGGAGGCTAGGGGGTAAGTAAGGATTAAAAAAAAAAATAAAAATCGAGTATTAGTTTTGAAACCTAGGCTTGAATTTCCATGTTCTTTTTATTGCACATTGTTTCAAGGAAGCTATACATTCAGTTTCCTTTAAAAAAAGGAACCTAAGAGTATTTGCCAAATAACCATTGATCATGACTCTCCAAATACACTTAGCTTTTAGGTTTCTTTTTTGTATATAGGTATCCACATAAAGAACTGCAGCAACTAACAGCTAACTATATAGAGCTACTCTCCATTCCTATGCAAGCCTTTCCAAGGCAAAACCACATCTGTTAAGCGTTACCACACCCCAGATTCAGCTCTCCCTCTCCTATGTTGCTTTCCTGAGGTTTTAAACCACCATGAAAAGGCATTTTTGTTTCAAAACATTGTTAAAGGATTACTTTTACATTCAGTTTTTTAATGTCTGTTGAGTTTCCCTCTTAAGAAATGTGTGGAGTGCAATGACTCACTTTTCTGTGACATAAAGAACGCCATTCCTGATGTAGTCTGTAGGCATCTTCCTATCTCTGTTAATCAAGCAACAGCGCCAGCCATTTTCACACACTGAAAAAGTCGTAACAAGAAATCTTACTTTAAGAAAAAGAGAGACAGACATGCATTACCCCCAACAGTTTCCTTATAAAACAGTAGAAAACACTGAAAATTAAACTTTAGGTACCTAAAACTAGACATGTTTACAAAGAAAAGCCTAAATAAGGTGTTTCTAGATACTGCAACATCTGTTTTAACACTCATTTTTAAAGAAATGCAAAACAAAAACCACTGCACAATTATTCCCTTTAACTTGCCTATTCCATTTGCATTACCACAAAAGGCATGTCAGGCTGTCCACCCTGTCAAAGATCTGCAAGGATGTGGAATGAAAGAGACCATCCCCACTCATCCTACTTTAAAGCAAGTCTTTTTAATCAAAAGCTTATACCTGTAGATTGCACAGAAAGGGAATTCAACTTCAACCTATCCTTGGCTTTTTAGAAAATACTAGTGTAGCCTCCCTGTTGCATAATACCTGCCAAAGGACGCTCATTTTCTGACAGGTTAAAAACTTCATGGAAATTCCCCCTCTTGGTGGTATGAAAACGACTTGTGTCTTCATCTTTGCTTATTCCAGTTGGGGCGCTTGAGCCCACATAGCTTCTAGATGTTGCTGTTTGAAGCTGCAGAAAAATAAAAACGATACCAAAATTTGAACAGCAACATTTAAGGTTGTGCTCTTAAAAATAACTTGGCTAACTACTCTTCCAAAAAAAAAAAATCTGTAATGCAACAATTTTCATTAACTATTTAATAAAGTTAACTTGGGACTACTGCACTGTACTATTGCTATAGCACCAAACTCTAATGTGCTATCTGAACGTAATCTTTCAAAGCGCTGCCCTTTGATGGACACCCTTTGCAGGGGTAAAAGTGCATGGTGCTAAATGCACCTATCTTAAAATACCGTTTTTTCTACAGTAAAGAGTATATCTGAGTAGATACAGCTAAGTCACTGCACACAGCTCCAACTATTATACTAGTGGGACTAGGAACAGTTAATATATTACCAGTACTTGGCTTGTCTTCAAGAGGCAGACCAAGCACAAAATATTACTGCACAAAGTTAAGTTTAGAAAGAAAAATGAGCAAACAAAGAAAATGCCACCGAAAACTGCTTAAGCTCATTATGAATACAAATGCTGAAATTGAAAGGAAGTTTTCCACGCTATGATCCATACCTTTTCATGCCCTGACAGCTAGCAGGAAAAGAAACAAACAACACAAATGTGACAGTGACAAAAGAAAAACTGAAGTCTATTTAACAGTATAATACATAGAATAAAACATGAACTGACTGACACTGCAAGATCTTGCTCACAAACCAAGAGACTACACACAATGAATGCAATTAAAAAAAGAAGAGTTATCAGTGGTTAGAGCACACCAGTTCAATTTATTCAGGTTGCATTAGAGCCATTGATCTTTCCTTTACTTTGAAGTTATACTGAATTTTGAGAATGTTGACACCTGAAATAAAACTGGAATGGCTGTCAGCATCCTTGGCGGGGCGGGGGGAAGATAGCAAGGAGTTCTCAAAACTGAAGTACTTGAGTACAATCTACTTTTAAACAGAGCTCTTGAACCACTGGAGACTGCCCTAGCAAACAAGTCTTGCCTCTGGAAGGACAGCAGGTAGTTTCTTTTGGAAAGCTTGCCTGCATTTGCTTTTTCATCTGGTGGGGCACCACACGATTCCAAAGGCTGGCTTTTGTCATTGAAGCATTAACAACTCTGTTATTAGCCTTACCATACACATGCAGTTAAACAACTGGCAAACTGACAACATGCAAGCTCCGGACTAAGCCCTTCTTCTGTAAAGGCCTGATGCTGTCAGAGGCCAACTAGCCTCTGCTGGCTTTTTTAGCACATAAGTTGGCAACACTCAACAATTTGCAGGATTTAGCACTAACAAAAGAAGTCCAAAGAAAATGAAAAAATGCGCACTGCAATTGCTGACTAGAAACCAGACTGACAAAACAGCAGAGGGTATTTACTATCCAGCTTTTAGGGTAACTGTAATACAACGATGCCTTGGGGGAAAAGAATAAAGAAAGTTGACATAGAAAGCAAATGACTGAATGGTAACTGTACTATTGCTTCAGATACTGCCCTTCTGCAGTGCTCTTGGCAATGATCGAGCCCCTGGAACCAAGGAAAATAACAGCTTCTCCAACAATTTGTGTGCAAGTAAAGATCAGATGAGTTTTTTGAAGGCTTTCTTGGACAAGTTATTTGGCTCCATATGCACGTAACCACATGAAGCTCCATGGCCCAAAATGTAAAAAAGATCAGGGCAAGAGGTCTAATTCTTTTTGTGCTGGCATGAGGATTATTCCTGCTCTCTGCTACGTTGATTCCTACCTACCAGTTATATAAAGAGATTAAAAAAAGATGTTTAAACTTCAGTACCATATCCCATCCGGTGGCTGAAGATATGAGAAAGTTCTGCCTTTACTTCTAGTCCTTCTTAATACAGGCAAATGTTTCCTCCTCTACCCTTAAAAAAAATCAGCTAATTTATCCATAAGCACCCAGGCATGAGACAACCTATGGTCAATTACTTAAAAGAAAAGCATTGCATCCAATTTTGATAAGCCTTAAATCTAACTGGAAGTGATTGGATTTGTAATGTTGGAAAAAGTCCTGACTGTCTAAAAATATCGCCAACAACCTAGAGGTAGGAATATCTAGAGGTATTCCTTTTCACTTGATCTGTTGTCAGCTTTTGACATACAACCTTTACCCATTCAGATACTGTTGATAGGATTGTTCTCTAAGGAGACGAGGTCAAAGTGGTGGTATAGGCAATGAATATTGCATTGTGTCTAGGTTTACAGTGTCTTGTATGCTGTTTAATAATAAGAAGCCAAAGCAAATGCACATATGCTGGCACTACATGTTTTTGGGCTCTGCCTTTTCTATGAAAAAAAAAAAAAAAAGAAAAACCTATTTGGTTTTTACCTTTTTGTTAAAAAAAACAACCCCGTTTTTTATACAAGGTTCACAGAAATCTCTCAAGGGGTAAGAAAGTTTACCTAAAATTATTGAGACCAAGTTAATGTTTTCAAAGACATTTGGAAGCAGGTAATGCACATCCTGTCCAGGCAGACAAGCCAAGGCCATCAAGTCAGACACAGTCGTACTAAAGTCCTGGTCTACTTGTCAAAATTAAGCCCTAAGGAAGAGCCAGAAGGGATAATTACTCTCTAAGTTTATGGCTTCAAGTCCAGCAATTCATAGCTTTTCCACCTCTAAGGCAGATTAAAAAGACCCAGCAAGAAGCTGCCAGAACCACCACAGTATGTGAACGATAACCTGTAAGCTTGAGAGGCACAGTAACCTTTAAGCCCATCTTCTGCAAGCAAGAGAAATACCAGCTATGGACAGCTCCATCCAAGCGCTCATTCACCTCTCTTGTCCCTTGGAAAATAGGAGCGAAAGACTCACTTTCTGTCAGAGACCGTCTTTCTCTTCTACTTCCTTCTGAAATACTCAAATTATGCTGCATTTATTTTACCACCAGCTGCTCCATCACCCCCAGAAACCCCATACTTCTTCACAGGTTAACAACCAAGCGTTCATGTGTTTAACGCTTTGGCTCTCCAGTTACGCACCCAGTCTGAATTATTGCTAAGTGCTGCACATTTTAGTCAGCGAGCTTATGACAGTACTCACATACTCCATGAACGTAATTAGATATCATGATAAAAGGCATTAAGCAAATGCTAAAATGGGATTAGACTGAAGTTTTATTACAACTATTTTTATTTTTAAACTAATAAACACTGATGAATTCAGGGATACAGAAAAAGCATGACTTGCTTTTCAGTTGTCATGTCAGGCCCCAAAACAAGTTGCAAAGATGCACAAAATGCAACACAAAGATTTAACTACAAGATTTTAATGAAAAAAATTTACTGTTGGAATACCAACATGGTGGAAAGTCATTTATCACCACTATGTTAAAAGGTCATCTAATACAAATAACCATAAGATATAATGCCTAAATCTGTGAACTATTTTATTACCTCTGTTAATGCTTATCCCATTAGTAAGCTACATATTACATCCAAGCCTTTTTTTTAATTTATTTTTTAACTAACTGTTTTTCAATTTACACAAGCAGATGAATTTCCACTGAAAAAGAACGTTTGAGAAGAGAAAAGGGGAATACAAAAAGACTAAATCTAGACCATAAAATCACACAGAATGTATGTTACAGAAATTTCTATGAATATGGATGGTGTTATTTTTGTGCGTTTAGCGTCATACGACTTCCAGTATATGTATATTTATATAGACATTTTGATAATAGATTCCTTTCTTACAAGAAACAGAATCCATATAAAAACTCTGTGGATCATGAAAATAATTTAAAAAATAATAGAAGTAACATTGGATTTTAGGATTTAACCTTCCTTTTAATGTGCTCTAGTCACTGGGGAAAAGGGAGAGGGAGAAAGGGATCTGATTTTCAGATGTTGGGAACAGAGGGACAAAAAGATTTATTACCCTTACCCGTCTCGACACTGTAGCATTAGATCTTTCTTTGAGCTGAGGATCTGTTGGGAGACTTGTCCAGATGATATAAGGTGTATCATACTTAGCTCTTAGTCTGGGGCATCGTTTGAAGATAAAATCAATAAGGAAAAATTTGATTCCAGCATAGAGTCCTGAAAAAAAGGCCACTTTAATAGGTGCACTGAAGGGCATTAAGAACATCACTGCTTTGATCATGTTTTAACAAGTTCATGAATAATCATGTTTTAACAAGATCACGAATGAAACCAAATTCTGTATTTTCAGTCATAGTGCTAAACTATTCTCTTGGTTTTAATATTTTGATTCTTCTTTCAAAGGCAAGAAATTATTTTCTTTTCCTCTGCTGCCCAGACTCCTTCCTCCCCATCCCTAGTTCTTTTAAACCACTTATGTAGCTTCTTACGATGCAGAAGAATATTAAAATAATACAAACGTACATTCTTTGTTGCCAAAAGCATTCTGAAAACATTAAATACTTCCAAAACAGAAAACGTGCCAGAGCATTCAACTCTGCAGCTCCCTGTAGGAATTTAAACGGCAACAGAGGGCTCTCATATACTACATTAAACTCTATCTTCCAGTCCAGTATGTCCTCTTATCTTATACAAGGTATTTCCTTGCATTCTGCCAGATTAATAAAGGCTTGAAATACTCTCAAAACTTTACTGAATGCAGTTCAGATCTCTTTCTAAGAGTCAGAGCAAAAAAAAAAATTCCTCACACATCTAAGTTAATTGTCATATCAAGCAAACCTACGTTTATGTCCACGCTAACACAGTTTGAAGTTCAGTGCCACTAAAAGTAATACTTATTTGATCACATCATTACTTTAATGAAAAAAAAAAGAAAAAGAGAATTCTTGGTTCACAGGATGTGGCTTCATATCTTAGAAAAAAGACAGTATCATGCTATAGCAAAACCCCTCTTTTCCCAGTTCTCAGTTGAGTGTTTAAGTATCTGCAACTTCATCCACAGTAATCTGTTCATTTTGACCAGCCTATCTTCCAAGTTTTACAAGTAGTCCCATTAACCCTTTCATTTTCCCCAACCCTGTCAGTTTTGTGCCTTCTAAGTGGTCCCACATATTTAATTTGCAAGGATGTATGAGTGAAAAAAAACCCAAATATAGGACTTTCTGGAAGCCTTGTAGCTGACAATCTGAAGATCTCTGCTAATAGCTCATCATAAACTTCCCCTCTTCAAGGAGTGAATGCATTATCCAGTCTTTTTCTATTATATTATGTATCCAGAGATGGTTTTCAAAATGCACACGACAATGCCAAGCACAGTGAAAATACTTTAAAACACAGCATTACTTATTAATGCAGAGTTTTCTTTCTTAAACTCTAAAATTCTCCCTCTAAAGATCATGTCAAGTTTTAATGCATTAAGTCCAGACTGTAACAGGTCAATTATGTATTGTGTTTACCCATTGCAAGCCCAATAATCCTGTAGGGCAAAAAGCAGGATGCAATAAAAGCTGCCCATAGAGTAATGTAGAGCTTCTGTGTTATTTCTGGCTGGACCCACATGAACAAGCTGAAAACAAAAAAAGAAACAAAATTTTATTACCAGCATTCCAGACACTGGTCAAGTCTTGTTTTAAGAGGAAAAAAAGACTCATGTCAGATAACTTACTTTTTAATTTTTTCCAGTATGTCTGCCATCTTGCCAAAAAGGTTCTGCATAAGAAGCAAGTGAATTACAACCAAATCCTGCATTATTTTGAGCTTTTTGTCCACATAATAGAAACCAACAGTTGTCTTACCCTGTTGGTAATAAGCAATTCCCAGAAGTGAGTTTTTTTAACTCATTTTTAGCCATTTCTGTACTTCACAATTGAGTAAATACAGAACAGAATAGCAATACTCAATGACTTCCATTCATTTAACACCTTGCTCTGAAACTCACGATTGATTGTTAGAAGTGAAGAAGTTATCTGACCCCACTGTCACGACTGGAAAGTGTTTACATCACTGCAAATATTTTCAATTAAGGTGTCAATCTAAGAGTTAAGAACTTCTGTCAGTAGGTAACAAAATGGGAAGTTTCTTCACACATTTTGAGCACTGAAATCTCAGGCAGTGGTTACCGAGTTCATCAAATGTTGGACTCATAGCTTCTTTAGAAACACACCATCACCAGGTGTTTATGATACACCCTTTGAGTTACTAGATTCCACATAATTCCAACAACTGTTGATGCAAACAGACCCCTGCTCAAGACTAAGAGGGTTATTCAGCCATCTCTAACCAATTCTTGCTGTCACGGGACCTGTAAACTTCACCTTCCCAATAAATTTCCAAAGGTGTTCATAAAAACATAGGTGGCACCACCAGCAAAAGGGAGGAGATGAGCACACGCAGTTGGCAAGACAACGGTAAGCTACTTTCAGCAGTGACACATCGTTGGACATGGTACAAGGCTGCATTTCAACTGGATGGTGAAGTCACTCAGATGCTAGAGCTGCTCATCAAACTGATGGAGCTGGGAGAAAACCTTCACTCACCCTCTCCCACACAAGCAGCAGATTTCAGGGCTGTGGTGGGGGATTGTGTTTAAAACAGACTGTTTCAGATGCTGTGCAAACTGTAGAATTAACAAAGCTAAACAGACAGTTGAAGGAACAGGGTCTCTTACACCAGTTTTGCAACTAGCAGATTTGGGAAATGGATCGATACTCCAGTACACTGCTAAGATTTGCCACCTGATCTACATTATCAGAAGCTCATTTGCATATATAAGGGGAAAAACTGTCAGAAGCTGCTTCTGTTCCCCTTCAGACCTCACTCAGAGCTGTGACTGCAGAACCTTGACCAGTTCTCTGAAGCACCATGCCATTCTGGAAGCTCTAGGCATCTTACTGAGATTTCTACTGCTTGTAAGTAAAGATCCCTATGCAAGGAAAATATTGCTTCTTTAAGTGTTTGTTTCCACATGCTGCATAACAAAGTACTTTGACCACTTGGAATATCAACCTCCTTGTTCTAAGGAAGCAGCCAGAGAAGTCCAAGAACAGCACAGTACCTGCGCCTTCTGAGCCACGTCTAGAACAAGCTGAAACTTTTCAGACACCGTCAGGTCCTCTTTTGGGGGTTCCTTGGGCAAGAAAGAGATAATCCATTAATCTTCAGCTCAGCTAAAACTGGTATTTTACAAAATTCCTCGTGAAAACATGACTCCTCAACATTCTTGGTAATAGTCCTCTCCCTTTAAACAGTCTAAATTTGCCGAGTTCCTCCCTTGTTTCAGATCTATTGTTTGTGCTCGTTATCTTTAGTTATCAATGCTTTTCCTCCATGGTATATGCAAACATCGTAACATGAGGCTGTGAAAGACACAGTAAGTCTTTGGAACAGCATGGTTACAATGACTTTCAGTCTATGAACACACACTTAAATTGACCTACTTCTGGTCTAGCACAGAATTTTTTTAATTTTTTTTTTTAAGTTTTACATCTATAACTTTATTATTTATTTATTTTAATGGATTATTAGCCTTTTAAGAGTGACAAAATTATCCTGGAAGCAAGGCCTCACTAAATCTTACTAAAAGGGTTAAAATTCAAAGAACTCCATCTTACTTACAATACTTCCTGCTTAAAGCAGGATAGGCAAATATTTATTTCAAAAATGTTATGGAGATAACAGAATGCAAGGCTTCTTGACGACCCCACAGGATCTAACTTGTCCCAAGCTTGTATATTAACATTTATTCCAGAAATGTCATTCACGTTTGGACTACTTTATGGTGAAACACCCAAGCCTAGTACTGTAAGTGAAGAAAGAATTTAAAGAGAAAGAAAAAAAGCTGTAGTGTATTTATTTGCATCTCACTCTTCCTTCCTTTTACAGCTACCCACATAAAGACCGAGGAGGGTTTTGAAGGTGCAACTTTTAACACAGGCATGCAGGCCAAACCCATCAAAGACCTACCATGGGTTCAGAAACTTCAGGCACAATACTCCACTGTATTCTCCAACCCCTAGAAGTTATGGAAATAGTTAAAGAGAGCAAGTACTTCTCCACCTTCCAACATGGATTATTTGTAAGAGGTTAAAAAGTAGTTTTCTGCAACAAGAACTTAGGGCTTAAAAAAAAAAAAAAAAAAAAGAAATCCCAAAATCAACAAAGAACTCACAAAATAACATAAGCATAAGTGGCCAACAACAGACAGCTTTAAAGGTATATACATTAAAAAAAAATTCTATTAGCTAGGTGGATACTACACAGAATCACTGCTTGCGGGTTTTACAACAAAAGTGAACTGTATGCACAGAGTAAATAATTAGGAATATTTTTTCTTGGGTTTTTTATGTGAACAAAATTGTATCAACTTATTCTGGAGCCTATTTGCTACTGGTAATTTTCAAACAGAGTGTCAGACAATAAGTATTAATTAAGAAATGAGAAAATGACTTTTAAATATGCACATTAAGATCCTTCCTGCCATTTTTAGCTTTTTAAGGGGGAAAACACCATCAGCCTAAACCAGCATTTTTAAAAGATCCTCTCAGTACAGAAAATGTACTTTTTTCCAAAAAAAGAAAGTCTTAATTTTTACTAGAGACCAAATACACAAACGGAAAAAGCCTAACGTTTTAGGCCTAGGTGAAAATCCTCTCCAGGGAAAAGCAGCAGGTTTTAATATTTAAGGTGATGTTTTCCACCTACTCTGAATACTGCAGAATATTTTTATTTTAGAATTTTAAAGTGCTGAGGGGTTTGTCTGAGAACATGCAGCATCATTTATGATGACCCAAGTCACAGGAAATGAAGACAATTCCTTAAAATAGTCACAAATTATAGAAACCGAGCAATGAAATTAAGGATATTAGAGTTTGAATTTCACTTTGGTAAATTTAACTCACAACGTTAGAAAAGGTAACAGTTTATGACTCAGTGCAAGAATAATAAAACATCTTTCAAGCAAAGTGTTACAAGAGAATAATCTAGTATTTAAGTAAATACCTGGCTATGAGGTAATTTAGGGACAACCTCAAAATTGCTAAAAATAAGAACATAGGAATGGCCCAGCCATGCCATACAGCATTCATGTAAATCTGTAGATTAAGAAGAAAAAAGAAAAAAAGAAAGAGAGATGTGGATTACAAATTGGGGTACAGTGAGCTGTATGAAATACCGTTTCCCACTGTACTGTTGGTTTCAGAATCACACAACTCAGATCACAAAAGTTAATAAATTTTAGCTACCCCATGACAGACAATACCACTGCATTCATGAATGTAAAGTCAAAACTAAAAGATTGAACTAAGTCTCAAGAGATGACACTTAAATAGTTCTCAGCTGCTTGAAAGAATGAATATTTCCAACATTGCAATTACATGAAGGTATAGGAAAAAAGAAAGTAAACCTTAAAGTTTGTGAATCTGCTACATGACCATGATATGGTCTGACCTCACCTAGAGCAGTTGAAGCAGTGGTATGGTAGAAGAGTTCTAGCAGTTAGTCCCTTACAGAGCAATGGGATAAACTCTTGCTCTATTATTTCAGGTCAACTAAACACCAAATTTTTACCAAGCTTAAAAAGACTGTAGGAAACCACGTCTTATTTTACCTAACAGAGGTAAACAGGTACAGACACAAAGTGCTTCAAAAGGTATTCTGTCCCCTTCCCAACTTCTGAAAACACAGGAACTACAGCCTCCCTGCCAAGAGACATTAGGCTAATTTTTACTGATAACCCCAAAATGAAGCATTGCTCTAGCTCTGAGGTCCCAGAGCTTTCTGAACAACAGCTGAAGTTCCTTCCTCAGCTTGTAGGTGAAGAACGGGTTTGTCAGGACAGGTGAGAGAAAAATGAGTACATAAGGAAAAGGGACAGACACAGGGCACCAGGAGGGGGAAGTCTCCTCAATATTCCTTGAGCTGTGCCATCAAAGCAGCATTAAGTAAGGGTCTGTAACTTACAGGGAGGGATCATTTAACGAAAAGGTGTGTGACACTTTCACCAAGCGACAACTACTGGTAATAATTTCAAAATATTGTATCAAAATATTTCATATATACCATGACCAAACCAATTTAGATCACTGCATTAACAATTGGAAGGAAAACAAATAAAAACTACTAAATAGTTATGTCACTCTGTGGCATTCAAACCTCCTTACATAGCATGGGAATACTTGAATTTAGTTCATAGACCCAATGTTTGTACATTAAATGATACTCAAATCAAGGCATTTTGTTTCTCATCACTAAGTATGATCCTAACGAAGGGCAAAGAGCACTGATGGTGAACGATAGCTTCTTAGCAAACACAGCTGCAATCAGCCTTTCAGCCCTAGACAAGGGATTTTGCAGATGTTGAAATAACTTTCACAATACAGGACTGGGAGACAGGAAACAAGAAATGACAGAACAATGACCAAATTGTTCTAAGTTATTTTAACAGTTTCAAAACTATGCTACAATAAACCCAGAATACACAAGTGACTCTGAAATATAATTGAAGTGACAACTACCAATATTTTGTGTTAAATGAAATTACACTATTTGATTTGACTTAAATTCCAACATAACCCCACCTCAGATACAGCAGTTTCAATGAATTTCATTAAATAATACATTTAAAAGTTCTTATTACTCCTGGAGGAATAGGATAACTTACAATAAAGGCAATAGCAGAAGTGTAGATAGAATACCAGTCTGATAAGGCAGAAAGATTCTTCACAAAATTAGTAACAGGTTTGGCACCTCTCTCTAAACAGAAGTGGAGAAAAAACACAACTGTTAGAATTAGCTGGCCGTGGTTAAATCACTTGTAAATGACAAACACCCAAATTAGAAAATTAATAGGAAAGCTCAAGACATGAAAAGATAAAAGGGCTAATCCAAATTATGAGAAATTAATGTAACTGAACTAGTTAGGTAATGTATTTCCAAAAAACTAAAGTGTTATTCAAGACAAAGGTTATGTCTAAACTCTGAAGTATAGACATAAATAATCAATACCCTCTACAAGGGTACCCTGGATGCTGATAGCAGTCTGTTCTGAGTCCTGTTCATGCTACCCCGAAGACCTCCACACAGGTCAGTTCATCCCACTGTAAAACAAGGTAAATTAGCCTGGCTGGACTCCAAGCCACCAAGGAACAACTTGCTGCTGCTTGACCAAGCTAGCGTAAAACCAGGACAGACCTCTCTTGGCTACATTTCTGCAGGAGTCTACCCATTGGTAGCACTTTGCTGCTTACTCTTCCTAAGTCAAGAGACACAGGACCTTGCTGCCTGAAGAAGTTTGTCTCCCACCTCTGCAGACCTTTGTTCTCGCAGTCACTGCACCGGAGACAAACCTGTCCTGGGAGAGGCATCACTCCCATGCACAGATGCCCACAGCCAGCCAGTGACAGCAAGAAGAGCTCTTCCTCAGCTCCCTAAAAGAGACTTGTTCTTCACCCTTCCTATTCTTCTAAGTTCTTCTGCCACTTGGCCAAACTAGTTAGGGGACACAAGAAAACAGGAGAGGGCTGCTGCAAGAAGCCCTTTGCTTTCTCTGTTGGAACACATGGGTTTTGCCTTCCCTGCTGAGAAGAGTGACAACTTCTCTTGCACAGGAGGCCCAGAAGTACCCACCATCATTTGCAGTATGGCTCACAACTTTCAAAGGCTTTCCTCAAGAGAACCTGTGACTTGCTGTCCAAGTTTGTTTGGCTTGAAATTTAGCTATCTTTGATACATTCCCAGTGGGAAGTAATTAAACAACTAGGACTACATTTCCTTGAGCATCAGCAGGACAACCAAAGCAGTGGACAAAGCAAGTGGAAGGGCACACTTGAGGCACTGGAGGTGGTCACAGATTTGAGCACTGCTCCACCATCCTACACCAAACCTGCAGGGAAACCGCTGGTGACAACAGGGGTCTTGAGAGCATCCAAGGATCTTGAGTGTTCTGGGTGGTGTTCAGGCACCCCTGGACAAGAGGGATCTAGATTTTGTGGCTCACTGAGTGGAAGTTAAGAACCACTCAATGCTTGAGCTTATTACTGCTTTTTTTAAAAGCTATTCTGAAGGCAATGCACATCCACCACAGAGAACAGGTCACAAGTACTCTCCCAAATGAAACTAGAATGAATACCAGTATTAGAATAAGGAGAACAAAACTGATCTTACATGGAGATTACAGACCCTATTTCAACTTCACCTTCCCCCATACAATAATTTAACAATTTGGAGCATAAATCAGTCATATTTTTTTTTCAGACTAGCAATTCTTTGCTCTACAGAACTTTTGGAGGGCTTAACTACTTTGTTTAACCCACCATCTTGCATCTTCCACATTCCAAAATCATTTATCAGTTATCCAAGAGAAAGAAATGCAGGACACACTCAGGGTATGCATCCTCCAACCCTTCCTTCTTTAAAAGCATAAGGTAATAGACCAGTAAGTGACGTACCAGCAGCTCCAGGTATAAGTGTATGAACACTTACTTTTGCCACTGGACAAATATCGTGTTCTCATTCGTTGTATGTTTACACATTTTAATTGACATTACATTTTCAGTTCAGAGATACCCTATGTAATTCAAGACTAAAGGCAAGCTTCTACCACTACTTCTCTAAGTTACTTTGCATTCCAATCCTTAATTGAGGATTTCAGAATCATTTCTGCTTATGAACTGGCAGAAGTATTTCAAAACACTATATTTTAAAATGCAGCAATCCTCCCAATAAGGTTACTAAGAACTATTTTTACTTCCAGAAAATAAAATACTTCTAAGTACTCACTTAATCTTCTCATATTTTCAGTCAACCTGAAAAATAAAGGATAAAACCAATTTGTTAAATAGGCAAGTAGTGCACAGTTGTGTACATTTGGTCCCTGAAATACTGCTCACAGTTTTAAATTAGATGTTTGTGCATAAACCTTCATTGTTGCCCGTTATAAAACATGTTTCTAGTAACTAATACAGCCTGTCTTGTATCAGACTGAAAATTGAAATGTAAAACCTCTCCAGCCTAACTAAGACTTTGTTCACAGTTTTTGAGAGGCATATGACAGAATGTGGTAAATAATATAACTCTTATTCTACATCAGATGGCAGATAAACTTCAAATTTCATGTTTTGGCCAAAGCATTCACAAACATTTTGAGATGGTTCAGTTTTATTACTTGTTATGCAAACACTTGTTTAAACCACATAAAAGGTTGTAAAAAAAAAAAAGAAAAGGAAAAAAAAGCCACTTGTAAAGAAACCCACAATTTCTTACAATCATATGACAGATTTACCTTCTAGCACTAAGTGGCTCTTCAGTTTCCACTGTATTCTCTTCTGGCTGAAACCTGAAGTCCTCAACATACTCCCCAAATTTGTCACAAAACCACTTCTGGAGTCTTGAACAGATTGTGTGACTACGCTTATCTGTAAAAAAAGAAGCACTAAGTATCAGGCTAATAATAGAAGACATCTTCATACAAAGCTTGCCCTTGCTCCTACAATGCCAGACTTTGTACAACTTTACTGTCCTTCACCAACACTCTTCATAGAAACTCACTATGCAATTTACTTCTGCCATTGCACAGAAACCCTGAATACACTGAGATGGTAAAATAAGACTAAAGGTGACCCCTGCTTTGTTCTAAGTATGGCACATGGAAGCATCTTATTACCAGAAGTACAGAGATTACTTAAACATCCTAACAAATGAGAATTTTAGCTAACACTGTAAAAACATTTGCTTGTTAAGACTGATGTAAATCTCAGCGCTCCTATTGTGCTGAAGGGTCACGTCAAGAAAAGCAAATGTAATGCGAAATACTCCTGAGCAGAAAGCAGGACAACCACCTTGCAGCCATACAAATTTGACAGGAAAGGGAAGTGGAAACTTAAGCAAGATTCTGCAAGAGGCATTTTTCCTACTGCTTTCCAACCATTTATAGGCTCGTAAAGATTGTGTGTGTGTGTGTGCATATGTATATATCTAAAATATACACTTCCTTTTTTATAAAACCAGGCTACAGAAATTATGCAGTTTATGCCACTTTCTGTATATGGAACATACAGGCATAATACTGCCTGGGAAGTCTTGTACAGCAAATAATGAAACAATGCACACTTTCTGTATGTCAGTTTCAGTGGAAAAATATAACATAAATATATGGGTATATGGAAATAATATAAGGGTAAAAGCCTTATGGTAGCACGTGTGAGAACAGAACAATCACCTTTTGCTTTACCTGTAACTCAGAAAAATCACTGTCTAGAAGGAACAGACAGACTATTCTTTGGAAAGGTAGGTCAACACAGCAATGTCACAAAGAGGAAACTGGTCACAACTATTCCAGAATCAAACTTTGTACAGAACTCCATGAAATTAAGATACGATTAAACAGAGACATGAAAGATTAATCAGCCAACTACAACAGCCAAAATAATGCTTTTAAGCATGTGAGAAAAAGCAACCAGTGCTCAGAAAACAGAATCAAACTATTTATTAATGAGTGACAGTGATATCTAGAAAAACCAGGAACTTAGTGACAGTTTACAGCTGAGACAACACTACAATTTGAAAATAAAAAAATATTTTTAATTAGCTTCCCACATGCTAATACTTCAGAGAGTACTGAGAAAGAAATTTTGAGTGTACAAGACAGAAAAAAAAATGGGAAGTTATAGTTCACATAATAAAAAGTCTTGACATTATGGGAGTACAGGAGGAACAACTTCAAGTTTAATCTGCATATTTAAAGGCCTAAGTCTCAATCAAGAGATGTGGGGCGGAAAGCTTAAGCGTACCGAAAGATTGAGAATCTACCTGTTGCCTTAGTTCTTTCAGAAATCACTATACTATTGAATTCATAATAAGCAGCAGCTTGAGGAATGTAGATGACGGTTTAGGTGTCCAAAAAATGAGTAACTCTTAAGCCTATTCCTTTTCCTTTTCCAGAATGTCTCTTCTTTTAGAAAAAGGAAGAAGTAATCAGTTAATGTCATAAGAGTTTTACAGTTGAGAACAAAACAGAACATCTGTTCTATGTATTACACCTGTTTTCTGGTAAGTCAAGGATCAGCAAAGCATGCAAGAATGATGACATCAGGCAACAGGTTTCATTATATTCCTAGAAGCTATACAATGCACAATAAACACCTTGTTCAGGTGTGCAAAGTCAACTACAAAAAGTAAATGCAGAAGAGGTAAGAAGCTGCTCAAATGGTCTTTCATATTCAGCTTCTTCAGAAGCCTGCTTCAGGACCCAGCAAGTTTTTCAGCAAGGATGATCTTCTAAAGATCAAAAGAAAGGGCTGGAAAAAAGTCCAACTGAATCAAATTCCTAGCAGAGATGTGACCAAGATTACCTGTTCCGTTGGCTTGCGTCTGTGGCTTTGCAGGTTGCTGAGCTGCTGGCACCTCTTCTGTCCTACAAAGAAAATGGAAACAATGTAAAATGCTACAGATGAAGAATTTTTTCCTTCTTAGGTAAAGGGAGCACCGGAACCTCTGCAGTTTCCATAGCTGAGATAATACAAGATTACAAGAAAAAAACCCACACTCATGCCCTTTCGCAAGAGTCTAAATATTCATTGCGCATTGCACTTGAGATCCAGGGAGATGCCATCCACTGGAAGCAGAGGTGTGGTTTAGCCATCTCCTGTCACCGACAGCTCCATTTCAACTTACAACTACTACATAATTTAGTATCAAATTTGTTGCATTACTTATGCCTTTTTGTTGTATATTCATTTCAATGCCTGCCCGGAAAACTCTTCAGAGGCCAGACTTTTCCCACAGTAATAAATGAAAAGGGATTCCATATTGCAAGTTGATAACCACAGTACTAGAACAAAACCACAGTTTAATGCGTGAACCCTGAATTCTGCCATTGTTACTAGTCAAACGCCACTCATCTTCACAATGAGAGGAAAAGGTGTCAAGAATTACTTAAAATGTTACGTTGTAAGCTCTTGAAATGCACAGATACCAAGCAATTCTAAAAATATCTTTTTAAAAACTTGCAAAATTGAAGTAACAGTCTGAAAAACTGAGACAAAAATGTTCTAAATATATATGGCAAGTAGCAGGCATCATTAGTCTCATCCTTCAAAATGAGTCAAGAATAATATTCTCATCCATTAAAAGTTAACAGATTTTGGAAAACACAAATGCTTTTGCTATTCTGCACATGTGCAAGGCTTCAAATTACATTTGCACTATCCGTAGTCTCCAACTGCCGACCCATCTTGAGAATACTTCAGGCTTCAGTCCAAAAGTCTTCAACCATCCCTGTAGATATCCTACAGAAAGATTTTTCTAATGAAGCAGCAGCTTTGACAACATAACACCAGCCGCAGCAAGTTTTACTTGACATGAAGTTGTATGATTGAAAAGATTACTGCTTGAAACAAAAACATGTCAGTTATGCAATTTCATTCTCCCTCATTTATCAGACAATATAGGTGCTTTTAGATGTTCCCTTCATCATTTGCCCCTCACGAAGGGAACCAACTGGGACACCAGTCAGCAAATGGAGAGTTGAGAAGAGGGATCCATCCCACTGTACTGGGCACATTGCAGCAATATGGACAGATATATAGTTCTCTCTCCTGCTGTTCCTCTACAAAGTAGGGAAAGATCTTGGTGTACTGTCTGCACATGGAAAAAGCCATTACTAATGCATACTGTCTCAACATCAGCATACATCATCAAGCATGATGCATGCTACAGAACTAATTACCTCCTTTTGTTCCTAAGCACATTTAATGAGCTTTCCGCATCGTTGTTCATTTCTAAAAGGAACATTTAGAAACAATTTACTGATTTATAAATTATAACTGGACATCTATCAGTGTGGAGAAGGTGAATTCAATGGTTCTGCTTTCAAAGCCACTTGTTTTCATGCCTCTTCAGGACTTTTCCACATGACTTCTGTATTTGCAGCAACTCTTCTTTTCAAAAGCCACCCAAAATTGCATCAGTTTATTTTTCCTAGCTACACTTTAACTTTGGTTTCTGTGCCATTCTTCCCAAGTTTCTACACAAACCATGGGTTCCCCATCTAAACCTTCCTCTTATGCTTGCTCTTTCCCCCACATCCTTGCTTTCCTCCATTTCCAGCTCTGACTCTCTAAAGACAGAGCACCGTTAATGGGATTAAATTTGCACAAACTATTATATAGCAGCATCTTGTTTTCCTCTACCAGAACATCAGATGGTTACACCATATAGGTGGGCATTTTCATCCACAATCTGTCACTGTCACCATGTTTCATTGAAGCTGAAAACACATTTAGGTAGAAAGGAGGTAGTCATTCACAAGCAGGTTCACACAGGCAGGAGTCAGTTACTCAACTTACTCCAGTCATGTAAAGACACTGCGGGGTGTCGCACCTGAATGGCTCCACTGACAGAGCTGAGATAGGATCCCACCACCACCAGCCATCAGAGCCTTCAGGCTGGGTCTTCATTTGACATGCTAAGATATATTTTTAGAAGCAGCACAGTGTCATTACTCCCTATGTTTCTTGGAAAAAAATCCAAAAAATCTCATCAAGAAGGAGTTCTGGATAGCAGACTCGCTGGGCTCCATCAGGAGTATATGATGCTTTGGCTTTGGCCCCTCTTGGTGCTTTTTTGTTTTGGTTTTTTTTGGGCAATGTCTTACTTGCCATCTCCTTGCTACTCCTTCCCTGTGAAGAACCTGACCTTTATGAATCATCAGGTTAATGACAGCTCACTATTGCACCTGTGAATTAGGTTATAATTAGCCACTTCAGACAGATTTGGGCCAGGAAGCTCAGAATTCATTGTTTAGGTTTGCACACCCACTGGGAAGCTCAATCCCAAAACCAGGTCATGTTGAACCAGCCAGTACATCAAGACCACTGACAGAGGGGAGGAATTATCTTTCCTACAGCTTCTGAACCACTCTTCATGCCAGAAATCATTTAAAAGGCTGGAAAACATAAGCAGTCCCTCAGAACAATGTAAAAGGCTGTGTTTTTATGAGGGCTTCCTAACTGCAGCCTGAGCCAAAGAAAACAAGATGCACGAATTCCTCTGGGACCGTGGTTTCCACCCAGAAAAAGGGTGTGATTGGTAACACCAAGAGATCCCCAACCTGAGGCTAGGTCATGTTCATGCAACTAGAAATTGTACCCATTTAAGAGCACAGGCTGATTAAAACAGGTAAGAGCAACCTCAGCCAATGGAGAAGACAAACACAAATGTGTCCCTTTTTTTTTTTTCTTTTTAAAGATACTGAAGGCAGGGAAGCATGAATGTTAAAGCTGTTCATGACCAGTGTACGTATACCATCCAAAAGCAACCAGCACACACCGATGCAGATCCACTCAATGCTGCTCAACAGAATAGCACCAAAGCGTTATTTTTGTAGCTGCAATTATGACACAAAAGTTAAGGGAGCCTGGATACTGAAGGCAATTGACCTTAAATAAGCATTTTTGGTTTGTGCATATTAGGCCTTTAATACAGCTGCAAGTTGAGGGATATGCAGATCAACTGATTTCCCCCAATAACTGCATGAAGACCAGACTTGCTGCACACAACAAGGTCCAGTCAATATCAGGATGTTCTTAGACACATTAAAATCAATTTTCCTACAGACTAACACGAGCAACCCATCATGATTCTTTCAACAGCTGTTGTGGAAGCCAGTCAAGGCTGTTACATCCTTCTTACTGCTCAAAGCAACAGGAAGGTGTGTGCACTTCCATCAAAAGCACCCTCCAACTTCAGAAATGCAAAAATAAGCATAAAGCAGGTATTTTCACAGCCTAGTTTAAAGACATATCTTTCAGGTATGCTTGGCTTCTTCACCTGAGGATCTGTGACTTAAACTATCTTCATGTTTTGCATCTCCTTCAAACAAATGTCATCAACCCAAAGTCATAGAAGATCTAATGTTCATGGGCAGAAAAAAAATTTAAAAGAAACTCTTGACAGGAGCTACTTGACAAGCAGCCTGTCACCAAGTCTACTAAGTTAAAAATAAACACATGCATGAAGTTCAGCCAACAGGGTACATTAGCAACCATGTATGTCAGCAAGGCCAGTACAGCACAAGAGCCAGGTAAGAAACTTTCGGCCCTGGTACTCGGGTTCTTGCTACCTGTGCAGAGTCCCAGCCTGACAGGGATCTTTCCAGGACAGACCATTTCCAGCCTCCAGAGCAATCTCAAGCTGAGGCATCTTCTCAACAGACAAAGTTAGCCATGCTCAAAACACTGCATATGTCAAAGACGATGTCATTTAACAAAAGGCCAGGAAGAGCTAATTAAGGTAACTAAGATAAGCAGCACAGAAGGAATAGGGGCTTATGCAGAAGCACTGCCTATTTGCTCCTCTTAAAAATAGTTCACAATGATACTAATAAAAATGTTTGCATAAGCCACATCTTGTTGGTAGGTGTTGTTACAAAGCTGCTTGATTCTGGGTTGGTTGTTTTTTTCCTGTGTGATAGAGCTAGCTCACAATTTGTAAAATAAGGCAGCAACAGCCCACAATTTACACTAAACAAGCACTGCTCACACAGACTATTCCAAGTTATTTATGCATTGTTCCAGTAGCAAAATGTCATAAGCTTCAGCTGTCGTACCAAGTAGTGGGATATCCCAAAGTGCATCTATCAAAAACTTTAGCCGGGGCCACCATGTTTCTGAATGCTGACATGCAGACAATGAACACCATGACAAACAAAACCTCTAAAAATCCTATTCTTCCACTCCTCTCTCCTCTCTGTGCACAACTCAATGAAAGAAGCCCATTTTCTTCAATAAAATAAACAAAATAAATATCTAGATTGTCAGTTCATTGTTTTCTCCTTACTGAACACTTTGCAGCATGTATTCATATAGCTACATGTATTGATGTACTTCACAAATACTTCTGAATACTGTAAATATTAAAAGGATTTCTTCCTTCTTACACCACAGCATATGTTTTTCATCAGTACTTCACTTCTGTAAGCAAAAAAGAGTACATGCAAAAATGTTTATGTGCATGTCTATTTAAAGATGACATGAAAAATTAGCTAGCTGAGAAGCAGGGTGAATTTTGTTTTGTTGACATAAGCAGAGACAACTTTCTGTAGTAACTTTGCTTGATAAAATTAAGTTTCCATCAAGTGTAAATTTGGCATATTACGTATTTGATTGTGTCAGCCAACACTTTGCCTGTAGTCCTAATAGAAGTATTTTAAAATGTCTACAGTGAAATGCAAAAAGATAAAAAGCAGTGAAAAAGAATTTCACACAATGGAGAACAAGTTGAGGAAAAAACATAGGAAACTTGCTTTTTCTTCTTCTGGGTAGAAACTGGGAAAGTCTTCTAGGTCTTTTTTTGTTGTCATCTTACATATACCTGCCTGTCCCCAAAAGGCTGGAATATTAGCAAGACTGGCTAGAAAAAGATGCGGATAAAGGGGATAATCGGCTGAATGTAATCCCCAAGTGCAATACCCAAGCTAACATGGCTAGTCTAATCCTTAGGATATCTAAATGGGAATACAGCACTGAAGCACAGAGATCATGCTACCTTAATTTAGTGATGGCACGCCTGCTAGAGATTTGCTGTTGTCCACAATCCAACAAGATACAGATGTTGACACTAATATTGAGAAACAAAAACCTTCAAACTTTTTTCTATAAAACACATGTACTCTTAAATTGCAGTAGGCCATATCAGACCCTGGGCCATCTCATTACTCTAAAACAGGGCAGGATGATGGGTACCTTCCTGTAGAGAAAGGCAGCTCCTCATCCTTCTCCAGGACTCCCAACAATGATGGGATCACTCTCCCCCTTCTCTAGTGCATGAGCATACCCGCTCTTGGGAGAAAAATGTATGGCCTATGCCAGTGTTAATGGTATAAGCCGTACTGTGCTCAAAGACAAGCATGTAGAGAACTTGCATCTCAGATGACTTCTTCAAGGCAGCATGTCAGAGACAAGGTATCTTGAAGCATCAGCTTTCTCTACCAATAGCAGAAAACAATACTAATCGCTTTGTACTGCTGTTATGGAGCTAACAGATACGCTCAGCTTGGGGATGGGTTTGAGTTTGTCCTCTTCCACTGTCCCCAGTAGCCCACTCAACCAGGCAACATCAGTCTAGACACAAAATGGAAGTTACACATGCATACAGTCAGGCCAACCAGCATAAAAATGCACTCCCACTTCCCAGCTGTAAGAGCAACTTTAAAAAGTCACCAAGAAACCACCCAGATCAGAGCTGTCCAGATCACCTTCCCAGTGCATGGTCATGGGGCTGGCTTGGGAACAAGACTCCTCCACAGGGACCTTGCAGAACCCCTTCTAAGCACACAACTTGGCAGCTCAGGTCAAGATTACATGCAGACTGACCTTGCATGGAACCAGTGATTTTGGAAAACCACCACTGTGAAACATCAGCCAAAAAAAACCCCACTGTACTGGCTACTGAGGGTAAGAGGGAAGGGACTAATTTATTCTATATAAGGCCTTGGCAAACCCACACTTTGAACACTGCATGAACTCAGTCTCTTCATCTTAAGACACAACAGTTAAATAACGGCAACTGAAGTGATGAAAGGTATGGATTACTCTTAAGAAGACACTGCAAAAGCTGGAACTCTTCAGTCTGGAGAGGAGAAGAGAGGAAAGGACTCATCAAGAGTGGTAAATAAGCTGAATACTGAACAGTTATTTACCAAATCTCACAATTCTGTAACTTTGGGGCACTTCTTGAAACAGTAAGAAATCTGTTAAAAAGGGAAGAAGATAAATTGCTTCTTTAATGTCAAGAGTGGACTTCTGTAACGTACTGCCTCCATAGCTTCCAGTGGTAGATAGCACCAGCACTTTCAAGAGTGAGTTAAACATATTCATGGATAACAGGTCTACAAACAGATACTGAAGTGAAAAGGCAGCAACGTACCTTCTGATACCCCTAATACAGTGTTTGTGGATGCTATAGGAGTAGAAGGTAAAAAGACCACAGAAAACAACTAGGCTCACACATTTCCTATAAATAGCTTCTGTTCCCATTGCTACAGAATACCAGGGGGAGATGGACTACTGGCCTGACCAGGAAGACATTTGTATGCTCAGGATGAGTACAGAAGGAAGCAGCAGGCTGGAAAGAGTTTGTATGGCACTGGGAAAACTCATGTCCAAGCAAAAAGTTTTGCCTGATGGATTTTACTTGTCATCTCTAAGTAACTGGCAGTGCTTATCACATGTAAATACCAACTCAGTGTGCACTATCACCTGATGACAGTAGCTGATGGTGAACCACAGATCCTGCTGCTCAGCCAAGTAATCTTAGCTACTGCTGAAGAAGGTAACACAGGCAGCTACATATGCAACTGGTCTAGACCAACAAGGCCACCAAGCACCTGCTATGGTCTTAAGACCTAAATTCTGTGCAGCTAGGCAGACTAAGGAGAGAAAACATCAAACGTGATGCTTTCCATCATCAAGGTGGGTGTCCTCAAGGCTGAAAGAACTTAGAGGTATGGGAAGGCATGTTTCCATTTGTTATTGCAGTGGCAAGGAAGGCTCAAGCTCAGGTCACTCCTACACAGTTAGGGTTGTGCTGCGGTACTGGGATGTCCCTCCTGCTGCTAGAACAGGAGTAACAAGGACTAGGCAGTCTGGAGATGACACAGGTTTTGAAGAGGCAAAGCATATGCAGTGGTATGGCAAAGGCTCTGGCATTCAGTAGCACACAGTGCACGCTGATAGCTCCAGGCAGGTGAGATCTCAGAGGGACAGCATCAGAGAAGGTGAAATGAAGAATATCCCAAATAGAAAAGTGTCAGGACACCTTCTGTAGCTAGGGCAGTATGTATGGTCAAGTAACTTGGGTGTACGTAGGTGCACAAGATGTACTTTTAGACGAAAACATAGACAGGTTCTCTCTCTGTGAGCTACTAATTTATTTTAAGAGACCCTAGGCTAGAAATGGATGCTTTCACCAGAACTCCTCAGAGACAGTCAGAGTTCTCAAGTGGCTTTCAGCTTTACAGTGAAGATATTTCTCTTACCTTGCTTTATATATTTGTCTTACCTTGCTTTAAGTACTTCATTGACTTTTTGTTCTAGTTCTAATCTCCTCTGCCGTTCCTTTTCTAGCTCCTGCCTTAACGTTTCAGCGTTTGTTTCTTCTCTCAGCTTCCTGAGCTCCTCCTCTGTTAATTAAAGGAGAAGAAAAAGATTTAGTTACCCTGAAGTATTTCTATAAGGAAATTTTAAAATCTAATTACGATAGATTAGGTAGGGGTTTTTTTTGATCTGTGCTATACCAAATAGCTTCACCAGAAAAAACAAGTAATCAAGGGCTAGAAATATTTCATGAAAAGCCCACAGCTGTATCACATACAAAATATTTAGTTACAATTGTTAAAGCAAGGAGAAAAACAACTTTAAAGTCTTCTTTTCAAGATGCAATGTATCAAAAATAAGCCCTTGGTACAAGCTACCTCTATCTAAATACAGGGTGACATACCCTTTATTCTGCAAAGAAATAATCAGCAGGAAAGGCTGTCTGTTGCTAAATTCAGTGGTAATAACAAGAAAAAAAAAGTACCTGTTTTCTTCCCTGTGATGGGTTGACCCTGGCTGGATGCCAGGTGCCCACCAAAGCCGCTCTATCACTCCCCCTCCTCAGTTGGACAG
>JANZLQ010000005.1:17140155-17158588 GCA_026212715.1 Elanus axillaris | reverse complement strand
GAGAAGCCGGGAGTGAAGTTGTGCCCAGGAAGAAGGGAGGGGTGGAGGGAAGGTGTTGTGAGATCTGGTTTTATTTCCCATTACCCTGCTCCGTTTTGATTTGTAATAAATTGAGTTCATTTTCCCCAAGCTGAGCCTGTTTTGCCAGTGACTGTGATTAGTGGATGATCTCTCCTGTCCTTATCTCGACCCACAAGCCCTTTGTTATATTTTTTTCTCTCCCCTGTCCAGGGGAGGAGGGGGGAGTGACAGAACGGCTTTGGCAGGCACCTGGCATTCAGCCATGGTCAACCCACCACAGTTCACTATGAGGAAGTAGGAATGGACCAGGTTACACCTTCTACACATTTTGCAATTGTGGTGTTTTTACAAAACAATGCAGAAATAACAGTGCTGCATACAGTGCTGAATTTCCTTGCTTTAAAAAAAAAAAAACAAACCAACCACCTATGGTAAAGAGGGAGGGAGGAAGAAATCTGGGAAGCCATTCAGGAACTGAAAGAGATGTTTAGCAAAGAGTTAATTTGTTAACCAACACAGCTGTCCTGGCAATGATCTGATCACAGTGCCCAAGTACCCACAGAGACCCAAGAAAGTACCTGCTACCAAGACATACCTGGTAGTCAAGGCACTTAAGTGAGAGGAGGGGGAAAGTACGCACACAGGCAAACAGCCAGCCTGTAAGGTGAAACCAAACTAGTTCAAATTAAGACACCCTTGGAACAAAAAGCGTCAGCAACCGCTAAGGAGAATTCAAAGGAAAATAACAAATCCTTCCAACCGCAGGGCCCTCCTATCAGAGGCTAGCTGTGTGCTTCACGCAAACACGAGTTAAGATGTTTATTATTGAACTAAATAGGTAAAGATGACAGTTTTAAGATAAGAAATATAAGAGAATCTCATCTGTCCATTCTTTCTGTCTCTCCACAGGGTGTAAATTTTGCACATGCTACTTCAGTAAGACATGTAAAGTGTTGGGACTAAGTCCCACTGCTGTATCTATGTCCTGGGACTGAATGGTCTCTTCACTTGTTGGAGATGTGCAACAGAGGATGCTCTATTCTTTGCAGATGGTCAGAGCTCTGCAAGCACACCTTTTTATGAAGGCTTTTTACTCCAAAACCTCCATTTGCTGCAAGTTTTTGTATACACTTGTTAAGTTCAGACACCTACATAAAGAGGTACCTCATGTGCACATTTCTAAGTGTACATACCCTTGCATACCCTTGAGGCTCAGTACAGAAGGGCCCTTCATTCATATGACTGTGCTGTACTGTTCTAATAGACAGAGATCTTTCTTTAATGGCTCCATAATGATTACTACACCAGACTGAAACAACAACAAAAAAAAAAAACACCAACCCCATCCCCCAAGAAGCAGTAGAGAGGAACAGAGATGAAGCCTTTGTCAAGGCAATAGCTGACAGTGGAGTAAGACACATCTATGTACTGAAGACATGGATGAGGGGAACAGGACTCAAAAGTTTACATGCCTATGCTCAGTTCCAAGCTACCAATCTTGCTCTTTCAAGCCCGTGAGTTCTGTGCTCAGATTTTAATAGAAACAGTGAAGCAACAGAAGTGGAAGCACAGTATAGCTCGCATCTATCTGAAAAGACATGCAGCCTAACTTCACAGGACTTATGCACAAGACTTGCGTCGACTTTTGTATGCTTTCAACAGTTCCACAAAGGTATTAAACAGGAAGAAACCAAGACTTGGTCTTCTCATGATCAGCATAATAAAAGTATAACACTAAGCTGCTTACAGAGCCTATAAAAGAAAACTACCCTGTATATGCAATTTGAGTTTTAGTCACTGAATTAAAAACAGTTCAGGCACAATTCAACCATATGATCTCAGTAAGAAAGAGACACATAATTCAGAATCACCCTGTTTAAACGGTCTCAGCCACTATCTTAATATTGACTTAAATATACAAGCAGTACATTCTTTACTCTTGGCACCTCTGCAGCACAGGGAATTATTTCTTCTCCCTTCATTTTATGGATGGGCATCAGCATTTAGTCAACAGATGTCTCCAAGGGCCAAGTGCTAATCCCCCAAAACTTCCCATCTGAAATTCATCCCTTATATGTCAGCCCTCTTTCCTCATACAAGTTTGCTTCTTTTGCTCGTATCTGTAACACAGCTGCTACTCTTAGGCTGTTCCAGCATCACGCTCGGTCTGGAGCTCTCGAACATCACGAGCAGGGTAAAACAAGTCTGATGCTGTTGTTGCTTTCCTCTTTCCCTTTCTCCCTGTTTTTAAAGAACTATACTCAGCTGTGTCCCAAGGATTTAAATCATGACAGCCTACTTAACAGTATGTCATTAGCCAGAAAGCAAAGTGTTTCTCTTCAAATTACCTTCTCAGCACATCAAGCTCAACAATTTGAGAAAACAGACACCATCACCACAGATGTGCAGCCATAAGACTTTACAACTAGTCAAAACTGTAATTTTACCTTGCTATTCCCTCAGCCATACCATCCTGGAGCTACTATCCTCCTAAAGAAATACAGAAAATAGTATCTATGGTTTCAGACAGATCTTTCTGTAGCCTCCAGCTCTGCCATCCAGATCCTTCTGATTAGATACAAAGGGTATTTATTCCCTGCTCTCCACACATAAATATAATGCCTTAAGTTTTTTACCTACTGCCAGTATTTACCTACAAAAAACCTCAGAAAATACCATGTTGGAAGGACAGCAGCACAGCTTAGTCCCAGTATACACAATACCTATGTCTTAATGAACGACAGATGTCTTCAGTAGAATAAGAGCAAAGGAAAGGCATTCACCAGACTTCCCTGTCTGAGGAGCTTGAGGATTTGCATATGATAGACTTTTTGTGACCGAAAAATGCTCTGTCATTACCAGTTGTTTGTTCCATGATCATAGGAAAAAAACTCTGGCAAAAGAGCTCCATATAAGCAGGATTGTTTGTGATACCATTCAAGCCCACTTAAATTTAAAAAACCTAATAGGTACAGAGCAGGAGCTGCCAGCCTCAAAGAAGATGCTTAAGGATATACAGTTTGAAGTCTTTTAGTTTTAACATTTGCAGTGAGCAAGCCCTGTGCTTCTAGAAATGAGATTTCAGACAACAGCCTGACCACATTTTGGGGATAAAACCTGCACAGCAAGTTTCTAAATAGGATGGTACAAATTCTGACTTCCAAGTCACATGCTAGAATACAGTTAGATGGACATATCTTAATTTAGATTGTAGAACTCCAAGCTCAAGGATCCACAGTCATTTTTTTAACAGTTAAAGTAGGATTATTTTTTGTAACTAACATTTAACTTTTCCTGAAACAGTGTCTTTTAAAAAGGTAGGTCTGTTTGGGTGCTTCTGGTTACAAGCACCAAAAAGTTTTAGTACCTGAAGAGTCTTGCTCACCTCCTGCATAGGTTTAAACCACCTCTATAGCATGGAAGCATTACTGGATACAACACTGCAGTGAAGAACAAGATGGTGTGACCCTCTAACTCTAACAAAGCCACCAGAAGTCTTAACCCTATAGCCCTGGCCAGTGCCATTTGAGCAGATCTGAGCTCCTCAGACTGAAGTCTTTCCTTCAGATGTGTTCATCAGCAAGTAGTTCAATGAAACAATAAAAAACAGATAGCATTCAGAAGCACATCCAAGGTTAACAAACCTGTCAATCCAGAGCATCTAAAATCAACAGTAGGGATAGCAAACTCTAATACTAAGAAATTAATTGATATTTCCACAAAATGGAAGCCTATTACTGGAAGCTTACTTCCTAGTCCACAAATCTTGAACTGTGAATCCAAAATAGAAGGACAAAGAATTATTAATTTCTGTTATTTTTCTGCCTGACAACTATATAACGATACTATAATGATACTTAAATCAAGTACTTACAGGGTCTCTCAGCTCTTCATTGTCTCGAGTTGATGTTCGAGGTATTTTCACCGGGATTTCATCTCCACATTCAGTGTCTGAAGCATTTGGAGACTCTGCTAAATCAAGGAACTCATCTCTCTTGTGACCTCTGAACCTTATTTTGTCCAACTTCTTTAGCATGTTCAGCACTGCACTTTTCTGCTTTACCTTAACATGACGGTTGGAGTCTCTGCAAGAAACAAGACAACAGGAGTACTTTAGAAAGCTTGCAATAAACTGAAACATACATGCTAATCACTAACTACTACTAACCATCTTTCAAGGGCCTTCCTGACACTGGAAGAAAAAGATGCTGCAGCCTAGCTTTTTAACAGGCATTTTTTTCCACAGTGTAACAGATGCATGGTTTGTTTTTCAGCAGTTGATGATTTACCATCTTCCCACACTATCATGGCCTCTTTCTCATGGCTATTTTTAAAGCAAGTCAGTATGGGCACAAGCTAACAACCTGCACTCCAGAGAAAGATTAGGAAGTCAGTTCCTAACAGGTTACTTGAAACCAAAAAAAACTATTTAGCTGCTAAGTCCACATTCTTCAACTTGCTGATGCTTCTAATCAAAGACATTAAAATCCTCACAACCAATCTTTAAATCCCAGAAAAACTGGAGCAAAGGAGTAAGGAGTCTATTGTACCTCCTTACTGCTTCAGGCTAAGAAAACAGAAAGCACCAAGGGTTTATTGAAGAAAGCCACCAGATAGATCCATGCACAAGATCCCACCAAAAACTAGAGATTGTTGGAATCACCTATAAACCACATTCAAATGCACTGCCAAAATCCTTAAAATTACCACTACTGACAATCTTTCATACCCTTTGCTGGATTTTTATTATTCCCTTTGAGACACAAAGGCAAAATACTTTATTAGTAATGCTTTCGCATTTTTTTAAAACTAGCATGACCAAAACTTTACTGTAAGAGGAACAGCACAGCCAGTATTTTTGCAGAACCTGCAGATGCCCTGGCATCCAGAGGAATGAGAAATGCCCAGGACATTTCACCTCCAGAGACAGTATTTGACATGAGCAATAGTTAAACTCTAAATCATAAACCATATAGGGAGAAGCATTTTGCTTTTTAAAAGACAACAGAAGAAAGCTTAATTAATGTATGTAAACTCATTGTAATGGCAGCTGTCCAAGACACTGCACTTTACAATTTCTGATTCAAACCAGACTTGCCAAATCAGTCCAATTCTATGCTCTACATGTACTACACTCCATACCAAAGGTCCCAAGCTCCATCTTTTGCAGGGACAGGGAGTTAGTTTCTTGAACCTGCCACTCCAGCAAGCTACTGCTCTGGCAGTTTATAACAAACCAGCCACAACTTTCCTACATACTCTGTGCCTCAGCTCAGAGCATGAGATTTGGAGAGTGCTGCAATGCTTTCCCAAATGGATTTTGCAGTGGTAGAAATTTATTTTGAGGCACTTGCTCCTGTTACTATCCTTTCTTCCCCATGGTCAACACTGCCCTCCTCTTCATTAAAAAACATGCCTTGCTTCATGGTATGTCATCCCAGGCACTGGTGTGAGAAGAAAAAGCAAAGACTGATCTAGACATGTATCACTTCAGGAGTATAAATAAAGAGCAAGAAGGAAGAGCCTTTTGCTGCTGGGTCTCACAGCCTGTGCACTTGAGGTAATTCTCACCTCTTAACACAAACCTCTTTTCAACAGAGCTTTTCATCTTTCCCTGCAGATTCTCCACTTACCCTAATACTTTGGGAGTGACTATTCACACCCCAGATCGTTCCCTTCAAAATCTGCCTTAGTCTGCACCTCTGCCAAGGTTTATTAGCACCCTTCACTTTAATGTTTAAGTTTGAAACCAATACAAAACCCGTATAGTGCAGCTGGCAAAAAAAAAAACACAAAACTCTTCCTTTATCCGAGATGCTTAAAGTTGCAGCCCTCTGTTTAATCTTTCACTTAAAGAGAATCACTTGCAGTAACTTACACCAAGGTTATTTTCCATGAACAGCTTTTCTTTGTAGTTCTATTACTTGTCAAAGCTAAGTTTAAAATAGCAACACTTCTTGCTCATTCATGGACTATTTGATGAAGAAACTTGTCAGCTATCACATCCAGAAATATCTCTAGGCCCTACTATTAATAGCAACTAGAGAGCAAATGCTATCAGGGAAGTTTAAGCCTCTGATAGGCACTGGCACAATTGTATCACACTCTCCCATCTAAAAGATCTCCATCTATGTTCAACCAGTTTTATATACCACGTAAGTCAGACCTAGAGCAAAGCAGTTGCAAACCAAACTCCATTTGCTCGCCATCCATGCCATCACTGGTAATGATACAGCTACACAAAGAAATAAGGATGGTAGAATGCTATCTCTTTTCTGGTTGGCACTCATCAGCCCCTACCAGTGGAGGGAGGACAAGCATGCATCCCAAGCCTCCTCCAACCCTCTTATGGATGGAGCAGTTTACTCAAGGCTGCAGGTGAACATTGCTGTCCTGGGTGGAATCAGAAGTCCCCAGTGTTCTCCTGTTAAAGCCAGATTTATCCACTGCTCCCCAAAGCCCAGGGCTGGATCTGGACCTCTTTTTATAGCCTAGCATATACAGCACTTCAACAGACGTTCCAAGATCTGAATTCAGTTTTCCCCTTAGAGTGGATTCACATTCACTTACCACACAAAAGAAGTGAGAGGCAACAAAACCATCTTGAGACAGAGCAATCTCCAATCCTTCTCTTCAAGCTTTGCCTTCAGGCAATGACAAATGAAAGACCCATCAGGGCCAGTGAAAAGGCCCAGCAGTGTAACTGCCTGGGTTGGACCTCATTTGGGAACAGAAAATCCTAAACTCCAGCCTCCTCCTAAGATGGTTCATGCATTTCAGCCCTCGGTCACAGAATAACCTGGCCAACAGATGTACCCATGAACACATTAACAGTATTTTGTTACTAGTAAAACTGATGTACCTATCCTTAAGTGTGTTACCACCTGGTCTTTTAAAAATGCAAACCTTTCTTTAAAACCCTAACAGATCGCTCCACTGAACACAGTCAGATTAAATTCTGTAACACAGAGGCTAGCAAAAAGAGGTATCATCAGTGTCAATATTTTTAAAGTATTAATCAGTAGGCTGACCATGCAGAATTGGTTTGAGTGTACCAGGTTCCCAGATTACTTACAGTTACATTACATTAACCTAAGCAAAAACCTAAGCTTGCCAACAAGCTCCTATAGAAACTCATTATCTGGCCTCCAGCCAAACATGTGATCTAAGACAGGCTTTTTATGTCAGCAGCTGTGCTTGCAAATAGCAACTTTTTTTTTTTTTTTAGATAAAGATGAATAAATATGGCAACATTTCAGCAGCTTCAGGCTCACTAGGAGAAGAGCTTTGCACAGATTTTGTATTCCAAGTGACCTGGGTCAAATTTAGATAAGCTTGAGGAAGATTTTGTCAAACATGAGACCAGAATCTGATCTAGAATTAGATTTATTGTAAAATATAATAACTAAATACCAAAACACTTGCTTCACCACCATAGCTATTCATCCCCTTACCCTCTCCCAACCACCAATCTACATCCTAGACTCAGCTGGTTCAGCTCTAAGTTTCAGGCTGTTTGTAGTAACTCCCCATACCAGCAACATCAAAACCAACATGCAGTTTTGCACATGCACAGCTCAAAGTGTGTAGAGGGTCTCAAAACGCAGACCCACATCTCCCTCTGCTTTCAAACTAACAATAAAGAAATATTATGAAATTATAATACAAATATTTTAACTCTGTGCATTGTAAACACTCTAATTTCCCAACACTGTCATACACGTGACAATAATTGTTCTCACTACCGTACAATGAACAGCTATAAATAAGAATTAAGACTGGTATCATGCTTGCAAATTATTAACTTCAGCAACATAAAATCAAATCCGTCCTCCCCAGTCAAGTTTATTTCTGCATACAAACACCCTATCATTAATGTAAGCAACAGAAGATCTTTCCCACATTCAATGCTACAACAGAAAGTGCTGCACAGCACAGTAAGGCAGACGCTGACTCTGCAAGACTGATTTAGGTCCAACTTTGTTGCACCTCAGCCAGACCTAGTAATACTAGCAGGTCCTCTCTTGTAACATAGTAAGGATATCTTACATTAACATGCTTACAAACAAGGCTATTCAGGCACCCAAGTTTTTGAGAAGGTGGCTTTTCTTTCTCTTGCTGCAGTAGCAGAGGTCAAACTGGCAGAATTATACAGCAGCCCAAAAAGTTACCATGAAGTCCCAAACCACTTATTAAAAAACTAGGCAACAGTTTATGTGTACAGGGTTTGATTAGTGAAAAAGGTCTATATTTTCCATACTTTAAAAAAAACCCAACCAAACTAAAATCATCTTTGAAGGTTTTTTTTTTTTTAATTACCATTAATGGCTAGTTGCTAAAACAAATCATTCAAGGCTGAGGTTTTTATTCCTTTTACAGAGGGCCAGAGAAGAGATTACTTTATTTGGACATAATAAGAAAACTCTCAATTAACCCCCAAATAACTGTCAGACGTTCAGTTTAAACAAATATATCAAGACCCAAAACCCCAAACCAACATAAGCACAAATTCCAAACTTATGCTAAGCAGAGAAAAATCAAGTTTTCCCAAACTTTCACATAAAAATTATAAGGAGATCTAGCACAGCTTTTTCTGCCTGCGTTTACAGAGAGGCTTCACAGCAAGGAGACAACAAGCTGCTGGGGAATGACAAAAGCCAGCCTGCCTGGTGCAGACTGGATAGACTCTGGTACAGGGCTATGGACATCCCCCCACCCCTTTGTGCCACTGCTCTCCCTATGCTCTGCTCTTGCACGAACGTGGAAGAGGTTGGGATGCAGAAAGGGAAGAAGGAACTCAGGGAAGGGCAGCACTCTGTACTGAAAAAAAAAAAAGCAGTCCTTTCTGGACATGTCTAATTAAAACTGGACACCTCAGTGACTACATCTAAGCTTACAACAGATTCACAGTCCAGCTCTATATACTGCTCTGTGCAAAAAGTTCCTCTTGCTACATGATTTCCCCCCCCCAATTTCTCATTTTAATGGACAGAATCTCAAGTCACTGTCTGAACATTTTGTACTTATTAATATTTAAGAAACTAACCAGAGAAAGATCAACTGACTGCACTTGAGAGCTCCTTGTCTCCTCAGCTTTTCTTCACCTCTGCACACATTTCTCCCACATTGCTTGCTCTCCGGAAGGCTCACATCTGTGAAGAAAGCCAAACCTTACCAATAGCATCTCTTCTTGAGCAACAGGGAGTGGTTCTGTATAGATGAAACTGGCGCCTTTCAAGAAAACTTTACACTAAGATAACTAAAGTCAACAAGACGCTTAAGCACACAGAAGGGACAGAAACCTTACTCAACACTGCCTTTTCATGAACAGTGCCCACATGAGACTTGTATCATCCAGGACTACATAGTATGTTAAGCTCTCTATAGAGAATGATGTCACCATTTCCCATTGGAAGCCAAGAAATGGCAATACTTTGGGCCAAACGTCCAGTTGGACTAGCCAAGAGCAGCTTATAAACACTCTCCAAAAGTTGCAAGCATTGCACAAGTGCTCTCAATTTCCAGCATCAACAAACACACAAGGCTGAGCTCTCCCCATGCTCGACACGTCACAGGTTCATCCTGAAATTAGTCACCTCCTTAGCATCAGTCTCAAAGTCATCCTCCAATTACATCACCCTTGGCCTCAGGGTCATAATATGATGTAATGCATACACAGAACAAACTGCTTTCTGGTTTTTAATAACACCTACCAAAAGCTTCCAATCCTTTCAGAGTCAGGAGTCCTTAAAACTCTAGGTATAGATTAGACTAGAAAGGGATAGACTAGTGGGATAGACGTTGTTGGTTTTTTTTACATCAGAGATGAAGCTACCAGTTAGGCTACCTATGGTGTGGAGAAATATTATGCTTAGTAATTCAGGTTTATTTTTCCCTTGAGTTTAAAGGGAGGTGAACAAAAAAAATCCCACCAGAGTCATCTCCTCTGCGTTACAGACTGCTGGCAGAAGCAACACTCGATTAACACGGGTCGAAAATGAGCTGGAAGTTGTGCTTCAGTGTTGCGGACTTAATTAGATGCTGCCATTAATTAAGCATCAACTCTGAAACAATTTAAATTGTCCACTGACTGGGGGCAGGAGGGGAGGAAAAAAAGTGGAAAGCTGTATAACATGCACTACAGTACAACACAAGGAGTGGAGACAGAAGTTCAACATACTGATCTTGACTGCCAGTGGTGAGGTTGTCACAGCAACCATAATGCAGCTTCATGAATATGCATTATGCTAAAATCTATTTTTTTCCCAAAAGAGACTAACATGTCATTCAGCTTACAACATAAAGCTGCCTGGGAGACGAAACAGGGTTGTACAATAAAAGCAACTTGTCCTCAAAACCTTCAGCTTGGCTGCTGCAGACAGGAGGGGTTGGGGGAAAAGGGGAGACAGAACATGGCAGCATGAGGCTGTAGGACTCTCTTCTGTACCTGCCTCAGCCAGAGGGTACTTCACACATATTTGGCAAACATTTTAAGGCAGGAGGTTCCCAAAATGAGCTGCTCAGTCCCTGCAAAGGTTCAGACCTGCAAAAGGCATCCCTGAACCCCTCAGCCACCTGGGGACAGGCCCTTCAACAAGCTGGAGGTGGTGGCACCTCCAGCAACCCTCCAGGGAAAGACGGAGAAGGGGGAGCTGCTGCTCCCACTGCTAAAGACGGCACCCAAGACACCTGAAACTGGGGGGCCTTGGCTTGATCATCACTGGAAAATTGTGGGTGGAGGCGCTCACAAAAAAAAAAAAACAAAAAACTAAACCACACTCATGTACCTATACAGGTCACACACCAGCTTGTAAAGAAAGAAACCAAGGGCAGCGACTGTTTCAGCTGAGTAGCTATGGTATTTGTATTTTGTATTTAATCCTTCACTTAACATCACACCTCCAGAAACACACCCCTTTAGCAAACACGTTGACACCCTACACACCTGTGTCTCTCTATCATGAAACCTAAAACCAGCAAGCTTTGTTTAATTCCTCTGTAAACTGCTAAAATGGGAATTTTAGCTCCCAAAAAAGGAAGATAAAGTTCATTTTTTCCTCAAGACACCTGTGTGGGAAAAAAAGTGAAACATCTCTCTGCCATCGGAAGAGCAGGACCATACACCCTGCACAAAAATGACTTTGCCTGCAGAGATGAGCTCAAGCAGCACACACAGACTGGAGGAACCACCAGTTCAAGCCACAGGGCAGCAGGCAGTTGCTCAGCACTGGTGTTTGCCAGCTGCTCTGCCTGGCAGACATCCTGTGAAAGGGGCAGCGTGTCGTGATACTGATAAAAGCCAATCACTGTACAGGTGATCCTCCTTCCCAGTCACCCACTGGGCCCCCCATCACCACCCCGTCCCCCTGCTGTGTCCCCATCCCAAACCCAGACCAGACCAGGCAAGCCTGAAACCCACTTGATCACAGGCTGACACCAAAGGGAGCAATCCCATTCATTTCTGCCATGGCCTTTATGTCACTTAACCACTCATGCAGTTTATCAGCTCACTGCCGATGCAACTAATTTTTGTGTTTGTTTTCTGGCAAGGTCAGTCTAATCAGAGCAGACAGCTATGAAGCCTCACTCATGGTTGCACGAGCTATTAAAGCTGTCATGCCTCCTGCACAGAAAATGTTTCTGGTCGTGGGCAGAGGGAGAAAGCATCCTTTTACAGCAGCCACCTGCACTTAAATCAGGTTAAACAACTGCAAAGCCTTACCCTAAAGATTGTGTTTATGAAGCTGCCATGAGGCCCATCTCAGAAATCAGTCCCACACCAGAGCTTCAGTCCCTCCTCTGAAGGATGGGGGAAGAGCATGTCACAGCTCAGCATTGACAAAAGGCTTTTTTCTGCTTCCTCACTCTGAATTTTGTCTACTAGTCAGGGGAGCCGACGGAGAAGACAGGAAGATGACGAACATCACCAGCTCAGCAAGAACCTCCCCAAGAAGGCTCAGGCAGCTTGGGTCTGGCTGGGCTTCAACCAAGTAAGAAGCCGGGCACAGGGGAAGCACTGCCATAAGCAAGCACACAACTTCTGCCTATAAAAACAGAGACATGCGGGTGACAGATGGGTGGAAGGACAGGACACCACTAACACAGGGTTGGATAAGGCTATCACTGCATATAGCTTGCTTCCACCATTCAGTTGGAAGTGTAAGAAGCCTAGCTTGACACAGCACACAGAATAAAGTTGGCCTTTTACAATCTGCTTTAAAATAAACATTTAAAGTCAGAAGTACACATACTAGCATGGAACACCTTGTTCAGACTAATAAGTTTATTACAGAAAGTGATCACTGTTTAGAAAGTGTGAGCCCTGCCAGCCCTGAAGAAGAATTTTAACTCTATCCCTTCAAGTAAAAAAAGTGCAAGTTATTGAGACCAGTGCAGTTATACCTGTTTGATGCTGACTGTGTTTTTTCATAATCTCAGCTGCATGTTCATCACTTTTGGATGATAAATACAGATAAATAAGAGAATGAGGGTACTGCTAAAAAAAAAAAAAAAAAGAAGAAAAAAGACACTGTGGAAATGAACCATAATCCAGGCTTAGAGAAAGACACTTTGAGAACAACCTTCCAAGGCCTATGCAGAATGGCTTGGACCTAGAAGGTATTTCTTTGAGAGGACTCTCAGCAGCGGACAAGTACTTCATCTGCTCAGGGTGACTGCTTGTAGCTCACTCAGCAACTTTCAGAAACAGAACAAAGGTATATAACATGGTCTAGCTTTGAAGAATGACTACATATTCCTTTTTTTTTTTATAAACAAAGGCTTCACCTTGCTATTCATTTAAAAAAAAAAAAAAAAAGAAGAGACCTAAGAGGTACACATTCGAAGGGGGACACAGCTCACAGCTAATGACTGTAGCCTGATTAATCTCTGTGGAGCGCATATACCTCCACTGAGCACAGCTGAGAGCACGCAACCCATTGCTAAAGAGAAGCCTGCCCCAGCCCTTACCAGTGAACACCTGCAGCACCATGCACAGGCAACCTGCACGTTTAAGCAACACTTCAAATGTCCCACAGTGCCAAGCTACCTATGCTTTACACTTTCACTTATGGCAAGACTATACAGAAGGAATTACTAAAGCTATCAGGCAAAAGACAACAGACCTGTGTTACATATGCAATAACAAAATGAACTCCCCTACCCTTTTGTTCACAAAGCAACCACTGGGCCATGTTCGTACTCCCCAAATCATTCAGCTATCAGGGCACCTCACCAAGAACAAGGCTAAGGGCCAGAATGCAGCAAAATGGTCTATTTTGAGGGGCTTCCCTCAATTTAGGGAGACAATTCAGCAGAAGCCAACATAAACATCTTTGCAAGTGAGTAACAAGTTATCATGGTACCATCTAGATGCAAGTTTCCACCAGAAGATTCCCAGGATGGAGTGATTTTGTGTACAACACTTTGCAACTTGCTTCTGCAAGCTTTAACTATTCTACTCCTGATCTAAGAATTCATTAAGCCTTTGAAATATCTATGTTCCAAAATAAAACACAATAAAACCCAAGAGTTTCAGATGTGCTGACTACAGAAATCAATGATGGACATAGCCGAGGGAAGGAATTGAGTATCTTACCAAACACCAGTAGCTCTCCAACCACCATACAGTCATAAAAATAATTTTGGTGAGTTAAAGTCATTTAACTTTTCCCCTCATGGGCAGATAAGTTCGACATTGGTGGTATGTGAAGAACTATAAAGATACAGCTAGCATATGCCAATTACAACCACCACTGTAATTAAGAACCTTTAATTTCCTTCCTATACACTGGCCTTGAGCTTATGAAGAATGTGTAATAATGCCCAAATCCCACACATTTCCATGGGAGCAGCAGTGCTGCTGCTCCTTCTGTCCCTTCTCCTTTCCTCCCAACAAAACCTGAAAACACTCCTGAAGTTGGTGCTACAGGCACAGAAGAGATAGGGTAAGGCAAAAAAAAAAAAAAAAAAAAAACACTATGTGGATTATGCAAATTGGTAGTATTTTAATTCTTCATCATGTCAACTTCTAAATGAAGGGGCATGAAGTATTGTGTAAAAAACTTGCGTAAATAATACGTAAAAAGACACTGTGTGAAAGACTGTGTGCTATGCTGCACGACACATGAAGGAGGTATTTATCCAAGTAAGTTAAATGAAGGAGTAACAGAGAAACAGCAAGTTTCATACAGTAAGTCTGGCTTCAGGCATCAGCTTCATTTCTGGTACTGTCTGTACTACACAGCTGCTTGTAAAAGCCATGTAAACTGTTCCTTGAAATCTTATCACAGAATAAAAAACTTAAGGTCAAGCTCCCACCAGACTGACAAGAATGTGAACAGCAGCTCCACTGGAAAGCGGCACTCTGGAAAACAGCCTCCTTCATCCCACCCACACAGCTTGTCAAAAGATGAGAGGGATTTTTTTCTCTACGTAGCAGAGTTTGGAAACAGCAGAGGAAGTTGCGTGACACAGGAAAGCACCAAACTTGTCCTCTAGGTATCATGGAGCCCTCCTCCATTTCTTCAGAGTGCAACCCTTTACGTAAGTTCCGCCTGTACTGCTGGCACATTTGCTATAAACAGAACTGAATCACTGTACCCGAAAGACAGTTTTGATTTCTGAACTGCAATTACCTGTTAAATAAGTTGGCTATTTAACTGACTTCTCTTAACACAGTGAAATGGTAGGCTTAAGGTTGAAAGGCCCTGCCATTCAAGGTAGTCTCCCTTACAGGAGCAAACCTCTATTGCCTCACATTTCAAACTGCATCATTCCCTCAGTAGACAGAATATCTGGTCTTTGTCCCCATGCTTACAATACTAATCCTGAATTAAAAAAAAAAAAAAAAAAAAAACCAACTAACCAAGGTGGTATAGCCACACCAGGCAACAGTGTCCAACCCTGCAAGAAACCAGAGGGGCCATAAGGAATATAATCACAATCCTGCAAGTTAACTCTTTAGTTTAGTAAACGGCTGGGTATTCTGCCATAACTGCATGGTGATTTTAACATGCTTTGGACAGCAAAAGTAAGTGGAAATCTTAAAAACCCAATTCTTCCAAGAAGCACACATAGTCTGGGCATCTCTTCCACACTCTTTCCCAATAACCTCTGTACATTGTATCAACTGCTGTTAAAAAAGCCAATTTTGGCAATACTGCTAAGGGCTCTAGGTAGAGGATCGAAGACAGACATCAGTCCAGCCCAGGAAAAGGCTGCCATACATGCTTAGCAGTCTGATAGTTGATGAGGCAACTGGTGGAGAAATAAGAAGGTGAGGCTGAGCAGAGGATGACCACCCCACCCCACCAGCAGTTACAGAGGGGGACGACAGTGTGGGTCTATGCCGGGAAGTAGAATAACCTCAGAAAGAATGACAGAGCCTGCGAGTCAGACACTTGTAGGGAAATACACAGGAGGGAAAGAAAGGAAGAAAAAAAAACCCCAAAAGACAACCCACATGACTCCAGTTATGTTTCCTATGCATTCTTGTCTTTTCTCCCAAATTTTATTAGTTCATGAAACCAATTTCATTGTGCAGACAAAACCAAAATAACTCATCACTCAAGACACTCAACAATGCCATGCATGAACTCCGGTCAGCAATCCTAACGCACTTACCTCCAGACACACACAGAGCAGTTCGGCTCCCCACCTTCAGCAGCTTGGCATACACGGCTGTATGCATGACTGATGGAGGAATGGGGATGAAAAATGGAGATACACAGGCATACTCTATGAGCAAGTTTGAGGCTTCCTTAAAGCATGCGTAGAGTTGAGGAAAACTAAACAAAAAATTCCATACTTTCAAGAAAACACAGAAATGATGTATTACATGGTCTGCAAGGAAGATACAAAGCCTCTTCCTAACGAGTAAGCCAGCCAGCTGAGGCTATTACCATAAACTAACCCTGTTCTTACTAATTTGGCCATAATTGCAGGAAATTAACATTTTAACCATGCTTGTTATATCTTATTGCCTCATAACTGCAGGTGACCAAAAAAAATTATCCACGGGAGTTAACAACTACATTTTTAAAGCTGCTTGAAACAACTGGAACAAGATATCTTAGACCAAGTCTTCAAATAAACCAGGGCATATCAACAAACCCAGCTTCCCTTCACCACCGAGGGGGAGCCTGCTGTCAGCAGCATCACCCAAGTATGGTTACATGCTAAGTAGCAGTTCTCCCAAGAGAAGCCAGCTCCTCTCTTGATAGAGCCATATTAGTAAGGTTTCTACCATGGATGTACACAGGATGTACTGGACACAAGGAAGAGGCATTAAAAAAAAAATCTCTGCCAATTTGGTTTTTTGATCGCAAAAATGGGGTAACCTATGAATCCAGTGGTGTTTGAACTTAATGGATCAGCTCTTTGCTTTATTAATCAAGCTTGTACAAGCACTCTGATCTACCATACTTTTTGCATGCTCTATTTCAAAACAGTATTTTCTCATCTCAGAATGTCACAAATAAACCACAAAGCCTTTCAGGCTGCTAAGATGATACAAACCCAATGACAGTAAATAGCAACCTGGCATATTGCTGAGCCTTCAGACTTGAAATAGATTTAAATTAACACAAAGATAGCAGGACAGAGAATTTAGTAACGAAGTGAAGGAACCAAAGGAGAAGAAATAAGATTATTTCAGTCGTCATTTCAATCAGACCAGGCAACTTAAAAGCCAGCTACAGTATGGCATTTACGTCTGCCTCCAAGACTGGGATGAGGGCCAGAAACACACTACTTGAGCTGATGGGTTTATTTATGCCATGATGATACTTCAAGTTAGCAATGATAAAGGTCCAAAGGTCAAAGTACTTTAAGAAAAAGAGCCATATACACACAGTCTGTCTTTTGGAGCAGTTATGGCTGGGGTGGGGAAGGAAGGGGCGAAAAGCATTATTCCTTCCATGCACCCACCTGCCCCACAAGCCACCATAAAACCAGTTCAGCTGTGCCCATTTCAAGGCTTCCTATGTTCACAAAGGAGATTTCTGTAGAGATCCCACCTTTCTTCATCCAACCATTCCTAAGAATGGTTTGTTTTTCCAAATTGAAGCCAGTGATGCCTCATGGCAAAACAGAGAGGCCACATCACCAGCTGAAGCCCAGAAACCACCCACAGACCTCCAAAAGACCTCCTGAAAACTCCCTAAAAAAATGTGGGGGAAACAATAGAAATGAAGATAGAGAGCAGCATTTTTCACACTTCTGTCAGTCTCTCAACCAGGGCTTCTTCCAGATCTAACTTATTCCCAATTAGTTCATTAATATTCACATATTTAAATCTTGGAATTTGAAAAACTGAACTATGGATTTCATTTTTCAAGAAGAATCTTAAAAAGTTTAACTACCAATCAGGCTTAAATTCTGGCTTGGGGATATCAAGCCTTTTGTTTACACTACACAAATGTTTTAACAGATACAGTCTCTCAAAGTCATGGAAACTTGGAATTCTGAGGCTTTTTGCATTAATGACAGAAGCATGCTGAAAACTACAGGGCATGATTGAACCACCAGCTAGCACTGAACTCCCACTAACCTCTGATTTGCTTATATAATTGCCATTGATGTTAAAAAAAATTAAAAAAATTATACCAGATTATTCTTGAATATTTGATGGATTCTAAGAGGCTCCCATCTGTGCCCAAAAGCAAACTACAGAGCATCAAATTTGCTTAAGGGGAAAAAAAATAAAAAGAAAGATGACATCTTTGGATTTCTTTGTTGTAGGCATCTGGGGCCTCTATTCAGCTGCAGGATCTAGATAGGCTGACTAAACTTGAGCAGGGACTTTGGATGGCTGTAAATGGGAGTCTGTTCTAAGCAAGACCTAAGTCATGGAAGATGAAATCACAAGAAACAGGGACAGGCTGTCTTTAAGGTGAAAAGAAAAGCTGTAAATACACAATGAAGGGATAGTTCATATCCTACCAATACTCCTGCCAAACCCTTCTATTTCTTGGATAGTACAAAATCTTCAGAAACTAAACAGCAGTTTTAATCAAGGATTGTTCTGCACTCAACTTTGGTACCCACGGCATACCAGAGGCATTAGGCCTCCAAGAGCTGTGTTGCAGCAAGAGACTAAGAAGCTTGCCCTGCTACCACCTCTCCTTCAGAACTGGCAGCCACACAACCCAGAAGACATGAAAGCAAGTTTTGCTGAACTAGAAGACTGTTTTCCAGTAAGCGGAAATGTTTCTAGGTGCCCAGGAATCATGATAAACATTAAGATTGAAAAGCTGGGTCCTATTTGTATATAACCAGACCTAAGACCTTTGACTAAGAGCTCACACGTGTAAGGAAAAAAGTCTTTGGATTTGTGTCGTGGTTTCAGCCCAGCCGGTAACAAAGGACCACGCAGCCCCTCGCTCACTCCCCCCAACCCCCTCCAGTGGGA
>JANZLQ010000005.1:17128943-17140055 GCA_026212715.1 Elanus axillaris | reverse complement strand
GAGGTGAACGGGCGGGGGGAAGTATCCTCCCCTCCTTCCCCTCCCTCCCCCATGGATTGGGTGCAATTGCCAATAAATTCCGATAGGAGGCGCCCGAAGTATGGAAATGATAACACAGCTGTGTGCAGATACCAGCTTAATCTCATGACCAGTGATGTAAGAGTTTCATAAATCGACATTGCCAAATCTAGCAAAATTATAATCACAATCCCTCTCCCAGAGGTGATAAACAGAACCTCAGGCAATACATACAGCATATAAGAATTTACAAACTGCCACCATGTGAACAAATGAAGCAACATTGTGACTAGCATCTGTTTAACTAATACAAGAAAATGCATAGAACAAATTTGTTTTAACACGCTCTGGCCAGATCTGTCGTTATTTCAACCCTTCGGGCCCCATGTTGGGTGCCAAAAAGGACTGTCGTGGTTTCAGCCCAGCCGGTAACAAAGGACCACGCAGCCCCTCGCTCACTCCCCCCAACCCCCTCCAGTGGGATGGGGAGGAGAACCAGAAAGAGAAAAGGAAAGAAACCCAGACCCTCAAGGGTTGAGATAAGGGCGATTTACTGGAGCAACACAAAAAGAGAAGTTAGAACAATAACAATACAAATAAGAGAATACACAAAATGAGTGATGCACAGTGCAACCGCTGACCCCCCGGAACCCGGCGCTCCGCCACTTCCCCACCGAAAGCCGAGCAACCCCCCCCTAGCCTGCTCCCCATATATATACTGGGCATGATGGCACGTGGTATGGAATAGCTCCTTGGCTAGTTCAGGTCAGCTGTCCCAGCTGTGCGTCTTCCCAGGCTCCTGTGAAAATTAACTCTATCCCAGCTGAACCCAGGACAATTTGGTGTCTAAGTTAACAAGGCTACAGAAGAGGTCAGACCACTTCATACTGGTGTTCCTACACACAGATGCATACAAGAGCACATGGGAGATGGAAGAAGCTGTCTCCCTACAGGAATGACAGGACTACTAAACCTCACTCAATTGAATACCTTTAAATAAAGGGGTTTTCTTTAGCGTACTGGCTATGAGGCCAGCTTTCCTCTCCACCTTGCCGCTTGGCTCTGCCCCATGCCCAGTGACAGTGCTCACATCACTAGTTATGACTGCATTTTGCAAAAAGTTCGTATTTTAAGAGTTGAATCTACTGGTTAATCTTTATTTAAAAAGAAAAAGAAGTTATTTCAAATGATTATCAACTTGTAAGAAAGAAAACCTGCATGCTTGTAGCTAATCTCCTTCAACAGTTGGCATCTGGTGTTTCCTCCACAGCTCGGAAACATCAGCAATGCATCTGCTTCCTAAACAGTTTCTCATCTCCCATTTCAGCTAACAAGCAATCTGCGGTCAAACAGTCATCTTCAAGGTGCAACCCCTTATTAGCGTTTCCAGTAAGTATATCTGTCTTTACCTACTTTTCTTCTTTTACAAGAATAGAGTATTAACTTCATAGCAATTAAATTACTGAATTAAAAAAAAGCTCTAGAAAACACCAGTCTATATAACTACCAACACTTGGTTCAGCAGGATCTTTTGAAAAGGAAGGAAAAAGTAAAAAAAGCATATCACCACCTTTAAAGCAAACAGGCACTCTTTTTTGTGTCAGTCCATGTAGTGTTTCCAAAACTTATCTAACACAATTGTTCAACACTTAAATACACACGTGAAATTTTCCGTGCAATGTGTGAGGTCTGCTGTACTTTCATATTAGCTCTCAAATATTATGATGAGTTTGTAGCCAACTGAGAAGAAAGCCACCTTCAGGGTAAAATAAACAGAAGTAGTTCGCTTCAGACAATAAGGAATACAAACTACATGGAAAGACTTTCCACGATTTAACAAAGACAATAAATTGTCACCAATAGTAGACTAATGAGTCACAGACAACAGTTTAATACTTAAAGCTTATCTCTCGAGAAAAAAAATACTTACACAATTTCAAAGTATTAACAACAAAACAGAAAATTAATTTTGAACAGATCCCATAGTCTCCAACCAGGATAGTTGTACGCATCCCAGTGAAACCCGAAGCAGACACTGCGTACAGCCAGGCTTGCATTCCACCAGGAAAATGCCAGTCATTGTTTCTTATCCAAAAAGCATATGCTGTCCTTGGTCTGCTTTAACAGAGGACTACCAAGGGCCAGAGAGCGTCAGCAGGCAAATTCAAACTCCTAAGCAAAGTGAGCTCCACATTCCTCCTGTAAAATATTCCAAGAAATGGTATTTGTGCCTCACTTGTTTTCAATGTGGTGCTGTAGAGGGATAAGTGAACCAGCATTAGAGGAAATCATTGTTGGCAGAGCCCTCAAACTGGGGAAAGGTTGCTACTGGAAGAAACAGGAAATATGCAGAAGTAGCTTCAGAAAAAGTGTACTTGCTGAAAAAATGTTTCCTAATACAGTTTACTGGGGAAGACAGATCTATCCCACTTTGGCTGGTTATTCCCATAACTGAAAGTAGTAATAAGCGCTGTTGAATGTGCAAACATTCAACAGTCCCATAAGCAACTCTGCTGGGGAAGGAAGGCAAATTCCTTCAAAATAGGCCCAGACCCTTTTACAAGCATCAAAAGGTTTATATTCAGAACATTTCTCTGAAAACAGGGCTAGCTCCAGATAATCTGGAGGAAACCACAGTCTTCACTTCTGCCATGTTTTGCAGACTCTTGATGTTAGTTTTAATTACTGCAAGTTGCCAGGAAGCTCTTACAGCTGAAGAAAATCTTGGGAGCAGAGCACCCTGTAGCAGCTGGCAGTTCTCTTAAAGTATCAGTGTGTCCAGCCAGATGCTCCATGGCTTGTTGACATTCCTCACTGCACGATCCCAGGCAAATCCATAAAACTGCTGAGACCGTGCAGAGTTTTACACAAAACCAAGGCACACTACATTTTCGTACAAAAGGTGATCTCAGACACTTGGTGGTATCTTTTAGGTTGCTTTGTAGATTAGCCTTTAAGAGGAGGATGAAGATCTTGGATAAGAACACTGCAGAAGTGCAAAGACTTATAAAGTTAATCAAACTGGAATAATGCCTAGAAGTGGTTTAATGCTTTGAAAAGTCAGACTACACAAAGAACATAGTTATACAGACTCTGCTTATCCCTACTCCTTCTGATGACATGATCCTTGCAAGCCGATGCAAGACTTAATAGTAAAAACCAGCTCTGTAGACTACCATCTGATGAACACAGTCCAAAATCACCCTAATACTAGTCACGCAAGGATGCTTTGGATGTTTTGTTGCTTTCAGGTCCCACACTTCACAGCTACCTTTCTTTACTCCACACAAACAGGATAGCAGCTGCTGGAAACAGAACCTCTTGGCTACACACAGCAAGAGGAGGCAGCCAGGATCTTCAAGGATGGTACGTGCAGGCAACTCCCTTGGCATCACTCCCTGTCTCATAAGGGAAAAGGTGAGCAACAGGAAAGATGAAGAAAGCCTCAACCCCAAAAGTGAGTTAAGAGGTAGGATCCCAGACTACAGATCATCTTGCAGCTTGATTTTGAATCAGGTAGCCAAAGTCATCTTCATTAAGGGCCATGTAAGTGCAAGGAACATCACACCAAACATACACAGCATTTCATCTTTGAGTGCTGAACATGCCATTTTTTCCCTGTTGCAACATGGTGTCTTCTTGCAATAGTTGTGCATATTACAAAATGCTCGGAGCCCAGGCTACTGTTCCCTTCACTCCCAGAATGGGGTTATGGATATTTTCAGACTGGTCCCTTCTCTGCTGCTCAGATCTCTAAGGCTCAAATTAGGCATGCCACTCTCTCCAGCCAACCCAGAAAGCATAAACTCAACCAGTTTCTGGCAGTATGTTGTCCCTGGAACAAAACCTACTGCCAGTAGCGGTCCAAATCCTACTACTGGTCATGGTCCCACTACTTCAGGAGCGTCTGGGGAAGCAGCTTGTGCCCGAAGCACACCACTATACAGCTCCCTGGACTCAGATCTGGAGTAAATTACAGTAAATTACAGGGTTCAGATACCCACATCAGTCCTAACATTACTGGGAGGGACCCCGAAGCTGTACAGCTACATATATCACATGGCTCTACCAAAAGCAAGATGGAAAAAAAACACAGATATCCTTGTCAGGCTCATAATACAGCATCATGGACTATACATGTCCTTCAAACTACGTTTTAAGAGGTCCTTCTCTAGAGGCTTCACATTTCCCCATCCCTATGGCTGTGAGTCTGCTTGAATACTGCTGACGGTTATAAATTTACACGCTTCCCTGTAGCCCTGCTACATTTCCCCAGGAATTACAACATGCTGTTAACCTTGAGAAGGGCAGCAAGTTATTTTAAAATGCAGTTACTGTGCACACCTGGGAATGCAGAGATGAGATCCAGAGAGAGGGGAAAAAAAACAGGCAAATCATTTCCTGAATGTAGAAGGAACGTGGAGCCTCAGGTAGTAAAATCCACAGTGAGAGGCTGGAGGGCTTTTTTTCTGAAGGTAGCTCCAGAGCTAAAACTCTTTCAAGAAGTTCTCTTTTGTATACACATTTCTAACTTGAAGAAGTGACTTTCCAAAAATTAAGCTAATGATAAACTTCAGGTTATGAAATAAACCCTGCTTTAAGCATCTAAAGATGCTTGTGTACCCTTCATTGAAAAACCTGGTACTAATTTTCAATCTCCGAGAATTGGTTGGTTTCCAAACCAGTGAATTTGAAGTGTTCTGTATATAAGTAATATACCGGAATATGATACCAGAAATGAATATTGAAGGAACAAATGGCTTTTACAACATGGTATAAAATGCCAAGCATCAGTAATGCCAGATACTAATACAGACCGCTGACAGTCCTATCAAGAGCTCTGATAAGACAGTTTTAGCAGTTGGAAACTAATTGCGCTCAGTCACTAATTGCATACATCAGGCCAGCGTGGAGTGCATGGCTTTGTTCTCTTTAATTAAGATAAGTATAGACCTCTCATGTTGTGCAGTTACTTTCAGGGGAGTACTATGGAAATTTAAAATGTGCCTATTAACCACTGTATTTGGATGTAGAGCAGACAAGCAACTGCTAACTGCTTTTTCCACATAACTTTGCCATACTCTTTAAAAACCTTAAATAAACTTCTTAACCAATTACACTCACCTAGATACACAGGAGGGGACACTCGATGGTCAAGAAATGAGCATCCCCTCCCACGGAGTTCGAAGAGGATCCCAAGGTTAAATTGGTATTTTGTGCTTTATGCCTTTTTCTTGTTCTGTCCCTCTCCTGTCCATGGGCAGTGTTACCAACATTACATTAACAGTTTTATTCTGCACCCAAAGCATTGACCTAAAAATAAAACCTTTGTTTACAAATTCTATATTTAACATCGACTACAGAGTTACCCATATAAGCATACAAAACAGGTGTGGCAGAATAAGGAAGCATCCGAACTTCACTCGGTTTAGTTTATAAGACAGATGGTCACCTTCAGGCATCTCATAAGGGAAATGCAGTAACATAGAAAGTGCCCACAGAGCAGGCAGGTCAGCCCTGACGGAGTACAACACAGCTTGGGATGGCTGTTGGAGAACAGCAAGGATGTGCCCTCACAAACATTAGCAAGCATTCACTCAAAAATGAAATGAGCTCTGTTTCAGACAGCAGTCTGTATGAACACACCCCAAGAAACACATGTACCCGTGTGACTCAGCATCTAATTATTACACTTATTAGGCATGTGTAGCCAGCAAACCTAGTCATAAAGCCCTTAATCACAGGTCAAAAAACTTGTCAAAGCCTGCATTGCTGGGATCAGGAAAATGCTGAAACATTTGGGGTTTTTTAACAAGGAACATCAGCTGCTGTGGAAGAGCAAAATACTCAGAGAAGCTGCATCAATGACTTACAGCACCAAAGAGATTTCTCAGACCTGCATCCTAAAAAAAACCATGCTCAAAATTTACTTCAAAAGTTTCTTATTTTTACAGAATACTGGGAAATGTGAAGCCACAGCTGGAGCCCTGGGTCCAGTTCTGGGCTACCCAGTACAAGAGAGACACAGACATACCAGAGAGAGCCCAATGAAGGGCACAAAGATGATGAAGGGACTGGAGCATTTCTCCTACAAGGAAAGTCTGAGAGAGCTGGGACTGTGCAGCCTGGAGAAGAAAAGGCTCGGGGGGGGATCTCATCAGTCTCTATAAATATCTGAAGGGAGGGTGCAGAGAAGAGAGCCGGGCTCTTCTCAGTGGTGCTCAGTGACAGGACCAGGGGCAACGGGCGCAAACTGAAACACAGGAGGTTCCCTCTGAACATCAGGAAACACTTTAGCACTGTGAGGGTGACTGAGCACTGGAACAGGTTGCCCAGGGACGCTCTGGACTCTCCATCCTTGGGAGATACTCAAAAGCCATCTGGCCATGGTCCTGGGCAACCAGCTCTATGACGCCCTGCTCAAAGAGAAGATTTGGACCAGATGACCCCCAGAGGTCCCTTCCAACCTCAACCACTCTATGATTCTGTGAAATAAAAGGACTAGTTCTCTTCGGTCACTGATGACACACCTAGAACAAGTTTTATAGTATGTTTGATGCGTTCTTGTTAACGTGTGTATCTAGGACAGAGGATGTGATCTTCACAGACCATCACAAAGAGCTTGCTGCATTAACTCAGGATTTGTAAGAAGCTGCAACTAAACAGTTTCAGTTTTCATTATGATGCAAACATAGCTTTTAAACTAAGAGACAATTTTAAGTGTTCTCAAGGCATGTTTAGAAAATACTGCCAGGGTTTTTCTTTCCTCATTAACACAGACATGTATTAAACACATATGGTGACCCAAGATGCAAATAGAAAGGATTTTTCTAACACAACTGAACACGTGGGGAATCTTTACCTTCCACTATTCTCAGAAGCAAAAAACCTGCATCTTCAATTATTTAAGCACCTCTGAAGACCTGGTCTTGTAAGTCATGGAATTAAATTTACTGCTACCAGAGCATGCACCAGAACAGATTAGGTGTTAAAGAGAGGAGGGGTAAACGAGCAAGAGCACTCCTAACCACAAATATAGTATTTTTGGTTTGCATCCAATAAGTGCTCTTTCGGTTTAGTCAAGGCAAGAAGATTTACTGTGCAAAAGAAACTGTACTCCTAAGGTGAAGAAAAAACACCCAGAACTTACCTTCTGTGAAGACTGCAGAGCCTGTTAATATTTATGAAGTCTGAAGTGGCTTCAAAGACATTTTACTTCATTTTCTTATGTCATAACAAAAAGCAGCACTACTTCATTAAATTTTAAGGTGAGTTCACCACTAAACTGTAACTGTTTTAATAAATTCTGATCTCCTAGGAAAAGGCCTAACTTCTTTGTTTTGTGTGTGTTTGTGTCCCCCATATGAATGACAATGACCACAAGATGAAAAGAGAAAACTTGCATTTGTTCAGAAACTTGAAAGATCAAAACACATAAATCCTGGAAGCACCCAACACTGACACAAAATCAACATTTGATGGCTGTACTTCTGTGCAGATTATTTCATGGATTAACCTACCACCATGCAAGGCCAGGGCAGTGGGCAGAAACAGCATTTCTATTGGAAGACCCTGATTAAGCACTTACTGTCAAAAGCTTTCTCTTTATCAAACTCTGTGTCATAAAAATAACACATCAGAGGAAGTCATCTCTCCTCCTAGCATGGATGCTGCCATACAGATATTACTTAGTTGAGAAAAATCTATGTAGAAAAGAAAAAGAAACAGTGTTACAGGATAAAGCTAGGAAATTGTGTACTTTATTTGGGCCTGACACCTGACACACAGGTTTGGACAAGAGAACCTCCAATTCAGGACAGGAGATTTTTCTGCGCATAATACTGGAGTACTTTGGGAACAGCCAGGGCTTTGGGGACTTCAAAGTTAGAGAATACCACTGCTAAGCCTGATAAATACTGGGGGTAAAGAGGGGCAGGAAGAGACCGGGACAAGCCATTGAATAGCTACATAGCTTTAACCCAAAATATTCAGCAAAGTACACGTTGCTCTTGACTCAAGCATTCCTGAATAGCATTTATTTTCCAGACCGCTAAGAAACAAAACATCAGGAAATGTGATCCATTACTCCTTAAATAAAAATCTATTCACCACAAAACTGTTAATGAGACCATGTTACACAAAACAGTCTCAAATCTTCAGGAATCCCTATGGATTTGGTGGCAACGGAGTCAAAAAACAAAGCATTAGCAGACAAAAACAGGTGAAATTGGGTCTTTGTTAATTTTCCAACAGAACTGTCATTGCTTTCAGGATGAAACAGTTAATGCTCCTCCTTAGCTCTGAAGTCTCTGTATTAAGGAGTGAACACTCAAGTATCAGAACAATGCTGAAAACACAACACGTATATGTACGTTGTATGTATCCACAGACAATGTTCTATACCCCAGAAGTATACCTGACCTTTAACAGCAGCACTAATACACTTCTCAGACACTGCAGAAGTTCCCTTACCAAAACAAAATATTGAAGTTGGGTTTTTTCCCCAGGCCTCAAACCATACTGAATCTCTCTGACACCCAATATCGCCCCAGCCATTCACTCTTACAATGAGCTTCAGTCCCCACAAGCTTTGAATATCACATGCCAGGAGAAGGACAAGGGGTAGGGCCAGGGAATAGCTTCCACACTGGCTACCTGCTGTAAATCACCGGGAACTAGTTCCCTGCCAAGAAGAGAGCAGGGCTGCGCGTCAGCCCCCTGATTTTGCCTCTTCAGTCGGGATCTCCCCTCCGCCAATCTCTCTGAAACTGGGTCCCACCAAAGAGCGGAGCCAGGACAGGCTCTTCCCAGCTGCTGCCCTTAATTCCTCCCTCCCCCCCAGGCACTGATGTTGGGTCACCAGGCCACAGCGATGCTGGCGAGGTGGGCAGGAAGGAGGTCAAAGCCTGGGTTGATGCCTTCACCCAGAGCAGAAGCTGTACGGCGCCAAGAAGCGGTACAAGTACGTTCAAGCAGCAGCCACCTTCCCTGCACCACTCAACGGTCACCCCCTGACCCAGGACATGCTGAACAGACCAACCAGGTCTCACTAGTGCCACAGTTAAAAAAGGAAAAAAAAAAAAACAAACCCATCAGTCTGACACTTTAGCTCAAGTTAGTCCCACCTGTCGCTGGCGAAAACCATCTCTGAGAGCTTACCTGCAGAGCTGGAAACACGACATGGCTCACCTTCCATTCAGTCTGGCATCTCAGCCCAAAACCACCTTTATTATGGCAGAGGGATGAGCCAAACATACTTGTGGCCACCATACGAAAAACAGCAAAACATAACTCAGGCTTTCAGGGATTTTTGCACAATTTGGTATCATAATAGCATCAATCAATGTTATATTTTATCAGTTTCACAGCTAGTAGCTTAAATGTCAGCTTCAGAAGACCACAGACTAGGACTGAAAAAAGCCCTCCCTTTTTGAATAACTAGATACAACATTTGATAACTATATATGGCATTTAAAAAAGAAAAGGTTTAAGACAGCCCACACTCTGATTCTGAGGAATGAAACTACTTGTCACAAGTTAAAAACTAAGGCAGGATACTGTCAGTAAATGCAGAGCACAGGCACCGGTGATCCCTACTTTATTAAATATTTCCTCTCCCCACCCACATGTCAACCACCACTGGAAAAGCAATACCCGAGAACTCGCCCATCACTCATTCCACATTCACACAAGCTTAACAGTACCGCGTCTACTCAATCTAAAACTCTGCAGCTGCAGTAACGAAGCACGACACGAAAAGGTGACAGAAAGCTGTCATTGTCCCATTTGCCCCATACGCGTGCTTAAGCACAGCAGTGACCCATGGAGGCATGCAGGAGGCCCACAGAATTCGTGCACACCTATCGGACCTTTTCTGAAGGAGTCCAGGCTGACTGCTTGGACTGCACGACAGCCATTTACCTGGCACGACGGCTCTGCCAACCCCACAGTCTCCTCGAGGGTAAGCTCTCCAGCAGCGTTTCTCTGCTCCTACTCCTCCAACATGCCTGTGCCTCATCGCTCCACATCAAGACGCATCCAGACACTGCACGCTTTGAGGGACAGGTACATTGCTGGCTACTGTTTAATATGAATGCATGGCAGGCCCTAATCCAGCCAGGCTCAGCTAAAGCTCCAGAAGCAAACCTCACAACAGAACAACACTCCCAGGTCTCATTTCCAAATCGGATGCCACCCAGATGCCATCCCGGCCAGGGGGGTGGGAAGCAGTAAAGGAGGGCTGCGATGCAGCTCGCCCTGCTCCCCCCCGGCCCGCCAAGGGAGATCCCTGCAAGCAGGAGTAGGAAACACTACCACGATGCCAGCCAGCGCCCGGCAGCGAGAGGAGCAGGTCTGGCGGGGACGGCGTGCCGGCAGCCGCCGCACGGTCCCCAAGACGACGACGACAACAACAACTGGGAAGACCAGCCAGGACGAGCTGCGCCTGTACACGGGGATGTGACCTCCACCAGGTTCACCGCCACCCTACCTGCGCCGTGTTCACTGCAGCCTGTGACTCCCGGCTCCGCGTTTCGCCTGGACGGTGCCGCTGACGCACCCCTGTCCCCGCAGCCCCAGGACGGCTCTTCGGCGCTGGCGAGCCGGAGAGCGGGGCTGCTCCCCCGCCCCGGGAGGGGGGGGCAGCCGGACACCCCCCCAGCGCCCACGGGGACAGTCTCTCGTTTCCCGCAAGCGGATGAAGAAGGCCCAGAAAGGCTGAGCCACCGGCCGAGCTCCCCGGTGCCCGGCCCGCCCCGCCCCGGTCCAGTCCGGTCCGTCCCCCACTGCCCCCAGCCCCGGGAGAGCCGAACAAAAGGTGACGGAGGCGACAGGGATAAGTAAGCCCGTCCCCGGGGGCGGCGGGCTCGGCTCGGCTCGGCTCTGCTCTGCTCCGCTCCGCCCCGCCCCGCCCGGCGGGGCACTCACCCTGCTCGTAAATCGGAGCAAACTCTCATTCACGCTCCCCGCCGTGCCCAGGCCGCCGCGGAGCCAGGCGACGCTCCGAGAGCCACCGGTCGCTGCGCCGCGCTCCGCCGGGCCGGGCCCAGCCAGGCCGAGCCGAGCCGAGCCGAGCCGAGCCGGGCCGGGCCGGGC
>JANZLQ010000005.1:17108543-17128486 GCA_026212715.1 Elanus axillaris | reverse complement strand
CGCACCTGCCTTGCGCTGCGGCGGCGCCCGGAGCTCGCCCGCGGAGCAGCGCGGACGCCTAGCAGGGAAGGTCCTCCACGCCGCTCTGGCCGTTGCTGGCGCCGCCCGCGCTGCCCTCTGCTACATGCGTCGCAAGCCGGAGTAGCCCGCGGCGGGGACTGCGCTGTCTAAGTATGCTGCTGTTTGTCTTACAGCCTGTACCGTAATGCCGTGTACGGGTAGCGGTGGCTTGTGTTGCGGCCGGATCCCGAGCCTGGGGCGGGATCGGGGCTGCGGCGGCAGCCTCGTCTGTGCTTCGCTGGAACCGTCAGGAATCGCGGCGCTCCGGCGGCGGCAAGGCCGGGGGTACCTGCTTGGGGGCAGGGGCCGCGATGCGCCGCCGGGCTGGGCCGGGCCGGGCTGGGCTGGGCAGGACTGGCCGCCTACGGCCTCGCCGCCGCCCGCCCGCCCGCCGAGGAACGCGGGCCCTCGGGGGAGGAGTCGTTCCTGTGCGGAGGTGCCCCCGTGTCAGCGCTGTGTGTGTTTGTTAAAAATTTAGTTAAACATACAGGGCCTTACGCCGTTGCTCAGGCAGCGTTTGTTGCCCTTTGCGCTGCTTGTTGTTAACCCTGATCTCTCTTTCATAGCTTAAGAATTACGGGGAGTATGTGCCGTAAGAAACACTTCTTACTCCTTTCGTGTCCCATCCCCTAGGTTTGGCGATGCAGGGGCTGCCTAACGGAGCAGCTGCTGTGCAGCCTAAGCAATATTATACAATTTTGTAGTAGATTTGTCTACCTCGGCGCATGCCTCTAGCGCAGCGGAGATGAGCCATGGTGCGCTGAGCCATGGTGTCCTCTGGTGAGTCCCCGGAGCGGGTGGCCCTGGCCCGGCTGCTGTTCTCCAGAAGATTTGTCTGCGTGCTGGTGACTGACGGCATGCTCTGCATTCACCGGCGGCCTCGTGTTTCACGTCATCTCCTGCCCTTTGTGTGCTGGCTTTGTAACTCTTTATTTTTTGCAGTCAAGAATTTATGAATCAAAAGATGGGGGAGTGGAGCCATGTGGAGGCTGAGTCAGATTGTGAAAAAGGAAAGCCAAGTGAGAGTGTGCAATTGCATATCGCATTTACAAACACGGTTTCATTCATCTCCATATGTTGCTCCTGTTACTACTAATAAAACTCTGATTTCTCAGACTGGTGATACCCTGGGAACACTGTTTGATCTTCCTGGGGTTTTTACTCTATAGCCTCCACAGTACTTGTGTTATAGCATGTTATTTTCCTGATTACGTTTTTATTACATTGAACACATGTTAATAACAGAAATAATTTGATAGTGTGAGTATACTTCCCACACCCTTTTTTGTTCCTGTTATTCAGTGTGCAAAGGAGTGACAGATTATTTACCAGCAGCGGTTTTTTCTATCTATACTAGTAAGACTTCTTAATTACGGAACGCAAAAAAAGCTTTTTTTGCTGAGTGCACATCCTTGTTTGCTTCCTCTTTCTTTCCTCATCCTGCTAATGATACCCAACTCCATCATGGTAGTTTTGGAGCTGCAAGAAATCTAGCTTTGTTTACTGAGAGATTTATAGGGAAGCCTCTGTAGGCACAGGGAGCCAGAGAGCAAGGTCGGCTTTAGGCATAATGGTGTCTGGGGTTTTCTTCCCTGGCAGGGAGATATAACTGTCCAGTGTACAGTAATTAATTTGATCCAGCATTGGGAGAGAAGGGAAAAGAGTGTATTGGAAAAAATAAGGGTTTTTTTAAAGTTTCAGATGTAAGTTCTGAGTGGCAATTTCATGACCTTTGTGAGTTCTATTTTAGACAAAAGACAGCAACCTACTACAAGGGTATCGTTTGTCTTCTGGCCTCATCCTTTGTTCTCCTTGGGTTTAGCCTGTCACTTCCCAGGGCTTGACTCTCTCTCTCGTTGGGGCAGCATCATCTCTCACCTGTGACTCTGAAGTGCTATTCTGGCAGGTGATTTTTTTTTTTTCTCTAACTGCTTATTTCACGTCTTCTCTGCTATGCAAGGTCTTTCTTCTTGTGACCCTCTGAGTCTTGCCAAAGATTGTGCTGGTTACTTTACCTTCCCCCTTCTCTCCACTTATTGTCTACTCACGCCTTTTTTCTCATTTTTGTCCCGTTTCATATATCTTCTATCTTTTTTTTCTTCTTTTTTTTCTCTTCTTCTGTCCTGGTTTTATACCCTGTCTCGTTCTCTCCTTTCTGACATCTCGCTTCAGTCCACTGCCTTGCTCTACCTTCCTCTTGATGGTTTTTTTCCATGCTCTTCCTTTGGTCATTGTCCTGCTCCATCCTTTCTCTGGACTTACAGTTACATATATATATATATGTGTGTGTGTACATATATCTCTTTTCCGCTACCCATCTTCCATTCTCCACCTGAAACAAAGAAATTACTTATGCTGATAGTCTGATCCTATTGCATCCCTTTCTCAACACCTGAAATACGCTGCTCCTGCACATCCTCAAGCACATATATTGAGTAGACTGAAGAATTTAGTATGTGGGAAATGTTCCTAAATTCAGAAGTGGACTTGAAGAAGCAGCTTGCTCAGGCTGTACTGTGAACAGAGCAGTTACTGTGCTCCCACTGGCAGTACCAGAGGAGGACTATAAGCCCCCTGAACTCAAGGACCTGATGGCATTTTCTTCACATTTCCAAATTTCTAATTTTTGGTAATGATAAGGTAATGAAAAGATAAGGGACACTGCCATCTTATTGAACTATCCTTGAATACTGGACTGATCCAAAATAAGACCCTACAAAATGCTTTTCTTTTTCCTCAGTTGTTTGGTTTTATACATTTGTTAAGCCACTTCTGTGCAGCTATTGGGAGACAAATGCTTTTTTCCTCGTCAGAGCTGAGTTCTGCCTCTGAAAAGGGCTCTGTGTGGGGTAAGGGATCTTGTCTCATCAGCTTCCTGTTTTTTCAGGAGCCAGAGGGAGAGGAGAGAGCTGTGACTGTAGGATCATATGCATTGGGTGGGAGATGGAAGAATAGATGCATAACCCAAAAATGCTGCATTAACCTCAGGGGGGAGCGGGGTGGAGTTGTTTAATAATATTTCCCTTTGACTGTCACTGACTACATACAGCATCATTGGGGATCAAGGCCAAATGTTAGATTTTGCTATTTAAATAAGACTCTTAGTTTTAAAAAAAAATTGGTTTAATAATTTTTTTTTTTTTTTGTCTTTCAAAAAGCATACTATTAACTGGCTGGAGTGAAAACAGCTCCATCCCACGGATTCCACCTCCACTTTCTGGCAGCTTACCTGACTCATAAAGAGAGTGGGGGATTTTATATGCCACCTACATCAACTCAACATTTTCCTTTGTGGTGAGAGTTAATCACCACCCTTGTCATATTATTTCACCGATGCTGTCAAGGGGGATTGTTTATCTTTCAAGCCAGCCTTAAAAATTCTTATAGAATAGGGGGGTTTTTTCTGAATTTGATGAAAATACATAGGCTGTCCATTGCAATAAGGTTTTCCATGTTGTTTGCTAAAAACTGGCATTTAACCCAGGATCAGGGAAGAGAGAGTTTTTTGTTTGCAGAGGACTCATCTCTGACATGAGGAGTGCCACCTGGAGAGTTGAGATGCATCAGCTGAAGGTAGAGGACCATCCCCTAGGTAATCATTGCAGGAGGTGTGCACTGAGGAAGAAACTGTGGGGTTGTAGCCATGATGATGAAGGATTTAAGAGGCCAAAGTTTTGTCAGCAGAGGCAATGTTTATATTAGACCAACAGACAAAGTGAGGAAAAATGGATGTGCTTTCAGGCATATAAAATCTCTCATTATAACCTGTTTGTATAACCTAGGTGACCCTGTCTCTTGTGAGGAGAGAGACTGTGTACATAGTAGACTAATATTTGTCAAGCAGAAAATACTACACAAAAGAATTCGGGAAGATAAGAATGAAAACAAAACAGAAAGGTGTCAATACAATAAATACAGTGTGCACAGGAGGCAATGGAAGAAGGGGTAGGAGGAACTGAAAGTGCACCTCCAGGAAGGTTATTGGGAATTACAAGGAGGGCATGAGTTACCCTGGAAAGTGAGAGGAAGCTTGAGCAGAAAAGCGTGTGGCATTTTTGCAGAAGAAATTCTTGAAGTACAGGGAGGGCAGAGAGGAAGGAAGAGCTGAGACTGCTCTGGAGCTTAGCACTTAAAGAGAAATCTTAGTGTGAAGGAGAGCCAGGGAAAGCATTTGGTAAGAGTCTCCTCATTTCTGCATCACAAAGGCAGGCAGAATCAAGGAATGGGAAGGAATGGGGAAAACAAAAAGAACTGAAGTGAGACATTGACAAATGTGGATGAAGGAAGGGTAGGGAAGCTGCTGCCATGTTGGCAGAAGGGAAGAAGTCGTCCTTGGGTCCTCCGTGGGACCTGGAAAATGACTAACAAGTGGGTTGCTACAAGGCAGGAGGCAGGGAGCATTGCATGAGGAATGAGCTGTCTGACCATACCCAATACAAATACAGGTTATTTCCATTCTTGATGTGTATAAGCCTTAAAATGCATTGCAGATGCAGCAGCTCTGCCCTGAAGATATGGATGCTGCAGCTGTCTTGCCCTTCCTGTCACACCTTCCTGTATTAAATTAAAATTTTCCTGTATTGTCTCCTCTCCTGCACTGTGGGTCCTCAGCCCAGCTCCAGTAATCCTTCTTATCGATTGTGCCTGCCTGATAACTGGGGCACAACTCAAGATGAGGACTCAGGAGTCACCCACAAAGATGTGCTTCTTGAAGCGGAGGCATTAGTGAGCTCTATGGAGGGTACCTGCAGAGAGAGGCATCGGCAGGGAGGAAGAAAGTGGGTGAGCACTTTATGTGAGGAAGAAACAGGCCATAGCAGTGGGGAAACTAAAGGTGTGGAAGCCTCAGGAGGAAAGTGAGTCTAGGAGGATGGAGCCACAGATGATTAAAAGTAACAGTGTGGTACAGATAATGTGGCACTCCACTAGCATTTTAAACCTGCTGCCTTTGAAAACCATTCTGTGTTTTGAAAAGGCAGCCTTGCATTTAATTGTTTCAGTTTCTACTGACCAGCCAGGACTGCTGACGTTTTGGGGCTGTCATTTTGTCCAGCAAACCCTATTTTCTTCACTGCTGTGGAGTGGTTGCAACTGAGTCTTCATGAGAGTGCTCTTTGTGTTCCTGCCTGACGTAAATATTGATGTATCCCTAATTATGCTTTGATTTCTCTGGGAGATGGCCTTTTTTAGCTTGCATCAGTATAGTGACTAGCACACTACGTCCATGGGATAATGATGCTATCACAAATTAGAGCTAAACTGAAACACCATTCACAGGCAATTTGTACAACGTGGAATTTGGGCATGAGCTAACCTGGCCTGAAAGCCATATTTTTTTTTTCAGTGTGTCTGTTATCACTGCAAGCTTTTCAGCCCTATGGCTGTTCAGAGTAATGTGTTAATCTCTGCACAAATATCACATGTTGGATGGGACCAAGTGGCAGCAAACCTGCTGGGGCTTGGAACCTCCTGGCACTTGTAATGGATGTGAAAGAAAGGAGGAACAATAAAGAAAACAATAAAGGGAGAAGTGCAAAGTGAAGGACCTTTGTGCATTTTGATAACAAATCTTCAGTAACACAGCAACACAGAACAGAAACACATTGTCTGGTTAATGGTAGAGCAGTTACTTGCTATTGCAAGAGCTGTATTTTTTTATTTTTTTTAAATCAGGTTTTGTCTCAGAACTTGGAAGGTACAGTTTTTTCATCTTTCTGCCCTCCTCTTGCCCTCATCCTCCCACTTCCAAGTAAGGATGTAAGTGAGGCTTCTTCTCATCTCCAGCGTAAATTCATCCATGAACATTTTAAAACAGTTTATTGTCTGTTCTTGTGCCAGAGTTTACTTTTACCTTCAGTAACTGTTGTGTCCTTAGTGCTCACCCCTATCTATTTCTGGAGAGTAGCCAGCTCCCCTCTTCAGTGGAGCTTTGCTGTGCTGCCCCAGCTATGCATTCTCTCCTCTCCTTCCATCTAACAGGTTCTCCATTTTCCTGCTTTGTACAGAAGATGACCTTTAACACTCAGAGGACTCTCTGCTGTGGTAATGTGATCTAGTGGCTGCAGCAGAGAAAGGTGTCAGCAGTCCTGGATCATATTCCCAATCAGGTTATTGGATGGTGCGAGATCTGGGGAAGGACGTTTATCTTTGTTTCCCCGCAGGCTCCAGTAATAGTCACACACCTCCATTTTACAGTAAAATTTCTATTACTCTGCCAAATTAATTATTAATACACACATTACAATATTTTCAGTATCCTGTAGCAATGGAATCTGACTCTGTGCCACTGCCTACCCTTTAGCTTGTAGCATGGCATGCATTCCTTTTGGATGTACCTGTGTGGTACCCATGCCTCCTGCATTTACACTCCATGTTCCCAGGCACCCATGATTTACAATCATGACAAAGCAGCTTTCACATATTCTTGACTTTTTCATTAATTGCATGCTTTCCACTAATTTTTTTAATCATTTTTTGGACTTGCTGAAATGTGAGTAATGTAACTGGGAAACAATGATTGGAGACTCTCATTTAAAAGGAATGTTGGTCATAATTGATTACAGCTGCACACATCATGCCCTCACCTGGCTCTGTCTACCCATGTAGGGGGAAAGTTAGTGGTACTGGCCATGTCTGTTGAGCATATGTGCATTAGACCCATGTATATAGCACGAAGGTTGTTAAAAAGTTTTGCTGGGCTTATTTCACCCATGCCATTGAGGATATGTGATAATACCTGGGTTGTGATGTACCCATCACATCACTCTTAAGAGCCTTAATGACCTTGGTCTGATCTTCAGTCTGATTTGGGAACATAGCTTTCCACTTCAGCAGGGTTTTATATCCATACATATTATTCCCAGTCAACATGTTATGGCCAGAGTAAACATTTTGGGGTATGATCCCTGCTTTTCTTTCTTTCTGCTACACATATTATCTGAGGCACTGGAAAAGGTCACAGAAACCTACTGAAACCTGGTGATGGGACATGTGTCTGTGTTGGTTCCCATGTAACTCCCACCTTAACTCAGAAGCAGCTCTCATCTCCTGGGACTTCTTCTCCCTCTCCCACCCACTCTCCCTTATGGCCTGCAGGTGTTGGGCTGTAGCTTCTCTCATATTTTTGGCCATGGATGAAATAGCACATTTTTAATGGACGCCTTTTTCAGTATCAATGAAAGTAGTCTAGAATTCTGATAATTCTCTGTTACTCCATAAAAATAGTTTGCTTAAATGCCACAGCAGTTCTTCAGGCTTATTATCATTACTAGTTTAGAGACCATGGCTCCATTGTACAAGGAGTTAATTTAGATACAGCATACTTGGTGAATTTATGGTCTTACACTTTTCCAGAGAAATTGAAATTATGAGGTCAAAGATCAAGTGATTTTCATTTTTTATATGGCCCAGAGCAATTTATTTTGAATCTGCACTTTTTATTTTCAGTAGCATATGGCGTCATGGAATAAGTAAAGCACCTTTCTGATGTGTAATGGGTCATTAGTATTGAAGACGCCAGTCACCTATTATTTTTGTTCTCACACCCATCTCCAATAGTCTGTACCTTGCAAATCACCAAGAAGATAGGTAGAGCTTGAGATGCTGCCAGGTAGCGGAGCTGCTGTGATGTCTGTCTTGCTGCTTCTGCCCAGCAGGATTGCTCCAGATCAGCTGGAGATCATTTGCCTGTATGTGGTTAGCAGGCTCTGACCTCTCCCTGCCTTCAGAGCAACTTTGCTGAGTTAGTCTAAGGACAGGAGCTAAACCCTGTACCAAGACACAGTGTTGCTGCTGACAGGTTGAACCATGGTGGGTCCAGTTGAGTTGCAGTGGAGTATGAAGGGAACAGAAGCCTATTGCTTGAGGAAAGGATTTGTGGCAGAAGCAGCAAATCCTGATGACTGAGAAACTTCAAGAGGAAGCTTTGTGCTGAAGTTTACGTTGTGTTAAGGTTCTGACTTATTGATAAAACCCCAGGAAGGGAATGAGCCTGGTTGTGTTCTCTTTTGGGCTGTGTCAGTGCTGAGGGCTTTGCAAGGGTGGCTGCGGTAATACAGGTTTCTCTTAAACCCTGGAACTTTGTGGGAAAGCTGACTGGAATGTAATCACAGCAGATACTGATACTGAGTGTACTCTTGTAAACATTTAACTGGTATTGATCTATAGAAAACATCATTTCTCCTTTTTGCATTTATTAGATCCTGTTGGTCAAGCGTGTAGATCAGAGATATTCCAAAGCAGGTAGATAATGAATGCTCTTATAAAGAGCAGATAAAAGTAATGCTAAAGCTTTTTTAAGTACTCATTTATTCACAGTAACAAAACCTTGGTGAAACATGGAGTCTGATTTTTATAAAGTACTGAGCCTCCTGGATTCCAGTGGAAATCAATGTTGGCCATTGGTGCTAAGCATCTCTAAACATCGTATTTGTGGTTTCAGACCCAGGTTAAACCCCACTGACTTCAGTCACTCCTTTAATCAGAGTAAGGACAGCAGGACTTAGCCTGCTAACAGTCATTCTTCTTGCAGCACTGTGTCTCTCTGTTGCTGTGCTTGACTCATGGATAAGATTTTCTTTTCTTTAAAAATTCAATGTATCTTCTCTGCAGAGAGCTCTGATCTAGGGTCCTGCTCCTTACTTTGTATGTAAGCATCTCTAAGTGATACCCACAACCCTGAGAAGTACTTGCAGCTTGGGTAGAAATAGCACAAGAAATTACAGCTGTTGCTGGTGATGAAAAATATGTTTTCTAAAATCATAAATGGAAATGCTAGAAAAGAAAAGACAAGACTACTGTAGGGAGTATCCTGTACTGAATTCCCAGGCAGTGTGTTAACACAAGCAATGATAAGTCAAAGAGCTAGGACGCCCGTGTATCTCAGTGCTCTGTTCTGCTTGTATTTCTTCTAAAGAAATGTAAAGATCACTTTGAACATAGTGTATCTGTGTCAGGAAGTGCATTTGTAGCATTTGTTTCTATGTTAAGGAGGAGAGGCCATCTTCAGTTTTAACGTATTTTCATGGTCCAATATGCAGGCATGAATCTCTTCACTAGAAGAACTGCATGTGTGTGTCCAAGATTAGAAGTTAGCCATTTGAATGATAACTTTACAGGAGCAATCACTTAAAATGCAGCAGAGCATGTGGGGTTAGGTATGAGGCCTTATTACTGATACTGGATTACCTGGGATCACAAAACTGATCTCTGTGCCCCTCCACCATTAGAAGAAATTGGACGTTTCACACTAGTTTACCTTACTCTAGGAAATTCTCCTCCTCATTACTTCAAAGCAAATACTACCTCATCATCACATGCTAGACAACATACCAAGAGGAAAATTCCTTCCAGTGCAAAATATGACTATCAGGTTTTGCACATGAGGCAGCATCACCGATGTCTCATAGTGACTCATCATGCTTCTGATCTGCTTTACTACCTAAGGCAGAGCTTGCTACCAAATAACCGTAAAATATCTTCTTGTTTTCTCAGCTATTACTATTTAATGGCACCTGCTGGATGAGCAAATTCTTGTTTAATAACTTGCAGGTAGATGACCAAACATTATAAAAGGGAGGGCATTTGCAGTTTGCAGAAATACACTGTTCCAACAACAGTCATTTGCTGACATCTGGTAATTTGTAAACTGTGTTTACCAGATCTGCTGTCTGTGCTTTTATAAGCATTTTAGAGCAGATGAAGCCATTAGAAAGCCTTTTCCTTTTGGTGGAAACATTCCCTATTTGTTGCCCTTCTTTGTGTTTCAGAGAGAGCAAAGCACAAAAGCAGCAGCAAATTTTACATTTCTTGACACGTAGGATAAAAGCCAAGTTTCTTTATTTTATACAGCAAGAGAAACTAAGGAAAGGGACAGTAATTGGACAGACCTAACAGGACATTCCTATTTAAGGGGCAGAATAAACAGCAAGTGCCTATTCTAGAAATGTAGCTTTTATGGTTGATTAGGAAATTACAGCAAGGGAGCAACCTGGTGGGGATTTACAGTGGATGCCACAGAGCTCATTGTAGCAAGGACAGCTTTTAATAGGAAAAAGAAGGGAAAAATCAAAGTGCTGTTTCCACCCCTGCATGAGGAGAGGTCCAAAAGGCCAGCTAATAGTCCACCAGTGGTCACACACGCACACTGCTGGCACTGACTTGGCACTGGTCCTACAGACTCAGCAGCAAGGCCAAAAATGCTCTGGGAGCTTCCCTGCCTGTCTCTCCATCAATATATCAGGCCTCGTGAAAACAGAGAGAGCATCAGGCTTCACGTGGGATTTCTCAGCAGGGCTCATCTCCCATCTCAGATCTGAGAGACTGCGGTGATTTGTATCTTTGGATATGCTTTCAGTTCATTTTCCTTTTAATGATGCTGAAGAAAGGCATGTCAACACAAAGGAAGATATAACTGTCACTCCGCGCTGCTCTGGTTTCTAGCAGCAGGCAGGCTGCTGCTTGGAGCTGGCTAGAAAAAATACTGTGGTTGGTTTAGTTGGTGGTTTTCTGAGGAAGGAAGAAAATGCCAGCACTGATAACTGATTGACTCAGACCATACAAAGCAGTAAAGAAAAAAATATGTCCTCAAAAACCTGAAACATTCCAAATGTCGCTGTGATGCTTCAGAGTGCCTCCTCTCGCGTGGCCATACCTTGTGTCCCAGGGACATCAGTGGCTGGGACCTGGAGATGAGCACCATCTCCCCTCTTGAGGGGTCCTTGTGGGAGTCTCGGGCTGCAGTATCCCATAGGAAGTGTCCATCACGGGAACACAGCTCATAAAGCATGTTCTAGGCAAGAGGTACCCAGCTTGTCTCCAAGAGTCACAGCATAGCTGAGGCTGGAGGTGCCTCTGGAGAACATCTAGTCCAGCCCATGCTCAGAGCAGAGTTGACTTCTGTAGGTTGTTCAGAGCCATGTCCAGTTGGATTTTGAGCATCTCCAAGGATGGAGAACCTGCACCTCTCTGAGCAACCTGTGCCAGTGTTTGGTCACCGTCACAGTAGAGAAGTCAGTCATGATGGCAACACTTCCAAACACAAAACCTAATAATTATTAACCTCTTCAGGTTTTTTTTGGTTTTTGTTTTTCTTTTAAGGAAAAAGAAAGAAATACAACTATTTTTCATAAAAAGAAACCATTATTTAAAGGTTGTCTAGTTTTCCCTCAACAAACTCTTCACATGGACACTTTGGGAATAATCCCACTACCTCTGTCTTCATACCAGAGCAGCACCTGCCTGTGGATTGTGTTGCACTTTTGACAGAAGGGTTGGTAATACTGTTGATCATTATTAACATTATTTATATAGCACCTGGCAAACAGAGTCGGGCTCTTTGTGCTAGGCCCTGCCCAAACAAGCTGGAAGGAAGACAACCTGTTCCCAAAGAAGGTGTTATTTAGCTCTTGAGGCTGCAAAGAAGTGGGTGGAGGGAAGCAAGGACATCAAAGTTTTGTGCTTATTTCTGAACTTTAGCATCATTGCTTCCCTCATCGCGGCTGTACATGGGAGAAGAACAAGATCCTGGCAGCACTACCCGAGGGCATTAGCCAGTCAAATGGACGGAGATGTCCTGTATGTGTGACCTTTTCTGGAGACATATGAAATCACTCTGGTGCCTGTTGGGTGCTGTATTCATTTTTTAAAAGCTGCAGTACAAGTGCACTTAATATATATTTTAGAAGGACACACTTTTTTAAAAGCCTAAGAAATAGTCATTTACATTTTTCAGTTGTGTTTTTCAGTCAGGAAATTAGCTCAAGAGAAAAAGAAGCAAGGGCACAGTTATTTCTTCTCTTGGAAGAATGCCTTTCCATTGAAAAGACATATTTTCTAGTCTGCAAATAAGAGCAGTAGGGGATTTCTTTTCCCAATATTGCTTCTCAAGTAGAGAAAGAAAGGAAGAAAAATTGTGGTTTCACCAGAGGAAGAAAATGTGGTATTTAAGGGGCATGTGTCAGAGTTTTGAAGGAAGTCCAGGCCTTTTGGGGCAGTCCAGCACTTGCCCTTCCAAATGCCTCCACTGAGAAGAATGCCCAGAGAAATCAAGAAAGTGCATAAGGTGGCAGAGTCAAACTTACAGCACATGAAAATCATGTCTTTGGAGATTTTAAAGGAAAGGTAAGAAATTCATCTAGGAGGGCATGCCTGGGTACCTCATCCTCAAAGCAAAGTGTGGAGCTCTGGAGGCTCCTTCCAGGTGCCCATTTCTGGCATTTCTGTGACAATGTTTATTTGTGTGCACTGAGCATTTTGCCATGCCAATTCTTAGAGTCTACTTTGGTCAGAAACATCCTCTGTGTCTTTGGTCATGGTCTTTATCCATGGTTTTCTACTTATCTCAGCTCACTTGTCCATGAAGCTTTGCCAGGCGGTCAGTTCCTCTGAAGGAGATCTGCTCTCGCAATGTGCCCATCTCCTTCCTCTTTCTGTGAAACTACTTTTCCTTTAACTTCAAAGTGTCAGCAAAATATGACAGGTGGTATAACCACATATGTTACAACTACAGGTTTCCTGAAACTAGGAAAATATATTAATGTTCATAAAGCCAACTAGAAGAAAGCATCAACAGCTTTCTATACATTTGGTCATTTTTTTCTTTACTTTTTCTTCCTATCCTCCATACCTGATGTTAGGTTGGTAGTTATTCCAGAGATATGAGAGGGATTTATATGTATTTACCCCGTTTTGGTGGGGGTTTTTATATTTGTATGCTTTAGTTGTGAACCGTTTGAGATTCTGGTGCAGCAAGGAGTTGGTGGTGTGCTTGCAGCCTGTTACATGAAGTTTCCCTGCATGCTGGCCACCTAGTTTGACAGTATTCCATTTTGGAATGACAAAATGGTTCTTTTTGCAAGATGAAGCAAAAGAAACTTGAACAGATCTCAGGCCTCAAAGGCAAAACTCCTATCTACAGAAAGGAAGAACTGCTTTGCTTGAGCAAAAACTGAGTGCTAAGGACACCGGTGCCAATTTTCACTTCTAGCCAGGTGGGTATTTTGGAAGCCTGTGGTGGAAGCATTGCATCCGCACTCCCTAGCATCCCGAGCAGTGCCAGCATGCCCTTGCAGCTGGGTGTACCCCCCCCTTGAAATCCTCAGCGTTGTCCTTTGCCCAATCCCTGCCAGACCATGCCGGTGCCAGAGCCCAGCATCAGTGCCTTGTAGGGTAAAGCAGCCAGCAGCGGCCCTGGTGCTTGGTGCAGGCAGAAGGCAGCATCTCACATGCTGAGGATTTGGAGCCATAGAGGTTTCTCACATGGTTTGGAAGCAGGAGCTGGTATCCACCAAGACATGGTTGTGTAAATCCAGCCTCAGCATCAAGGACGTCTGCTCCCACAGGGAGCAGCTGGGAACTTCTTACAGACTTGGTTGCAACACAGCTGTCATGTCTGGCTTTGACTGCAGATGTGGGCAAGAGTGGAGAAACCAGGCCAGGATAGAGGGTGGCATCTCCTTCCTTCCGAAGGAAGAGAGGCAGGGCTGAGCATGCAGCTGTTGCTTTGGCACAGGCACCATTTAGGTCCCTCTCTGATGCTCTGTGTGTGCAGACCATATGTTACATCCCAGCTTTCTCTCTCCTGTTTAGTTCTATCCATTTTCCCATGTGCCATCAGCCCTGAAGCTCTTTTTTTCTCTTCTAGTGTCTCTTGGCCAGCAGACTGTAATTCCTAGGTCATCTTCAGAGGAGGCACAGAGCAGTAAAAGCCCAAGCCCTGGGCTGATGCTGGAAGCTGATCCTCCAGCAAAGCCTGGAGAAGCCTTACCTTTCAAGGGAGCACTCAAAGCGTCCTTTGAAACACAAAACTGTTTACCAGGTTATGACATAGTTATTCCCTTGACCCATGTAGTAAAGCATATGTATATTTGTAGTGATGGGGAGGCACCCGGTTTTATGACAGGTTTACATACTGTCTTTTTGTTACTGCACTTCTGGATGACAGCAGTCAGCTTCAGGTCAGGGCTCTGCAGATTATGGCCTAATGAAGAAAAACTTGGAGAGAGGATCAGGCATCTTTGATGTAAACCAGCCAGCAGAAGCTCGCTTTCTCGAAAGCAGAAAGTACCAAATAGCAGGAAACAATTTAAGTCCATGTAGCTTCTCTCCACCAACACATAGCTCTAAAGCAGTTTGATTTTTTTCCTCCTATCCACCTTCCTGTTTCTCTGCCAGGTGATTCCTGCCACCTCCTCTGAGCTTTTCTACTCTCTGGTATTTTTGCTAGCTAACATGAATACTGAGAAATGACCATAGCTCAGCTAGCTAGCTAGCTTAAAACTATATGATTTTTATATTCCACTGGAATATGTCGTGTAAAATAGCCACAGAAACACAAGCACCCTCAAAATAAACTTTTACCTACATGCAAAGAAAAAACGGTCTATTGGAGATTGTAGTAACCATATAAAATCATTTTGACTAGTCTCCATATAAAGGTGGCTTCAGTGATACCTTGCAACAGTCTCCAGCCCATTCCAGCAAGATTTAATTTAATCCACGCTACAGTTAGTGTTTTCTTTGGAACTGAAATGTTCTTCTCATAAATACGTTCACCCTCCAGCCCATATTTAATAAGTAGATGTCAACTAGGCCTGGGTTCAGTGATGTTTACAAGGCCAGTGTTATGGGGATTTAAACAGAAAACAACAAAAAAACCATGTACAAACCAGAGCAGTTCAGAAATGCCTGCACGGCGTCATGGAGTGTTTGGCTCAGATGCAGAGATGTCAGTTGTTTCCGACTCAGACTCTCTCATCTTTCAGTAAAACTATACTGTAGAACAAAAAAGAATTTGATTTTTTTTTTTTTGGTGTTCTTTCCAAGCAGCTCCAAGACCCAGAGAAAGAGCTGTCAGGATGCCAGAGCCAGCGAAGTCCACCTCTGCCCCAAAAAAGGGCTCCAAGAAAGCTGTGACAAAGACCCAGAAGAAGGGCGATAAGAAGAGGCATAAGAGCAGGAAAGAGAGCTACTCCATCTACGTCTACAAGGTGCTGAAGCAGGTCCACCCCGACACCGGCATCTCCTCCAAGGCAATGGGCATCATGAACTCCTTTGTCAACGACATCTTTGAGCGCATCGCTGGAGAAGCCTCCCGCCTGGCCCATTACAACAAGCGCTCCACCATCACCTCCCGGGAGATTCAGACGGCTGTGCGCCTGCTGCTCCCGGGAGAGCTGGCCAAGCACGCCGTCTCAGAGGGTACCAAGGCCGTCACCAAGTACACAAGCTCCAAGTAGCTGGACATTACCTCTCCAATGGGACCATGGAGCACCGGACCTTCCGCGCAAGCACAGGTAGGCAGCCACAGTCTGGATAAACGTCACAGCTATTATCCACAGCAATTTACAGCCTTGGGATGGGCATGAGACGTTATCTGGTAGAAGAGAAGACAGCAATATGGATGTTGGCTGATTTTCATCATCTGTTTGGGACGTGCAATGGGCAAGGCTGGTGGAGAACCCTGCTTTCACATCTCATCCAAAAGACTGACTGACTGTAGTATATCCAAACTCTCCTCTGTGCTTGGCAAACATGCATGTTTGGCACTGGTGGGGGAGACTGGCAGCAGCAACACAGAAACACTGTCTCTAAAGTCTTCCTGTTTGGCTGCTTTCTCACAGTCATCCAAGATGGGCACCGATGAGTCAGCGCTGGTATCCTCTCCTTTGTAGCCTGGATCTGTCCTGGTGTACAGCAGCACAGCCCACCCCGTGCCAGCAGAAGTGGCATCAACAGCTACCGGGCATAGCTGTAGAATAAAATCCATATTGATTCAACAGCTCTCTGTGCTTGACAGCCTGTTTTAAAGAGCAAGCCTGGCAGGCAGGCAGATGCCTGGGATGATACCAAGTGCTGTTCCTCCTCATCGCTCCCCATGGATGAGCCATCGATTAGGCTGAGGGTGCTAGCGCTGGAGCTGTCTGCTGCTTCACGCCTTGCACCAAGGTGGATGGATGGACAAGGGCGGATATTGGGGCTGGGTCGCAAACTTCCCCAGCTGCTGCTTTGCCTGCTTTAGGACTTGCTTTGGTGTGCAAGACATTGCTAATTCTACTGATTTTCAGAGACTTTTTCTGCCTTGATGCTGCCTGGGCACTCCCTTCCACCATAAGTGTGGGCAAGATGAGCTGGTGCCCATGGAGGTCCCTTGTCCTGTGAGTGCTAGGGTGGTGCAGGACAAACAGCACAGGGGTGTTAGGAGGAGACTGATGATTTGGGAAGGCATCTGGAGTGAGAACAGAGGTGGTTAATGCAGTCTGGGAGAAAGGCAGGCTCCCTGCAGAGATCACGGCTTTTCCTGCTTTATTCATTGGTTAGAAAGCAAAAGCAAAAACTGGGCCTGGGTAGATATATAGGGGCACTTGCCTGCATCCCAGTGATATTTTAAATATTAAATAATTTTAAACTACTTCAGATACTCCCCATGTCTTCTCAAAGTCCACAGTAAGGTGAGCAATAATAAAATGCTGATAAAAGCCATAGAGATTTGTGGGGGAATGCCTTGGTTACAGGTTTATCTTGGCCAAACTGCTGGATAGCAGAAAAGCATGTGTAGAACTGGTGTGAAGTTGAAGCTTCCTACTCAAACCTCAAAATTAGCCAACGTTTAAAAAAAATACCAAAATCTCTGGTAGGCAGTAGTGCTCAGAGAAAAAATACTACGTCTAAAGTAACAACTGCTTTCTGTAGCTGATTCTGTAAATAAAAAGGGCAGCAAAGTCACAGGATCCAGAACTAAGTGCAGGTTCTCCCCAAACTGCAAGACCTTGCCTTTAATTGAAAGGTAAATTCATACCCTGAAACACCAACCTTGCAGTATGTCTTTCACTTTCCCTTACATTTATCTCTATCCTGTTTCTTTACACTTTGAGAGTGATGGGGACCCTTGACAAATTTATGTTGCTTTTGGAACTGCAGAACTCTGCAATTCCAGAAGATTCAATTATTTCTTGTCTTTATAACAGCGTTGCAGTCATTTTCCAGTTGGTCTGAGGAAAGGACTGCGTAGACCTGCTCAACCAAGAGCACCTCAGAAACCCAAGAGCAGCATGGGGTCTTGCGGTCTCTGTGCCAGAATGAAGGTCAAGTTGCTTATGGGCTGCTCCCATCCCCCTGATTTGGGTGTGAACACCCCACACCCAAAAAGGGGCTTTCCTCCCATTCTTTCCTTGGTGATAGCACACAGCTATGTTTCCTACCCTAATGCCAGCAGGAATCCTTAGGGATACCTTTCAGAAGAAGCAAAAGCCAGCTCCCCAGCAGTCAGCACCCACAACAAGCAGCTCCCAGCAGCAGTACCTGTACTCGGTAGCATTGGTAACCTGGACCACTTGGCCAGGATGCTTTGGAAGTGACAGCTTAGCACTTCCTTTTGTTTTCCAGTCAAGTAGTCAAAATCAGATAGCAAAGATGAAAATGTGCCTATGGTGGGCCTAGAGCCACTGTCCTTGGCCCCTCTCCCACCAGAAATCAGACAGCAGGTGATGCAGAAGGGAGATACAAGGAGTAGAAGGCTGGCTGGCGGTGCTGGAGCTTTCTCCTCCCATCCCTGTGAGCTGCAGGTCAGACTTCATCCCCCTGGGTTGGCCTCCTGAAGGTAGGAATTCAGAGTGGAATAAATCCACTCCAGTCCAAGCAGTGTGTGCGAGCCAGGACACACACCTCCCAGGATTACCTGGCACAGCCTCTAAATCCTCAGTCTTCAGAGCAGAGTCCAGCTCCAGTCTCTGCAGGCTGCAGGAACTCAGGAAAATAAAATGAGGTGGTGTCCCTCCAGGGTCTCCTGCACAGCTTGGGGAGCTGGGGACAAGGCTGGGCACTTATCTGAGAGCTGCTGGGCCCATACACATACTCACTGTACTGGTCTCATTTTCTTCTGCCACTGTTGCTACTCTCCATTTTTGAAGATTGTTTCAGAGAGGGGAAAAATGGCAATTTAAGGCTATAAATACTTGAAGGCTTAAAGAGGATTTTTATATTGTCTAAAGCCAAGTGACTGAGACTGGTCACGACCATCCATTTATAGTTTAGGCTGTCGTTTCGCACATCATTTGCTCTTCACTCTCCCTTTGTATCTTTTCTTTACTTACCCCTGACAATGTGAGCACAGGATTGAGGAACTCATCCAGGTTGAAATGAACCTTTTTTTTTTTTCCTTTTCATGCAAGCTTTGTTTTAACCCAGTCCTAGTGGCTGCTCTGATCTGTTGCTGTTGTACAGACATTTGTGCCAGCAGAGGGAAGGACTTATCCAGGAAAGGCAAGGCTGGCATAAGCTAGGACTGCCACAGAAAGCAGTTGGGAAATGAATGGAAAAATGAAGAAATCTGCATCTCCTGCAATGGCCCAGTTAGCAGCAAAGACGTGGCTTTTAAATACACTGCTATGGGTGTTACCCTTGCAGTGTCCCACAAGCAGTTTCTCTAACAGTCCTGACACTAGAAATAAGACACATCCCATTTCTGCAGATCCCAGGGGACTCGAGTGTTACACAAGGGAAAAGGAGTAGTTTGGGGAGGGGACTCTGCTCCCTTGCAGCCACCCAGCTGAGGTGGATGGAGGTTGCCTGCCTTCTTCAGCAGGCAAACAGCCTGCGAGGCAGCCTGCCCTTCCTGCAGCTGCCTGCTAGTGTACAGGAGCACGCTCGCAGCACTTCAACGGGAATTAGGCTGTGATGAGCTTGGACTGAGCCTTAATAGTAAAGGCAATAGAAAATGGCCTAAAAGTTCAAGCACTGATCGTCCACTCTAATCTGGTGTGTGAGATATTCCACAGTTTCCTGGTAAGGGGGTTTCCTGCAGAAGAGGAGTTCTGCACTTCACGATCTGTGCTTTTAAAAAATACGTATTTCCAGCTTTGAAACTGATAAAACATTTTAAAATTGAAGATAATATACCAAGCCCCACTGTCCCTACCTGATTCCTCCTGCAATCCCAGAAGCATCTCTGGACCATTCCTGTGTTTTGCCAATTAAAAAAACCAGTCAACTGCAGATTGAAAGTTAAAAGAGTAATACAGCCTTGATATTAACTTCATATTAACCCCATGGACATCACTGCACCGAGTTACTTGCTTTCATGTACAATTTAAGAGATGAAATTAGCTGCTATAGATCTACTCCTGATTTTCCACCCTGCTTCCCTAGAAGGGCTTAAGTCCATCCACCCGTTACAGCAGAGCCCAACCAACAGAAGAACTGAGTGGCCACGTGCGTGGAGGTTTGCTCTTGCTCAGGACAGACAGGTCTTTAGTCAAGCATGGGGAAAACCAAAGTAAAAACAAGTGTGGAGGTTGAGTGCCTGTCCTGGATACCACTATGTGTCCTAGGAAGGAATGCCTGGGCTGAGACCACTGAATAGCCATGCCCAGAGGAGCCACATGGCTGTGTGCCCTTCTGCCCTGGTGACAGGCAGCCATGCGGAGGTCGCCCCAAGTCCTGGCCACCCCTGGAGTCAAGCTTGGCATGGCCTTTGCACAGCCTCAATCCTTGGTCCCATCATAGCATTTCCTGATGGTTTACATCCAGAGCAAATTGTTTACAGGGAAAGGAAGAATGTGAACTAAATCATAAAAATCACTTGCTGCCAGAATTTTGAGAGTTCCCCGGGACCAGCACCTGGGAAGCAATCTCTCATGCTTATTTTCCATGCATGGTATCTTGTGGGCTTATGTACACAGTGTTTTTCTGACAGTAAGTGTTACATCAGGTATGATCTATGTTATATTATTGCTGCTTTATGACCTGTCTTACTCCTAATTACCTGTTTTCTGTTAAATGTATAAATAAAATGTAAATGCCAACCTGTTGAAAGTCAGATGGGGCCTAGCTGTCAGGATGTCTTTGGTTCTGCTCTATCACTGCCTGCCACCTGCCCCCACCCCCAC
>JANZLQ010000005.1:17078024-17094759 GCA_026212715.1 Elanus axillaris | reverse complement strand
AGGGAGAGAGAACCGGGAATAGAGCTGAGGTGGGAAGGAGGGAGGCATGGGGGGGGAGGTGTTCTAAGGTTTGGCTTTACTTCCTAATATCCTCATTTTGATTTGTAGTAAAGGGGGCAAGGTACTCCAAGACATATGGTCTAGTGGGCATGGATGACGGTTGGACTTGATGATGTTGAAGGTCTTTTCCAACCTAAATGATTCTATGATTCTATGAAATTAAACTGATTTTGTTTCTTCCCCAAGTTGAGTCTAGTTTTTGCCTGTGACCATAAGTGGTGAGTGATTCCTCCCTGTCCTTGTGTTGACCCACGAGCTTTTTGTTTTTTCTCCATCCCACCAGGAAGGAGTGAGCGAGTGGCCACATGGTGCTTTGTGGCTGGCTGGGCTTAAACCACAACACAACCATTCTGTGATTCTAAGGGAGTGAAGGCAGCTGTCGCCTGTGTCTCCGCACCTCTGACCCAGAAGCTGCCAGCACAGGACCCTCACCCCTTGCTTTCACACTCAGGGGCTTAAAAATAGGGTTTTTACATGAAGCTGCATATCTGGGACTTACCCAGCCTGGCCCCAGGCCTGTGCTGGGCCTCCCCCCACACATGGTACCACAGCTGGCACTGTGTCACAGCTCCCATTTTGGGAAGTGTCCACTTCAGACAGAAAGTCTGCAGGCTGATCAAGTCTTTTCCAGAGGCTCAGTTAATCTTGTCAGTTCATAAATACTGAAAAAAAAATTCTTCTGGTCTTTTCTCCAGGCTGCCTTCCCTGTATATTGCTGTTACTCTTCTACTGCCCTTCCTCCAGGCTCCCCCATCCATCACAAGCCTCATTGCTGAAATTCCCCAGGGAGCCAGGACCAACCTCACAGGCTCTCACTGCTTCACTTCGCTCCTCACCTGTCAAGGACCTTGAGCATTCTCCCCTGCCTCCCAGGCTCTCCCAAAAATGCCTCCTACTCCCCAGCAGCTCTTCTCCTCCTTGTCCTTCTCCTCATCATCATGTGTTGACCCCTGTCCTTCATCTGGAAAGACAGATTAAGACTCTCTCTGCTTTGATCAAAGCATAAAAGTGCTGCATCATTCTGCTAGTGAATCCACTTTTCAGACTAATCAAATTTCAGCTGTTAGTGGTAAATCATGTCATCTCATCTCCGAGTCTATCAGCCAACGGGTCTTATAACCACCTCTTTGGAAAAACAGAGCTTCCCACTCATGTCAGGAGAAGCAAGCTCTGATGATCCCTCTTCCATTTTGAGAAGAAAGAGGCTTTCTCTGAAATGTTATGAAACTTGTACAGAAGATAGCTCAAAAATGGATACAGTCACATCACTCCAGGACCTGGGGCCCCAGGTGTTGATCTTCACCCAAGTCTTGGCCTGTGCTACGTCTGAAGTAACATCCTTATCCTGGATATTACTAGATGCCAGATATTATTTTTGCATTACTAAATAGTCAACAAAAGCTAAAATTAAAGAAGCATGCTCTTCAGAGCCAGGCTGGACAGACCAAGGTGCTGCCAGGTCTACCTCTCATGCTGGCTGACACGCAACCCCTTTCCTGTGGTCCTCCTGCTCTACCTGGCATGGCTGGCTCACTGCTGGCTCACAGGTCCCTTCTCTGGTTTATTCCTGTTAAGTAAGCAGAAAAAAGAGAAGTTTCCACTCTTCTTGTATAGCTCTCAGATGACGAAAAACACGTTCAACACATTAAATTACTGTTGTAAACCTGCCACAGTGAAGAGACTGGAAGGGCTGACCCAGCAGGCTGGTCTTGCCCTGCAAGGCACGGTTCGGTTTCAGAGTGATTACCAGCAAATGCAATAAAAATGCATTTGAAGGCCCAGTCCTGGGGCTTTGGGCTGGAACACTGCACTGCACTGCAGAGAGGTGACCAGCTCTCAGTAAGTGCCAGACCGCAAGCTTTCAGGGATTTAGGGCAGCAGGAGGATGGCATGCAAAGAAACCGAGGGGCTGCTTTTTGATAGGAGTGTCAGCCTGCTGAGTGCCACCAACATGCCGCCGAGCCATGTATCTCCCAGTGCTGGCCGCCATGCTCAGGTGGCAGAAGGGGTGTTGTGTGGCCACACTGGGACCTTCTGCAGCAGCACCTGGCTGGTGTAGCCACATCTCCACGACCCATGTCCTCATCCCTGAGGTGTCCTCCAGTACCCTCCAGATGTGGGACTGGGCTCAGCATTTATACCCTCTGCCCTGTGGGGCTAAGAGATGACATCTTCAGGCGAAAGTTTGCCAACTGATGACTTTTCCTTCTGGACTGATTCTGGGAAAAGGGAAGGAGTGACCCAAAGGGTGTCTAGGCTTTGAATTTTTGGTTGCTGAGTGAAGTTTCCCAACACCTATAACCAAAACCCACCCTGAGGTAGTTGGATGTCTTTTGATTTTTTTACACAGTAATATCAGCAAATACTTCAGGTGGGATACAATCTTTGCAATAAAGTGCTGTCAGCAAGGAGAAATCCAATCCTCCACTCCTCAGTCCCAGCAGTGCTGCAAGGGGAGGCAAGTATATCACTTCCCTCTTCTTCATACAGTACTTCTAAGCTCAAAATCCTATGACATCCGAAAAAAAACTTAAAATATCTATCATTAGTTTCACCACACTGAAATACTGGTGTACTTTAATGGCAGTTTTAATAGACTTTCAAGGTTTTAAAACACTTTTACTCAAAAGTACATTCAAAGGTGGGGGGGGAGCTGTGGTGGTTTTGGTTTGTTGGGGTTTTTTTTGACTGGTGAATGAGCAGTTCTGTATGCTGTAATTATGGGAGAGAGCTGAACATCTACAACCCTGCTCCTCCAATACAGACATGGACTATGAGTACTCCCATTCAAGCTTATACATGCATAGTCTGTGGTGTAATGGGGTCCTGATCCACATGAGGAGCTTCACTGAGCTGCTGCAATGCGAATAATAATAGGTACAGCTTGTATATAAGGTCAAGAAAAGATTTCTGTCTTCTATGGAAGATCAGGATTGATGCTGCTCTTGTACAGAGAATAAGTGATACATGTAACTTTTATCCTCAGTATCCCAATAACTTTTGTTATTGTGACAAACATACATTTGTTTATGTGTCTCCTCCTTGTAAGTAACCCCTGAAAACTCTTGAAAAGACCATGAATACAATATAGATACTGTTGTGCATATTTAGTGTTTAATACCTTTGCGTTTTGGTGCTAAGATTTGGCCTTTATTTTTAATAACTCTTCATAAGGCCAGACTTGAAAGGTCTGTGTTTCAGAAAACTCTTAACAGGCAAATTACTAAATTTTCCTGCAAAAAAGAAAAAACCTCCTCCTAAAGAACTTCACTGGATGCTCTTTCAAAGAGCTAACACTGACTCCACTGTTTTTATCATTGTCTTAAAAGACAGAGCAACTCTACCACGATTAATTTTTCATGCATTGGGTAGGAAGGGATAATTAAGAGTGTGCTTCCTACTGATTGTCTGCAACTGCTTTCTAACTAACTAATTGACTACAGAACTAATGAGATTCAAAATTAATTTTAATATTTGAAGCTGGCCAGACCTATTGTAAGAACCATGAAGACAAACTGGTCTTTGAGAAGCTTTCATTTGATGTCAGTCAGACTGATATTTTGGAAATACTGTTATATTATTGCCTGGGTAGCTATTTTGCAATGGCTTTTGCCTCTACCTGCTGGCTGGAAGATGAATTGCGTGATTCTCAGTTTTTCTTTGGTGGGAAGCAGTCTTTTTGAATAAGAATATACAGAGAAACATGAAAAACACTCTAAGCTATCACTATCTAGGGACTCATTCCGCCCTCCCCCACCCCCCTACCCCCCACCCCCATTCCACACTCAGGTCAGGAAACTATTAGAAGAGACTGGTGGTGTGCATATGTGAATAAATATGGTATGTTCATCACATTTAGCATCAGCAGTCATGATTCATGTGTCTGTAAGATTTCTTTGAAAGCATTGACAAGCAAGTGTCAACAGACAAGGAAAATCCAACAGATACAGACAACTCGATTTTCAAAAGGCATTGGGGAAATCCTTCAACAGCAGCTTATAAAGTAGCTGCTGTGGATTAAGAGAGAGTGTCTTCATGTTAGCAAGCAATTGGCAAAAACCAGGAATACACCAGCAATATTCACAGGGAAGCAAAGTCCCAGCTGGAGTCCTACACTGACACATACTGTGGCTGCTCTAAGCCACAAAAATCTGCAAAAGAAGGTGAATAACAGACCTTCAGGGATAATGGGTAAAATCAGTCAACTCTATGCAGCTGTCCAAAGTAATAAGGATGAAAGTTACTTCAGCAGTTGCAAAAGGGTTTCAGAATACCCGGAAACTGGACAGTAAAATGGCAGGTGAAATTTGCAGATAAAAGGTAGATAAGTTTATGTCAAACCCATTAGCAAACCCCATTCTAACTTCCAATATGCAGAGATACAACCTAAACCAGCTACTGCAAATCAAAACTTGATGCATAGTTCTGGGCCCCCACCTCAAGGCGAATATAATAGAAAAAACAGTTACAGAAAGAAATTACAGCCATTAACCCTGAAAATAAATAATTGAGGGGGGACGATGATGGCTGCCCATGAAGTCCTGAGCAGTATGAAGAAAGGGAGCAGAGAGCACTGTCTGAGGGTGTCTGAGACCCTGAGCAGGTGGCAGATGCTACAGGGAGGGAAGGAGAAGGTTTTTCACAGAACACGTGCTGAAGCTTCACAATAGTTTATGGGAGGATGCCAAAGTTTACACTTTGGTTCAGAAAGCAATCAGCCAAATTTGTGGAAGAAAAATCTATTTGGCAGTATTAAAAATGAAGGCATCATTTTGTATCAGGAAGTCTTTGGACCACAAATGGTTGCCGTGTGTCAGCACTTCGGGAAGCACTAGTACCTGCTTGTCCTCTCCTTATGCTCTGCCTGCAGGACCTGTTACTTGGCCACCACCACAGACAGGGTAACAAGCCAGGAAGCCCTTTGGTCTGCTTATTCTTGATTTTTATGTATCGCTTACATCCAGTACCTTTCACATTTGAGGAAATACCCCAAAGGCTACTAAGCATTTGGTGGAGAACATCTCATCTCCCACTAGATTACATTTCAAACCTCAGCAAGAGCTGTTTATTTACAGGTCCATGATAGGAATGGAGAAAGATAGCCAGAAAAGCCTCAAGTAAATGCGAAAGAGGGCTAAAATCTGTTCCATGATTAAGCCCATAGTGTACAACAAGTGCTACTCTGAGAAACTGCAACATAGTCCCATAATACGTGTACTTAAGGAGGCTCTGTAACATGCATAGGTCACCTTAATTCTAGCATACTCTTGAGAGCTTGACTTTGCAAAGGCAATAATGTTCATTAAATTTGTTCTGTGTGTGGTTTCATGTGACTAATTGATAGGAATCATTTATAAAATCAGCAACACTTTACATTTGTACTCATTTTGAGATGATTTTCCTTTATCAGACCGAGTGTCGCTCAAGCTGCCTGCTCTGTTCCTGTAAGTGCAGACAAAGCTGGTACCGGATCTGGACACTGACCCATTGGGGGGTCCTGTCTGCCTGGATCCTTCAGTCAGACTGTCTCAGGGCAGTCAGTGCTCCCACAGTGCTGAAAACCTGAACGTGGTCCATGGTGAGCACCGGTGCTTGGTGGGCTCAGCCTGAGATGTTGAGCACCCGCTGCCATGGCCACCCCAGCTGTGGGCATTGTCCTCGCTGCACTGGCAGGCTCTGGCAGCAGCAAGAGCAAGAAGACAGGTCTGTATGGCTTTCACATATGCTAATGGATGCCACATAAACTTGTGCAATGACAGTGCTAATAACAGTAATACAGTGGCAATCCCGCTCAAGCAAGGAAGCTGGAATCAGACCTGCCAGCAGACAATGTCAGCTACGATTGTCACATCCCAGTGTATCTCATTTAGCAAAACTTTCAACACATAATTCAGCAATCTAAATGAACACTGCTGGTGAGGCCTGCTGGGGAGGTCCACCCAGCACTGTGTGTGTTTGACATGCCAGCTGCTTCTGATCGAGCACTGCAGCACTGCAAGCTCTTGCCCTGAAGCAGTCCAGCTGCCAGGATTCAGACCCCAAGGGAGAGGGAAAACCACAGAAAAATGCTCGATTAGGAACCATGTCTCTTGAAGCACGTCCACAGGAAACCTCTGTGTCCATACCCAGGTGATGAAGCTCATGGACAGGGCAGATCCTGGGCCCCTCTTCTGGCACTTCCAGGTTTCACTGGCCCAGTATCACAAGAGCATGGGCTGGCTTGGCACAGGCTGACTCCAAACCATTGACAACCATCCTGAGAAGTTCAGTACCAGGTAGTAAGCCTGCCAAGATGTGAGTTATTGCTGTTTTCCAGTTTTCAACCACATTCTACTGCAGCATTATATCTCAATAAGTCCTAAGAGATACTGGTTTCAGGCACAGCCAGAAGGGAGGGAACACTGACTGGTGATCCCTCCTAGCAGTCTTGTCCCTCTTTTCTGTTCTGCCTCAGTAATACACCTCGCTCCATCTTTCTTGCCCTGTTTTATCCTGCCCCTTCTCTGCTGTTCACTGCCCTGTTTTGAATCACAGAACCACAGAGTGGTTGAGGTTGGAAGGGGCCTCTGGGGATCATCTGGTCCAATGCCCCTGCTTAAGCAGGGCCACCTAGAGCCGGTTGCCCAGGGCCATGTCCAGACGGCTTTTGGGTATCTCCAAGGATAGAGAGTCCACAACCTCCTTGGGCAACCTGTGCCAGTGCTCAGTCACCTTCACAGCAAATGGGTGTTTCCTGATGTTCAGAGGGAACCTCCTGTGTTTCAGTTTGTGCCTGTTGCCCCTGGTCCTGTCACTGACCACCACTGAGAAGAGCCTGGCTCTGTCCTTTCTGCACCCTCCCTTCAGGTATTTATATACATTGGTAAGATCCCCCTGAGCCTTCTCTTCTCCAGACTGAATAGTCCCAGCTCTTTCAGCCTTTCCTCGTAGGAGAGATGCTCCAGCCCCTTCATCATCTTTGTGGCCCATTGCTGGACCCTTGCCAGTATGTCCATGTCTCTCTTGTACTGGGGAGCCCAGAACTGGACCCAGCACTCCAGATGTGGCCTCACCAGTGCTGAGCAGAGGGGAAGGCTCACCTCCCTCCATGTGATAGCAATACTTTGCCCAATGCAGCCCAGGATACTGTTAGTTTGCTTTGCAGTGTGGGCACATCACTGGCTGAGTAGTCCTGGCCCTGACCCAGGCCCTGTACACAGTAGGCCAAATTCCACTTTCAGCTGTTCCCATGATTTAAGAGGGTTTTCTGGATCAGAATGAATTTGGCTCCATTAGCTAGGTCAGTAAAACAGGGCAGGTAGAGAAGCAGAAATTTTGCTCTGAGCTCATTCACAGCAGACACATTCAGTATTGCTGTTTGGCTGAAAAGATTTCTGCAACCTCATCAAAACCAAACTGATACTCACCAGAAGTAGCAAGGAAAATAAGGCAATGAAACACTCCGCAAAGTAATGAGCAGAAAACCTGATAAACAACATGGCCCTCCACTGCACAGGACCGGAAGAAAAATGCTGCAGAGCTCACCTGAGAAGAGAGGTTTCACTGAATGTACTCTAATAGCCACTAAGTTCCTACCTAATGGATTAGCAAGGCTGATCCCTTCTATATTTTAGCAGAATGCTGTCTTAGGGGTGAACAAACCATCTGATCAGAAGTTACAGTATATGAGAAAAGCAAGGCATGTCCAAGAGAGCCTTATGGCCATACAATGGATGGAAATCATAGATTAGGACAGGGAGCAATCCTGGTTGTATTGGAGTAAGACACAGGCACAGGGTAATATGTCTTCAGCAGCCCTACTATTCCCAGATGCTCTGGCATCTGCAGGTTATATGCACATGCAATTGGGTGAGAAAGCAAAGGGAGAATAGGAGAATTCCCTCTTCCAAACAAAAAGGCTGAAGGCTTCCCTTCACCCCCTTTCCCAAGAAGCAACCCATTAGCACCCAGTGATATTCACCCATGAGAAGTCCAGCATCCCAGCACTATGCCCCATGACTAACCTAGGACCCTTCTCTGCCCCTGCCTGTGCTGACAGCACAGTTTGCTCCTTAAAATATTCAGAATGAGCCAATTTTGACAACCTTTTTCAACAGTGACAGTGGCAGCTGCAGAAATATTTTTAGTTCTGAGTCTCTCAACCTCCTCATAGTTAAGAAAATATTTAATTTTTTGCACTGTGGGTGGAAACGGAGATCAGCACTTTCTAATGTTACAGCCATGCTCCCTGGATGAGTAGCAGAGAATGGTGGGAGTCCTGATGCTTCGCCCGTGGCCTGCAAAACCCAAGGGCACCCTGCATTTTGCTAACTTGACATGGCAGAAGGTGCAAATAATTGTTGAGACAGCAGCTAAAGGTGATGCTGCAGACTCCAGTAGGAATGGCTAGTGATATTCCCAGAACATTTTTTCACCTCAAAATCTATTTTGTGCCACTGAGGACAAAGAAATCATCAAGTCAGCATTTACAGCTGTAGGTCAGGTCTGTAGAATCAGGCAGGGTGCTTATGGTGCTGTTTCGGCTCTGCAGAGCCATGTGCTCTTCATCCAGGAACCACTGCTGTGGCAAGAGTGATGGTGGGATTTGAAACCAAAGCGACTCCATGAGAAATCATCTTGTGTGACTCTTGTTTCTTTGAGGACTATGGGACATGTGTCTGTTGGTATAGGGAAAATCAGCCTGGCAGCGGTGGTAAGGATGGAGCACAAGCTTTACAGCCTAATGACCTTCCCACTCCCCATCCTGTGTAACCAATGATTATTTTTGTCCTTTTTCCTGACTACAGGTTCCAGGCTAGAATATCTGAAGATAAGGGTGTTTTAGAGAATGCCAGGCAGAATAAGAAATGACCCCTGGCTCTACCTGAGCAAGAAAGCGGGTCCTCTTTTTTCCTTGCAGTGCATCCTCCCATAGCTGCTGCTGTACTGCTGGTTAGACGGCTGCATGCAGAGAGGCTCCAGCCACTGCAAATAGGCTTGACCAACTTTACTTAAAAAAGCAGAATTTGGACTGTTTCCCAGATTATAATTACCTATATATAAATATAATGGTAATTATGCTACCTAACCGAGACCTCAGAGCACAAAGCTGACAAGTGATGACAATTAGATTCATTTAGAGTGCAAATGTTCTTCCTCTCTTTTGTGAAACAATATTGAGTGCTCCCTGAAGAAATCCATCAACCAGAGACATGTTCTGCTCGTAAGTTGTGAGCCCAGTGAAGGCTGCTGGAGAGACACTACAATCAGTCACCCCCAGGAAGAGCCTTGGTGCTGTATAGCTAGTAGAAGACCAGAAAAGTGGACAGTTAAGACAGTGGATTTTGAAAATGCAATATATTTCATGCATTGGGAGTGAAACCTATCTTTCATTTTGTTTAGACTGGGAAATAAATGAGGGCAGGGGCTGTTCTTTGGCACGGAGGCCAGATGGTATGGCATGGCTTGCACTGAGAGAAAAGCTCTTTCACCTTTTCTGACATACACAGGGTAACCCTGTCCAAATTTCTCACTGGGCATGGTCCCAGGGCTGTACTAAGCCCAGCCTGGCAAGGGCTGGCCAAGGGGGTGAGCCGGCATGTGGTAAAGCTCAGCCTGAGAATGCAGCAGCAGTGCAATGTACCTGTCCTGCACCTGCGCTCAGGCCTGACCCCTCTGGATGTCTGCAGGAGGACATGGTACCTGTCCCAGAGCCAGAGAGAGCCTAAACTGGGGCCCATCACAGTCTTACTAATGCTTTTTAAAGCAATTTTGTATTCTGTTTTTTCAAACACTTTCTATTTTTTTCCACATTCAGAGGTGCCAAGCCCCAGGGATGATGACAAAACCTAAGAAATATGTTACAAAAGGCATCTACAAGAAAAAAATGACTATTCCTAGGCCTCTTGGGAAAAGATGAAAAGTGACTGTGGTGCACAGTATGCTTCCAGACCAGGTCTAGAAACCAAGACTGTATCTTCCCATCGAACTCTAGTTATGAAATAACACTACGAAAGGGGAAGAAATAGCAATAGCCATAATACCTCATCTGTGAAAAATACAGTGATTAAGAGAGATGCTGAACACCTACAGCAGCTTCTCAGTCTTTTTGCTGAGACAGTGTCATGGTTTAACCCCAGCTGGCAATTATGCACCATGCAGCTGCTCGTTCTCTCCCCCCCTCCCTAGTGGGATGGGGGAGAGAATCAGGGGAGAAAAAAGTAAAACCTGTGGGTTGAGATGAAGACAGCTTAATAGGACAGAAAAGGAAGGGATAATAATAATAATAATAATAATAATAATAATAATAATAATAATAATAAACAACAAAATAAGTGATTCACACTACAATTGCTCACCACCGGCTGACTGATGCCCAGCCAATCCCTGAGCCGTGGTGCCCCCCCTGGCCAGCTCCACCCAGTTTATATACTGGGCATGACATCACATGGTATGGAATACCCCTTTGGCTCGTTGGTCAGCTGTCCTGGCTGTGCCCCCTCCCAGCCTCTTGTGCACTCCCAGCCTCTGCTGGCAGGGCAGTATGAGAAGCTGAGAAGTCCTTGACTTAGTATAAAAACTGCCTAGCAACAACTAAAACATCAGTGTGTTATCAACATCATTCTCAACCTAAATCCAAAACACAGCACTATACCAGCTACTAAAGAAAATTAACTTTATTCCAGCCAAAACCAGGACAGAGAGCCACTGTTAGCTGAGCAACCTGTTGTGCTGACTTCATATTCTCACATTAAGCATTTCAGTTGACTTTTTTTTTTCCAACAGGTCAACTAATCCCCTGCCTGCAAGTGTTTCATTACAGCTGTGTTCTTCCTCCCCTAAGAGTCTGAAATACCTTGTCTTTGAACATAATTGAACTTCTGGAAAAGGAACAGTTTAAACCAAAGTCATTGTGTCCTTATTTTCACTCCACCTTCATGCCCATCCACCAGAAGCTCTTTGAATACTTTTTTATAAGTAGTTGAAAGAATTTCCCTTGATGGTTTTCCTGTGCGAAGGTTGCTGTGTCTGAGGAGCTCACGGCAAGCTCACGGAAAACAGGCTACAAAGCCCCACTGCCAGCAAAGAGCTGAACAGAAAGGTGACTGAATGTGTAGATGTTACAAAAATAGCCAGGATTGTTGAATATAACAACATCAGACCTAACTGGCTTCTGGAGGGGTGAAGAAGAATCTCGTGGTGTTGAGCAAGCAGGCAATATAATGGCAGATGATGCTTGATCCTGATAAGCACAAAGTAATGGAGATTAGAGGAAAAAAACTAATCATGTCTCTATGTAAACCATAAAAAGTTCAGAAAAAAATTAGTTCACTGCAGAAAAAATATTTTGAAGGCATTAAAATCCCTGGAAAACAATGTCTCAATACTAAATGGGTGTCAAAAGAGTAGGGAGAGCTTAAGGAATTACTAGGGGAGAAACTGGAGTGGGATGGAGTGTAACACCACATTACAAACATCCAGGTGTAGTCACCAAGGAGCAGTTACTGCTGGTGGTACAAGAACCCTATCCTCATACTCCCATGTAAATGCAGAGCATGCCTACACCGTGAGCATATGCGATCCTGCAGAAGGCTGTTCCACAGCCAGAAACATCTCTATCAGTACTTGAACCCTACTACTCAATCTACTCATCTTCTGTGTCATCTCCTTGCTCCTCACGTTCTTGTACCACCCGCAGTAACTGTTCCTTGGTGACTACACCTGGATGTTTGTAATGTGTTAGACTCCAGCCTGCTCCAGTCCCCACCTTACCTCTTAGCCAAGCCAGATGTGTCTACCTTTTGCAATCTTTTCTTATTAATTAGTGCCCTAATTCCCTGATTAAACAACAAAAGCTGGCAAGCAAGGAAACCTGTCCCGCTGCACCTTTATTTTGATGGGCTAACAGCAAATTTGCAGCAAACTCACCTGAACCTCTTGGGCAAAGCCATGAGAGCTGATTTTTTAATCTGTTTGTACAATGTAGGGTGAGACTCTGTGAGAAAGAAAGAGCAAATCCTGCAAAACAAATGGTAAAAGGTAATTTCCAAGGGGTTTTCACTCAGTACCTCTGTTAATGTATAGGAGAGATCTGAAAAGTAAAGAAAATCACATGAATCTATAGACATGGGCTTTCTACACTGCTTACTTGAACTGGCTCACTAATCGCAGGTTTTATATACCAGTTTATTACAGAATTCATTACAGAGCTTGTTAGTTTGTGGAACTACAATTCTGATGCATTAGCCTCTGCATCACTTTTCCCATAAATAAAAGTCAAGCTATATTCAGCTTTTATTTGCTCTTGGCCACCTTGCAATTTTGGGGCATGAAATTTGCTTTTATATTGGTTTATTTGTCTATTTGCATGTTGTAACTAGTGGAGCCTTTAGCTAATATAAGTGAGGAGGGAAAAAAAATACTCAGACTAATTTAGAGTGAGGAAATTCACAGGCAGTGTTTGAGAAGGGTGGAGCTGAGTCCTTAGGGTAAATTATAAATGGATGGTATTAAGTCTAAGGAAATAAACAAGTTCTAACACCAAATCGCTGCTATCTCCACCAAGGATTTTAAAAGACGCAACAGTATGATTGGCTACATCAAACTTGCTGTCTAAGAGCTCTAAATTGTTTCTTCTCTTTCTACAAAAGAGAAGCTACATACAGCCAATAAACCTTGAACATTATTCCTGCAATAAAGATCCCAGGATTTTGGAATCCATTCTTGGCTTTAAGAATAATGAATATTAGCAATAAAAGTATTTTCTGAAATGTTTCCAGACCTGTGTGGTTCCTGCAATAGGTGAAGGTTCAGGTTTCACCTCATGGAGCTCGAACTAATTCTTCTATTCTTAAAATAAACTCAGATGAAACATGAAAAAATAAATTACTTCTGTTCATTTGAGCTTTCTTGGGCTGGATGTGGAACAGATTCATATGGGGATTGGAAATCCAGACACCTGTTCACAGAGCAACTTGTTATCATGCTTTCTTTCCATACTGATTGGAGGAATTGTCTAAAATCCTGATTTTATCCAATTTAAATTCACTAGAGTGACACTGGGACTTGGCTCTGGTCCTTGGGCCAGTTTGCACACTGCACTGGGATGAGGTTTCCTGCAGGTGCATTGGGCAGACGGAGAAACCCTCTGCAGCACCCAGCCCCAGAAAACCAGGGGTGAGTCACCCGGCAGGGGGAACAACATCAGAGCAAGGCTCACCTTCAAAATTGAGGAATTCTTCTTAGTTTGCCCTTCTCTTTTTTTTTATTAGATTTTTGTCTGGGATCACAGAAGGCTGATCTCTGCTGATGTGCGGTCCCAGACAATGAAGAGACGCAAGCTTGAGGGTAGGCTGTAACAGCAACCAGTACAGGTAGCCTAAAAACTAGCAAGCTATTTGTTATTTACTTTTTTTTTTTATTGTCTAATATGTTGTCAGTTTATTTGAAATCATGGATAACAAATAACTTCCCCCTCCAGAACCTGGTTTTGTTCACTTCTAATGTGACAATGATGAACACAAACTTCTAGTTTCTTTCCAGGTGCTGGAAAATTGGAAGGTTGAAGAATAAAGTGCGGTTAAAGGCTTCTTTATTGCTGCCTGTTGTGGTTTCTCAGATTATTTTCTCAAAGTTTTACTTCAGCAGGAATAGATCACTGGTGCATTTGTGAAGTAAATAAATGCAGTTATGAGTATGTGTTACATGTATCAATTTATGTTAACACTATGTATATAGAGATCCCATACAAAATATAGTTTGTGTTGCATGGATGCCTAAATCTGAGAAGAATTTTTCTTCTCATGCATAAGAGTTTAGAAGATAAAACCACTGGTTGGCAGGGTGGGGGACACACTGCCTATCACCTTTTTGCAATATACTTCACAAATTGCATGACAAAAAGCTTTTCACCACTCTTAAATAAAAGTGAACTATTTGTAACAACAACATTACTGCATGTAAGTTTTTGAGTCTTTCCTCAAAGTACTGGTGGGCCAAGATGAGAAGCTCCGTCTCCTTCCAGAGAACCACCTCGTCCACAGGTATGGATGTTACGCTGAATCACTCCATTCCCAACCTTAAAAATGTTATCAGATCTAGATGCAGGCAACCCCAGCTCTGTATTCCTCTTCTTCTAGGCTACAGATCTCCCAGCAGAGCTTCAATTAAGGAATGATTCTTGGTCTCTTCCCTGGTCTTATAAACTTCAGATTTGAAGAAAATCCCTTAAAGTTCAATTATTTTTTTTTAGAGTTGAACACTGAATGGAGCTGGGTAACAATGCTATCCTTTTTTTTTTTTTTTTTGTTAGCTTTGAAGTTTTGTCTTAAATTCACTTTGGAAAGAAACCTGAAATGCTTCACTCCCAGACAAGTTGAAACAGAGCATTTTTTGAACTGTGAAATGAATATGTCACCAATTGGTACCAAGGAAACAAAGGGTCAGGCAAAACCTTGCCTACTTGCATATTTTTATGGACATTGCCCATCACGGTGATGTCGGTATGATTTGTTCTATAGAAAAGGGCAGCTTATACCAGAAAATCTGCAGAATCAGGCCCCAAAAGGGTACCTGATTTTCTTGGATCAGCCTTCATTGCAAACTTGCCAGTTAAAACATGAGACATAATTTTGGTTTTCTTCCCCACCTTGAGTTGCCTTTACCAACCATCTGGTTTCACCATTGCCTTCTCTGACTCTTTTGGACCCACAGAAGCAGCAGCAGAATTGGATCTCGCCAGCCCTGACCGCTGACCATGCAGCGATCCCCATTTCTGTACGGAGTGATATGGGAGCAGGCGTGAGACATCATGCCATGCCTGTGTCTGAAAAGTAATTTGGGTTGCCAACGTGTTAAATAAGCCACTCCCTTCACTAGGGCAACGAGTTGGCCTTCAATACTATGTTCACCATTTTATATTTAAAAACTATTTTTTAAGGTAAAATTATATATGTGGTATAATGCATGAAAGGAACAGGGATTATACAATTAATGAGAAAACAGTAAAACACGTCAGCTAAACAAGAAAAAATTAACTGAAAATAGAGGGCAAGTCATACAAATAGGAATAGGATGTTGGATTTTGTGTAGTTATGCACATAATTGGTTTCATATAGATGCTCTTACAATACCTTCCCTTTCCCGACTCACAGATGTTGCCTCTTGTTGCAATAAAAGGGAAAGAAAAAAGTTTAAACTGTCTTTTCTTGTGGATCTATTTTATCTAATAAAAACTCTGGGAACATATACTTGGATCATTTAAAACGCCATAGAAAGGGATTACTTTGTAACAAAAGCTTCTTTTTTCAAAATGTGAGCATTAAGCATCGCAGCAAGAAAATGGAGAGAGAAGTAAGGAAAGTATGGACTTAAAACTAGGGTTTTCTTATGCTGATCCCAAGTTAAGATTGATATGATTTAAACCAGCTACACGGTGAGTTGCTTGATTTCTGGAGTATAAAACAGATCACTGCATCCACTCAGACTTGATAAAGGGGAGGTTATATATATTTTTTAGACCTATTTCTTTCCTCTTCCTTTTCATGAACTATCATTTTCATCAAAGGATCTGAGAAGCCAACCAAGCTTCTAATTTCCATTTTAAAAAAAATAAATCTCTAATTGAGTAAAGCTGAATCAGCTAAACATCTTCCAAAACTGCAATTTATAAAGCTATTTTCCCCCTGACAGATACACTGGTAATAATCCAGGTGGGTCGCCCCCCCCCTCCCCCCCTGCAATAATGCAGTTCGGGAGACGAAAGCAGTTGAAAGAATCTGTTTTTTTCACAGTCTTCTTGTGGGTGCTGCAGAGCCTGAACTGACAGTAACAGATTGCTCTGAAAGTTGCCTTCCGGCTGCTGCAAGGCACAGAGTTCTGCAGAAGCTCAGTCGGCAATCTTTGGCGGCTTATTGCTCGCCACCCCCTGGTCTTCGCCCCTAAAGCTCGACCCCCGCAGACCAGCGTCGGCGTTTGCCCGCGGCGGCAGGACGGGCCCGCGGGCGGGTGCCACAGACCTTCTCCCGCGGAGGGGGCGGGCGGCGCTGCCCACGTCCTTCCCGCCGTGCCGCAAGAGGGCGCTAGAGCCGCGGGGATGAGCGCTCAGCCGGCGCGCTCCGCTTCCACGCCCGCCCGCCACAGCGGAGCAAAAAAAAAAGTAAAGCGATATAAAGTGTTCGGCATAAACGCATGGAATTGACATTATAACCGCCCGTGCAACGTTTACGTGCGGGGGTCGGGTTTGTTTCTTCCCATGAACTACCTACGTTTGCATCTGGCGTATATTTATTTGCAGCTGCCCCAAGAAATCTTGGATTCAAGGGTCCGGAGCCTACCTGCTGGTTTGCATGGCTCAGAGCAAAGCGTGAGCGTGCCGGCAAAGCCTCCGCCGGGGTACGCTGCAGTTCCTACGTCAGGCACGTGACGCTGATTTTGCCCTGACAAGTGCTTTTACTCCCTCCTCGCGCGCCCCTTCCCTAGGAAGAATAAAAATAAATAAATTAAAATTCCCTTTAACTTTCTTCCGAACGACCGCTCCAAGACGACAGGTGCCACTACGCGGGGTAGCGGCTGCCGGCCGCAGATCAATGCCTCACCGCCACCCCCCCCGCCCGCCCCTCGGAGCGCCGTTTCTGCCGGGGGTAGCAGGGTTGCAACAGCGGTACCTGCTCCGCCGGCCGGGCCCGGCAGCTCCGGG
>JANZLQ010000005.1:17043134-17073582 GCA_026212715.1 Elanus axillaris | reverse complement strand
CACCCCCCCCCCCCCCCCCCCCCGGGGGGGGGGGGGGGAGCTGAGATTTGGTGCCTCTGCTTTTTTAGCAACAAAACATGTTTATTCCCTTCTGGCTGGTAGATCCTTAGACCTCAGATCAGTTCTCTGCTGGTGTGGCCCAGGTGGATGTGACACTGGTGGAGCTGCACTGGTTTGCATTGCTGGCGTGTGCTCCTGTTGGAAATGGCAACTCTGAAAGCCATGAGTTACGGCTGTATAATAGCTGTGTAACGTGGCTAATTGTGCTGGAGTCACTTTAGTAGTGCTAGGGGCAGATACTGGCCAAATGCAGCCCCAAAATCAGCGCTGTTGCAGGGAGGGAAAGGAGGAGAGAGGGAAAGGTACTGTGCCGTTAATTTCCTTGGAGAATTTGTGTCTCTGTGTGCATGAATACTGTTTCATATCATCCAATATATACTTTTCTGTAAGCACATAAATGCTCTTGGGGTATTATTCTTTTTCTGCTTGGTTGTCTGTTTATCATGGAATTACTTTTTATGCCTCTAATTGTGGCATCAATCATGCAATGAGTAATTTCCTCTGCAGGTGCCACTCTATAAAGTTTACTGTGGACGTGATCCCATACTTGTGTTGACTTTCAGAGGTTTAACCAGATACATTCCTTGCTGCTGCTTTCTGCATCCTAAAACTAATATTTGGATTCTTTTTGCATAAAAACAGCTGAAAGTACTAGGTGCCTAAAATTACACTTTGGGAGGTGCTTCTTTTTGGATGGTTGTATTAAAAAAAAAATCAAACTGTGGCATAATCCTGGCAGCGCTTGTTTTACTGTAAGTAGTCATGGCGTGCAGCAGGGCCTCGGGGGAGCGAGCAGTGCTCTCCCTTGTGTTTTGCAGGCTTGAGGTCCTTTTTGCTTCAGGAAAATGAAAGTGTTGTGAACCCAGCTGACTGAATTTACTGCGGTGTATCACCTGACAAGCCTTTCCTGGTTCTTCCAAAATGCTGGGGGGCAGCTAATGTGGTAAAGGTAGCTCATAAATGCAGCTTCCATGTCCTGTAAGGACTCACAGAAAAACCAGACAATTGGCCTGTGACCTTAAAGAAAAACATTTGGATTAAGGTGCAGGTGATTGCATGGTCACTGTCTGAACCAGTAGCTCTTTATCTGGTAGCAGAAGATAAGAACTCATCTTGGAGCATGAAGGTTGGAAAAGTTGTTTTGTTAGACTAGGCAAAGTGTGTGTTCAGAACAGAAAATAGATGACGTGAACGATTCCTTTCTCAATCTAATGATTTACGCAGTTTAAGTGGATTAAATCTCAGGTAGGAGTGAAGACCTCTGTTTTCTTAAGTAACAGGAGCTTGATCGTTCCAGCATCATTTTCATGTTTCGTGAAAGTGTGAACTTTAAAGCTCTGCTGTGATGTTTATCAAAACTGGCTGACTGCTGCATGTCTTGAGATATTTGAAAGATTAAAGCTTTTTATGGGTAGGATTTTAAAATAATTTTGACAAGCACTGAACTCCATTTGATGTTAATTTGGAGAAGTTTGCGGTTTGGAAATTGAAAGGGCAGAGTCTGTCAGTGTGTGATTAGTCCACAAAAGTCTCACCTGCCTGCATTCTCTGGTTTATCTGATGCAGTCTTTAAAAAAAGACAGAAAAGAAGCTCAGGCAGTACTCCACAGGGTTATCTCTTAAGTGTTGCAGAATACCTGCAAATCATCTGCTAAAATGACCTGCCAGTTAACTGAAAAACGTGTCTATGGAATAGCCATTAACCTCTCAACCCAGACAAACCCGAAGTCCTGCCCTACTTGCAGCTGCTCTTCGGGTCAGGGAAGGGTTGGAGCTCTTTATGAACTTGGGGAATTTGATCCATATACAGGTCGGAAGTAATACTGCTGCTATAAAAATCTTCCTTCCATCTAGTCATGTGTTGTGCTGCGGAGGCATGTGAGTGCGTGCAATGCCAGTGAGGAGCTGTGCTACTCAATGGAATTACTTTGAGACTTCGATGCTTGGCTAAAACAAGCATTCTTTCATTTGGCTTGGGGATTATTCAAAAAACACAGTAATTTTGGCCTTCTGCATATAAACAAAATTTAAGAATCACAAAAACCAAGCAAACGGAGGTAATTGGTTTTTGTAAAACCTGAGAACAGGACTCTTGGCATTAAAAACTTACCCTAGCAGTGTCAACGTCGTCAGAAGCTGTGTGGGATGGGGGGCAGCCCTGGGCAGGCTCGGTGCGTGCGTGGCTCTGCCTTTGCCCTGGTGCCGCAGTACCTGCTCAGCTGTGCCCCGGCTGCTGGTCAGGAACCGACCCAAGCGGAGGAGGGAGGAATGCAGGTGGTGTGGATATATTAGCGTTTTGCTTTGGATCAGGAGGTAGCTTTTGAAGTCTGTTCTGGAGTGAATCTCTCTGAGCGCCCCTCTGCCCATGACTGTCATGCAGAGCTGTCTGAGTGAATGAAGTGGACCCATTTTGAATGGAACTAATACAGATGTGCTCCAGGGATCCCTTAAAAAGACACATTCTCCTTTTTCCATTGTACCTTCAAGGTTTTCCTACAGAAAGACAGAGCTTGGCCTGCATTTCTATGCCTGCACGTTGTGTTATTAGGTGTACATTGTTTTAACAACTGGGATGAAATCTGGACCCTGCTGAAATCCTGCCCTTGCTTTCCAGGGCAGCAGGATTTTACTCTGGGCTTCTGAAGCAGGCGCTCAAGAGTTGGATCAGTCTGTGATTTCTTAGTGTTACTAATAAATATGTGGCTTAAATTGACAGGATTGTTAAAAATTACTACTTTCTGTCCACAGTGATGTTCATGTTAACATTAAATTGGGATTTATTTGGCCAAAAAATGGGTTAAACATTGCTCCAAGTCACATTGCATTTGCCTGTGTTAAACATACCACAGTCCCCACCACTGCTGGGTGGGACGGCTACATGCTAGCCTTAACTTTGCACAAATACTGCACTAGTTTGCCTGGGTATCACATTGCAAATGCTGCTGGCACCTGCTTGGCTGTGCTGCCACAAGTAGTCCCACTTATCATCAACGACAGTGCAATGAAATGCAATAGATATGTGTGCAAACTCCTCTGGGAACCCAGCCTAATTCACCAGTGCAGACAGAACCCAACCTGACTGGATGCTACAGCTTTTGAGTGGTTCAGATAAATGTAAAATATCGTTATACAACATATGTGAGGGATAGACACCCAAGTGTTTTTTAGGGCATGCAAGCTCAAGTATCACCTTTTACATTTCTTTGGCTTTTAATCTCCAGTGGCATTCAGTGAGGTTACTGACTATCAGCAAATACAAATTAAGATAGAGCTCATTTGTGTTGCAGTAAACTTTTGGGATTTTTACTCAAGGCTGGTAAAGGATCCTCATTATTATTGTAATTTAAGAGTCATTATGCTAATGACCCTGGATCTCCAGCTCTGTGCCTTCTCTGTACAAATGTTAACAGAAGATGGAATACTTTGATTTAGCCCTTCTGATAAAGGGAAGGCCACAGCTGTGCCTGAAATGCAATGCATTGGGGATATTTGTGTGTGTGAGGAAGGTTTGAGATTAAAGGGAGAAAAGAAACTCGAGGGAAAAGGTGTCTCTCTAAGTGCAGGAGCACCTTTGGGCATGGAGAGTGAGCACAGGGTGACTGCTCCGGCCACAAGCCAGACGCCTTGGCAGTGTCTGGCTGCACCCTGGCCTTGTGTCCCTGCCTTTGGGGAGTGGGGCGGATGGGGCTGCTGGGGCCTTTTGAGTTTTGGGGGGCAGATCCGCAGGTCGACTGGTCCTTTTAGGACTGATGCTTCTGGCCTGTGAGGACACGCTTTTAGGGTCAGTGAGGGGCAATTAGCACCCAAACTGCTCTCTGTGGCCCCCCTCCCAGGGAAACATATTCCTGCAGGCAGCTGTGTTGGGATCCCTGTGGCTTATGCAATTAGATGATGGAAATGGGGATCTGGAGGCTCCTTTCTCCCTCCCTCCGAGTGGGAGGAGGTGTGTAGGCCTGTCTCGTGGCTGCAGGGCTCTTGCACGCTGGTGTTCCTCGGGACTTTGGACTTGCATTTCAAACGTGCATCCCTCACTAAGGCAAGGGGAGAGACAGCAAGCAGCTAAAAGGCTGCAGAGACCAGGGAGGCAATGATGAGGGACCTTGTTTAGAAAGATGGCGCGATACCGTGAGCTGTGGGATTGCATCCCCAGTCATTACTTGGTGTATGAAGTAGGGCTGAAGTGAAGGACAACTGATAACAGTCAGTAGCCGAGGTTTTGAACATTTACATTTATTTTCCTAAAATAGCCAATCAATAGTAGTCAGCATCATTTTAAAATTAGGTTAGCTCCTGGATCTGCTGTGGCTAAGTCCTTTATTGCGTCCATATAAGTTCTATATTCTAATCTGTTCTACACATGAGGTGCTTTTAGATGTGCATCCCTCCAGCCTGCAGGATTGTGACTTTCCCTCTTCAGCTGTATGATCTGTTCCAGCTGATAAAAAACTGTGGCTGCCTTGTTGCTTTCCTATGGACTTCCTTCCACTTCATCCCTGGATTTCATAGGAGTGGTTTATTTTTGTTTCAAAAGACAGGAAAACTTCTATGGCTATGAGAGGAAAATATTTAGTGGAAGGCTGACTGACATAGTAACTTTTTACTGTGATAAAAGATATATTTTGCATGTAAATAAATAAAAGAGGGAGTTACCTGCGGCCCAAGCTACTGTAAATAACCAGTTTCTTTGCTAAAATGGCCATCCCTAGTAATAATAATAATAAAAATGTTTATCACAGCACACTTTAAAAAGTAAATGAGGTGTTTTATTGCAGATAAAAGCTATTTTGTCAGTCAACTGTTCTTTCAGAAAATGCTACTATGCAACATAGCTATCACTATAAATGTTTGTTTCTCCCTGTTTCTGTCTGTACAGCGCAGGCTGTATGTTCCCATTTTTTGTTACACAGTTTTTATGAAGATATTTCTACCTTAGTATGTCTCTGTGGTTGAAGCATATGTGGATGGCACTTCTTAACCTCATACCACAAAGTGAAACTCTGAGTAATAAATACTAGAGGTCACAATTGGTTCCTGGAGGGGGGGAAAAAAAAAGTGTATATCAAAGCTCTACATAAACCCAAACTCAGCAATGCTGTTTAAAACCCAAGGACATGTATATTTGCAGCATCTTCTTGTTAACATTTCTGTATGAGCTGTTGGGTTGCCTTGATTGAGAGGGTATGAGAAATAGCTTATTGAGGCTGCAGGGGGTTGTGGCTGGTTTTGTACACACTTGCTCGGTGTACCAATAATTTTATTTTATTTTTTTATTGCCTAAATGTTGATCCTTTTCTTAGTGATTTCTGGGAAAGAGGGAGACTTTAGTCTAACAAGGAGAAGGTATAAGGAGAATGTGACTGAAGATGTGAGAGGGAGAAAGATCTACTAGGCTTTACTTGATAACAAGTCTTAAGGGAAAGAAATTAAATTTAGAGAAGTATGATGGTGTGATTACCTGGAAAAATTCTTTCCGCAATTTTCAAATTTTTTGCAAATGGGGATATAGTTGTAATAACTGTTTTTTAATTGGATAGTAATTGTTTTATGGTTTTTTTATTACTTTTTAAGCTTCAGGGTGTATTAATGAATTTGTTTCCTTGGTGTATTCCCTTGTGATTTTCTTCCCTCTTAGAAGTCCCTGAAGTGCTCTTACTTCTGACTTGTGTTTGCAAGTTATTCTGTTGATCTGGTCACCGTTTCCTTGCAGCTCAGAATTGGTTTAGGCTGGGGTTGTGGAGCCTGCTGCAAACTGCCAAATACAGAATAAACATTGAGTTGTTGTCAAGGGTAAAGGCAAAAGAACCCTTTGTTTAGAGTCCAGGAACAGCTTTCTAGGTTTGGATGTTAGGGTGATAGTAAACCTGCAATAGAAGTAGTGGTAGGGAAAGTAGGTGATGTGAAACAGTGGGATTTTATACTTCAGTATCTCCAGCATCCCAAGTACTATCTGAGGAATTGGCTGGCTGCTGATAAAGCCATCTAATTTTACAATTGCTTATTGAATGGTCCATTTTCCTTCAGCATGTATACTTAATATCTTGAAGCTCCCTTTCATTGTTGACTCCCATCTTTGAAGTGAATGGACTTTCTCAGACATCCCTTGACTGAGGAACGTAATGCTAGGTTTTAAAGTATGACATTAGGTGAAGGTGGATAGTGTGCTCACAGCTCTTCTGGTAGGGTGCTTGCTGGTGAAACCCTTAGCAGACACTGGGATGGGAACCCAGGCATCCTCATGTTTCCACCAGTCTGGTCATAGCGTGGCCCTGGTGTCTCCCAGCATCTTCAGGGAAGGGTTGAGGAGACTCATCCGTGGTCTCCTGCCTCATCCTTGGTGTGCTGCAGGTCAGCCAGACACCCCTGCAGCTGACAGATTGTCTCCGGTGTTTTGGCTGGGTGCTCAGCTCATGGGTTCAAAGGCATGTGGTAGCATGCAACACCTATGACAGTGTTTACAGTTCAGCCAGATATGTAGCTGCTGCATACGTTGGCATAGCTGAGCTCACTTTCATCTGGCTATTTTGGGTACAGACAGCAATGACTGCACTGTAGCATGGGTTTGGCTTGCAGTTTCACTGGGCTGCTCGATTCCCTCATGGGTCAGGTAAGACTGATACAAAGACTCTGGGAATGTGGCCGCTTTAGAAGTTGTGACCAGAATTACTTTCTGGGCAGGAAACAAGCAAACATGAAGCAAAAACCTCTTCTAAACCTTTGTGCTACAAATGCCTTTTCAATATTTAGTGGAGGAAACTCTAGCTGTAATCCTCGTGCATGGAGGATGAGTAAAGGGAGGATCAAATGTCGGACACAAGATCTGTACTCATCATCCCTTTTCCCTCTCTTTTATAAGCCCTCAGGATTTTGAGAGCCAGTTGGTGGGGACAGACTGGCTACATTTGAGTGCTTGAGGTAACAACACAACTTACCTGCTTACCTCAGTATTGCCTAATTTACAGGATTTGAGCAACTGTCTCTCTTGGCTTCCTTTGGCATACTAACTTGTATTTCCAAAAATATCTATGGACAGACTTTAGGAAATGTAGGAGAGTTAGGAAAGCTGAAGATATTTGGATCAGATCTAATGAACCTTTTTGGCAATCTTCCATGTTACAGTTTTTCTGTCCTGGTTTCTGTGGGAATGATGAAGTTTTTAGGTAAAATAATACTCCAACTACTCTTAACATCTACTTTGCCATTTAAGAAACAAGTATGGCAGTGCTGTCTTTTATGAATGACAGGGTTTTTTGTTGTCTGGTCCTTTTTTTAAGACTATTTGGCCAAAAGATTGCATAAATCAGAGTACAGAACAAGTTGACAAGGGGCTTGGTACTTCAAAGCCTTGTTCACGGCAGTTGTCCACTTGAAAGAAAAAACATCTGAGACCCAATTAAATTCAGTTTTGCCACTTTGTGTTTCTGTGACAAGTGACAGTTTTATAATTTTTCCCCCAGCATAGTTCTTTTTCCAGTGTTGAAAACCATTGAACTATTTATAGGTATAACACAAGTTTCCAAAAGGGGCAGGATGTAATATTCATGGAAAATTTTGAAATGTGCCATCGAGCGATCTCTTGTGTGTTTGGTGAGATTTGCCGAACGCCTTTTTTTGTAAGACCCAGGTGCATACACTTTGGTTGAGATTTCAATGCAATGTGTTGATTTTGTTGGATTGAAACAGCATTATTGAAAGTACAGCTTGGCTCTTATGGTCAGATTTGTATCACCTACCATGATCTGCCCACAGATGAGGCTGCCCAAGAAATCAGGTATTTCTTCAAAGGTGGTCATGTACTTTGCAGCCATGATTGGTTGATAGGCAGGAGGGCTGCTGGTTGGAGTTGCCCATCTCACCCCACTGATTAAAGAGGGAACGTAAGTGACTGACTTGGGCTAATTGCCTTGTTGCTAGATGGCTAAAGTTCAGTGGGATGAACCCACCCTGAATGTGTGTGCCAGGACAGAAGGGTTTGTTTTCTTTTGTAGTGATGATTGTAGCTCTGTTACAGCAAACTGCCTGTAGTAACAGGCTTAGCAGACTAGATGGAAAGCATGGGGGAAGCTATAATTTGCAGACAGGAAAATGTTTTGCCATGAATAATGTTAGGAAAGACTTTAAATATTGTCAAGAGTTTGAGTGAATGAAGGGGAAAAGTATGGTTTTATGGGGATTTGGCATTCAACAAAGAAATAAAATTGTAAAGTACTTTAGAAAGATGATCCTCGTACTTGGAAAAAAAAGCAGCTGGACAGAAAAGTAGGATTTGCTGGAGAGAAAGGAAAACTTTTGGACTTTGTTTCAACAAGTTGTTAATGCTGCTAAGCTGTAACCACCTTTGTATTTGTTCCAGTGTTTACACTTGCCAAGCACAAAAAAAGCAAATAAATGAAATGGTAAACCTGTAATAAATCCTCAGGGGACCACATAATAAACATAGACGTGTTACACTTATCAAATACAAAGGAAAGTAATCTGCTTTCAGCACTATTGCTGAATGCATGATAGATGCTACATTCCGTCAGGTCTCCAGCACTTTTGGAAATATGCATCTGGTCAAAACATTTCAGTGCTTTTTGAAGGAGGGAGAAGGAGAGGCCATTGTTAACAACCATTGTCAGCATGGCATGTCCTGCCTGCTGTGGAGTCTGTGAACTAGATCCAGTTTCAAGGAGAAGCAAAAGCATCTGGACCCCACAAAAAGGGGCAAAGCAGGGACTATCAGATTTGAGTTTCACAGACATGATGGCCAGCACTTAGCAGTCTGTCTTTGCTGTTAAATGCCAAGGGGCTGTTATATTTGGAAGCAAATGTACTCAAGGTGATTCCCTGTAGCTGCCATACCACCAGAGCATGCATCATGGGTACAAAGAACCGCTGGATCAGTTGGTTTTGCTCCTCCCTTTCACCAGCTCCAGATCAGACTCCTTGACCTTATTCAAAACTGATGTTACCAAGTCATTGAGTTTATTGGATTGAATTCCCGTCATAGCACTTTTGGACTTCCCAGGAACCAGCCCAGCCCTGCCCCTCATTTACTTGTGTGCTTGCAGCAATGTTTGTGCTGAGTCTATTTCTAAAGAGACCCTTTAAGATCCAAGCTGTGATTTATTTATTTATTTATTTAGCTGTCTGAATTTAGTTTATATCATGTAAAAGCTGTCCCACACTACTGCGTTGCTAGTTTTAGCAGTGTGTGATTGCCAGCCTCCAGGTGCTGCAGGTACAGCTCAGCATAGCTAGGAAGTGGCATTTGGCACCTTTCACACCTTAGGTCCAGTAGAGGACTTATATCTAACCAGCAGATGCCACAGCGCCTCACTTAGGTGCCTGTTCCCTGCAGCGGTATCCTGGTTTAGGCAGTTAAGTGTCCTATAAAGTGGGAGTACTTGAAATACCATCCCACTACAGCTTGGGCACTTCACTCAGCATAGCGATCAGGACACTTAACAAGAGCAGAGATGGGCTGGGCTCCAGCCCTTGATCTCAAAGCTCTTACTGTCCTATATATTAAAGAGAAGCTGAATAAGGTGCAGAAGCTGTTGCGGGACTTGAAGTTTCCCATCCCTTTGGTAAGTGCCATAAGCTACAGGGTCATGCTCATGCTTGCAGCGCACTGGAGAGGAGGCTTTCTGGCTCACGTTTGTGTGTGTGGGCACCTCTGCTTCAGTTGAGCAGTGGTTTGGGCAGTCTGGCTTTGACCCTCAGCTGCTGGATTTTATTTAGGCTGTAATAAAAGCTGGATCATGAACCGTTCAGGCCATGTCAGGACTAGGTCAGTTCTGGCTGTAGCTCTTCTCACCTGGGAACTCAAGGTACAATAAACAAGAACCCCAGGGCTTTCCAGGGAGGACTTGCCTATTGTTCAGAGCCAATTTGTTTGTCTTCTGGCTTTAACTATTTGTAAATGCATTTTGCTTTTATGTGGAGTGGCCCCCAGATGGGCTAAAGGGTCAGTTGTGGAAGGATTCACTGGCTCAGACTTAAATTACGCTGCTAAATATCCAGAGTTCAACCTATCTTTGCCTACTGTTTAATCCTCTTTCTCACTGCAGTTTGCTGTGATGATAGACTTGCTAGTAATTATCAACATGTTGCTGCTCGTCGCTTGGATCCTGTGGCTTTTCCCGCAATGTGCTCACTGACACTACAGCTAGCCGACATTGTCCTGACACATACGGTAAAGGTGTCTTGGCAGCAATGAGTGGGTTGAACTATCCCGTCGGTTGACTTGGTTTCCCTTCTCACGGGTTGTATTTCTGATGTTGGCTTCCTTTTAATGACACAGTGTAATTTAGCAATGTGTGCTCTGCTTGATGAGCTCTCCATCTGGCAGATAATTGCCTGCTAGTTTAAATCCTGTCTTAACTTCAGTTTCTCGAGATCACAAAACCTGCTATTGCCTTCTGGTTGGTTTTGCAGGCTGTTTGCAAAAGGATTTGTTACGAGCTAAAGCAATGTGGGCAAATTTCTGTGAGTTTTCTGCAATGTTAGGTAAGACCGGTTAACATTTAGGTCCTGCTTACTAAGCTACCTGACATTATTCTGCATTGAGTTTGGCATTCTAACACTTGGATTTGTTGACCAAGCTGCTGACAGCAGGGGCTGGTTGTTTGCGCTGGTTATTCAAAGTGGGAACCCTGGGTACATCTTCGGACCCGGTGGATGCTGAAAGCTTGTTACACAAAACATGCTGGTGTTACTCCTTCCTTCTTGTTTATCTTCTCCCCCCTCTCCCTTCACATTCATTGGATATGTTTTACAGCGAGGCACCGTGTCTGTGGAGTTCGCCTGCTGCAAGTTTGTACAGGGCCATGCGCAGCAGAGACCTCGCGGGGGCTGCTTTTGTAATACCTGCTGTAAATAATTGGGATAACGACCAGACATCGACTGCCTGACTGCCCCGTGAGATAGCCAGATACAGACGGTGGTGCTGGGGACCGCCCTGGGCTCAGACGATGGTGTGTCCGGCAGCACTGGAAGCTGGCTGGCAGCTGCCCACCAGGCACAGTGCTTGCTGATGGTGTGGCAGCATCCTTTCCCACTGCCTTCCCTCTTGCCTTTGGGGAGGCAGGGCAGGTTTCTCATCCCTCCCTTACCCTCTTCTGCCCACCGTGCTGTTACTTGCCATTAGGTGGGTGCGTTGGCCTAAGGGGAGGGGCAGGTTCCATCCCTTCCAGGGATGCCCCATGAGATGCTCCCAGTGAACTGGTGACATTGCCTGTGCAGCCCTTGCACTCCCAGTGGCCGTTTTGGGGTTGGGACCTCAGCAGTGCTGGCTGCTAGGTGCAGCTTCCAGAGGTTTTGCAGCCACGGTCCTTTGCCCCTCTCCTTGCACAGGGTCTCAGGGGCCACGGCATGAGATGGTGACAGTCCCTCGAGAGGTTTTGCTGCCCAGCACAGGTAGTTGTGGGACATCTGTGGCCAGCCCTAGGTCACAGGACATGCTGCACACTGAATGTTGGTGTTTGTCATCTTTGCGGTCTGTGGGAGCAACACCTGTACCCATGAACTGGGAATTTGGCCCTGTCTGGTTATAGGTGGTGGCTGTATTCTGTTTCTTTTTCTTATCCTTATCCCCTGTGACAAGTTGCAGTCACCTTTACTGGCTGGTTCCTTTGTGCCTCAGCTCCCTAATGGCTGTTAATAGCAGTGTCTGGGGCTTTATTCAGCTTTAAGAGGCTTTAAACTAAGAAATTCCTATTTACTACCAACAGTGTTGATGGACATGACCGATTAATGGCAATAAACTGAGGTGAGAACTGAGAGACAAGGACATTTTTTCTATTCTATGCAGTGAACTTTTGTTTTGTATGAATGAGTTTTACAAACTTTTGTATGATCTGCTTTTAAAATATGTCACTTGCCAAGTGGTTGGGGATTTCTTAAGCTGAGATGACTGATTCACTTCTTGGCTCACCCAGCATGCATCAGACTGCACTGAAGCTGAGGTGCTGAGATGATCAGCTAAAATTCTTCATGCCACTGGTGGCAGTTGAGCATCCATCCCTCTTTTTCCCTGGGGGAAAGTCCTCCAGAAGAGGCCCTTTTGCCTGCTCTGAGGTGGTGTCAGTGACTCCCTAGGTTTTTGCTCTGCATCTCCTTGATCAGACTTTAGCTGTCAAAAGATCCCATTGCTCTTGTCACTTTACTTTCCCTTCAGGCATTGAAAACTTTGATGGCCAATTTGAAAGCTTTCTCAGACTGGAAAGCATCCCATGGGGTAAACAACTTACACTCTACACATCCCATACTGATCACATAGGATGGTGTTTTACTGGCTCAGTGCTGCGTGAAGTTGGGATATTGTGCATTTTCAGGTATTTAAATGAACTTATATAAATGACTAATGATAAGAAAAGACTAATTAAATTTTATTCCTGTGCTGAAACTGAATTTTAAAGAAAGCAGTCTGAGATTTTGGCAGTTGTGAAATTCACAGTGCTGTTCTTTGCACTGTAGAGCCTTTGTGCTTACTGCTGTAGTCATATTACACAACGTTGCCTAATACCCGGCAAGGTGTATTCTTGGCTCATTCAGCAGGTAAGGCTCCCTCAGGGTCACTGAATCCCTCCATGTACTCAGCAGAGAGCTCAGCCTAATGATTTTACAGGCACACATCTGGTTTTGCAGTTCCAGTGCTTTTTGGTTTTTTTGCAGTAGTTTTCCCTTTTATGATATGGTAATTATTAAAAGCAGGGCTCTGATCAGTTTTGTGACAAGTGTCATCCCTCCCTGCTTCCCACTTCTGGTAGTCAGCAGCTAATTTGCTGGTGGTCTGTCCTGGGAAGGTTTTTTTTGCTGTTGAACACCCACTCTATCCTCATGGTGCAGTGGGAGAGGGCAGTGGGCATAGGCACTTTGTGGAGCTGCTCAGGTCTTGGGGTGGGGGCTTGAGCTTGCAGAGAGCTGGTCCTCTAGCAAATGAGATGCAGATCCATTAGAGCTTTAGGGTAATTTAATCACTTTTGGAAAGCACAATAGTTAATAATGCCACACTAAGAAACCACCACTGCTTCTGTTCCTTATTAAACATCTTAATTAATTTCTTTTCTATTTCTGTTCTTAAGCATTTCATAGCATTTAATTTTCTCTACGATAATTTATGAGTCACAAGATCTCTTGGAACAGGTTAGCCTCTGTGTGACGGCGTTTCAGCACCTCTTGCATTCCCTTCAGTTGGCTTGTATGTTGCTGCTTGTTTAGAGGCAACGTTGCTGCTTCCCCGAGGAAAGCAATATATTGTTACCTGGGTGTGATGTGCCAGGACCACACTGCCCTCTCTTTGGAGACTGGCCCTCCACCTCCTTATGTAGTATTTAAAGTGCTTACCAAGTCTATGTGTTTGAGTTGGTTCAGAAAGATGGAAGCAACAGACCAGCTGAAAAATGCATTGGTGTGTGGGGCTTCTACCACAGGGGTTTAAGTGGGGTGGGTTTATTAAGGAAAGTGAGCTATTACATGCTGTTGTGCAAGGCACTACAAATATCTCATCTCTGTAGGAACTCATGGTTCCTAGTCAAGAAAAGTTAATTTATATTGTAAAGAGGACAAGTTGAGGAACAAAGAATTTATTTCATTGGAGGTATCATTTCTAGTAGAAGATTGCATCTTTCATATTGCAAAATGAAAACCAAAGAGGACTATGATTGCTACCTACCTCTCTGAAGTACTTACGGAAAACAAAGTGAAGAGCAGGCGACTTTAAAGGAAAAAATCTGTAAGTGAACTGACTCTTAGTAAATTTAGGTGGGATGTTAGAAGGCAGTTTGAAACCTTTAGGGAAGCAAATTTCTGGAACAGTCTCTCTGTGAAGGGATCCACAGACGTGTAGCTGGCTTTAAGATGAAGCTTGATAAATTAATGAACGCTTGATAGTTTATAAGTAATATTATGTATATATAACAGATTTTCTTGAGAAGCTTCCTCGAATAGAAAATTGAACATGTTAGTGGGAAAATTATTTCCTGTTCTCTTTTTGTTGCAGAAATTAAACACATACTAACAAATTGTAAATGCAATTAGCCCTTTGAACTGGCTTAGCTTGTGTAAGTTGTTGTGTGTTGGTAACAGCATTGCTATCTTCTCCTAAACTTGGTATCAAAAGAAGATACAGAATCCACAAAGCAGCATGGTTCAACAGATAAATGAATGAGACTGGAAGTTATTCACAAATGTCACAAGCTGCAAGTTGCAGTGAATCTGAGCCAATCTTGCTTCTGGCTGTTACAGTCCTTCCCTTCCCAGCACCTGTATGACCTTGTGCTGAGGTGTTTCCATGCACCGAGTTGCTAAAAAGCCAACCTGACATTAAAAAAACCCAAAACAAACTTCTGACCTAGCATGAAGAAACAGCTTAGTCCATCAAAGGAGTATCAGAGACAGCACAAGGGAGGAGGAGGTTGATAAAAAGCCAAATTGCCAATAAAAAACAAGCAAACAAAGTTCTGACTTTGTGTGAAGAAACAGTTCAATGCACTATGAGATGAGTGCCAGTGCAGAGGAGGAGAGAGACCGTGGCAGCCAGCCCTTAGATTAGCTTAGGGCTGCTGTGTGTTTGCAACCAGAGCCTAAAGAAGAATACTCGGTTTTGCTGGGTTTTTTTTTTAGTAGGATTTTTATTACCCTGTGCTGGAACAGTTCAGCACATGGTTGGTCAGGTACCGGGGACGGTATAAAAGAGGAGGCAGTAATTAGGTGGGTTTAGGCTCTGCCCTTGGCTTGGTGGGTTCTCTGCTGCTGCTGCTTCTTGGACGACATTATGTAAGTTTGCCCATGCTTGTGTTTTGTCCTTTCTGGAAGGTAGAAGGTCTCTCGAAAGTCCTTTCAACATATGAAAAGGTTGTGCTATCCCTCTCTTAGGCTTGTGTGATGACATTGACTGAAACTAAGGGGAGAGTTTGTTCCAGGGCTCTGTGCGGGATACTTGGCACCTAACCCATGTAGGCGAGTGTGTAAGCACTCACCACTCTCTTCTGTGGGTACAAAACTCCTGGCTTTCATTTGTATGAAGTTCAGCCACCTAGAAGTTCTGCAGCTTGAACCTACCACAGATTTTGTGCAATTTCTGCAGCTGCATTGTACTAACATCAAAACCGCAGGAGATTCAGTAAACATGTTTAAAAACACCTGTCTTGGAAACACACAGAGCGCAAGAAAATTTTGTAATAAATGAATGCAAAAATAAACAACTGAATAATTTTAGTTCTCCATTCCCTGTAGATTGCTGCATTTCTAAGTTTGTTAGTTCAAAAACATTAACAAATTTTGGTTAAAAAAGGCAAGAAATTCTCTGATAATAAGGATTTTACATTGAGAAAGTGTATGTATTTATGAGCTCTGACTCAGTCCTTTGAATTATCTAGGCACTACTCTAACTGATAAGTGAATGCTGATAACCCTGTTAATATTTCAAGGACTCTTTGCAACTATAGGGGAGCAGTTGGCAACTATCACATTCCTTTGCATTGCAGGACAGGTTTTTTTATTTGCTATCTTAATGGTGTTATATATAAACAGGGTTTTTTTTGAGCTTGGTTCACCTTGTCTTACAGCAGCTCCTTGGCAAGCAGCCTCATGAACTCTTTAAGATGCTTCTTACTCACAGAGGCTGGGCTCATTGCCTGCCCTGGTGTGGCTGGGATTTGGATTGCAAATTCCTGATCCGAACAAAGAGGAGGAAGAGAAAAGGCTGGTCTCTGGCCTCTCTCACACTTTAGGAAACCTTGCTGGCTTCAGAGGATTGTAGTCATAACTCTGGCTACACTTCAAAAAAAAAAAAAAAAAGGCTTCTGTCTTTGCAAAGGTGGGTGCAGCCCCATCAGTAGCCACATTGCTAGAAGAGGGAAGAGAGACATGGCTCCAGGGAGGCTGCTGGGATTTCAGGCACCATCTTATCTAGAGCTACCTTGAGCCTTGTCCACACTTGTTCTCTTTTTCTCTTTCCCCCCTGCTGCATTTCCTCAGAACTACAGGGCCGGGAATTGGTATTTTTAGAAAAGACAGAGTGTGGGGAAAATAACTGGATGGAGACAAACTGTGTGCAGGATGTGTCCACGTGTCCCTCACTGCGCTCATCAGCTGCCACCCAAAGGCCTTACAATCTGAGAAGCAACTTGCTGTAATTGCTTTCATGACACAGTATCAACTGGGTAGGATTTGGCCTGTACTGGCTTGTGTTTGGTGAGGAGCAGCTGAGATGAGTCAAACTAGACAGGGTGACTCATCAGAATCAGGCTTATGCGATGGTTTGTGTATATAAAAATGCTTGGAGTCGGACTGTTGTGGTCGTCAAATCATTATCTCCCTTTGGTTTGTCACTCTTCAGAGCTGTTAGAGAAGACCCATAAAGTCCATGTCAGCCATAGTAAGAGCAAAAGGTGATGGTGCTTGGCTGATATCTAATTGCCTGGGGGCTCCAGGCAGAGACACTCATGTTACTGCAAGGCAGCTGCCAAAACTAAATTTGCGTCCTTACACCTGGGGTTCCCTTTTTGATGTCTCCATCATCAAAGGTGACCAAAAAAAGCTCAAACCACTCGTTTGTGTGGAAACCTGTATGGAGGACTTTGCACAATAGGTAGCGCTGGGCTAAGTGGCCTGAATTATTCAGCATTTTGGTTTAGAAAGTGTGGCAATTGCTTCCCTGAAGCCAGGCTTGTGTAGCATGCGGAGGAAAGCCACTTTCATGTCTCTTGAACTGTGTTTTGGTTTGACACCATCCTCTCTCTTACTCTTCTCTCAAATGTCCTTGTGTGCAAGATATTCCCTGCATGCTGAGATCTTCACCTCTCTTGTGGCATAAAGTCACAGGTCTTCATCTTAATGGACTCAGAGGAGCTAGGTGGAGACAGGGAGAGCACGGCCAGATGGACACAGGGATTAACCTGCCCCTCACCCTGGGATCTACCACAAGAAATCCAGTCAGGGATGCTTTTCTCCTGCATGAGAAACCCTCCTTAAGAGGTGAACTGGAAGCCAGACCCAGTTGCGAAGCCCTGGGAGGAGGACTTGGTTTGATGTGCTCAGCCGGTGTGGTGGCTGGGAGCTCCTGCGGGGAGGCCCAAGGGCCGCACTTGGTGGGAAGGAGCTGCGCGGCTCCCTCACACCGGTCCCTGCAGACAGGAGCAGCAGCCTCTCATAAAAATGTTGTCTTCAATATAACATGCACAAAACCAACCCCTGGGAAAAGCTGGTGCTCGCTGGAGGTTTTTGGGTGTTTCCTGCTCTGTGAGTGAGTTACGATTTCTGTGAGGTACAACACACCCTCTTTGGATGTGTTTGTTAGTCAAAAAGTACATTGACTTCCTTCTGTTTCAGGAGAAGTGAGTCTGAGGGAGAGGCAGGTAAACAGTGAAAGAGGATCTCCTGGCACAGCTCATTTTAGGGCTAGGAGGCCGCATGGGGATTGGGGATTTAGCTGGGCAGCCTGATTCAGTGCTGTATGTAGGTAATTAAGGTATACCCTCCAATTAGCCTAAGTGGCTCTTTTATTGATGTGTGAGATCAATGAGCCCAACTGCAATACAGATAGCAGAAAATAGTCTGCATGATTTTAACCACTGTTTTGCATGCTTAAGTCATTTAAAGTTAGAAAAGACCTGCCCTGCTAATGTTTACAGAAGCTCATTAAGCAAGGCAGGGATGCTTGCCTGCCTCAGAGGCTAAATAGGAGAACCTGGCTGGGCCAGCACAGCTCCCTCTGCTCCATCCCGTTCTGCCATAGCCGGGATCTGTCCCTGGAAGTGATCCAGCTTGGCAGGGTGCTCCTGCACCAGCCAAAAACTGCACCAGGTCCAGCGCTGACAGTGCTGCGGGTGATTGTATGTGGCACCTTGTTTTAGTTACTACCATAAGCATCACCTCTCGGACCTTCTAAATTATATGAGGCCAAAGGGATGTCTAAGCTAATATCCCCACTCTAGCTCTGCCTAGTAACAAATATTAAGGAAAGAATACGAGAAACAGGGCAAGTACCGACTGGTCCTTCCCTTCTTGTACTGTCCCAGCTCCTAATAGGCAGATGTTTAAGGGCTTTTGGGGCTACAGACTTCCCCTGGATCAATCATGGAGTTGACTCACCATGGGCAAGTCAGTGCCACAATCCATGGCCCCCTCATCTCAATCTGTTTAATTCCTCTCTGAGGTTTCTGCTTTCTCCAGTGCTGGATCACAGTCTCCACCATTCAGAAGCACGCAGTTGCAGAAATTGTTTTCTGTTAAAACATGTTGCCTGGTCATTTCACTGGGTGATCATTAGTGTTTATATTGTGAGGAACAGGGATTATTTGTTCTTTGTTCCCCTTCTTGTTGTGATTTTATATTTCCTTGTTGTGTTTCCCCTTAGCCATCTGTCTTCCTATCCTACAAGGAGTGCTCCTAGTCTTGTAACTTACCATGAAGATGATTTCTCCAGATGTGCCTCACTTGCCCAGAGGTGCAAATGAACGCATCTCACTGTAAATGGGTGTATTTACACCCAAACCATTTCCAGGGAAAGGGCAAATTACAGAGGTGGTAACTGTATGCAATTTTCTCAGATGCTTTGAGCTTCATTTTTTTTCTGCAAAATTTTTTTTGTGTTTACATCATTCTTTAAAATTCCTTTGCAAAACTTTGGCGGTAGAAACACCCGTCCCTGGATGGCTGCTGGCTACTGTCTGAAAAGCGGTGGGGTGCCCCATCTAGTTTTTTGTTACTCTCTTTGTTCATCCCTCTAACTGGGGTGTTTTGGATACAGCTAATACCCATTTCACTACACAAATAGTAACTGTATTGCCTCCCCACTCATGTCAGAACAAAGCTTAGTCATATATTTCAGAGAAGAATAAAGAACCAGGTGCAGTGAATGTATTTTTACATTTTTATTTGTACTTGTTGGCAGCCTTTTAGCCTGCAGGTTGCCAACACAAACGTGGGTAGGAGAGCTGTGCTGAGCAGGGTTTGCTCTCCTCCACGCATTGCAGGTGATACAGGGTAGCTGTGACCTCAGCTGGGTTTCTTGTCAAATTAAGATGTTTGTCCCCATTTGACTTTTGGTTCCATTTGGGCCCATTTCCAGGTAATTGCTAATTGTGGAAACACCCAGGAGAAGGGGAGGGTGGGAGATACCCATGACTTCAGGGTCTCTGGCCACCTTAAGCCAGCATGTGCGTATCGCACCTGCCGAGCTGACCCCTGCACTGGCAGCTGCACTGGGAGCAGGGACCATCATGGCTCTTTCATCCCTAGACAAAGAGCTTGACTCAAGCTAAACATTTCACCCTGTTTGCCAGTTTGTTTATTTATTTTATTATATATCTGGATACTTTTGCTATTATAACCACGTTAATTGTGAGTACCTCTGAACCAGATGCTTTAATTGCTATATGAATTGCCTTTGAATCTCTAAGGAAAATCCCTGTATTATCCTTTAACAATTAATGCTGCCTTCCTGGTCGGTATTTTGCTTTGGGGTGGGACAGGTATAGCTGCCTGGTTTCTTAGACCCCTTGCTGAGCCCTTTGTGATAGAAAGACCAAGGTGAATGTATGTGCCCAGGTTTTCTTATAAGAACTCTTTCCACTAAAATCAGAACAAACTGGATTTCTTTACTAAGCCAAAATCAGTTCAGGAAAGAATTTAATGTAGGCTTCAAAAAAAAAAAAAAGACCAAAGCTATGAGAATATTACCTAGATAGCATACAGAGTTCAGGGCTTTGGGAGCCTCATGGTGCTGTGGGAGAGGCTTTTCACAGGGGCCCTGTCACCAGCCCACAGGAGAATGGCTTTACCCAAAATGGGAGCTCAGAGCTTGCCTTGAGGCTAACAATGTTGGATGCATATTATTTTTAGGTGTTAGGTTTAAATTTGTCTCTATTTACTCATTTAAAAAAAGACAAAAAATGAAAACCAGAAAATCTTAAGCAATGTTGTTTAAAGGACATCAAAAGGAAAGTGCTGTTTTTCTTGTGTTTATGTTTGCAGACCTTAGGGTCTTGGTCTTGGTCCCATTTTGGATTATAAATCATTGTAGTAAAATGAAAAAAGCCAGCAACTCTACTTTGCCTTGCACGTAAGTATGATAGAGCATTTGCTTATTTAATTTTCTAAAGTTTTCCATATATGTTTTTGACTCCACTTTTAGTAGGTGAGACTTAACCAGAATCTTACTGGTGGTGTCTCAGTCACAGATGACTGAGCAGGGAATTATTAACCCACTGTAAGAGCTAACATGAGGATTACTGGAAAGTTCCTGCCTGTGTCAGCTTTAAGTGAACTGTGTTACTGCAAAAGCTGTGGAAAGTTCAAATTGCTTGAGATCATGCCAAAGGACTGTCAGTGGTCTTTTGTTAGATGCTGACCACCTCAGGCAGGGCTCACAAAGAGAGCCTATTTTGTTTAAACTGAGCAGTGCTAACTCTGTGCTGCAGAGTTATGGCCTAGCTGCCTTCCCCTACATCAGCATCTGGGATATTGAAACTGATTATCAGTATCTCTCCAAAAGCCTCCAGGATGGAACCTAGCAGCAGTGTGACTTGGGTCTTCCCAGCTTTAATGGGAACTTACTGCAAAGCTCCAATAGTCTTGTGGAATACCTGCATCTTTATCTGTATCATAAAACTTGGTTTTGACCAAATACTGCTGGCTGACCTCTCCATATGTCTTGCACCTAGTTTATTGGTGCTGAACTGGACATCTCTGCTGACATTGAGCTCTGCCAGATTGATATACCACTGAAACAGAGCAATACTCTGGACAGTCCGGATAAGGCTCTGCGTCTTTTCTTAAGCAGTGCAAAGCTGTGATGGAGACATGGGAGATGCTCTCTCCGTTACATATTCTTCCTCTGTACAGCCCACATTGCTCTGGGGGATCTCAGATATTGCACCGCCATAGTTCTTGTGGAGCAGAAGAGCCTGAAATGTCATCAGGTGCATTGAGGAAGAGGGTCTTCAGTGCATTGTGGCCAAACCTTTCTATTAAATCGAACTGGAGTCGGCAGGCTGGACAATCTGTTTCTCATATTGTCATTTAAAGCACCCTCCACTATAGAAATGATGTTCTTGATGCCAATATCTGCAACATCTGGATTTTAGATCATTTCAGGAGGAACTTGTCTAGGTTGCCAACCCCCTGGAGACAGAGGAAGCGGTGATACCATCAGAACCAGGAAGAGTTCTTCACTGTCAGTTCCTGGAGAGTTTGAGATCACCCTCCAGGAAACTGGAGAATGTTGAAACCTGCTGTATTGTTGTACCTTGTGATGGGAAATGTCTGAGTGGTGCCTGCAAGAGGCCGGTTACAGGGCAGAGCAGTAGGGACTGGAGGGGTGTCTGTCAGTTCCCCAACTGCTTACATCTACCAAAGCTGTACATTGCCAGCAGCTGCCCTGATTATGTGAACACAGCTTTCCTATGTGTTCCTAGAGGATGCTGAGAGGACCAGCTGGAGAGCTGCACAACCTTGTTGCCGGTGGAGCTTGGTGCTCTGTGGGTAGACTGTCCTGACACAGATCTCCAAACGTGAACACATTTTGTTGAAATACCTGGTCAGTGGCACTATACCAGCAAAATTCATGACTTTGGGCTTCTCTTGCCTTTTCATCTCTTTTCTAGATAGATTAACCTGTGTCTTCAGCTTTAGCTTGGGAGGTGTTGCCTTCTGCGCTGATTTTTTTCCATCACTGTCAGCAGATCAGTGGGGCTGTGCCTGACATTGTGCACCTGTGCCTCCATTGACTTTGATGGATGCACAAGTTTGTCACTGTTTAGGCTACTCCCACCATGGCTAGCATCCGTCCTAGAGGACTAGACAAGGACCAGTCTTTGTCTTAGCTGGGAGACAATGTCATCTATGTACAGAAGCTATAGATAGCCCAGGGCTAAATGTATGCTCACATAGCTCTGCTGCTCTCGGAGCAAGAGGCTGCATTTCGGGAAAGGAATTTGTCACTCTCGTAATTCAGCAGAGAGCAGCATTGCCAGGCCTGCCCCTCTGACATGTCCTGACTGCTCCCAGAGGTCCTTACTGAAGGTCCTTTTTGTTCGGTCTGGAGGGCTGTGGACTCACAGCCTTAACTGGGTGTCATGTCTTGAAGTGGGATCTGGCTGCCTATCCCTTTGATGTAATTTTTCTGGCAAAGCTTATTTTCATTAACCAAATGTATAGGCATTCATAAGTGTTTTCTAAAAAAATTCCTCAGATCCTGTGGCAGAACCCTTCAGAGCTTAGTTTCTTTTTCTCTGATGGTAGCGTGGCAGAGACACAATTATTACCAGTTACTTGGTGGCTTATGTACTCTGAGAGGTCTATAAATATCTTTCTATTGCAACATTTTTCATGCTTACTGTGTGTCTGTATGTGACCATATCCCAGTATATCACTGCAACTATTTTTGAGGTCAAAATATTGAGATCCACTATTCTTCCAATATTTTAACCCATCAGCAGTGGCAGTAGCATGAGACAAGATCTTGTATTAGTTTGACCCTTTCAGTGGCTTTCTGAAGCAGCAGATCCTAGTGAGGGTCACCCTCACAGATAACGCAGGTTTATGTGGATTCTTCCAGAAACTGCGATGTTTCACCAACCCCTTTATTTGTTGTGGTTTTTATTGTAACATCTCTTTTTCTTATAACATGTGTTCTGCTTCTAGAGTAGAAGGCTCAGTACACTAGTTGTACACTTAGTAAGTCAAAGGATACCCTGCAGGAGTATATTCTGCTCAAGCACATCTTACATAAAATTACCTCCTTTCTTTTAACTATTGTGCATTGTATAACACTGTATTGTTATTGTATAACACTGAAACTCTCTTTCTCTGTGTGCATACCTACACATGTGAAGAACACCACTGTGGTAAAAGCAAACAATTCTTGCAACACATAGTTATGGCCATCAGCTGCCAATGCAGGCAGTTGCTTGAGTGTGTGTATAGCCTTTCCATCCCTCAGATTCAATAGCAACAGCTGCTAGGGCTTTTGTGCTGCCTATGATTGCAAAACTGCTCTCTACCTGTTTCTTCCCGTGACAATCCACCACTCCTGCAGCAGGCTGCATGTGAGCTCTGGGTAGCAAGACCATTTGTACAGCGTGAGGCTCCAAAATCCTCATTTTGCACTCCAGCATCTGCCGCTGTTTTAGCTGTGCCACATAACTTGTGTTAATTTATTTCCCCGTGAAAGTAGTAACAGGTCAGAAATCAGAGCAGAAAATGAGCTTGCTGGAACCTGGGTGGGTGCAAATCCTCACTGAAAGGGAAGACCATGTGACTGCATGGCTGCAAACCATCCTGCGAGAATGCAAAGCCCGTACAGGGCTGCACTAATGTGTCTCTGAATTGACACCAGGTTGGAGCTGCACCATGAATATTGAAGAGTCTCTTTTATCGTATTCTCCATGAGGTAATTGTTACGGAATAACATCAAATTGCTGATGAAAGGGAAACCCTTTGCTGATTCTAGAGAGGTGGCAATATAGTACAAGAAATGCTCTGTAAATATGAGTTGGAAGACATGGCTGCATTTGGTTTTGTTGATGGAGACAGCAGAGACTTAGCAGATGAAGACTGACAAATGTTAAAGGCTCTTTATTGTGGATTGAAATAAAATGCAAATTTGGAGAGGGTGCCTCATGTTCTGCTTATCTGTCCTTATACAATGCATCTTTATAGGTTTGCAAACTCCTGAGGTACCAAAACTGTTAGACCCCAGAACACCCATGTTTTACACAAATGATGCTTATGGCAGATTGTATTATGGGGTTTTTTTTTCTTATTATTATCTCTATTGTTTTTTTCCCTTTACAGCAGCAATCTTTTGGCCAGCAGTAATGCGAAATTCCTGGTTCTTTTTGAAAGCTGCTGTTTGCCAAAACAGTAACCTCATAGATTATGTTCTTGTCAGTAAGGCTTTTAACCACAGTTTTGGCAGAGCCTTGAACCATGCCCTTTCTCAAGAAAGAGTTGTCTGGGCTAGAAAAGCATTGGTATTAAAAAGAGGTTGTCATAGTGATTGAAACCTCCTTATAGACATTCCTTAGGAAAAGTAGGCTGCAAGATGCACCTTTGTAGTCCCTTTTTTAAGTAAGGGATCCTTTAAATTGAAGAGCCTATTTCATTGTCTAAATGCAGATTTCTGTCACTTGTAAAACAACAGGACTCTGGAGTGCTTTTTGTGTATCAATGCTTATTTTAATTACTTTCTACAAGAAATAGCTCAATGGGAATTAAGTTCCAATTTCTTGCTATTGCAAGGCTCCATGTTTTTTAGGTCTAAACCAGGATCACAGCTTGGTTCCTTAAGATTAATAGGAAAAGATTCGAGGAAGACACTCAAACTGGGCCCTGAATGACTGGCTCTGAGCAGGCTTGAAAAGCACAGCCTGGGAAATCTTTCTTTGTAGAAGTTTGGTCTTTTGCCTGAAAAAGACCTAAACGAGGTTAGGGACTTCGCTGTTACCTGCCAAGCAGGAGGATCCACATGTATGACCAGTGTGTTGGGTCTGGACAGAACCGTGTGCAGATTTAAAAAAAAAGAATTAAGACTATGAACAAATCATTTTTATACTAAATCTAGAAATGTAGCATTTAATCAGCATGGTTTTTATATAGAGATCTAGTTACTCATTTGAATCACTTATATCTGCACTATATTTCTGTTTACCAAAGTAAGTTGAGGAGGCATGTGCTTGTAGGATAGGGTTTTCACTATATAAAGTGAAGCAGAATGAATATATCCTGGTTAATACGGCAAAAGATCAGAAGAGAAATAGACTAGGAATAAAATACACACAGGGGCTGGAGGCACATTGTAGAAGTCTCTTGGCAATTATATCTTTCAGTGCTTGGAGTCTCTGGATGTGCCTTACTCCATACACCTACTTTGAATTCTTTCATAACACATGCACATGCAACGAATATTAATTAGATGAAAACTAAACCTGTGGCTAGCCTAGAGCCATCTGTTAGAAACCCACTTTTTTTACCTGGCTGCCCAACAAGAAAGGTCTAATCCTGAAATATCTGCAGATGGTGGCAGAATGAGAAGTGTTGATGTGAGCTGCGCTGGATTTCAATGCCTACTCCTGCAACAAAATTAACCCCAAATTCCAATCCTGTTGGGATTAAAGGAAGAGACAAAGAAAGAGACCTTTGGGAAGATCTTGTTATTTCTGGAAGTACCCAAAGCCCCGCTGGGAACAGGGCCTAATGAGAACCTATTATTGTTCTTATTGTTCTCTCTGAAGTCAAAGGGACTTCTGCAATCGACTTGAAAGGAGCAGGACCTGGGAGCCATTTATTTCACTTTTATCCCCTGCGTGAGAGTTCATCAGCTCCAAAATGGCGACTTCGGGGTTTGTGGGTATGGGAAAATCCATCCGAGTGAGAAACAGGCTGGTTATTTTATATTGCATCAGGGTGTCCGGGGAATTGGGCAAAGCTGCAGCGTAGTTTAAATCTGTTCACTGTGGGTGCATCTATGTTACCATTTTAGTTCAGATCACAAGCCTGCTTTTGAAGCAGATCAGCTAGCTGGTCATTCCCACTTCCTCCACTTTGATGTGCATTGTGCAGTCACCTGGGAGCACATGAGCTGGGCTCCTCCCAGATGAAACTAGTCCAGAGGGACTGAACCAGAGCAGGCAAGACCACGAACTCCTGAAATGCGTACACAGAGGTTGTCAGCCCCCGCTCTTTCATCTTACAGAGCCTATTGCACTGCCATCTCTACATCCTGTGCCTGTACTGCCACAGCAGCCTGGAGGGGAATAAGTGCTCGACCCCAAGTTTCCCGGTTGTCCATCCTTGCCTGGGTGTCAGGTTGTAGCCTGGAGCAAGGCCGGGGGTCTCATCCGGTGAGGAAAATCCATGGGAGGGGTCACCAAGCTCACAAGATCTTTGATAGCAGGAGGTAGGGTTTGTCGTTTCAGCACACAGCCATGCTCACCCAGTGTCTATCTTCTCTTGCTCTTGGGGTGCTGCAGCAGGTTTCATAGAAATGTTCTTATTTTCACATAAGCAACTGATTTTAAATACTTACAAAATATTCCTGGTCTGACTGGTAATTTATTTGTTAATAAAACAATTTGTTAATAAAACAAATAAAGTAATCTATTACTTTGGTAATAGATTTTTTTAAAGCAGCACAACATGGTCAGACTTGGAGTTACACTTGGCAAAGTGGTTGCTACAGGTGAACTGTGGTTGAAACGATGCTATGAAGTATTTTTTGTCTGCCCTTTCTTCTTGAAAGCCCTGAGGTTCACGAGGACCAAAATCTGGATCTAATTCAGAGTTCTTCTTACATGTTATTCTCCACGTGAGAAAGTGCTGTAAACATTCATTCAAAAATCCTGTAGGAAGAATAATAAAGACATTTGGCAAAAATTGCTGTAATACTCCCTTTACGAGGACTCCCACCAGCTACAGGTGCCTCTCCAGCTGCAGTTTCAGCTTGGCGACTTTCCTGGTCTGCCTTCCCCGGGGTTTGTTTCATGCTGCAGCCTTTCATCCCCCCTTCGGCTGGGCTGGTGTTAGAGACCTGGCAGGAGTGCTGGGTGCGTGCCATTGTCCCCGAGTTACTCATCAACCGGAGGGGCCGGCGGGGCTGGGGGGAGCCCGGTTACCGCGGTTACCGGCGGCATCGCGCTCCGCTTGTAAATGCGATCTTTGACCGTAGCCACCGCTCCGGAGGAATTTTCACAGCTCCCGGAGAAGACAAAACTCCAGGAGTCGGGATGTAAAAGGTTATCTGGTACAAGGAGGGTGAAGCAGAGGCATGTTCTGTGGGAAAGCAAATCCCTCTGCCTCGCAGTGAAGGAAACATTGGAAGGTTTTTAAGTTTCTGGCAGCTATGGGCTTGTTAGATTTGTTTTCTCTAGCTCTGGTACAAGGATCGTTCTTGCACAGCAGTAGGGGTTTAGTTTTGGCCCTTTGCAGAGATATAAGTTCACTCAAAATTGTTCTTGCGCTTATGTGTTTGCAGCAAGAAAATTTTAATGAGTCTTTCATCAGTAGTAGCCAGATCCTGTCTGCTCCAGGGCATCACTCATCTGGCCCCAGCAGAATTAATGCATTGAATGCCCAGAGCTACGCTCTGAAATTGCAGATAAGGAGCTCAAGAATTTGTCTGTGTAGTCACAGCAACAAAACCACGGATAAACTATAAGTTTCTCCAGGATCTCACAATAAATGTGTTTTCGCCTGAAATGTTGCTGTCACCTGCCTGTGGGAGGGTGTTCTCTGTTGGGATTTCTTGCTTATCTGCTGCAAAAAGATACGTCACTGGATAACAGAAACTGGGGCCAGAGTACTGGAGACATGATAATATTGCTTCATTTACCATTGTACTTTGTCTTACATTCACTGTTATGTTACTTAAGTGACTTTATTTTTCAGAGGAGTTTGTATCCATAGACCATGTGTGTCTATTCCGTATCATATCATTATTTACCTGAATTACTTAAAACGTTTAATTCCAGGCACAGGTTTAATGGGGGAAGGGCTGGTGCTCCCAAGCACTGCCCTGGCTGAAGGGGAAGCACAGGAGGTGTAAGTGCTGGGATTGCCCCCCCTTGCTGGGATTCTGCCCTCTCCTACGTGCTCCAGATACCCACTCCGAGCTCTGCTGAGGATTTTGGGAGTGGTCCTTGCTTCTTATCACTCCTAATATGTATGGGTTCATGTCTTCACTGCCTTTATTCTTTCAGTGATTACATGGAAAATACACCAGCACCTGTGCAGTTAGTTAATGGAAACACCCAAGAAATTATTGCCTGCCTGAGTTTAAAATCTGAGTGATGGCTCTGAGCAGATCCTCAGCCCTTACAGTGGGAAGATGGCAGCTTGCTGCCAAGAGCGGAGGTCCTGCCCCTGGGGTCAGGGGAGGAGAAGGGATGGCAGTGGCACGCTGTGTTGGCTTCTGGTCCTGGGGAGGGGGGAACAGCTGGTCCTTTTTGGATGGTGTCAGGAATGAAACCAAATGAATTAATGAAGTTAAACCTGCATCCAGTTTCTTCCTAGTTCCCTCTTTGCTTCTGTGGGAAGCTCCCAAACCAGCTATGATTCAGTAGGGCCCAACAGTATGGGTTTTTTGAAGATGCTCTCCTTGTGCTACTTCAGGAGCTGCAGGTGCAGAGCTGGAGGGGTGCTGCAAAGAGAGACATCCCAAGGCAAACGTGCGGGTAAAGGCAGTCAGGGTGGTGCAGCAGGTGGGGGCTGTGTGCTGCTGTGGGATTACAGCCCCAAACAGAGATGATAGGCCAGATACAGTTTCACCAGGGCTCGTACCATGACATAAAGGGTTCTTTTTAGTGCAGCCAAGAATCCCATTAGCCTTTTCTTTTCCTGAACAACCTGTCTTCTATCCATTGGCAGTGCATTTTGGTTACCTAGCATCATATAGTGTCTTATGTGGTTTAGCTATAAAATGCATCTCTTTACATTTGCTCACATTACAGTGAAGTCTGTCGCTTCACTACAACCAGCTCCCACGAGCCTTAGTCACTGGGTGTCCTGCCTGACTCCATGGGTCTGTTCCCAGCAGGGAGGAGAGCAGGATTTGGCTGCTAGTGTGACCACAGCCTGCCCAGCACAATCTGTGTTACCTGGGGCATTAAATGTATTGAAGAGGTTTGAGTGGTCTGGGATGTGATGTCTTACAGCCTGCAAAGCTACAGTGCTGTGATGACATTTTTGTGAGGTGTTTGACTCAGATGGGAAATATTTTGCTCCTTTCTTGTAATTTTTGAACATCTAAACCATGTTTAAGGACACAGATCTCTGACCTCTTCCCCTTGAATACGTTGAGAAAGCAATTCTTTTCCTGTGTCATAAATGTTGTAATACTGTCTATGTGTACGCTCTAGTTCCTATGATGTCACATGACTCTGGACTAGGAGTTTGAGAACAATTATTCATTACTTTGGTGGAAAGAGCACTCAAAATATCCAAGTTTTATATCATCAGAATTAAAATAGTAGATATTAGGCAATATCACTCTTATGTTAGTAGCTTTGTCTGCATTAGAGGAAATCTGTCCTATGAAGAACCTTTTACCTGTGTGTAAAAGTATCTTAAAACTGTTTATAATCTTGCTGAATTACATTTGAGTCATCCTTCTACTGTGAGAGGTGAATACTAATTTAATTTCACTTTTTGGTGGAGCTCTTTCAGTTTCCATGTTGATACCAACAGCTAGTCCTGCCATCACACACCATTGCAGGAAGTGGACTCTCCAATGCTGACTCTCCAAATAAATTGGTTTGAGAAACTGTTGGCAAATAGACTATTGCAGTTAAACAATTCAGAACAGTGCTAACAAGGATAAATTTGCAGGGTTATTTGGCATGATTCAATGTGGCTAGCAATGATGGCCTCCGCTGTTTCTCCCTAAAATACATGTAACTTGGTTGCAAGTGGTAAAACAGTTTTTGGGTATAAACAGGTCAATTCACTGTAGAGCATAAAGAATCAGAAGCTTACTATAATAATCTTCAGGTGTAAAAATTCTGTCTATCCCTCATAAACATCTCTCTGGGCACTGACACTGCAAATTCTTCCCTGGGTGAACTGTCCTCTCTTGAGCAATTGCATTAACTTCACTCTAACTGCCTGGGTAGGAAGAGGTTTGCAAGACCAGGTCAAAGACACTTTGACTGTCTTTCCCACAGGGTGCTAGAGTTTATTTTAACAAACTTGATTTTTGCCATTTTCAGTTAATTTTTAAGAGGACAGACTCGTTTTGGTAAGCAGTCTAGACCCTGTTGTTTGTCCTCTTTTCATATGGATTTTTCCTGCCTGGGGATTTTGTAACTTTTTTCCTCTGTTGAGATCTATTCTTATTAGAATCATTATTTTGGTAAAAGCCATATGCTCACAGCGATTTGCAAACCTAAAATGCTGAGGTCGTTTATACAGTGACACCATTAGGTTACTCTGTCTCGCGTATTTGTCTCCCTGTCGGATTAACCATTCTTGCTACACCACCAGGAACATCTGTCAATCTTTTCTGTGCTGTCTGGCAGCTTCATTAAGGATCTCAAACTCATGTAAACACCTTGGGGCTGCCGCTGTCTCTGACTTCTCTTGACCAATGCAGCGCATTTAGCCGGTGCTTAGCCAGCTGCAGTTCTGAGTAATAATGACAAAGATACTGTGTAAGTACTCATAAAAAGCAGAAAATTCACAGTCAGTAGGAACTGGCCTCTCCCACAAAGGTTGTTGGGATAAGGAGAACTTGGACATTTCCATGTCAAGCTTTTAATCTCCAGAATGTCCTTTTTACTTAAAAAAGGCCAAATTACCCCACTGGCTGCTGTTATTGCAGGACGTTCCCAGGTTCTGTTCTGAACTGTGGTTTACTGGTGGAAGGGTATTTGAGGTCCTGGTAATTTTATTTGTTTATTTAGGG
>JANZLQ010000005.1:16971448-17043034 GCA_026212715.1 Elanus axillaris | reverse complement strand
CCCCTCCCCCCAAAATATTTAGGGGGGGGGGGGTGTGATCACTTGAGGGAATCAATTAGGTTTTTTGTTTTTCTTAGTTCTATTTTATACCTGCATCTTAGGTTGTTGGACAGATCAGAGGTGCAGTTTGCTTCTTGGTACATGTACTTCAAATGACATTTCCAGTGGCAGCCATATGAAAGAGAAAGCAAACAAACATAGTAGATACAATTCTTCCTTATGGTACAATTACTGTTTAAAAGGTGCATGGATGGAACATGCCTTCTAATCAGGAGATGCCTCAAGGAGAGGAGGAGCCCTTCACTGCATGGGTAGTAAGGTGGAGGCATGAGGTTGGTGGTCACTGGGGCTTTGGCTGCAGAGTGGATGTGGAGCAGGATGCATGGAGCTGTGCATCAGGCAGAGCTGCCCTGAAATATGAGGTCTCCTTTCCTTCTTGGGGTGGGGTTTGTCTTTTTCTGGAATACAGCTTCCTTGGGCTGAGCATAATTGAAATAATCCGTGATTGATAGCTGTTATTAGTGCTTCTCTTCTCAGACACAGTCCAGGGTTGGTGTGAAGAGAGGGCAAACAGGAGCAAGATGTCCCATCTGGGGTGGATCTTTTCCCCTCTATACGTGGCACCTGTGCTTCAGAAATGATGCAAAGACTTTTTTTAGTGGATGAGTTATGTATTTTTTTCTCCAAATTATGTGCAGTGTTAGGTGTAGTTTCTCTGCCTAAAATATGTACTTCTTGGTGTTGTTTTCACTATGGAGAATATGTTACGTTTTCTGATTTGGCTCAAACAATTCATTTTAGTTACCCAAGTCACAGAATCAAGAAGATGAGGGACTTCTATAATCCTCTTGCAAATTTGCTGAGGTTAATAGAGTTTACCTTACAGAAAATATGGGTGCCTTGTCTTGACTATGATTTCCCTTAGGGTAGGTGACATGCACTAGTTAACTGCAGTTAAAATAAACCAAAAACCTCCCTCCCATGAATTCAGATCCCACATACTCTCCTGAACTTCCTTCCTGTGCTTCTGCCGATACTGACAATGCTAACATAGCTCTTGCTAACTGAATTCCTGGTGCTCCCCTGTGGGACGTTTTCCCATTGGATGTGGATGACAATCTAGGAGCAGGATCTTTATGTGTACTCAAATACAGAAGACAAAGGACTGCAGCTGTAGCTCACAGGAGAGTTTGTTTTGTTGTTTCACTGTAGCTTTAGGTTAGTCTGTTTTCCATGGCATGTAGTTGGCCCAGTTCTAAATAGTGTACAGGCTTGCATTTCCTCTGCATATTTTTCTGTATAAATTATCTCTGTGTACATATTTGTGAATGTATCAATATCTATATGTATTTCTCTTATAAAAAGTTTAAAACTCCATAGAGCTTTTTAAGGTGATGATGTAAACTATGTTGTTATTAAAAGACACAAACATGTTGCCTTGTTCTTATATTTAGCCCAAATTATGGTGAGCAGAGGGTGATTTAGTAGGGCTTTGAGGATGTAATGAGTGTGTTAGCAGTCTTAAAAAATCAGTTCGTGAATCAAATCCTGACTCATGCACACGAAGTTTTGACTTGCTGAGTTAGTCTGTTGGATTTCACACAGCCTGCAAATTCATGAAGTATATGAATTATTTGCCTTTCAGCAGCTCCTTTTTCCTTTTTTTAAATATGTCAAATCTGCTAATAGTTAAAAAGTTGTTTGCATTCTAAGTACAGACATTTCATATTATAAAATCATTTTGGTAACTGTAGGCTTCTAGTTAGCATTGCCCTGTCCTTTCTTGGTAAAATTGATGCTCAGGTTTCCAGGAGATTTGCATTGGCACAAATCACTGTCCAGCCTGAAAGGGCCACGGGTGCCTCCTGCACACAGGCTGTGCATCTCCTCCTCCCTCTGAGCTGCTCTTCACTCCTCGAGCAGTCACCGCATGGTCAGGATGGCAAAACAGGTTCCTTAGCCAGAGGAGAGTACTGGAGACAACAGTACCGGGTTTTTTCCTGTCGTGCAACTCTTGAAAGCAAGCACACTTACTGGTTTTCTTAATGCCCTGACACCTGGAGCTCTGCTATTTCACAGGAATCTGTTTCCCATTTTAAGAAATGTGGTTTTCTAGAGAAACTTCAGGAGCCCGCAGTCCCCAGTGTCATTGAATGGCTTAATTTTATAGCACAAATAGTAAGATACCAATATTTATTTTTACTTGGATAAACTTCCCTGTTCTTTTTGAGGCTTAGCTCCTGATTTTGGAATACACAGCATTGGAAAAAAAATCATAAACATTAAAATACTTTTGAAAATTAATTCTCACAGGCTGCAAGCAAGGAGAGCTAATATTCTTACATTAGCATGGAAACACCTTAGGCCTTTCTTCTTTCTCCTTTATTGATACCATCTGAAGTGTCTTCAGAGTCAGGTTCTAGATTCATTAAGTCTGTATTTATATGGGTGAGCTGTTGCTAACTAGCCATGACACTTAGTTTACACCAGTTCAGCTGACACATCTCTTCATGGAAATCAGTAGGATTATGTGATTTTCTTGGGTATCACTACCAACGTATGTCCCCTTACAGCAAGCACTTTTTAACAAGGTCAAGGGACTTCACCAGGTTCAAGGACAACAGGCTGGGTGGCAGCGAGCAACTTTGATCATTGTTGGAGTACTTCTGTGCTTTACTGCAATGTCTCTTCTCCAAGTACAGCACAAGTTGGGTTAATCCTGGTCATAAAGCTCCTCTAACAATTTGAAGTACTGCTGTTACAGCTAGTGGGACTTGTACATCCTAATCCTTTAGATCAGTGAGCATCTTAGACTAAATTAAATAAAAAAAAAGGGTAGAAAAAGACAGTGTTAAGCTAATGTTAAGGGTCTAACTTAAAAACCCAAGAGGATTTGGTATCATTATCTCTGCCTGTTTTTCCTGGGTATTACTGCTGTTGTGATCCCTTATAAGAAAGACTCTGACCTGCGTGAGATTGAGATCTTGGGTGAAAAAAATAAACCACTTTAATGAGCAAATGTTTAATAGCTTTAATACAAGGTTTCCCAACCTGCTGCAACTTCATTTTAAAATCATGTGTTATTATAAAAAAGCCATACTCTGGCAGTTGTGCTGTGTTTTAATAGAGTCCTAGGGCCTAATTCTGCCATTAAGCAACACTTTGTTCCAGGAGCAGTCATATGCCAATTACCAAGAGTATGTTACTGCACACCATGAGTAAGCATGTGGTTTAATTACCTGGTGGAAGATTCTCATTAGTGTAAAAAGAAATATTGACCTTTCCAAAGTCTAATACCTGAAGTTTAACAAAACTAGATAAAGCTGTTTTCTATCTAAAAGCCAAGAGTCTTTATTAAGCATTGGGAACTCCTTGTAAAAATGTGATGGGAAAAGTTGGCCACAGCTCTGGAAGAAGTGCAGTACGGGCTAGAGCCTGCACTGTTCCTGGGGATGGGAATTTTTCCTTTGACTTGGCAGAGAGCAAGATAAAGATCGGTTTGCTGAGTTCTGAGGGACCAGTTAAACAACTCTGGTGTTGGTTGCATTCTCATGGTAAGCCTATGGACTAAGTGTGCAACTACTTCAACAAGTAAATGCCTTTAAAGTAACACTGATAAATTAACTACCTAATCCTTTACTGTAAATAATGTCTGTTATTTGCCATATTTTAGCATGTTGGGATCTGAAGAGATTTATAACAGAAGAGCAGAGGCACTCCAATGAGGGAGAGCAACAGTCTGTAAGCACACCTTACTTTTAGGGATCTTAACTGGGCATTAATCAGTATATTCTTTATTAGCAAAGTTCTCCTTTCAACTGTATTTACATACAACACACTAATTACCCTTCATCAGAGTTTCTTTCAGAGGGAGCGGCAAGAATCTATGACAACAAAACTCATCTTAGTGTGCTGTGTTTGCAGGTAGCTCAAAGAAGGTAGTTACATACCATGGAGTTTATTCTCATCAGACTGATGTAAAGAAAATCCACTCGTTGCTCACATACATGGTTTTCTTAATTTTTTTGGTTGTTCTTCACTGAGTGTCTTAGCGGGTTTTTTTGAAAGATGTTTTGCTGCCCTGTAGATTTTCTGTCTTTTGTTGCTATAAAGCTGTTGAGCTGGATTGTCAGCTAAGCTCTCTTCTGACTCTGGAGGTGCATCTTCTCACATGATGATTTTGAAGTTGGAAGCCAGGGAGCAGATCTTGGTGTATGCTTACACGACGGACCTAGACTGGCTCTGACCAGGACAGCTGCTGGGTGTGCTGGGTATAGCCTTGGTGGGGCAGTTACATTGACCTCAGGTCAGGAGAGCCACAGAAAGCAAACCTGGGAGAGACGAGACAAATGGAGATTATAGGGTGGAGCTTTTGGCCTGGGAGGGAAGAGTGCTTTCACCTCAAAAAAAAAACACAAATTGCATGTGGTTTGCTTCTGTTAGTGGAGCCCATTTGGTGCACTGAAAAGATTTAGAGCAAGAGCATTAGCCAACAGCATTTCACAATTTATCTTCTAATAGTTAAAGAGTTTGTTTCACGGGGTGAGGAATCAGGATCTGCCTCCTTTCCCTCACTGAGTCCTTTCTGGTTTGCAGACACCCAGGTTGCCTGTCTTGTCTTCTTCACTTGGCTGTATTGCAGCTAGCATTGTAGCACATGCAGTGGTGAAGAAAGGAAGGGTGCCTGGAAATGGTATGGCAGGACGTGAGCCCATGAAGAGCAGGGACAGCCATTAGCTGTCCAGCATTAGAGTCATCCTTGCTTCCCAAGTCACACATCCTGAGGGTTATGCAATGTAGCATTTTGTTCATTGAAAATTTTGTGCGACTAGGGATGTTCTTAATCTACAATTTATGTATTGATGAATACCAGATCAGCAATTTTGTTTATCTTCTCTGACTTTGTCTTGGCTAATACTTACCTGCAGTACTGTAGACCATAAAGGCCTATAGATGCTATGCCTTTTTGGACAGTCTTACCTTGGCCTTCAGAGAAATTCAGAGAAAAAACGTACTCATAATTAACCATATAACATCTGCCCAGACGATTTACCACCTGACTTGCAGATGTGGTTGGATTCATATGCAGTGTTGGTATGTTTGCTTTGCAGTATATATTACCAAACTTGTGTGTGAAGTTGCTGGAATACAGTAGACACCAAGTCTACCATACCTTCTGCATAGTGCAACTGTCATGCAGAAGATTCATTCCTCATGCCACAGAAGTATCTCAGGTGGTTCTTGTTACCACAGATTTCTCATTTCATTACTTTTGCATCCTCCAAAGTATTGAGTGAGGACTCTGTATCAAGCAGCATTGAAATGTTGAAAAGCAGAAGATAATGGAAGGACAAAAATACGTTCCTCTTCACATCAGGAATCACTCTCTACTAAAGTAAATAGAGAAAGAATTAATCTTTGAATTCCCTTTTAAAACTTCCATCTATTAAAATAGGATTATTTGAACGACATAACACAGGAAGTTATGTAAAGATTTTAATGTTGTGCCATGTACTGCTTTCAAGTATTAATAGAGAGCTCTTTCATTAATTGTATTTTGCTGTTTTGATGAGTAAGTGTTTTCACCTGAAGATGATGAGTAAAAACTATGAAAGTTTTGGCAGAGTGTGTTCCTCTGGCAGATGGATGGTACCTGGCCTGCTTGGGGTGGCTCGTCAAGTAGGTGGCCATTGCTCCTGAGGTGTTGGTGGGAGCTGCTTGGAGGGAAAACACTGTTTGACTTCTCATTCTGGTGGCAACCATGCTGCTTTGATGAATACTGGAGTAAAAGAGCTCTGTTTATGCAGCTTTGAGTAAGAGCTTGATCATACAAGCCTTACTTCATCAGATTTGTCTTCTTAGACCAAGACCAGAGGTCATCACAGAGTGTTTCTCTGAGAAGTAATTCTCACAAGGGTGGAACTAAGTTGACTCCTCTGGCATGGGCCGTAGCTTCTTGCATTTTTGGCCTTGAAGTGGGATTCCTCAGAGCTGTGAAGGTTTCAAGGATCAAAAGAGTAGATTAACAGAAAAGTGTTTAATATGGAGATTTATGAACTTTCTGTATCACACATGGAGATAGATATTTAAGAACTAAAGTGACCACACATGGCATGTGTTATACAGTTAGAGCCATATATCAATCTCCCAGCTGTGGTGTGTAGGGCAATGTAAGTATCCCCTTTCGTCACCGCTCACTGTCTTCAACTCAAAATGTTAGCTCTCTTTTTTTTCTTTTTGTGCTGCTTTTATAAACCTTTGGGCATGAGCACATTCTTGGCATTGTTGAGTGGTTTTGGGAAAAGCAATTCCATGCATTCTTAGCTTTGGGAAGTGATCAGGCAGAAAAGCGTGAGCTAACGTTGGATGATTTATCATTGTTCCACCAGAAAAGGGACACAAGACCTTAAACAACTACTGCCTGTGTAAGCCCAGAAAGTTATTTTACATAGTGTTGTTTAAGGCCGAAACAGGAATTGTGACAGCCTTGCATACTGGAGAGGTCCACTCCAGTTTAAAACCACAGGCGTTATATACTTGCATGTTAATTTTGATAGTGCAATAATGGTAAAAAGTGTAAAAAGGAGAGATTTGCTTTCAGGAAAAATATTAAGACTGTGAAGGCTTAATATGTCAAAACGTTGGGTACTTTGTTCAGTCCAGGAGGTCTTTATCTCAGTGTTTGTAACAACGGTCTTCTCCAATCTAGGATTTAAGTTCATTGATGTGCTGTCTTGGTGAATGAAGAATGTCCTTTTTGTGATGCTGAGAGAAAGAAAACAGCCTGCTTTACTGAGATTCCCCTTTTATTAGATACAAAATCAGTTACTGGACATTTGATGTTATGTTCCTGAGTTACTCAGAGTTACTCATAACAGAAACCTTGCATTTAAGCCTCTGTTCTGTCCTACTGTATATACTGTGTAGTAGAAATTGGCTAATTTAAATACAGTAGTTGTAAAAGGAATATGTCAAGTGCTGTCTCAATTTCACTCTCTTTCAGAAAGCACTGGCAAATCAGATAGGCAGTAAATTGTTTTAAATTGCTTATTAATTCAGTAAGAATTATCTACAAAGTCATCACTATTCTAGGTTTTCTTGGACAAGTCTCCTTTCTCTTCCCAGCAATTTTGTCCAGGCAGAAAATAAGAACTTTGTCTGTATGAAAGTGCATATGTTGGGCTCCTTAGATATGTACTGTAAGTGTGCAAAATTTTGCCTAAGGAGGTATTTGATAATTAGGCTAATTACAAGCAAGCACTAGGGCAGATTCGCTAAAGATATTTATGGAAGTTGTTTCCCTGTATTTTTTCTTGCTCCTATTTCTTTCTGTTTATACAGAAGTAATTGTAAAGGGTGAACCTTACTGTAATATACAGCTTTTAGATTTGCTTAGGTTTTTCCTCTTGCTTTAAGCAGTCAGTGGACATTTCCACACAACAGTGATTCAAAATGACCCACCTTCCACATTATTTTGAGAGTCATGTCAGAAAAAGAGCTGTTTAAAAGGATGAAAGCTTTATTTTGCATCCTTCAGGCCTGAACTAGAGCAGCAACTAGCACGGCTGCTACTTTGGCGTTAAAGATAACACTATTATGAAGACTTGTCTCGTTTTAGGTACATACTTTTCTGGGTGATAGTCTTTTGAAGTTTGTGATGGACTACTTTGTACAAACACATGCATGAAGTGTTTCCAGCCCTGGGTCATGATAAAGCACTTTAAAAGAAATCAAGCAGTATATTTTGTTCTGGTTCACAAAAGTGGCATTGAATAACATGGTGAAAACCTTTGCTGCTTAGTGAATTGGGAGAGACACAGCGGTCTGGCCCTGGAGGGAAGGGACCCTCAAGAAGGTGAGGTCCCAGGGCCTTTGGGTTTATATTCCAAAAGAATTAAAATACATTTTCTTGTAGAGACAAGCCAGTCTGACTTCCTTCAAATGGAAACCAGGGGCAGTCAGGAGCTAGCTGTGAAGCAAAGCAGCCCCCCAAGGTGGGAGTGTAAGAACTGAGCGAAGTGGAAGGGAAAGGAGAAAGCTGTTGTGGGAAGCTGCTGGTGTTGGACACACTTTCTTAATCCTAAAGGTTCTCCTTTCCTGACTGCCCCAGAGTTCTCTCCCAGCCCTCGGTACCCTGAACCTGGCAAAACGTCGGTCTCTGAAGGTGTAGAGATTCCTGTTTACAGCTTTATTAAGAGAGGGAATATGTAGAAGGGGAGAGTGGGAGAGGAGTACATGATGGGTCTTGGGGAACTTCCTGTATTTCCCAGCATGCAAAGGACATGGGAGTTAAACTCACTGTTTGGAAGATACAACTGTCAACATATGTGTTTGTCCTTGATCCATACATATATCTGTCTGTGTGTGTATGTCTGTCAATGTAATATATAGTCATATATTGGGATTTTTTATGGCAATGCAACTTGCAGTTCTGTAAAGAGTGTTGAATGAGAAATTGCCTATATTGTTATATAATTACTTAGTAGCATTTGGACTAGATGGAAAATAGTGAACAAAAATACTTATTGGAGTTAAAAAAAACTCCAAAACCCAAAACAAACAAAAACCCCTCATTCCTATAAATGAAAAATTATCATATTCCGCATCTGCAGCTGGAAATGGTTCACCTTCAAACCTGAAAGTGAAAGCTCCTTAAAATGAAGGATTTGGGGAAAAAGAAAAAAATCATAAACCCAGAAATGTACATTCGATTTTAGAAATTTGAGCTTTAATAGCCTAAGAAAGGTGAAGTCTTTTGTCTTTTTGCAGTGTACATGTGTGTCTGTTTTCTGTTGACATATTACATGTGCAGTAGTATAAACCCCATCAGAACCACTGGGATTACTTCATGTTGGCATCTGTGAATGAGAGAATTATATATGGCTTGTGATCTTAATGTTTGAGCTCCTCAGCAGAACTCAAATCCACAGGTAAAACACACTGATATTTTCCTGTGAAGGTATGAATTCACAAGGGAAAAAAAAATGAATGTGTGGAATGGTATTGTTAAAGTTGAAAGCTAAAGAGATACTGTGCAAAGTCCTGAAACAAGGATACTTAGACTCAGATCTACTTCCATTACAGCTAATGCCAGAACTCCTATTGTTTTCACTGGGAGCTGGATTAAGACTTTTATTGATATCATGCCAGTTTGAATTCCTTCTCTTATTCTTGATCTTGATCTTGACAATCACTTTTTCCATTACAGTTCCATTAAAGATTTAAAACACAGTATAATAAAACTCAGTGAAAAAATAACTTAATGCACCTACATTATTACTATGCAAATGGATACAAATTTAAACTCCATATCACTGCAGTTCTCTCTTTATGCCAAACAACAGAATCTAAACTTTATTCTTTTCACTTGATATTTTTAGTTCACTGGGTTTTTTTTCCAAGGGTTTCTGGAGTATCAAAATAATTGAAAATAATTGGTCTTTCAGTTGTTTTACAGCTAGTACTTGGATAATTAAAAATTAAACAGATTCTGCCTGTTGTATTTTAATAATTATTATTCAGTGGCCTTTATTCAGTGGCCTCTGTGGAGTATGCCTGGCAGTGCTTTGTCTCAAACCAAACCAATGGAGAGCAGTCCAGATCACAGAACTGGCCTCTGTATTTTGGCAGCAACTGCAATTGCTGTTATCGAGTCTCTGCAAGGAAGCAAAAATAAGAAGACTGAACTGTCCTTTTTTTCCTTGGGAGAAGTTGCTGCAGCAGAGATTTGGGAGCAGGGGCAGTACAGAGGCTGTAGGTGTCAAAGAATAGCCGGGTCAGCTACATCTCTGCTTCATTCGCTTTGGCATTTTTAATAAGACTGAGGTAGGGGTGTTCATTTAGGCACCATACATCAACATAGTAAATTCAGTCACAGGTGACCTCAGTATGGTGATCTTCCATATTATGTATTTACATAATTCTGAAAAATTGTAAACTTCATTTTAAAGACTGTTGGCTCAGGATTTGCCTGTAAAAAATAAACAGGTATTAACTAGAGTTCTTGTTGGCTTTCACTGTGCAACTTTTCTGTCATTCAGGCTGATCATGATTTATTTTTGTTTACATGTTTTTGATATGAATTTGAAGATACGATACAAAGATATGGTTTGAAGAAAATTGATATACTGTGCCTAAAATGTTTGTGGTGGAGAGCCAAAGTGTTTTCTGCCATTTCGGTTTCCACGATGTGAGTTCATTTGCTTCGAGCTTTTGCACAGGATAGCTATAGGAGCATTGCTGTACACTGTTTAACTACTTCATACAGCAAATATTACAGACAATTAAAGACAGTTTGAAAAATTACTGTATTTTTCAGATTTGAAAGAGCTTTTGTGAATAGACCAGCCTCTTGTCCACAGTCAATACACAATACACCTTTCATATTACATCAAGTAATAGGGTCTGATGCAGACAAGGGAAGTTTTGCAAGTGCCGACTCCCTGCGACCTGCCAGGAGCTGCATCCATTTTGGGACATTTCCACCACTTACCTACATTAGCAGCATCTCCAGGTACTGCATATGGACACTTGAGTAAACAGTGGTATGGTATGGTAAGAGGCATCATTCCATCTTCTGTACATAAGGGCACACAAGCTTTAGATGCAGAGTCTTAAGTCAGTCCTGGCAGCCTGTTGCTCCCTGTGAAGCTCAGGCCAATACATACACTGGTCAATGAAGCATATGTGTATGGCCTCCAAAAGTTTTGGCTGTCATGACAGGGCAGTTTTTTAATAGGGATAATGTGGGGCTAGGGAGCCTGTCATGTTCACCCAGTGCTGGCTCCGTGGTGTCTACTAGGGAGCGTGAGCATGTTCATGCATATTCCCTGTGCAGTTGGACCAGGAAAAGAAGTGTACGTTAGATAAACCCAGTGATGGAAAAACTGGAGACATCTTATACCTAGGTTTTCCCCCTTCTTTTCATACATTTTATTCTACATGCATTTCAAGCAGAATGAGAATTGCCAAAAGGAATGAGCGTCATGCAGGCACAATGAAACCTGAATTTGGCAGCCTGCAGCCTGCCGAGGGCTGGGAGCCAGGGGCTGCAGCCTTCATGGCGAGCCAGACCATGTAGGCTAGCCCACATGCATATCCCAGTTTGAACTGCAAAAGCACTTTTGGGATGGGTCTTGCTGGGATGGGTGTTCCCGATCATTCTTGTATTCCCAGGGCACATGTATTACTGTATCAGCATTTGGTTGAGGCTCACAGAGCTAAGTTGCCTTTACTGTTGAAATCAGGGATGCCAAGTTCTTTCCTCAGTAACAGTCATGTAAACCTCATGAAAATCAATGGAGTTACTTTGTATTGGCATCTTTGGGGGTGAGGACAGTGATGTTTTAGCTTCCTGCCAGACTTCAGATACACAGATAGAAAGGGACTGGCTCTTTTGCCTTGCTACAAACCAACCAGCTTTTCTCCAACCAGCTTTTCATGAGTTTTGGTGGCCCAAGTCTTTCATTTGTTGTGCAGGAAGCATGGTGTGCAGCTGCTCTGCTCGAGCTCTTGTGCTCCCTTGCTTTGCAACGGCTTTGTACACATGCTCGCAGGTGGGCAGGTTTGCTTGGAAATGTGCATCAAACCAGCATGATTTCATTCTTCAAGGGTCTTTTAACATTCCAACTGAAAGTTGCTGATAAAATTGTCCTTTCCCTGCGGATTTAGAAAGATGTCTCAGCTCTGCTTTTAAGTAAATTTACATTATTTAGTGGCATGCGGTGACAAATCTTAGGTGTTGCGCAGCACTGGGGTGACTTCTGCACCTGTGGCTGGAGAGGCAGCTCCTGCTTGATACCCCTTTAGGACAGCAAATAGTACTGCCCCAGTACCATGTACCCAACCCCAAGCAGCAAATTTCTCTTACAGACTTCCAAATTTTTCTTTAAATTATACTCACATATACAAAAATCTGTGTCTGTTCTGACCACAGTAGGTTTATGAGCTATGCAAAGGGATTTCACTGAGGAGGGATGCTAGGGAGGAAGGTGTGATCTGGCCTGGTGGAGCTGCAAGGACATCAGGGGAGCGAGCCATTGTCGGCAGCTTTCTGCTTTCAGGTGAGTGAACAAAAGCTTGGTAGAACAGAACAGCTCAGATAGTAGCCAGGTGGTTGTTTGGATAGTAATATTTTTCTGTCCTTTTCTTCACAAAAGGTTCATCAAGGTGTGGGTTACTTGTTAACAGCCTAAGTCAAGTAGTGATAGGCAAAGTGATTCTCTCTGTTTACACAGCGTAAGGCAAGAAAGCTGTGGTTTTTAAATAGTCTGTGTAAGGACTGTAAAAACAAATGTCTCCACCCTTCACAAACAAAGGCTTTACTGGAAAGGCCATTTGCTACATATAGAGCAGAGAAAAAGGGAAAAAAAAGGTAAAAATACCCTGTTCATGATGGAAATGAGAATCCTAGCCATTCTTCCCTCCATGTTTGCAAACACATCTCTGGTGACTCTGTGAGCTCCACAGAGCTGAGCACCAAGGAGGGAGAGAAGAGCTTTGAGGGAACAATCTGCACATCAACCACCTTGCAAACCAGTGCATTTCTGAAACAGGTTTGAGAAAGGGCTAATGTCATTTGGCTCCTCTAAGAGGTCCTCAGCATAAATTGCTGATGGGGAACTTAGTATCTGAAGGTTGATGCTTGCTATTTCTGAAGGCTGATGCTTGGCTATACCTCACTCATGCCCTGAAGATACTCATTCCCATGCTAGTTAGTCACCAGTCTTATATTTTATACATGTTAGCTACTGCTTCCCAGGCAACCAGAGGTGAACCACAAACAGGTTGCAACAAGACCCTTTAAAATGCTGAAAGGTTAGAATGCAGCAAGTGGGATTTTCAGCACATTAAAAAAAAAAAATCTTGTAAACCTTTCATCCTTAAATTTTTAATGGACTTTTTTAGTGTGTGTGTGTGTCTTTCTAGGAAAAAAATTTACTTGGGGAGATCTGGAAATATAAATTCAACTGTAAATTGAATTAGGAAAGAACATGAGACTCCTCTGCAGCATTTTTTTAAATCATGCAGTAGGATACAAGACCTTGTAATGATTTTTTCCAGTTGCTTACTTTTATTTTTTTCAATAGAGCTAGCTTTCTGTCTGCCTCTTATTCTTCAAAATGAGGCTTGGTATGAATTGGGAGGTATCTCAGATCTTTGCAAATAGGGTATCTGAGCTCTACACCATCTGCAGTTGTGGGTCTCCTCCATGTCAAACAAAAATCCCAGAAGGGAGCGTTTTTATCTCCATGTCCATGCAGAGCACAGGAACACTTGGTTGTCTTCTCCTTTCTTGTATTGAAAAAGATCTGCAGTAGAGGCTTCATTTGCAGAACACAAGGCTGGCTGAAGTCCCTTAGGCTCCTGTTTCTGAAATAGGGGTCTGCAAAACAGCACAGAGAGACCCTTTGGTGGACTTTGGAAACGGTATAATGTTTTCAATCTAACAGTTGCTGTTAAGGTCACATTTTGTTGCTTAAGAGAAGTCAGGTGGCCCTAAAAGTGTGGCCATTGCTTCTACAAATCTTAGCTAGACGGGCCTCTGGCAGGTGTTAGCTGAGGTGGTGCTCAGCAATCCGCAGCATGCCAGAAGCAGTCCGTGGGCAGCGTATGAGTGGCATTGCACAGGGCAGGCGACAGGGACGTTTGTCCATGGGACATTTTAGCAAAGTTTAGTGCTGGAGTGTAAAGGAGCTGAGCAGCCCAAGCTGGGAGTGTGGGAGGCAAGGAGTGCAGGGCAGTTCAGGAGCAGACTGCACCTCCTAATAATAATTAACTGCATGTTCTGGATTAGGTGCAAATTCTGCTAGCTGTTTCATTTTCTTTTTTTAAACCTTTTTGACATGCTGTTATAAATAGTAGAATTATGATGATCATCCAAATGATGTGGGGTGGCAAATGAAATGACCATTATACAGGAAAGGATGTTACATTGCTGTTCCTGTCTTCAGCTGAAGTATATTCAGTGTGTCTTAGTATTGTTTAAATTGCCTAATTGCTGTGTTCTGTGAAGGCATTATTTTACTCAGTTTATTATTCTTTAATTTGCAAGGTAAGCTTTAATTCAGTGCCAAAAGGTCAGCTCAAGAATATTTTTTGATTTTTAGTTATTTAACTATGCTTTTAAGAAGTCTTTTAATGACCAACATTTTGCAGCTTACCTCTGCTAATTCTCTGTGTCCTGTAAAACAACTCTTGAAATGCACTGAATAAAACAAGATAAAATGAAGAGACATAGGATAATGATCAATAAAATTTATCAGGAGCAGGGTCCCACTGGCTTGCCCAGACCTAAACACTATAAATCGCTGGGTCTGCAGCATGTTACCCCTTGCAGAAGCAGCTTCTCCAAGAACTTGCTTAGTTTTTCTTGGCAAAGGTAGTCTCTGATGCAAGGAGGAAGAACATCCCCTGGGTGCCAGCCTTGAATGGCTGCTGACCCCTTGAGCTAACCAGCATTACTCTATTGGAGACAGATCGATGTACTTCTCCCAGCATGTTTTAAAACCTTGCTAAAACCTTCCAAATGCTAGTCTATACAAGTTAACTAGCTTAATTTTCTCCCTCTTCAGTGCCATAGGAAGGCATGCTCTGTGTGTCTGAGCTTTACCTGAGCTCGGCTGTTTGTTCTGGTTTGGAGCAATATGGGAATAACAGATGATTCACATTCTTTCTCACAAGCATATTATTTTTTTCCATACTCCTCCTTGAATAAGCTTGTGCCAGAAGTTGCTGAGTTGTTAGGAAGGCTCTGGAAGCTGGTAATTTGCTCACCTAGAGCTCCACAAAAGATAGAAATTTTTGCATGGTTCTTACCATCTAAAGGCAAATATAATTAAGAAATTTAATCAGTTTACAAATAGGTCATGGATCGTGTAATAAACTGCAATTGTTGATATTTATGGAGGCTTTTTCTCCCAAACATTGTTTATGAAAGGCAACTGGCAAAGGCAATGAGACAACAACTGCTGTAGGCTCCTTTTCTGGGCAGCACTCAGCCTCCCCAGCTCCACCTCTCTTCTCAGTGTATCTTTTGAAGCTCCCTTTTAGTATTTTCATGTATGTACATGTGCTACACTTCAAGTGGTGCAGTAGTTGCTTTTCTTGTACTGAGAGCTGTGGGTTGTTAATTGCTGGGCTGGTTTTAATGGGTTTCACCTGAATGCTGGCTTTTCCCCGGCAAGGCTGCAGTGCATGTCCATGATTTCAGCCATTGTTGGGGGCTTTGCGGAGCCTCGCAGGGTGGGTCTCCCAGGCCAGGTGCAGAGTGTCCTGGTGGGCTGCCAGATGTCCTGCGGGACTGTCCCCTTCACCAGGTCAATGTGGAGGACTCCAGCTGTCTTTAGCAGCATAGATGTCTGGGCATCTCAGCCTCAAATCAACCTCTGGAAGAGCCATAGGTGCATGTATGTTCTTGCTCTTTGCAGGAGAGCAGCAGTACGTCAAAGCACCATAGCAGCTGCAGGCAAGAAGGGGTCAGGGTAGATTCTGTTTTTGAAGCAGCCAGTAAATTAGCCATCACGTTTTTCTTATTTCAGTTTGCTGTTGCATCCCTTTGTTGTACCAGAATCATCTACTCCAGTCAGAGGCAGCTGATCTGAACTAAAAAAACTCTTGCTGGAGGCAAAATGCATATTCTCTCCTCATTACCCACACCAGACTGGTGAGAAAAAACAAAGGTGGGGCAGGCATGAAAACCAGATCAGGAAAAGAGTTGAAAGACCTGGGGCTGAGCTGAAGCCTTGTCTGCTTTCAGTTTTTCTCCCATGATCTTGTGTGCTCACAGGTATGGTTAGTTGGACTGAAGAGAAGGAAAATAAGGGTTAGCCAAGGAATGACCTGGAGCTGATCATCCTGAAAGCTGGCAGTGTTGGGTTGCAAAGTTGTGGTTCAGCCCCATTGGTAAGGAGGCAAGGACAGGGCCAAACAGGGTGGAAGTTTCATCCTGTAGGGATCTTCGAGGAACAATAGCATCTTTCATACTTCACAGCTATAAAATTCATGAATCAACTCACCTGAGGCAGGAGAAGGCAGGAGCCGCTGACATCAGCCACAAGAGCCGAGTCGCTCATTCTTTTAGGGTTAGTGCATTTCCCGACCTACCCAGTCTGTGCTCCAGAGGCTCCTTCCAACCCTCCCTGCCGATACAAGCTGGGGACAGATGTTTCGTATACTTTCATTGTGTCAGATGAACTGCCGCTCCTATAGAGCCCACCGTGGGGGAGCCCAGCATGAGGCCCACGTGAATGCTTCTGTTGCAGGACATAACGCTGGGCAAGAGGGTTTGTGTCGTGCCCTTGGTGCGATCCTCACCCAGGTGCGGTACCCTTGCAGCACACAGGGTGTCGAGGACAGTCCTACCCTGCGTGGCATGGGGACAGGCCTGCTCTCCCTCCCAGCAGGCAGCTAGGGATCAGTGTGCAGTCCTTGGCTTTTTGGATGGTCTGTGTGAAGTCCCACAGTCCTGTCTGAGAGACTGTCTCCCCCCCCCCCCCCCCAATTTCTATAGTTGGAATTCTAGTGCCAGAGTGACCGAGCTGGGATTGAACCTATCCATGAGAAACCCCCTTGGTGCAAAATCCACCCATGCCTGTGTTGCATGAGGTAGTGTTTGGGACACCAATAAAAGCCAGAGAGAAACCACATTGAAGTCATTCAATCTTTGTCTTTTGCCATGGCACTCAACCTGGTGTCAGAGACTCATATTAATAGGATTATTCCTTTGTCAAATGGAAGCTGGAGATAGTCATCCCAGATGTGCACACCTGGTTTGAAGGCCTGATTATTTTGTTGGTGTCATTTCTTGGCCTCTTATCAAAGGAACTCTTGCACACATCACCCTTCAGCTCCTCACTCTCAGCTCTGCAAGGAGGAGGAGTACACTTAAACAATTTCCAGCTAGTAAGCCTATGTTTGTCATTTTTTTTCATCTGGGGCAGTAGTGTCAAGGAGAACAGGCTCCCAAGCCTGTCAGGTAGAGGGAGGATGGCAGCTTTCTCATGGTTGAGGTCAACAGATGAGGACAGAGCTGCCATGCCACAGTGGGAAGGTTGCAGCCTGGCATATTGCCAAGCATGAGGCACCTGTTGGAGCCTTTTGGGTGGTTGGGATTTGGTTTAAGGTAAAAAATCATGTCTTCAGTCTGCCAACTTCAGGGTGTATCTGCTTGAGAAACAGCAGAAAATGTTGTGTTGCTCTTGGTGGGCATCTTTTAAAAAGACCCTTTACTGGTAAAATGCAGCTTAAAATCTGAAAGTGTTACCAGGTGGCTCAAGAGGTGACCTTAGAGAGGATTCAGAAGTAGTGTAAATATTTGCTTTTTAGAAAAAACATCTATTATTTCACTTTTATGAATATATCAAATAGATTAACTAGGAGGTCTGGTGTTTCTGGATTCATTTACATGAACCACTTAGTATCTTTTTGTAACAAAGGTATCAAGAAGAGAAACCATCTGTTTCCTACTTCTAAAATCCCCAAACATCATTTGGTGCCTGTCATGGTGTCACCAGGCTAAATATGGACATGCATCCTTCTGAAACCAGCCAGAATATAAGTACAGGAGCTTCAGTCTCTGTTCACTGGAAGAGAAAGCTTGTCCTTTCCCAAGGCACATTGATGAGGGGCTGTTTAATTGAGCTGAACAAACTGGTACTTGGGGGGGCCGCGTCGTGCAGGGGAAGCTGCCAGAGGAAGAGCAGCACTGGCCTGCGGGGCAACTGGATTGGCTGGGAAACCCATGCTCATCGAGGAGTCCCAGCTTGAAATGTTGAATTTGCATTCTCTGGATGACTTCATGCAGTGCCGAGAGCCAAGCCCACATGATGCACAGCAACCGGCAGAGAGACATGGGGGGGAGAGAGAGAGAATTAAACTAGAGGAGGTGACGGTTGAAGTAAGTAGATGTGGTGCTCCCAGTTAGATTGGCACATGCAGCAGTTGCAAACCCAACATACTGCGGCCATCTCTCGTGTCCAGGTGGACTGGAAGTTACTTCTGTGATTCAAATAAAAACACTCTAAAGATACTCAACTTTTATCATGTATCATTAAAATCAGTAACTAGTCTACATAAGTGCAACCAGTGAAGTTTGTGTTGGGTTAAATTAGCTTGTGTCATGTCTGAATCCTGCAGATAATAGCATCACTAGAATTAAAGGTTTTCTTGTATTTAGCAAGTCACTTTTAAATATGCTGGCTGCTGTGTTCGTTACTAGCACTAAACTACTATGTTGTTGCATCACCAACTAGTCCTAACTTTAATTTGTAAGACCTCTCAAGTCTCTTTTCTGGTAATTAGATTCTGCTGTTTCTGTACCACAAAACTGCTCTGTAGCTCTGCTAGCAGAAAATAAGGATATTTTTGTTACCATGTGTGAAAACATAGTGTGTGTTAAAATTCACTGCCTCTCTGTATGGTGTGAAAAGCCAAACAAGTTTATATTGTGCTGTGATCTCTTCCTGATGTCCAGCTTCAGTTTCCTCTTATAGTTGCTTTGGGTTTTGTCTCATTTATTCACTCCCCTAATGTTTCACCTCCTTATTCCTCTGCATTATTGTCTGTTTTTTTGTTAGCAATGTCTAACATTGTATCACCTACCCCTCTGCCTCTATTCTTTCTCTCCATTGCAAGTCCAAGAATCATTGTTCCCTGTTTAGTGATGTTGCCTAGGTCACAAATTGCATCATTTATTAGTGTTTTTACCATAGCTCGCTTCTTTCCCATACCCTCTACATTATGTGTGCGTACATTAATGTAGCTGTCATCAAGCACTTATATTTCACTCGATGAGTATTTTGACTTCTGAGGGTTTCTTTACGCTATAAAAAGTGCCAACAGAAAGCTGGATTTTCAGTGTCACATACTCAGCCATTCCCCCAGGCTTGCAGAAAACCCATATTACATAGACCTGAGAGGTACATCTGTGTTAGGAAGATGTTTATATACTGTGGGGCTGTCAGCAGTGGAGGCAAACACCAGCGGTTAGTGTACAATGTGTGGCTTAGCTTCTTGTACTGTGTATTGTGGCATACAATTAAGAAGTGGGAATGTATATTTAGGAAGTAAGAAAAATAATTAATTTATCTTTTCTTTTATACTATATGCTGGAGCCAGTGATGAGACCTCTGAGCCAAGTGTCTCCCCTGTAATTTTCCACTTGAAGCTCTTCTGAATTGTCAGCTGTGAACACAGGGAGGTTAGCACCCTCTTTGCTTAAGACCATTTAATCTTAGTACTAACCTTTCATCCCAGAAAGCACCCGTGAGCCCTGCCAATGCAAGTCTGTTTCTGTGGCACTCCTGCACCCTTTGGCTGCTGTGTGGTGTCTTTGCTGACCTGCAGTGGGTATCGGAGTGGGCTTGGAGAGGGCTTCCTCTTGGCTTTTCTAGTCTTGCATTCCTAGCATGATCCTATTGAGCATTGACTTGCCTACTGCTTATCTCACTAATTTTCACTTGAAAATACTGCCTCAGAAAACTCTTCTGTATTCCTGAGGTGATATTCCCTCCGTACGTTTCTTGTATTAATCCCATCCTAGCTCACAGAAGGCAACATCACATCCCATTCTCATTGTTACAGACCACAGGTTTGCCTCTTCACCATAAAGCTACCAGTAACAGTCACTTACATCACCTCTGTCTCCTGGCTTTGTCTCATGTTTGCTTCTTGACTTGACTGTGAGTTTGGAGAGTTTTGGGTATGTGTGTCCTTTTCCACGTGTTGATCTCTGTGGGAGCTGCAGCTCAGTCAGTCTGAGCAGTCCCTAAGCCTACACAATAAAGTCTGCGCAAACGTATGCCCTGGAACCACAAATCCTTTTCTGCAGAGACACCTCTGCTCTATTACTGTTATCTTCTTGTACATCGGCAGCCTGCTGAGACACAGAGCAAGATGTACAGACACAGAACAGACATCCATCCCTTGGGGCTGAGAAAAGAGATGTTAAAGTTTTTCAGGCTCACTCAGGGTGAGGGGTGGTGGAAGGGCAAGGCCAACAGTCAGCCGTGTACATTTACATCTACGTTTGCAGTTGGGACCCTTCCTTACCACTTAGCATGTGAAGAAGGCATCAGTGACTGAAGCCACTTGGTGCCTGCTCTCACCCGCCATCACAGGCAGGCGGTTTCCCATAGATGCCTCAGAAGAGAGAATTTTACAGTGAAAATAGGTGGGAGGACTTTGTGGCCACTCTGGGAGGTGGCAGAAGGGACAGACGCATGAGAGGAGATGAAGCATAGGGGAAAACCGATATTGGGAGATGGAGCCCCCCTGTGTTGGCAGAGCAGAGGGTAACTGGCAATGCATCACAAAGAGGCAGCAGTGACCATAATGGCATGGAAATCTCAATGTGCCATGCCTACAGCAAAACATGAGCTCTCTGACACAGTTTCCTGGCTCATGAGGATCCTATGAGCCACTACACTAATGCTTTGAGAACTAAATTTGCTTTTTCTGGTGTGCCAGTTCTCCTTTCTTTCCCATCTCTCTTGAGCTCTTGTACACCGAACTTGCTACAGTTCCCAGTTTTCTTCTTTGCAAGCTCTGCAGGTCTCTCTGCATCTGCTCCAACAGAAGCATCTGCTCCAGACAAGGGCTGACAGGACCTGAGCCCACACTGGTAGTACTGAACAAAAGAGAATATGTAATTACTGTTGAATGATTAATTTCATGTCTGCATTCATGATTTTCCCCTGCTTGTGGTTCTCTGCCCTACTTCTTTAGTGACTGTCGACAACTTTCATTTGAAGTAATTGCCTTCAGTATTGGTAGATGTTTTGTGACAGTTTGGGATGCCAAACTGGGTCCTGTTCACCTCCCCAAACGTGCATCTGCCTCCTTGCCCTGCTTTGCAAATCTAGCAGCTGAGTAGAGAGGGATTAGCCTCTCTAGATGGGGCTTTCAGAAACAGACTTTGATTAAAGGTGCAGGATGGAGCTCAGTGATCACCTCTGATTACTGGTGCAAATGCTTTAAGAAGAGAAATTAGAGCAATGGCGTATTAAGAGGTGGGTTCTTGAGTCTTAATATCTCAAGCACTTCAGTCTTTTTAAAGTGATTCGGCCAGCTTCTGCCTTCTCGTACCTGTGTGCAAATCTAGAGTAACTCCAGTACACCTAAGCAGTTGCAGAGCAGAGTGGTTACTTTACTTCTTTGGGTAGAGAGTGTATTCAGTTCAGTGCTGCTGAGGGCATTACTTTCTACTCAGAGAGGAGACAAGGAAGCACCATATTTATTTTACAGTGATAAGTGGTAATAGAGAACTGTTCTGTGGTTCATGCTCATACAACCTCCTTGTTGTTGTCACATTATTTCTTACTTACGTTACTCAGCTTCTGCTGGTAACTTGGGATTACTGTTTGGTATTTTCTAGGAGGGTATAATTATTCAAATCCTACTACTTACACAGCAGTGCACAGCATGCACTGAGGGAGATCAGTACTTTTAAAGTAATTACAGAAACATCATTACCTGATTGGCAAGTTAAAACAGTTGTGAAAGAGAGGTACAAGATACACTCCGAGACCTAAGGAGCCCACCTGTGTTTTCATGGTCTCCAAAGCATCCTGTGCATCCCAGAAAACTCAGTAAAATGCAGCAGATGTTAAATGATGCTGTATATTAACAAATTGCAATATCCTATCTATTGGCCTTGAGTAGTGTCTGGGTATGAGTCATGGACCTGTAAAAAAAAAAAACAACTGGGGTGTTTTAGTTAAATTCTGGTTACAAGTGTGAATGTAAGAACAAAAAAAGTATTACGTAATATTAAAATGTTTCCTCTTTTTGGGTGCTGACTTAACTTTAACCACCTCTTACAGCGTTTTCTGAAGCCTCAGGTTACCGCTGTAGAAAAAAAATGCAGGAGATCTCTTCAGCCAACTGAGAAAGTGAGTAGAGAGAGGTCATTTTACAGAGCTTGAGCTGTTCGACAGAGCACAGGAGCCTGGTGTCACAGCAGTTTCCTGTTCAGTAGAGGCTCTTTCAAAGACAGTTCTGAAAGGCCAGTAAACACTGAGCCAGCAGTAGTCCTGGAGTTGGATTTCCATAAGAGGAGACTGAAAAGTCTTCTTTGCCAAACAGGTCTCTGAAAAAGAGGCAATGATAAATTGGAAATTTTTTCAGGGCTAAAATATTTCGTTTTGAGCTTGAACATTCTTTGAAATTTTAATGCTTTTTTTTTACTTTTAATTAGACATCCATCCATTAGAAGGGATTTTTTTAATGAAACTGAAGTAGAAGTTACATTTGGCAACTGGGGAGGCACTTTTAAATTTTACTGTAATGAAATTAGAGTAAGTTAGAGGTCATGAAGGCTCAAGTCTGGCTAAACACACCCCACCCCGCAGGCTTCATGCCTGTGAACAATTTCCCCCCCCACGAGTTTGCTTCTGCTTCACTGCTCAGTGTAGCTCACCCTTGTGAACTGTTCTCCTCCACCTCCTTGTAACTACAAATGCAGCAGTTTGTTTTGGCTGGAGAGGCAGAAAGAAGAAAAAAGGAGTAAAAGCCAGCTTCTCTGGGGCAATTCTCTGCTCTTCTGGGGGTACTGGAGGAAAAGCCATATCCACCTCTTGTTAGCAGCCATGGGAGTCAGCTGTAATGGGGACAGCCTGAGCTGGAGGTCAAGAGCAGGGACTCAATACGGTCATCCTCACCAGTACAGGATTTTGAGTTCTATGTAGACATAAAAAAAATATACGTGGGGTGGTAGAAATTATCGATGTCATTCCCAATGAAAGGTTTATTGTAATGGATATGTTTCTTTTAATTTATGTCGGTTTCAGTGACGCGATATTGGAAGATTTGTGGTAGAAAGGTGTTTTCTCCACCAGACATTTTCTGCAGACATTGCAGCCAGCTGTCGTGATACTTTTGTGTGCATCTTGCTCTGTGTTTATTTGACATGAGGAACGGCAGTTACGTGATGAATTGGGGAGCTGGGTTGGGAGACAGCCAGGTATCACCGCTGGCCACCGCAGTGCCCGCAGCCCTCCTGCCTGTGCCTCCGCTGACCTGACGTGCCAAAGCCCTCTCCCTTCCTGGCACATGTTTAAGGGAATTTTTTTGCTGTCCTTTCCGCTACTTTTGGCCCACGCTGAGCCACTGCTGCCTGCGCTGCTCAGGCACCCTGGCAGCCCTATAAAACTCTCCTGATCTGGACTGAAGCTGCTTTGCCTTTCTCCCCATCACCAGCTGTCACGTCCAGAGAGAAATACTTCCACGCAAATACTGAACCTCTGCTTCTCTTTCCCAAGAGTCCACCTGTGAGACATTCAAGGAAATTAATGCTTCAAGCAGCCAGAGCTGTGAGGTCCTGCAGCTGTGGACCACCATGGGTATGATTTGGCTATCTTAGGAGCCCCCCTCAGATTTCAGTGGGTTTCTTGCAGGCTGGGAGGCAGAGAGGGGTTTCTGGAATGCCCCGTGGAGAAAAGGAGTGAGTCTCCTCACGCGGGATGTTTGCAGGGGTTATTAACCCAGTGCAGTGACTGCAGGCATTGTAACTGGGTGCCCTGTCAGTCTTTAGGAAGCTCTTTGATGAAGATGTTCAGCACTGGCCATGTACAGAAATACCAGCCTAAATCTAAACAGGGCTAAAGAGGTTTTTGAAAACTGAGGAAATTTTAGAAAATACCTAAAATATACTTTTCTTCTGAGAACTATGTCACTGGATTGAGGCTGTGATGTAAGCCTAATTTTATCAGTGGAGAGAGAGAATGAGTGGCTGCACTCGAGGTCAGGTCCAGAGAGCCGATGTCCTGTCTGTACAGATGGCCTCAGAGCTCAGGTGGTGAAAAAGTGTGCTCTGGGCACTGAAACAGCAAATCCTTTCAACTAATGAAACTTCAGCAATCATCTGAGCTCTTGGGAAATGATACCATAGTATGAAGCATCCTGCAGGAATTCAGATAAGCTCTTTGCAGAGAAAATCCTGAATTACAGACAGCTTTTCACAGTGTATAGTACAAAATTTTAAAAAGTATTTTTAAAAATATAAAATTAGTATTTATACTCAGGGATAATATTTATGCCCTGTTGCACGTATACAGATGGCTGACATGAATTTGGTATGTTTTATGGAAAGGTGATAGGACCTTTACTAATGCTTGGTGAAATCTCACCCTTCTGACTCAGTGGTTTCTCAGGAAGCTGCATTCTCTTGCAGTCGTACCAAAGTACAGTCTGGGAGCTCAAGCTGAAGGCTTCATGTCCAACAGTCCATAATGCTCAGGCTCTGCTTATATCAGTGGGACGGTATGGGTTAGGATTCCTAGAAAAAAGATTTTCATGTTTTTCCTGAGTGACTTACATTTTAAGGCTCAACTTTAACAGTGACAATTTTTGAGGATATTTTGCATAGGCTCAGTATTTTATATTTTTCCATAACATACAACTAAAACAATGAAAAAAATAATCCCTTTAAAGATATTAATAGCAATCTACTGCTACTATAATGAAGGAGAGATATTCATTAGACTTTGTAGAAAATACAAAGTCTTGAGAAAACTCAGTGTACAATGAAAGTTTTTTCCATGGGTAGTTTATTCCATGGGAGTCAAAAAGTGTTTTTTCCATGGCACCACTGAGGTCATCATTGTCCAGCTTTCACTGGATGTGTCCTTTTTTCCACCTGGAAATCTTGCTTGGTTTGAAAGAGGGGGCTTTGCTACTGGATGGTAGGATGTCAAGCGATCTGGTAGGAGCAATAGTTTCAATGGGATGCCTACAAATGGTGGATAAATTATCCCTTCACCAGTAAAGCTTTGTGCAGTGCATGATGCAGGTGGCACAGGGAGTCATCCTGCCCTGCTCAGTGGTGGGCATGTGCCTGCTGGATGTTGGCACTCTCCTGTAGTGGTCCTCTGCTTGCTGTTGGGTACCCTGAGCTCACCAAATACCACTTTTCTGGATTATCTACAGCCTTGGCAGAGTGGGAAGGAAAGAACTATCACCCAGAAGAGAAAGACAGAGTCACCTTGCCCTTGGCCAGAAGCATGTGAATGCTGGGCAGAGTCTAGCCTGGCATACTCCTGATGGTGCCCTGCTAATGCTGTGGTCAGATCGAGGATGTATTGAGAGCACAAGTGTTTTCTTCCTCTGTTATCCAGTATAGTCAATTCCTTTAAAGAGAATCTTTTGCTTATGGAAATTGTTGGGTAGCCTTATATTAGTCCTAGAATGCAAAATACCTGCTTTGTTCAAGATTTGTGCCTTACAAAGTGTCTGGCAGAAAATCTTACCCAGTTCTTAAAGATGTGAATCGTATAGTTTTCACTCCATTTCTACAGCTCAGCTGAATAGAAATTATTAGATAGGCATTTGAGATTACAGTATCATTTCTTAAGATCAGTGTAGTTTATGCATTTCACCAGTGGCTCCGAGTCACTGATGTTACCCACTTTAATCTGTCATAACTTGACCTGCCCTTTCTCTGCATCAGCTTCCCAAGATGATGTACAGTGATAGGAGTCAAGCTTTTGTATTCTCCTGATTTTGTCTGTGGGGCTGCTTTTCTCTTTTGCAAGGTTTTGGAGAGAAAAATACTCACAGGTTCAGGACTATAGAAACAGGAAACAAGTGCTTTGTCCTTTTTGATTCGTGCCAGTTTTAACGGCAGGGATCCAAGAATAATCTTCTCAGTTGACCATGTGGCCAAAACCACGATGATCTCATTGCTAGTGGCCAGTGACACATCGATAGTTAGTTAATCAAAAGGGGTGGTTTTTTTTGGTTTTGCATTGTGTTTTTGAAAGATGGTGTGGGTTGCCCTATCAACAGAGAGTCTGGACAAAGTACATAGCATTTTTTCTACAAATATTGCCAGTGCCTGGTGAGCAATTCCCAAAACTACAAAAGTTGGTAAGGGTGGTTTTGCCTGTTTATCTTTCTGTTCTTACTTCTTTATTTTAATCACATGATGCAAGCAAATATTTTTAATTTAAATTTCCTATTTGCTAAGGGTTATTTCCTCAAGTTTCTTACTTGCTTCTAATTTTATTTCTAGTGGAGTCAAGCTAATTGAAAGTCTAAATTCTTCAGACTGTGGGAGATGGCTGTATTTTGTGTCAGATCCCAGCGGAGACCTGATACTCCCCATTGCTTCTCTTGATTTTGTTCTTCTTCTTAAAAACTCTTGAACATTAATTGAACATGAGAGAGAGAGAGCAAAGAGAGTTACAAAGGCTCTGAAACCTTTCCATTAGCAAATATGTGTTACAGGTGGGACGTCCGTGCCCCAGTCACTGCTCCCATCAACAAATTTGATGTGAACTGAAGCAGCATGAGAGCATTACCCTGCCTGTGTGGGTCCCTCGTGTTCAAGTGTGTTTGAATCTCCTGGGGCAGGTAGTAGCTGAACCAACCCTTCTCGTGCCCTGTGCATGTGGAAGCTGACGTGTAGCCATTACTGCTTGTCCTTCCCCAGACAGATAGTTGTCTGGTTTTTCCTTGTATTAATTTGCAAATGGTCTTATGATGACTGAAACTATAGAAAACTGAAAAAAAATACACAAATGCCTACGAATCCTCTTAGTTTCCCAAGCTGTGCTTCGGCAGAGCGCAAGCACAGTCAGCAACCTGTTGAGCTGCTGCAGCTGAATTGTTCTAGTGGTTTTTCTGTTTCAGAGAGCTGGGCAAGTTTCTGTGTTGCCCAGTGTATCAATAACTCTTTCAGCTGATATGTAACTGTTTTGGAAGCTTGTCTGTAAACAGAAATGACATCAGAAAAACGTGACCATTGTCTTTTTTCATCGTTCCCTCCTTTGTTTTCCACTGGAGATAGCAAACCTGAACTCCGTCCAGCAGGAAGTGTCCCTGTGGTTTCACTGTGGGTCGCAGCAAGGAGCAGAGTGTATCTCCAGGCAAAAGGAACATGGGAATATGGAGACATTTAGAAAAATAAACCTGACATTTCGTTTTGCTGATACTGTTTTGAAAGGATCCCTTTGAGGTTACTAATATGCAGTACGGGTGCAAACACTGAGGCAGAGAAACTATTTCCTTATAGCTGCTCCCAGTTTTGAAACTCCCAGGCCCCCACCCCAACTCTTCCCATCCCCCTTGCCATCCCCAAAATAGTTTTCATCCACTCCAGCTTTGAAACTGCAAAGGGAGATTTGAGCAGAGCCCTGGCTTGCCTGGGAACATTCTTGCTTTAATCAGATCGAGTGAGTAAAAATGTTTGCAGGGGATGTGTAGCTACGATGAGAATGGAGGCTTTTGTGGCAACCCATCAGTTGCTCCCCTGGCAGCACAGCCAGGCAGCCCGTGCAGGGGCTCTCTCTTTGAAGTGGAGTTAGTGACGTAAAAGCGTGTCTCAGGGTAAACATGCTGCTGTTATCTTACTCTGCACAAAATACATCATTTACTTGAAGACTGTGCCCTGAATGGAGATTAATACTGGAGCATCCCATGACTGCAGTTTAGTTTGTCCAGTGCTTTCATGGATCTTTAAGAAACCTGTTTCGACTCCAGTATATCACTGGTTACTGCTGGGAAGGTAGAGATGCCTGTGGCTGGGGGGGTGAGTGGGTGACCGGGCTCCCTCTGCCTGGTCTTCATGGGCCCCTGTGCTCACTGGCATATCCCCATGCCCGGCACTGCCTGGCCCAACCACTGCCACCACCGCTGCAGGGCACTGCCAGTGTGGCTGCAGGCCATGCAAGCCTGCTGGGAAACCGACTTTTAGCCAGGGACATTTGGCTCTGCATTTCATTAGAATAAAAATGTAAATGATATTAAAACCCTCTCCCTTTGAAGATCAGCGAGACTTAAAAATTATCACAGTAATTAGGCAATAGTTTTGATTATATATGAAAGGAGATCAAGCTTTATGGGAGGTGGCAGAGCCCCCAGCAAGTCAGTCTGTGAGTCTATCTACTGTAGCGATCTGGAGTGGCGCTTTTCATCTGAACAGGTCCGATGAGTGCCGTCAGATGCACAGTTTCTGTGGATGTTAGCATGAAACAGAAACCCACCTCTTCAGCTGGAGTTTAAAAGCTAAGTCACGGCTCGCATGCTGGCCATGACGCAGCAGCAGGGTGGTCTCCTGGGCTGTGCACCCCCGCCAAGGGCCTGCATGGCCAGGATCTGGGCAGGCAGGGAGCTGGCAGAGCCGCAACACTGGGGCAGGCTCAGCCCTGTTGGTGAGCATGGCCGGGCAGAGGAGTCTTGCCAGTCCTTGCTAACAAGGAAAACAAACTGAGGTACATGGAGATGTGCAGAGCTCAGGAAGGAAAATCGTTGTGCGTTTTAGCTAGCAGGAAAATCTCCTCATCAGTAAAATGGTCTGGACGGAGCTGGTTATTAGCGTGCTGATGCTGTCTTCCCACATATCATACTTTCCTCTAAGTATCCCTCATCCTTTCTACTTGTGCTTTCTGCTCGGGACAGGGACTTGCTTCCTTGCCTGCCTTGTCACGGGGGCATCCCTGCCAGCTTCCCCTGCCTGCATCTCATCCCCCACAGCGGTTATAACCCATGTGCACCAGGTACCTGAACAGCAAGAAGTGATGCTGCAGGAGGGTGTTCAGGGAAGTTAGGTGTATTTTCAGCCTCACTGCAGTCAGAATTCAAGAGTGCTTATTCTTGCCAGCAGATCCAACTTGCCTTACTTCCCACACTCTGGAAGTGTTCCCCCAGCCTAGTGTTACTGACCCAATTAACATTTCAAAACGCTCAGCTTGCAGATGCTGGTTTCAGAAAAGCTAATGGCAGTCTTGTACAATGTTGAGCAACGCAGTTGGCATCAATTTGTTCTTAAATCCCTGTTAAAGCTGCAAAACGAAATGTGTTTTTTTTTTTCTTTTCGGTATTGTGTACAAAGTACATATTCCTGAACAGCACAGGCTACATTAAAGATAACGATGCCAAAATTAGGGTTTTTTTCTCTTATATGCGTCGGGAATTTGCAGTTGCTTTATGCGTGGTTTCTCCTCCCACAGCTTGGGGTTTTTTTGGCTGGCTGATGTAGCTGATACTGCTACGGCTGCTGCCAAGGGGACCACAGAGGCAGAGCTGCCATGAGTTGCAAGTCCCAAGTTGCACTGCCCACTTTCCCCAGATATCCATCTCTGTCAGGATGAAGAGATGACTTGTCTTGCAAAAAGAAGTACATGGAAATTTGACTGGAAGTGTAAGAATGTCTGCACCCTGTGAGCATTAGAGGTGGCTTTACCTGGAAGTGTCTGGACAGACTTGTTGGGATCCTTTGCTTGCACCGACCCCACCATCATTTCACAAGTGCAGATGTGGCTAACGCTAGCACGGGGCAGCACAGTGGCAGGGCACAGGCTGGCATTGCCACAATGAAGGTACATACGCTGTATCCTGTGTGGGCTGGGGCAGACCCCTCAGCTGCTCTGAGCTGCTGCAGTGGCAGCAACACAGTGCTGGAGGCATTGTGCTTAATGCTGGTCTAGGGAGAGCTGGTGGCCGGTGCAGTCATACAAAGGCTCTTTCTCTGGGCCAGCGTGGACCATTGCCTGTCCTCCAGCAATCTTCCAGCCTTGAACTAGTTAATCTTGGATACCTTCTTTTCCCGACAAAGACATGTTTTACCCAGGACACTCCCCTCCATTGTAGCTCAGTCAGAACTGAGCCCCCATTGTCAATGTGCTTGCATAAGCCATTCGGCTCAGCTGCCTTCTGGTTTACCTTGCCCTGCCATCTGAAATCCCCCCATAACGCCAGGTAAAACGTTGTTCTCTTCCCCCTTCCTGTGACTTTTCCAAATCGTCTTTTCTTCAAGGGTCACTGGGCAACATTGGCCAGTGTTTTCAAAACTGAGCATCTGCAGAAGGGGAGCTGCAGCTGCTCATCCTTCATAGAAATTTAGAGATGTCAAGGTACTGATTCAGACACATGATTTTAGGAAAACCCTTACGACCTTTACAACTCATGCTGTGTAGTCCATGTTTCTACTGTCCACATGCTTGCCCTGCTCATCCCTCCTCTTTTGCTTTGTGCGCTTGCTGAATTGGTTTTCAACCCGGAACCTTTTCCTGGGCAGGCTGTTGCTCTTGTTTGGGGGTGCCAGGTTGGGAGTAAAGCTCTGTGGAAGTGCACTGGCAAGGACTCAGGGAATTAGGCTCTAGGCCCAATTTTGGCCAGGAGCGAAGCCCACTGAAGTCAATGGGAATCTTCCTGTTGACGTAATGGGCTTTGGATCAGACCTGGTCTTCAACATTCTTCAGAGCAGTCGTTCCAGCGTGAACCTTTGGCACTGTGTGAATAATAGATAATTATTTTTATATATCCTTTCCAAAGGCCACAACTTGTGTTGGCAGTCAGTGCTCCTAAATGCGTGGAGCTGAGACTGCCAGCCTGAAAGAAGGGACAAAATCAGTAACATAAGCTTCATGTGGCTGAGTGGAATCATTTCCACATCATTTCATGCAGCTTGATATAAAGAAGGAATTGCTCATCAGTGGCACTTCTCACCCCAAGGAAAGGGAGGCTTTGTCAGAGTCCATTAGTGCCTGTCTAAAACATGATAGGATGTTATACATAATACGTTTCTGGTTTTCCAAAGGGAAGTGATGGAGTGTATTTCTCATGGATGTTACTTTTCTGTTATTGCAGCATATAATATCACTTTTCTCTAGCAAAAGAGACATTTGTACTTCCATCTGTTCCTACCACAAAACAGGGACTACTTAGGGATGCACAGGGGACATTTGCCACTGCCCATCTCTCTGGCCTTTCGGAGAGCTGAGGCCAACACCAGCCCCCACGTCTTTTGCCAAGGTGCCCTGAAGGCACACTCAGACTGGGGTCACATACACTTTCTGCCTGAAACACTTCTCCAGTGAGGCTGTTCACTAACTGGGAAGACCCTGAGGTAGGGTGTCTGTAAATTCATCATTATGCCGGTTATCATTTTCCTTTCTGGTAATGTTTTCTGCTGTTTTGGCAAAGCACCTTACTTAGGTTCCCATTTTCTGTGCAGTTTATTTCTTTTCAGGATATTGTCTCTGCTCTATAAGCTCCTGAACTTTTCCATAATGTAGAAAATATTTTAAAGAGTTTGTCTTATGATTGCTCATAGAATTCTTATTCCTACTCATAGAAGTGAAGCTTTGTAGTGCCTACATCAGTGGTTTGGAAAGGACAATATTAATACACTGATATTTTACACATTTTAAACCTGTTTCCATGGTGGTGGAAGTACAATGTGAGGAAGGGACTCAGACCTGCAAGACTTTCAGACTTTCTGAGGCAAACAAGCTTAGCACAGGACTATGCATCTCACTTTTATGGACATCTGCTGATTTTTTACTGCTGTTTGCTCAGCAGGAAGTGTTGTTTGGGTTCCAGCTCTGCTCAGGCAGCCAAGTATTGCCTGCAGTCGCCATTTCTGTGAGCTGGTGCTACTTACATGCTACTGCCGCCCTAGCAGTGGAGAGGACGCTAAAAGTATGTCATCCTCATCAGTAATTCAAGGCTTAGTACTGGTCTAAGTGTGTATTAACTCTCATATGTAAAGACGTGGCTGGAAGCAGTGGGGGATGGAGGTTTGATCATTCCAAGGCATGTTACCAAGCAATGGCTGCTACCCATGGGCATGCCTGCTTCTTACGTGCTGGGAAGAGCAAGTGGTTATTGGAACCTATGAAGTGTCCTTATTCTACGTTTTGCTAGCCAAAGACTTTGCATGGCTGTCATAAGCTCTGACATCTGTTATTTCCAGATGCGTTATAAAGCAGAATTAGAATAGATTTGGGTTGGGGTATCAATGAAAGAAAGCTCTGATGCTAAAGTATTTATATAAAATAGGCAGCTTTCATAATTAGCCCTGAGACCTTTGTATATAATAAGCCAAAAAAATGTTAATTATTTTATTTCTGCCAACTTAAAAAAACAAACAGAAGAACCTTCCTGGCCAGATGCTGCCATTGCCAAATATGCATTTCAGTTAAGATTTCTAGATAATAAAATTATTTGGTTTATGGACTGACAGAAGATAGAAAGCTGAGATTACAGCCTCAGATTTGATTAGGTTTGTTGTAAAGTAAAGGTAATCATGAAACAATGACTATTTAATCAATTCTTAGTTATTCATGTATTTTAGAGAGTTATCAGCTTTTATCAGCCTTGCTGTCTTACCTTTTCTTTGTAATGCATCAGCGTATGTGCTTGCTATTACATCTTTTCATTAGTTTGATGGAGGATGAAGGTGAGTAGTTCTGTTTTTAAGTAGCCTATTCAGCAATGACAATGACACAAAAGACAACAGTCTGCTTTGATTTCCACCTTCTGGAGATTTCTTTTGTAGAAAGTATACATAAAATAATATTGCCAGGATATAAATTCAGTGTGCAGGGACTGCATTTGTAATGAAAACCTTATCCTGTGCAGCCACCCAGCCATCCAGAATCCTCTTTGTCCATTCACTGATGTGTGAGATGCTAAGAGTCTTTTATTTTAATCTTTCCATCTTGCTTTTGATAAACTTGGCTGCAACAGCTTTTGAAAGAACCATTTATGATTTGTTTAGGGTATTTACGTTGCCTTCATTACCCCAGTATCTCAGCATTTCATCATCTGCACCCACTACTTCACAGTGTGTACATAAGTGCCATTATCCCCACTTCACAGAAGAGAAACTCAAGGGCAGAGTGACAAAAGCCATTGGTACAAGGGTTTTAGGAGCCAAGCCCACCAAAGGACAGGTCATATCTTGTCATCTTCCTTGGTCCGTCCTGTGTTTCCCTTTTCTCAGGCTATCTGGGTGGCAATGGCTTGGGCTGCTAAGATTCAGGCTGTCTGCTCAAACCACTCTAAGCAGGATGCCTACGTGTCTCATCTGCCAGCACGACCTGTGTGTTTAGAGCTTCTTCAGGAGGACGACTGCATCCAGTCAGTTTGTTGAAGCTGAGCAGATGACGGCTGTGAGAACTGGTGACAGCTAAGCCTTGCATATGTGTATATGTTCATCTGCGTGAAGATCTGCTCTGAAGAGTAAAGTGTAGCCAGTTTCTCCTGCATAGCATCACTTGTAGGGTGTTTCACACCCCTGACTGAGGCCTTCTTGCATCTGCCAAAACATGATAGGGATTTTTTACAGCTCTATCATAAGAACTTTGAAAAAATCACATTGTTAGAGCTTTGTTAGCAGAATAACAGATTGGTTGTGCGTGTATATTGGATAGCTGCATATGGTAGGCATGTCAGAGTGAAAGGCCATAAAGTACTACCACTCCATAAAATACTACTTCCTAATGTTATTTTTCTGACATTTCTGGCAGTAAACATTTGAAACTTTCATGGACTATTTCACTTGTGAATCTCAAAACACATATATTATTGTGTATTTAGGGCTTAATTCAATTCTCAGTAAAGATGAGGACAAAATTTCCACTTTCTTTATTGTACTTGTTCCAGCCCTCAAAGCGAATGTTGTCTGTTGAAAGTAGAATAGATACTAATTTGGTCCCATAAAACCACAGATTGTTTCAACTTTCCATGAATTTCTGAATGAATAGACGATCGGATCCCATAATGCTGCTCTCAGACTTGCTGGTGATATGAAAGAGACGCTTGTCCAGCCAGCTGTATAGCCATGCCACTCTTTTGTTGCCTATAGTACACATGCTCAGCTCCTTTTTACTCTCTTTTTATTTTAATGCTCTGCAACAGGGCTGCACAAAGCCGAATTGGCTTTTAAAACACGACTTCATTTTGCAGCTATACGTCTGTGCCCGGTTTTCTTTTGTGCTGCCTGCAGAACAAGGAGGCTGTGTGGTATCTGACACTGGGCTTTTTCCAGTGATTTATTAACTGTGTCAGAATAGCTGTTGTGAATGCTGGGAAGCTCTTGCATATTGTGACAGTTGATATTGATTATGACAGTTTGTAGACTCTAGTGTGTTGTCAGGCAGTGGATCGTATTTTGTCTTCTTACTATACATACCATCGGCTATAGATCATAGTGTTTTCTTAAGAAAAGGACCCATTGTCCAGCATTCTTGCTGGTGTGAGAGAACTTCTGTAGCATATTGTGCAACAAATAGCAAAATAGTTAAGGCACCCTATGGGACAGGCAGGCAAATGTCGATTGCTTAGGAAAAAAAAAACCTGAATAGTTTGTTCTGCTTCTGGCCTTTCAGGGGAATGAGCCATGCAGTTGACAGAAGTGGGTAAACTAGTCTGAGGATGTAATTTATGAAAATACAGTGCATCCTGTATTGTCTGTTGGCCAGAAATCCACAGACTGTGCAGGAGGAGGAGGTTGCAATGAGGATTTTGGCTACCAGTCATTTTTAAAGGTTGCTTTGGGTCTTGATGGCAGCTGAAACTACATGTTTCTTAGAATGAGTCTGAGGAAGAGGAGATAAAGATTTCTGCAAACTTGGGAGAAAATGAAAGCTGGTGCATGAGCATCTGTGAGGAGCACATCACACAGATCACCCCAAATAATGATGATTTCTGACTGTTTGGTTTTAGCTAGTGTATTGGGTCTGGCTCAGATGGAATTAATTCTCCCCATAGCAGCCCTCATAGTGCTGTGTTCTGCATCAGTAGCTAGAAAGCAGCAGTAAAGTAGCACACAGTAGAAAAGATTTTTCTATTTGCCTAAAAGCTGCTTCAGTGTGGAAAGAAGTCAACAGCTGAGCTTTTACTGACAACCTGATCAGGAGGAGTCAAAAGCCATTTGGTTAATTATGCTGCTGTAATTTACTGTATTGCTACTATATTATCGGAGGGAAAATCTTCAAACAATACATTCCTTTTTAAAACAAAACAGCACTTGAGGTATGGAGGTGACTGAATAGGAAGGGAGCCATTCTGATTTTTCTGTTCTTTAAAGACCTTTTATAAGAGACTATAAATGGGTCATAAACTTACACTTTGAGATAATAAACCTTAGGAAAATGACCTTCAGCAATCTGTGCTATTAGCATTTTGATCTCACACGGGGTTTAGATTGATTCAAATGCAGTTTCTGCTGTGATTGTACATTGATGTGATTTAAAATCCATTTCCACATGTACCTCATGGTTTAACTGAAATAAATGTAATAGCAGGTTACTTGTGAAATGATTATTTGTGGGATACTTCAGGCCAAGCCTATAGCACTGAGCTGGGACCTAGGGGAACTGGATTCAGTTTTTAATCCCACTCTGGGCCTGGTATTGGCCACTCAAACCAGTTCATCTCTCTCATGAGATGAACTCACCCCCATTTCTGGTTGTTTATTTACACTATGAGATCTTTGAGAAGGAACATTTCCTATCAGAAGCCAGTCTTGATCTCTCCTGCAATTTCTAGATGCTGCTGTAATACTAACGATATTCTGTATAATGCAGTCTGTATTTTAATGAGTCTTTAATGTCAGCAAGGAGGCAGAATTAAACTTAAGTGGTTTGGTTTCAGTGATGATGCAACTTCCTATTCCATGCTTGCATTGAATTTGGATTAATTGTAGCACTCACTGTGTCATAATTATGTTCCATAATGATAAAATGCTCTAGAGTTTGTACATTCACAGCATTACTCTAAGCCTCAGGGTGTACTGAGATTTACAGTGGCATCTTTCAGTCCAGTGTCAGGTATTTGAGTTATATTTATATATTTAAGGGGTTTATTGCAGAACGTCTACAGCAATATCAGAAATGCTTTAAAGGAAGGATAAAATGGAAGAGTTTTTAAATGCCTGCTTTTCACTGCAGGAGTATTTTATTTGGTGATGTTTTTCTAATTTTCATAAAGTATTTGGAAGAATTTAGGTGTGAGGAATGAAGAAGTTCAGGTGTTTAAATGTGAAGACTTGTTTCCTTAGGTGACTTTTACCTAAAGCTCTGGTCACAGTTCTCTGTCTGTGCATAGTTCTGGCTCTTTAAGCCTCAGACCACGCCTGGAGAAGATAATTTTGGTGTTGCGCTGTGAAAAGAGACAACTTCCCAGCACCAGTTGTAGACTCGCAGTGACTTGTATGAAGATCCTTCAGTCGCTATCGTGAGAGGCCCCTTCCCCTTGGCTTCCCCTTGGCCATCCTGGGGCTCTCAGGCTGTCTGTCTGCACACTAGCCCTTGCAAGTTGTTTGCCTGGGATGTTCTCCAGGTGTTCTGGGATCTTTGAGATGTCTCTGGTCCTTTGAGTTGCAATCCTTAAGAGATTTTATTTTGTTTTCCTGAGGAAAGGCATTGGTAATCACTGCAGAAGGTGGATACATTTCCCTCTCCCATCCCGGTGCCCTGAAATCCCTAGCAGGTCTGCAGGATCCTCCTTGTCCACAGCTTGAAGCCTGCTCTCTGACATCTCTGTTATCTTTCTCTCTTCCCTTCAGATAGTGTCCACAGTGTCACAGCAGTCTGCACCCTGCGTGTCACCATCATCACAGATGACATGCTCACCAACAGCATCACTGTGCGGCTGGAGAACATGTCCCAGGAGAGGTTCCTTTCTCCCCTCCTGTCCCTGTTTGTGGAGGGGGTGGCAACAGTGCTCTCCACCGCCAAGGACAGCATCTTCATTTTCAACATCCAAAATGACACAGATGTCAGCTCCAATATCCTGAATGTGACCTTCTCAGCTTTGCTCCCTGGTGGCATTCGAAACAAGTTCTTCCCCTCTGAGGACCTGCAGGAGCAGATCTACCTCAACAGGACCCTGCTGACCATGATTTCCACACAGAGGGTGCTGCCCTTTGATGACAACATCTGCTTGCGCGAGCCGTGTGAGAACTACATGAAGTGCGTCTCCGTCCTGAAGTTCGACAGCTCAGCCCCATTCATCAGCTCCAACACTGTCCTGTTCCGCCCCATCCACCCCATCAACGGGCTGCGGTGCCGATGCCCCCCGGGTTTCACAGGCGACTACTGCGAGACAGAGATTGACCTCTGCTACTCCAACCCTTGCGGGAGCAACGGGCTGTGTCGGAGCCGCGAAGGGGGCTACACTTGTGAATGCTATGAGGACTACACTGGTATGTGTTTATCTTATCTTTGACCCATGATTTATATGTTAGACCATCAGCCAGGCCAGCTCTGTGTCAAGCTGAAATTGCTGACATTCTTAGTCAAAGGGAGAAAAACTCCTGGCGCTGCTTTCTGGTCAGGAGAAGGCTTGTGAGTGTCACACGACACTTAGGGTAAGTCCCATTTCTCTGTGCATGCATGGTGGTAGAACTGTGCCTTGCTCCAGGTCATGCAGGGGGCCCAACAGCTGCTGAAGCAATTTACATTGTGTGAATTCCTGCTCAAAATGCTTTACGAAAACATATTTCTTCTGTCTGGAAGGAAAAAGGTGGGACGCATCCCCTGGTACATCGTTTTGCATGTTAATGCCTTCCTAGCCCCTTGGCAGTCCCCTCATGGCAGGGTATGGTGGGGGTACACAGCCTCAGTAGGAGGTCGTCAGCAAGCCCAGAGCACGAGGATGGTTCATGGTCCCAAGAAACTACAATAATACACTTCTATGGGAAATAGTGCAAGTCAGGTCCAGTTTGTAAACGTCCAGATAAACTCCAGAAGGACGTAGCTGCTTCCAGGCCTGTCTCCAGCAGCCTGCTGAGGAACGTACTTTGCCTCATCATGGACTTGACAACTGATAAAGATCAAAGTGCTGCTTCTCAAATACTGATGAGAAGTTATGAAAGAATATTAGCTGAATGTTTTCTGGTTCTTCAGTAAAGTCAGTGGGATTATTTATGTATTTGAAATTGCACACACATTTAAGCGTTCTGCACTGATGTGCTGCCGGCTGTAATTTATGCTGACGGCTCAGCAATGTCTGCTGTGACCCCTGCAAATGAGGGGGGAAGCAGAGGGGGCTGTTCCCAATGCTGCCTCTCACTGCCAAAGTTATAAAAAATTGAAAACGTAAATTATTTAAGTCTCCATGTAAAAAAAATCTAGGTGATGTATATGCCTACTGGGCTGGATCCAGCCCTCCAAGTGGAAGGGTTTTCCTTCACTTTCTGTGGCTTTTGGCTCAGGGCTGCAATTAAAAATGTGATGATGGAAGGAGCCAGGAGTCAGTGAGCAGGGACATGGCAGCAGCAAGTGAACTGGGCTTTCCCCAGCAAGGGGGACAGGAGATGCTCCCTGGGATCAGAGCGGGGGTTAGGGCAGCAAGATCTTCCTAAGGAGATGAGACAAATTTTTTGCCTGACTGGCAAAACCCTGAATAGAGCTGTGAGATTGTTGGGATGTTTGGTCTTTGTTGAAGAGCGATTTTCCTGCCGGGCTTCTCATGAATGACTTCCACAGTGAAAGATAAGTCCATTATCCATTACATACAGCTAATGCAAAATATGTGCAGCATTGGGCATCACAAAATAGATTGTATGACCAGTTGATTTCATTTAACATGTTTATGTACTATTATAGTGTAAATCAGAATGGTTAGAAGTAGCAAGTTTCATTACACAAAGATATGCATATAAATAGAGCTAAATCATCCATGTCTTAGGTTTTGGAATGACATGCATTCCCTACATCACATTTTCAGGGTCTCTTGCTAGAAATCTTTAGTTAAAAAAGCTAAATATACTTTAAAAATTAAAGGGAATAATCTTATATTAATAATTGATGAACATATTTAATAATTAACACTGTAGTCAGAACAGACATGGTACATATTTAGAGAAGAAGCACCATATTATTCAGACACAAAGAAAGATTTGATCTGTAACTGTATTTCCAGTGCATAGTTGTTGAGTTAAAAATTAACTGTCCCGCTGCCAGGATATTGAAATGATCAGAAGTTAAGTAGTGAGCATTGCTTATAGCCTTGCCATCTTTAGGTTTCAGAGTTAACTACACTTCAGTGAAACACTTTATTCTTTGGAAGGACAGTTCAGGTTGCGATTGCAGTCTGTTTGGCCAGGGGAAAACACCCCCAGCCCTGATCAAGAGGGCTCTGGAATCCCTTATCCTGTAAATTGATACAAATATTATTGAATATTTCTGTCTTATTGCTGAATGAATGCAGTAGAAATTTCATATATACTCTGTGGTTGGTTTACATTACATGAATGCCTTTAAGCTCCATGTTGCATGACAATGTTTTTCCATCAAACCTGACACACTGACCCACATATGGTAGCCATTAGTTGGTTGATTTTCACCCCCTTTACAGAACGAGGTGGAAAATGTTATCAACAAGTAATCTATTAACAGAAATATTTTATGAAGGTGTATTATTGAATCTTGCCCCAATCTCCTTTAAGAACTGTTAATTTACCTATGATTTTTGTCCTTCAACTATGTTCATATCCATTTGCAAGTTCAATTTATATCTGTTAATCATAATACTGTGTTTTCCACCTGTATATAAAATCTGTTGTTTGCAACGATCCAGATTTTATATCTATTTAATACTTAAGCAGCATAGGTTGGTTTCAACAGCAGCAGTGTGTATTGGCTCACAGAATTGCTGAGGCTGAAAGTTGTATTACTGAAATGTTACCATGGTATTAACTCAGTGTAGTAACATACCAGTATGAGGTATTTATGAATCTTTGAATTGTAAAAGTTGAAATATGAATGGTAATAGTCAATTAAATGCAGCCTGCTCTGGGAGCTCTCATGTTTCCATTTCCCAGTTAAGAGCCTACATAGAAAAATAATTACAAGAAAATATTAAGATCTGTCATCTCTCTGGAGAGATAGACTGCAACTCGATGAAAAATCACTGCACAGTCATAACCCTGTACTGAATCTATCTGAGTGGTCACCTGTTAAAATTATAACGCTTATTTCCTGTAGAAGATAATTATGTCCTATCTTAATTGGATGGAATTACCCCCCATTTTTCCACCCTGCTTTGAAGCCCTCCATTTGTTTTGATGTAATTGTTAGTCATTTATACATGATGAAAGTTTCTCTGTCTTCAGGAGTCTTCTGTTACGGGCACAAAGGTAAACTGAGCTTCCACAAGATGTTTCTGAAACCTGACTACTGGGTAGTTTGAGGTAATTTGGAATTAGCTTCACTTCCTGTGATGTAAGGAGGTGAGTGAAGAAGGACATATATTTTTAATCATGTTTTTTCAGAATAGCGACCCCTTTAACTTCTTTACAAATTAGTGTAGAGAAGAGAACCACGTACTCACTAAAAATTGTGCCATTGATGGCAGGGAGTTAGGCGCATGGCTAAAAGGTTAAAGGATGCAATTTAAGTTAAGCAAACCATTTAATGAACTTGAACACTGTGGAAAGCCTGTGTAATTTTTCCAGCGTTATTTCATGTATGAGCACTGCAGAAGCAGCTGAGATGAACGGTAGGTGAAAGCTTGGACAGAGGTGGAATTATCTGTACACCCCAGGGGCAAACCCCTGAAGAGCAAAGGTATCATGTCATCCACATTGGTTTTGGAGGCATGGTTGCCAGAGCGGTTCCCGAATGAGCTGTAATTCCAGTGCCATCCTGGTGCCTCCTAAAGAGCATACCACTGCGTCCATAAGTCACCACCTTTTTGGGTGTGAATTCCCAAGATTCCTGCCCTGCCATGAGTGGGTGCCTCCTACCATCGCAGCTCTCACCATAGTTTGATGCCCACAGTCCTGCTCAGCAGCTGCCACGACCGTTCACCTTGATGGTCATGCTCTGAAAAAAGTGAAATTTAATTGGCACAGAACAAAAGCACTCTGATGGGGAAAAAAAAGAACCAGTCCCTGAAATAAGGAAGAGATCTAATGTTCCCACAGTTCTCCTTAGCATATGGCATTCTCTCTGCCTCCTTTGCTGCATAAGTCCTAGCAAGGAGCAATTTCTAGGGAAAAAGATTGTCAGAGAATTTCCCATATCCTCTGCATCTCTCCTTGGATTTCACTTCAGAGAGCGGAGAAGTCTTAAGTGGTTGTAAATCTTCTAGTAATCAAATACAGCAATTAGAGATCTTTTACATGTTACACTTTTTGCCTCCTGATTTATTTGTGTGATACCATATTGACATGAAGAATCATGACATCTAATGTGGCCGCTGTGAATTCTGGCTTTGTGTCATCAGAAGGTAATTATAGCTGTTTGCATAGCATTGTGCCAGAAGTCCCTATTGATATTGTTCAGTAAGTTCTCAGCATTTGGCTTTTGCAAACATATAGCAGTAAAAGTAAACGTAAAGGTTTGCTTCTGCGTTATCTTTACTTATGTCCATTCTTCAGATACTATTTTCCCAGCTTGATCTGATACCAGATTCTCATTTTTCAGGCCAGAGAGATTTATTTGTGAGAATTTCAGTGTTCAGGTAGAGAAATCTGGCAGCCAGGGTAGCCATAATGAGTGTTTTATCTTGGTCAAGGGGGTCTGAAATTCCACTCTTGGTTACACTGCTGCAGCTCCACTGGAGCAGTGGGATCACAGGTGTGCAACAGCCAAATCCTGTAGAGCAAATTTAATTTGATTCCTTCACGTTCCTTACTGCACCTTTAACTCCTTGTTTAGCTTATGAAAAGCCATGGTTTTGTGACAGCAAGGCTGAAAAAAGATTGTCTTTACAGGATTGTGGGGCTTTGCCAGCACTTTCAAACAGCTGTGACCAAGTTTGTCTTTAATACAAAACACCAAATAAGAAATTCTGTCATTCCCAGACATTCCCATAAATGTAGGGACATTGTCCATGGTATGGGACAGCTTCATGGGTCATTTCTCCGATACCTCAGGCAACGCAGTGAAGTTACTAAAATGTTTTACATCATTGCTGCCTTAACAGTGTCCCTTATTTCAGGTCTTCAAAGTTATGCTACTGGATTCCAGGTGCATTTATATAATAAAGAGATGAAAACAGCCTAGGCAAGTCTAATACTGGAAAAAATAGTATATTCAGTTTCAGGAGTTTAAATATAACTACAGTTATTAGGGTGCTGGCTGATTTGCACTATTTTCAGAATTTAAAGGCTGTATATGATCCCATTTGCAAAAAGTCGTAACAGTTTTTTATGAAGTTTTTCTGCTGATTTTGGATGCAGGAAAAGTCGAGGAAGAGCGCTGACTATCAGCCTTTTAATAACTTCCATTGTTTCTCAGTGCCTCAGAGGAGAATACCTGGTTGCCTTTCCTTGCAGTTTCTGTGTGGCAGTACTGTGAGAAAGCTGATGTAGGGTGGTTGCACCCTGGCAAAGGTCCATATAATGTTGTAGGTCTAGACATTTTTCTTCTTTTTCAGCAGTGCTATGCCATGCCGTTGTTTTGATTTTTGTAGTGACTGTGCGTCTTCATAACTGCAACACAGTTTCCTTTTGATTGCTGTGGACCTGTCACTCTGAAGTTGAGGTAACATCTGATGGAGAGATAAATGATGGTGTACTTGTAAGATCCTTCCTTACAATTAGTACTCCTTAGTTTTGTTCTCTGCACAGATGTCCCAGCACAGTCTTCTCCATCAATCTTCAACTTTCTCTGTCTCAACAGCATGAAATTTTTGTGAGGAAAGCCCTCTTCTGCCTTTAATGAATAAGCAGAGATCTCCATTGGTGTGGACATGGTAAGCTGTGTCCCTGTGGTGGGCAGCAGCTGTGTACAGATGGGTACCTCCGTTTCCTCCCAGCCTGTGGCCCCTTCCAAGCCCCCAGGGGCTCGCAGCGCTTGGGCAGCTGGCGAGGACCCCGTAAGCAGTGCAGTGGATGGTCCAGAAGCAGAGCTTAACTCCTCCGAACGTTTTTCAGAGCATGACAGGCTCAAAAGCTGGAAGAGTCTATCATTTACTCTTTTTATGATCTTCACCACTCAGCCATGTACTGTGAGATGTAGCCTCTCATAAATCTTACTCTCAGCGCTTTGAAGTTTCCCTGTATGACCATTGCAATTACCTGTGCCGAAAAGCAATGAACCCCAGATGTCATCTCATGAGCTGACTTAATATCTAAATATATAAGGAACCCATACAACCTATACTTTGCAATTAGCCATAGATAATAAGTCTTCCATTGGCTGTTGGGCAGTGCATGCTGCATTTGAAGAGCACAGCAGTCAATTGTGATACTTACTTTCCTTTCTCTCCTTTTAGGACCATGTCCATTTTGTGTCACGAATTCCTGAAAATAAGTACTAGTTATGGGTATTCAGATTAAGAGGTATCACCTGGCAAAATTCTTGCTTTTGGTCTGTCTATATTGTCGGAGAACTAACTTCAGATCATTACAGGCTGGACCTGTATAAAACGCTTTTCATCTAAGGATCACTGTGGACTCTGCAAAAGTTACTAACAGCAAAGGAAGCCTATGAGACACCCCTTTGAGCAAGAGGGTGCTGTCCCCCTCACCAAAGGGATGGGAAGCTGAGGCACAGCATCTTCATCTCTTTCAGGTCACATAAAAGCAGTCAGTGGCAAGTCCAGAGCAATTGAGGCAGCTCCTCTGGGCCATTCCTGGGCTGCCCATGGCTGGAAGCCTGAGGGTGATCCCCAGGAAAGACATTTCTTTCCTGACACAGATTCTCAGCAGAAGCCTGCGTACCCACTCACCCACTGTGTTTAACTCAAGAGATTCATTGTGCATGTTAAAATGGGTCCTTGCTTGGTTTTGTGGCAAGGCTCACTGTTAATCCATGCAGGGATGGAGCCAGCACACCACAGCCTTATGACTGGACCCAGGTGATGCTGGGTTGGACCTAAGGCTATGGCTCAGATAGCACAACTGCATGACTGCTTGCTACAGATGATAACTGAAACAATAAAACCAGAGTAAAGTTACATTTTTATATAACACAGTCAAAAGCTGAAGTCTATTCAACTTTTAAATATTATCATGTTCCTGTTGATTATATTCCTGGCCATGTCACCAAGTCACAGGAGATGAATGTTGGAAATCTGGAGTTTGTATCAGATTTATACAACTCACTGAAGAGATCTTCCGCTTCTGTAGGTGGACTTTTATCTGGAGGGTATGTCCTTCAGCTAATCTTCAACCTATGCTCACTTGTCAGGATGCAAAAAGCCCTTTCTAATTGATTGCTGTGCTGTATTTGTTGACAGTTTAGTTCTCAGATGATGTAAATGCAGCCTTCCTGTCAATCTGCTATGCCTTTTCCTAAACCTGAGCAAAGAGTTTTATTGCATTACCCTCATCTTGATATCCATAGATAAGCTACTGTTTAAAGTTTGAAAGTTTTCCCAGTCATGTACAAACCCTCCCTTGCCCCCTCCCTAAGATGCTGCACATGGAATGATCTTTGATTCAGCTGAACTGCTGCAAGTGCCAGGGTTTCGGATGCCTCTTCTGGAGCCTCACGTCTTATCCTCCTTGCCAATGGAAATACTTGCATTGATCAAAGTCCTTTGCTGTCATGTGGAAACCTAGTTACAGGCTTAATGTTGTGTTTGGTTTTTTTCCTTAGTTTTAGAATGGTTTGACAAGACTTCTGTTTGTACCAGCTGCTCCCCCAGGGGAGGTGTGATGGGTGCTTTGTAAAAGCAAGCAGCAGATCACACACCAATGTAACCACTTAGCCTTGGCTTCAGAAGCTACCTTAGCAATTCTTCTCCAATGTACTTATGAATTCAGCTCTTCCAAACAGTTCAGGGTCTAGGAAATCCTCCTTATTGATTACAGCTTATTTCTTTTCCTTCTCTGTAAGGTGGCTGCATGGCTGACCTGTTCTTCTCTTCATTTAGCCACTCCCCTCATTTGTCACCTGCAGAGTTTGTCACTGATATTTTACACTTTCTCTCCTGTTGGTGATAATTCCAAGTAGCATGTAGCTAAAATTCAGTATCCAGAGAACTTGAGCAATCACCTGTTTGAGGATGGTTCCATGCTTACGATTATATTTTTGCACCTACTTGCTATTAATGCCATTGATGTCTGTTAGATTACGTTACAGTATGAAGAGAAGGTGGGTTCTTAATTGCGGGTTGTACGGTATCAAGTCCAGGAGCTTGTAGACATGAGAGGCCTCCGAGCCCACGATGCAGTGTGAGAGCGTTGCAGGTGTTGAAGAAGTACTGCCAGCCTCTGGCACCTGACCTCTCCCTCCCACCTCTCGGCAAGAAAATGCCCTGTGAGTATGAGCTTATTGGTTAGTGGTGTTCAGTGGGAGAGAGATACGTACTGAGCACCTCAGGTTTCCTGTTGGCTTTCTGGTTAACAACAGACCGGTCTAAATTTAGGATTACCTTTGTAATTTGAAATCTCTTTTATTGTCTTTAACCTGTTCTACATATATTTCTTTCTGAATGACCTTGCTCCATGAATTTTCAGCAGGTTTTAGGCTCTTGACTTGTACTCCTGGTTTTATATTGATGGGATTTCTGTTACCACACCTAAAGGGAAGTCGCAATTCTCACATGCTTTTTGAAAATCTTTGTTATAATGCATTTGCTTACTTTCATTGGTATAACTAAAAAAATTGGAAAGTGGAGCATAATTACACAAAGTGGAGCTATTTGATATTACAGTTTTATAGGTACATGTAAAACCCCTCCTCACTGACATAGCTAAATTCCCACACACTGTCATAATTGTAAACATTATGCATTGCAGAGCATTGATCTGAGAGAAACTACACATGCTGAGGTTTGTTTTAATTAAAATATTTTAAATAGCAGTTTATTAAACAATGGCCAACTTCTCTGTGACCATAGTTTACAATTGTGTTTTTATTAATTAGCCAAGTTGAGCCTTGTGTAACATAAGACTTGGGGCTTTTTGTCACAGTTTAATGACAGAAAGGTTAGCTGGATAAAATTTTAAGCCACAAAAATGCATTCTAATACATCCAAACATACATTTGCTTACTGTCAAAATAGCCCATAGAATACACTACACTTTAAGTGGTTTTTTTTTGCCAATGGCTAGGTGTCCTGTTTTTTTTTTCTCACTGAAAACAAATCAATGCAGGAAAAGGCAAAGAGAAAGGAGGAGAAAAAAAAAAAAAAACAACAACCTGCCTTTAAGTTTTTTGTGGGGAGGATAAAATCATAATGAGATAATATTTTTTCCAGTATGGAAAGCCCCTAACAATGTGCTCAGCACATCAGAGGTGAAGGCTAAAAAAAAGAAATTCCAGGAAGACTGGAATTAAATATTTTAGATCTTCCAAAAAAAAAAAAGAAGTTTAACTTCCAAGGAACAAGGTAACAGGGCTCATTTTCTCCTAGCTGTAAATACAATACTGGGAAACAAAACTGGGAAGCCCCCTTACGATTCAGTAAGACTGAATTATGAAAAACATACTGGGCTTCTGTACATATTTGTAATTCCCAAGTTAGACATTTTTATTTTTGTCAGTAGATAAACAACAGGAAAGTGGCAGGAAGGATGGTTGTGTGCAGAGATCAGGGTATCAGGATGATGTCCTGTTAGGGAGGAAAAAAGTACGAAGTAGTTTCTTGTGTGTTTGTTCTTTGTGTTATGGTGATTGAAAGTTTCGACAGTTGAGCACCAGACTGAAGCACTTGGCCTTGAACATCAAGATAATTACAGTTCTGCAATACAGTTGTGCAGAGAGCATGGTGGGAACCACAACTTCATTGTTGTTGCAAATGCTCTTTTGTTTAGAGCATCATGGTTCAGTGCCTGCATCCCAGCCCCTGCTCCTCCTGGAGCGGGTTTTGTTCTGTGACCCACACTGTACAGTGCCCCCGAATCGCAGCTTCCTGAGCCGTCGTCGGCCTGAATTTTCAGTTTCTAAATATCAAGATAAAAATACTTTACTTCAGGCTGTGTCTCAAATTCTCCATAGCTAAGCCTATGAGAGCAATGATACAGCATTTTCCAGTATAATAATTGAAAAACATATTTTAATTAGATAGGGCCACCCAGCTTCAAGGGGTCAGCATACTGATGTGCATATTGTAAGAAACATTACGATGAGTGTCTTGTATTGGTAATTAAACACAATCTAGATGACACAATAAAGTACCTTAACAAGATGGTAATAATTTAAAGAGACTTTAGCATGAAACCATATTTTACAACAAGGCTGAAATTTAATCTATTAAAGTGTTGTAAGAAGAGTTAAGTGCAAGCTGTGGAAGCTGGCTGGATTAATTTTTGATAAGTCTGTTTAAAAATATTTTTGTAAAAAGTAACTTCTGAATTTCTGCCTATTCTGTAGGTTTAAAAATATGTTGACTTTGAGACTTTCTGTGAGATGTGTGTGACATTACAAGGCCTTTTTCAGGAGTCATCAAGAAAAAGTCAGCTTCCCTGATTAAGTTGCTTTTTGTTTTCAGTTTATGTTCCTGACCTCTGTATGAAATATTTTTGAGACTACCAAAACATGAGATTATAGCATTATCTTTTTAACCCTAATCCTTTTAATTTGGCAAACAGAGGGGTATTTTTGATTTTTTCAAAATTTGCCTTCAGTGTATAACAACAGAAATTTGATGAGCATCAGATTGGTTTTGCCAGTTCGATCTACTCTGTCAAGCAAAACCTCTGAACTCCTATGATCCGCAATGAAGTCAGTTATACAGTGTTTCTAAGCATAACTTTCTTTTAACCTAATACTTCTCATATAAAATGAAAATATAAAGCTCTGAAATCCCAGCCTCCTTAGATGTAATAGTAGATTTACTTTAAGCATGTTTTTTGGTTGTTTTATTAATATTTTATGGCATCTCTTCAATTATTCCCACAAATTGGCCATTATGCTTCTTTCCACCAGAGCTTCTGGGACCACCTGGGATGTTAAGGGGCATTATTTGGTTTGAGGTTTGCCTATTTCTAAATGCCATCATTTTTACCATAGCATTGGATTACACAGAAGATGTGAGAGTGAGATTTTCCAGTGAAAACTTGTAATTTATGGAAAACACAAAATGCAGGCTCTCACCAGTCTTCCTTTAATGGAGGTGCGCAGAGTTAGCTGCTTGTGCAGTTAATCCCAGCGGGCTGCTGGGGACAAGGGCAGATGGTTTCTTCAGTGCTTTGTCTCTTGTTCCAAGCCAAAACATCAGGTCTGTAACTGCTACATAGAGAAAATTAAATGGGATCTTAGTGGAATAAGGGCTGGACTCTCTTAAAGAAAACAGTAATTTTTGCTATTGAAAGGGAGACCCTGATCGCCTTTTCTGCATATGCCTGAGCCCTTTTCTTTCTTCCTCTCTTTCGGAGGTCAGTTATTCACAGGTATGTTTCCTTTTTCAAGTGCTTTGAGATGTTAACTTGCTCCAAAATAAGTGCTAGAGCTTTTCCCTTCCCTACCAATTTGGGAACTGGGAGTTGCAGCCCTTTGGTGTCCACCTCTGTGGAAAGCAGCTTAGGGAAACCAGGCTGAAAGTGAGCTGGAAGCCTGATGGTGCCTGAAAGCACGTCTGGTTTTCCATCTCCTGAGTTCCTGTTGATAAAAGATGTTATTGCATACACACCCCTGGCACAGCCACCATGCCTTGCTCGCTTTCCTCATTCATGTAAATGGTTTAATATATTTTGAAAAGCCCAGCGTGAGGCCAAAATGGCCTGTGGGACAACAGCCTTGGGGAATTAACGGTGTCAGTTGTGGTATTTGGTGCCCAGTAAAACTTGCAACTTTGGGTCATGAAATAGTCTTTTTTGTCATCTGAGCAGAGGCACACCAAATCTGAGTGCCCTTTTTCTTTCACACTGCTGCTCGTGGAAGGAGGTCAGAACTAGGCATGGCAGCTGGTTCCCATGCTGAAGTGCCTGCAGGTGTGCAGGGATGCAAATACTGACCAGACTGCAAAGCCTGTCCCAAAGGGAACATGTCCTGCAAGCTGTGGTGGCTGCTCCAGCCTTTGGTTCCCTCCATGTGCCCTTCCTCAAGTTAACACTTCTGGAGATGAATCAGGTAGCATAGAGAGCAGAGAAAGCAAAATGTAATATCAGATGTATATATAGTGAAAGTACAGGATGATTGTTGTAAATTCATATATTATGCAGAGTTGTGTTTTGTTCTTACACCTCCAGCTTTCTCATTGGTTTTAAGGTGGGATTTTTAGGAAGAGATTTATTCCAAGTAAGACATAATGCAAATTGCAGACACAATGGCATAATCTGAGTTTTATCTTTGACATCTACAGTAATGCTTTCCCCCTGCTAAATACATCCAGAGATAAAGCTTAGGCTTTTGAAAGGCACTGCTTCGTCACCATATCTTACCCCAAATCAGTGCAATTTGCATTATGATAAATTGTCTTATGTATAAACCTGCCACAGACCTCAACATAAACTGGAAATTTCAGTACATTTTTTTTTTCTCTTGTGTAGATTTGTGCTGTGTATAGTCCTGGGTGGGAGACAGAAACTGAAAAGGTCTCTAAAGCTTTACCTTACATGTCAAAGGCAGAGGGAGATGATACCTTCTGAGGGCACTCACTGTACGTTACAAGAAATGGTTCAGTAATTTACAGAGCTTAGAGATAGTTGTAAAATCATCCAAGAGTAAAGCTTAAGACATTAAGAAATTGCCCATTGGACCCCATAGAGCAAAAATTGTTGTTAGGTAGCTGTGGCAGGCTGAAGGCATGGATGTTTTCTTTCTCATCCTCCTCCACCACATCTAAAACATTCAAAAAAAGTGCTTTTCCTCAGCATTTCCTCAGAAACCTGGGGGTGGTTATGACCGGTGCCATGGGAGCAGGTGGCAGGGAGAAGCCAGGCACATTGCGTGCACCTCTGCTCACTTGCCTGAGCCAGGAGAACAGTGCCCAAGTTTCACACAGAGGCAGCTCTGCATGAGTTTGTCATTGAGCATGCACTCCAGCTCTGCAAACTTTTTGGGAGATACTGGCAGTAATCCGTGGGCTGTAAAATCATGAGTTATCTCCCTTCTTTCCCAAACCATAAAGTGGACTTCGAAATGGAGTACTTTCTTAAATGAAGAATATTTTACTGTGGCATGTGGCTCCTTGCTCATCAGGGTGCTGTAGGGAAAATAATCACACTTGTGATAAGTGTTGGTAGCACTTCTGGTGCTCGCACCACTCCTGGCCTCTTTGCTGAAAGGTGAAAGGCAAGCTATCTGGTGTAGACAGAGTGGAAGTTTAATGACTGAGAATTTTTAATCCTCAACAAATATACAAGGAAGAGAGCACAGGTATTAAAGATTCAGTTGTGACTTTTGTCTGTGCTCCTTTCCTGCCAGCACTGTGGAAGTTGCATAGGAGGACAAGGCCAATGACCATTCAAATTGAGATACAACATCTTGAGAACACACTCATAATTTCTGGGATCCACAGACTAATTCATTTCTCCAACAGATGTGCCCCAAATATCACTAATCCTCCTCAGTATTGTTTCTTTTTTCCCCAATTATTCCCTCTCATTTAAATGCAAAACCACAACCCCCCCCAAATCCCAAATCATCCATCCATCTACCCATCCCTGCAGGGTGTCTTTTGTTTTGCTTTGTTTTTTGACCAGGGAAGGGGAGGAGGCAAGGAGAAGACGAACATCCTTGCTCAGGCTGGTGCTGTGCGTAGGATCCTGGGCCTGATTTTGGACTGATGAGGGGCCAGGCATGGTTTCAGTGGCTGCTCTGCTTGTGCGGTGCATCAGCGGGCACAGCAGCTGAGCTTTCCCTGCTCTTGCTTTTGTAAAATACAGTTTAGCTTGGTTGCTAGTGGGGAAGGATCAGGAGGTAGGATGGGGTCCTGGCCTCTCCTGTTTGTCCAGGGGAGTTTTTCCTTGTGGTCCTCCTCCTCCCAGAAGGTTGCAGGACCATGGAGCAGCTGGGGTGCAGATGCTGTCCCCATGGACCTGGGTGGGAAGAATTGCTGGGAAGGGTCAAGTAGCATCTTCCTGTTGGGGTGGGAGTGGGAATGGGAGCTCCCTCAGAGCATCTGGTTTCAGTTGTGTGTTTTGGGCTGGAATTTGACCCCCAAGAACTCTCACACACCTTGGGGCCAGCAGATGCCACCCATAGCATCAGAGGCGAATAAAAGAAAAGAAAAAGCCTCCCATGTTCATTATTTTGGAGGATCTCATAATTAAAGATCTCATTACCTTTATTTAACCCAGTCTCATTATTTTTAGAAATCTGATTTGTGAGTTATCAAGGGTGACCAGGGGGGAACTTTGTGGAATAAGGCACAGGGAATGGAGAAGGCTGATGGTAAAGGAGAGGGAAGATACATATAGCCGAGAGAGCACTGGTAATTCTGCATCCTCTCTTCCCACCAGCTCAGAGCTTAGTGCTTATGCCCACAGAAAAATTAATCTAGATTCAGAGATAAAATGGTGATTTCCTGAGTATGTTATTATAGGATCATTTTCTATCTGTCACCTCAGAGCACTAGTTGACAAGCTATATATATATATGTATGTATATAGTGTGACAGGAATGTTTATGCTATTATTTTGCTTAGTGTTTTAAATTTAGGTTACTCTCTTGCAAATACATCTTGTTAAATCTGGAATGGTTAGCAACCTAAATTACAAAGGACAGCTGCCATTATGAGTCAGCAGGATTTAGTCCTAAACAGTGTGAGTGTGTATGTGTGGTGTGTGGTTGTGTATGTTTATGTATGTATTTATGTATTGTTTTGCTTTAGCCTGTTTCTCATAATAATGCATTTATAGTGCAAAAACCAGCAAAGGGAGAAGAAAGCAAAGAGAAGGGAGACCTCAAAGTGGACCTTAAGCTGGTGGTTCTCCCTGTAAGAGGGTTGGGGCTGATTTTAATTTTCCTAGATCAGTCCCAATTCTAAAACCATAAATGTGTAGGTAAAAGGAAAGACCAAAGTATATTTTCAAATTTGAACATTGAGTAGCAGCGTAATGGAGAAGCCTCACAAAGTGACGACCATCAGTGTCGGTATTGAGTCTAATGAGTGTGTCTGCACAGCCTCTCTGAAGTGGCAACAGGGGTTCGGCTCTTGATTTTTAAGGGACCCAGACTTTAACTCTGCTCTTCAAATAGCACTTCTGAGAAATCTCTGTAAAATGGTACATGAATATAGTCATTGTCTGATTAATCACGGTCACTAGTACACCAGTGGCTTCTAATTTCTGTTTTATTCAGCTTCTTCATTCAGAATGACTTGTTACTTTTTCTGGGTAACTGCTCTCTAACTTTTTTTATAAAATGAGTAAATTTTTATTTGTTTGTTTGCTTGTGTAATGTTTCATTGGTAAGTGGCATTTGCTGGGAGGCAAGGCTCACTTCTCCCAGTAGGTTCCAAGGGTAGGCTCATGCACCACAGAGCCACTGAAGTTGTGAATTTCCCTCTACGGACAAAATCCAATATTCGTTTTATTATTTGACTTGCGCCTACGTTTTAGGCAAATTTTCCTGCAGTATATCCGTGCACAGTCAGTGGAGAGAGGTGGGTAACTACTAAAGGTGTTGGTCCAGTTCCCCTGAGTCAAGCATGAGCCACTGCACTTACAGGAGCCATCTAAAATGGCTTGAAGCTGTATCTCCGTAACAGTTAAACCTTTCTAAGACCATTCATTTTTTCTTGGGTGCATGGCCCTGCCTCCTTCCCTTGTGCCTGCTGCGCTATCCATCCCGTCAGTCCTAGGAGGGACCTAATCAGATCACTAACCCTACAATAAAGAATTGAATGGTGTTTGCCATCTTAGCTCCACAAATCAGTCCACTGCAAGATTACGTGAATCCCAACACAGGGGAGGGGGAGGAAAGTGCAATGAGTTTGGGGAAAGGAGGGGACTATGATAACTCCCACTCAGCCTAAACTATGGTGAAACCACCCCTAAGGTGGATGTGTTGGATCCCAGACTCTTTATCTCTTGTCCCAACAGAGATTTCCAGGCTGATTCTGCAGCTAATTTGTTTTTAACAACATTCTTATTACTTAGTGCACTGATTGCTTTAGTGCCAATTGTCAGTTAAAGTTAGTAGCGGTTTAGTAACTAGAGGAAAAGGAGGATTGATTTTTCCCATAATGTGCAAGATAGCAAATACATTTTTAATGATAATTGGTTCTTTATTAGGGTAATGGGTCAATGGGAATTCTTTGAAGAATTTAGTTGCCCTATTTCTTGTTGTTTCTCCTTTTGCCTTATTTCTTGTTTCTTCTTTCCACTTTAAATGTATGTCATTTTAGGCTGGATGCTTAAATCAGCTTCTCAAAATGTTTTCCATTCTGGTGAAGCAATTACAGTCATGGAGAAGAAGATTAGTATGTATCTAGAGCAAATGGAAGGATGGAGGAAAGGAGAGAAGAATTATTTCAAGTCAAATAATTACAGATACTGAGTGAAACATTAATATGTGTCTAGGGAAACTGGAAAAAAAGAAACAAGAACATCAGTGCAGGTCCTCTGCTTAATGTAAATATATATTTAATGTAGTATTTCAGTTGAAAATAATCAGAGAATAGTACAATTTTTTTGAGGACTAGTCCCTAAACAGGGATATTGTGGAAACACATTGCAGTAAACTGAAGTGTAGAGTAATTCTGTATTTATTCCAATGCCGTCATGTTGGTTCCAGCAAGCTTTCCAATGTTATACATTGTCATTGTAAGGTCAAGCAACTCACCAGCAAAACCACAGGCAGATTTCTGCAAAGACTGGCACGTTGATGCACACCAGTGTGCTGTTTGAAACCCATAATGTTCAGCTTACAAGGTATTTGCAATTGTGAGATTATTTTTTCATTTTTCAGTTAGCTTATTTTTATTTCTTTTCACTTTTTTATCATCGTTTGTTGTTTATTCATTAAACACTTCCATTACTTTACTTGGAATAGGTCAGAGGAAGGCCTAATCTTCTAGCCAGTCTTTTGTTTTGCCTGTTCTTGTTAGGTTCTGCCTGATATCATGGTGTCCTCACTTACGTAAAGTTAATAAGAGAAATGTTATAATTAACATCTTTGTAAAATTAGTCCTAAAACTGAAGAAGAGATGTATTAAAGACAGGATGGTTGTGAGTAGGAAGCAGTGTCAAAAGCAGCTATCATGTGATCTCAAGGGCTTTAAAACCAGGAAGCACTACATAAAGGGCTGGGTAAAAGCCACAGGACTTATAGCTTTAAGAGTCATCAATATTAATTGAGAGCCTATAAGATCAGCTACTGTCCTGTAACAGTAAACTGTCTGCTGGCTTGGGCCAGGTTTTTTCAAAGCTCAGGAGTCTGCCGGCAGATAACAGGCAGCTGTGGCCCGTGTTATCTGACAGTCTATGCTTTAGATTTAGCAGCTGGGGGGACTAAGCTTTTTTCCTCCTGCTTGGATTTCACAGAGTCATGGATACGTACCTGGTTTTCTAAGTGATTCCTAAAATGCTGGCCAATGTGAAAAATTAAATTACATTAGCCATGGAAAAGCCATGAGGAGTGAAGGGGTGTTCCACGGGCTGGGCGAGGAGGTGAGCCACACCAGCATCGCGAGTGTTGCAGACTGACCCCAGGCTGTGTGTGGCAGCTATCTGGGCTGTGCTCTTATCATCTGAGCCCCTCCAGACCCTTGCTGCACGGCAGCTCTCCCTCCTTCTGTACTATTTTTTCCCAACGGACTTTTCCCAAGACACCCCCTCTGACAGCGAGTCCCAGCCCTCCGACCTTCAGCTGCGAGCAGGCACACAGGCACTTTTCATCCCAAAGGCTGGCGGATGCAGATCCTTTCCTTTTCAGCTCCTCAAGTAGCTCTTCCCTTAGGACCTTCTGACTCCGGCTCCAGCCAACAGCCAGCTCGTCCTTAAAGTCCATGTGGGCCTCAATTCAAATTTTGAGGATGCTTTTCAGGCCATGCCCCAAAGCTCCCGCAGGGCAGTGCTGAGGGATGGCAATGTGTCCGGAATGAGGCGGCCACCCTTGGAAGTGACAAACCCAAGAGCAACACAAAGGTGTGTTCTGTTGCCAATGCTGATCAAAGCCCTGCTTCAAATACTTGCTCAGATGGCTATTCCATAAACCAAAAAAGCCCTGCTTCTAAATAATTCCAGACACTTTGGGGAAAAAAGGTAACTAAGTATTTATCAAGTTTCCTGGTAGACCTTTGTGCCATGAACCACAGTGATGTCTTGGAATTACTGTAGGGATTTCAAAACCACTATTTTAATATATTTTGGTAAATGCACATAAAATATGAAAATTCAACATCAAAGAATATTCATCAAATGCAGTGCTCATTTACATTACAGAATAAAGAGAATTCAGAATAATTTTAGTAACTGGGACATGCATGATGCTACAGGTGAATGAATATAGGACAAAGGATCTTATTTAAAGTTGAACTATGTTCTTTTAAATTACTTCTTTAAGCATTATAATGAAAAGCAGTAATAAACATTAATTGAATAGAACTTTCCTGTAAGCTTTCCTTTCTCTTAAGTAGTTTTATGCCTGTATAGGTATCTAAACAAATGGTCTATACATTTTTGTTGTATTACAGATTTAACGCAGAACCATCAATGACTTCCAGCTTAGGCTCTTAGAGTTTGCCTCCATATTGCCATGGCATTTCCACAGCGTGCTACAGTGCCAGGAATCTCTCCTTTTAGCTCGCTCCTTTTTCCCCTCTGTGTATTCAAGCCTGCACATTATTTGTTTTTGCCAAATACATCATTCTGTTTTCAGAAAGCCTTCAAGATTACATTCCTCTCTGAGTCGGAGAGTTATTTCAGAAAATATCCTACTACTTTTTTAAAGTGACAAACCTGTGTTTAGTCTTTCTGTGGGAATTGTGTTCTCCCATCTTTTTGAGAGTTTTGGTACACAAGTTTTGTGTGTATTAAGGGGGATTGGCTGTGCTTATGCAGTGGATCATCAAGAAGTGCTTTCTGTACTGTCCTCTTAGAGCATCTGATGTGTGTGTGCTTTGTTTGGCATATCCAATACAGTGAGGGAATTTTCTGTCTTGGATGAACTATACAATTCCTCCCAAAAGAAACACATTGTAGAGCATTTTAAAGTATTAAGGAAGGTGTGTGTATTCACAGAACCTTGCCTGATGCTCACAGCTGATAAATGGAAACAGGAAGATATTTATCAAGTGGTTTTCACAGCTTTTATCTTAATATGTTAATGTTAGAATATAGGAACATCAGTGCTGAATCAGAAAAGCTCTAAGCACAGGCTTGAAGTTGAAACCACAGCTATATGGTTTATTACTTCAGAGGTTTTGGATTGCACTCCTTCTAGTACGATGAGAAAGATATGTTTCATAATTTTTTAACTGTGAGAATTGTTATTATAGACAGCTGTGTTCAGCTCCCATGTGCTTTGTGTTACATCCTTTTTAAACTCACTGAAACACTCTAGTATATTGTTTGCCAGGAGATACCATACCCACAAATGCATTTGTTGTGAGGCAGTTGTATGATGGCTCTGCTCGGTCATGGGGAGCACAGAGCAGGACTGGAGGTCTGTCCTCTGGAGCTGAGCCCACCTGGACGGGGCATGAGTTTGACTGGCTGCATGATCATGGCAGTCTTGTATTTGCTCCTACATTTTGCCAGTGTACATTGTACCTGCCTGAAGGGCACGTGATGTGGCTGCGAGAGGAGAGACACAGCAAAGCTGGAGAGCCAAAATGGCCAGGCTTTCTTCCTCACCTTGTCTCAGAGAGCGCTACCCTTGGGGCAGCAGCTAAAGCAGCTGCAAGCCATTGGAGTTTACAGCCTGGCTTAGAAAAGAGAACCAGGTCTGGATGCGGCAATACTACTGGCTGCAGCCTGCCACCCAGCGTGGGAGGCTTTGCCGTGGGAACCTGTGGGAGCAGGGCTGCGGGGGCAGCGACTGGAGCAAAACTTTCCGTTTTAATTTGCCTTTGCTTGTGAGTCACTGCCCACAGCTCCTGCTGCTTTTACTCTCCTCCAGCAGTGCATACTAGATGATCTTTAAGGTCCCTTCCAACCCAGACCATTCTATGATTTCCACCGGTTTTGACTGTGCTTGAATTATAAAGTAATTGTGTAATCTGATAGCAAGTAATCATGCAAATACCGAACTGTTGGAAATTGATTCCTTCAGCTGGCTGTGTTGAGTAGTTTTGCTCTACGTTTATATGTCAGACATTGTTACTGGGTAAAATTCAGCTATATATGCCATCTTCAGTTTCTCTGAACAGTTTTACATGCGGGATCTGAACACGCTTTATACCTTAGAAAGATACATGCCAAAACATAAGTGTTAACTAATTAACTCACATAGAGGGTTTAGCTTTCTGTACAGTGATTAATTCAGCAGCTGCTTTTGTCCGAACTGCAACAGATTTTTTAAAGTAAATATCCTCTGTACATTATTTTTTTAAAATTGTTATTCACTCTCAGATGTGGGGCAAACACAGGAAAAATTAGGGCAACACCTCATTCTTTAGTATTGCATTTAACACATCTTAATACAGACTTTGGACTTGAATAAAGATGAAGCATTCAGGGGGAAAACAGCTTCAGCAAGTAGCATACAGAATCTGTAACTTCTGCGGAGAGTTACTGCACCCATCTCTGAAGTGTTCAGAAAATGTCTGTCACCTGCAGGATGCATGCATGGGAAAAGGTGGAAGCAATACATATGTCATCAACATCCTGCTTATTCTTTCTATAAAAATTTTGTGAGCGTTGTCACGAGCTCAGCTATGCCCTGCTGCCACCATGGGCAGCAAAACCAAATTGTACTCAAGGCAAAGTGCAATCATTATCTGTTTACACAATTTCCAACCCATAGTGAAATGGCAGAACACTTTACACATATTTTGGTTGACAGGGAGTGTGCAAGTTTTTAAGGGGTGGTGTTACCTCCTCCCATATAGATCTGTCTGTCACCAGCTTTATATTTTTCACTGGGTCTGGAAACGGCCAAGGAATCTGAAAACCAAGGCCAACGTTGTTGAATATTTGCAAAAGGATTGCTCAGCATATCATATCCCCTCTGAAAATTCAGACTTGAAAGACAATGCCATATCCTTACCCCCCTGCAATTACAGGCTCGTACCTTGATTTCAGAGGGGGTCAGGTGCAGAAGTTTGGAAGCAGCCTAACCTTTAGGAGAAACCCTTGGGTAGCTGAATGTCACAGCTTGCTGCTGGGATGAGGTGTTACCTTCCCTGACGTCTGCTTCTCCCCTTGCAGGAGAGTATTGCGAGGTGAACGCGCGCTCTGGCCGCTGTGCTCCAGGGGTGTGTAAGAACGGAGGAACCTGCGTGAACCTGCTGATTGGTGGCTTCAAGTGTGAGTGCCCCCCAGGTGAATACGAGCGGCCATACTGCGAGATGACCACCAGGAGCTTCCCACCGCAGTCCTTCATCACTTTCAAGGGGCTGCGACAGCGCTTCCACTTCACTGTCTCCCTCATGTAAGTGGGGAAGGGCTCTGTGGCTGGTGGCTTCTCACCTTGAGCTTGCGGGTGGTTTGCTAAATATTTTCACCAACCGAATTACCTATGTGTAGAGGTCACTTGTGGGATTTCTGAAAGTGACTCCTGCCAGTGGGGCGCAGTCATGTTACTTGAAAGCATTTGATTTTCTGCCGTGCTGAGGATGCCGCTGAGGTGCTAACTCCCAGCCTTCCTCTGCTGCAAGGTGGGGTGATGGTGCAGGGAGAGGGGACACCACAGCCTCTCTGGCCACCTCTCAGCAGCCCTCAGCTGGAGAGGTGCAAGAGTGTGTGGTGGGTTTGCCACTTTTTCTAGTTGGGCTAGTGGCCTCCTGACTTTCAGGCCAGCTGCAGAGCCTACCCATTCTTGCTCCTTGTTTGGGAGCACTGTTCCCCTCTCCTGTTTCCCAGCCTGTGAGAGGACCCAGTTTTGTCAGGCCATGGCTGAGCATGGGCTGGTCCTCTTCAGATCCTTGCTCTCCATTGGTTCCCAGCCTTGGGCTATGGACAACCCCAACTGTCCCAGCTCCTCGCTTCTCTCTGCTTGGGCTTCACAGCCAGATTCTGCTTCTGGTCCCATCTCGGCTGCCAGGCACGACCAGCCTCATCCCCATCCCATCTGCTCCAACATCCCCACGTTGGACAGTCTTCTGGGCTGGCTGTCACATTTCCCATGGAGGCACTCAGGAAGGTGAGGTGAGCAGTGGTGGCAGCCACACTGCGTGGACCAGAGCTCTTCTTCCCTGTCTCACACATCCCAGGGGAAAATCCCTCTTCTGGAGAAGACTTCTTCGGTCAGGCATAGGGCTTTCCTTCCATGGAGCCAGAGCTCCAGGTGTACACACACCTCTTCGCCGGCGAGGCAGTGGGTTTGCAGCTTTCCCGCAGTTTATCCAGTCAGGAATGACCTTTGATTCTCCCTCACGGTTGACTGTGAGTAAATAGAACAAAATGTGTTAGCCCCGACCCCAAAGGGCAAGGCCAAGGATTTGTTGATAGGTACAACAACAGCAACAATGACAGATATGTTTGTGCATCTATCCAGAGAAAGTGCTTAGGGAAGACACCACCAGGCACATGTCCGATCCAGCACCCAGCAGTTACCTGGTGTTTTAACATCTGTCAGGAGCCAGGCAGCTTCTTTCCGTTTTATACTTCCCCTGCCTTAATCCCAAGGTCTGAAATTTTATGGAATCTTGACATTTTGGTTAAACTGGAAAGTGCAGGCACAGTTCACGCCCGTGAAGATCATTTTAGAGCATCAGATCTAAGTACACAGAAATGCTGAGGAGCAAAAGGCTCTGTGGGACTTGTCAGACCTACAGTGAGTGCAAAGGAGTGGCCTGGGCTGGCTGCCAGCATAAATTACCTGCGCTGCCCTTGGCTTGTCCCCTCAGCCATATGGTGTCATTTTTCAGGCTTTCAGGAAGAGATCTTTGGCATGTAGGGTGCTTCATGTTAGAGTGACTCCAGTGCTCTGTGTGCAGGGTATTGAGAAACAGCAAACTACTGCAGCAAGGTTGTGCTTACACCAGCGTTTCCTCACCATCTTTAAAACCAAGATGGCATATTTAGTCATGAACTAAACACCGCTCAGTCCACTCGGTGTGATTGTAAAAAGTCTAGACCATCATGCGGTTCATCCCACAGTGTCTAGGGTAACAGCACATTTAGCTTTTCAAACCTGAAGTTCACTTTTATTTACACTTGTTATTTCTTTGGCTTTTGTTATCTGCCAATGCAGGTGGAAAACATTATGTGAGGATAAGCAAGAATTAGCAGTTTGACTAGACAATGATTTGCCATTACATATTTTGAGATTTGGGAGCATTCCTAAAATCCCAGGGTGTCTAGCTTCCCTCAGCCTCAAGTGACTCATGAGCGTCTCCTGGCAAAGAGCAGAATGTTTGCATTGTCTGGTCTCATAACTAAATTGTGATTTTTTGAAAAAAGTATTTAGGTTGCTGACCAGGCATGTCTTTCTGCTCGCAACTCTATATGTCTTCCTTGCTTCCTTCCAACACTTGCTACTCCTTCACTCCAAGAGACACTTTCAGTGGAGAGGTTTTCTCACTTTATTCAAAATTCTCTAAGAAAGTGTCTTTAGTTTCCTATGTCCTGAGATTAAAAATATCCCTTTTATTAAAAAACAGTATTTTTTCCCTACCTGGTGATAACCAGACAAGTTCAAAAGCAGTTGTGCTTTAACTATTAGTATAATACAAAAGATGCTTTTGACTAATGGCGAAGAACAGAACTGAGCATACAAGAAGTGAAGAAACATAAAAAATAGCTTAATAATTTAATAGTTTAATAATTAAAATTATGGTAGAGAATTGTAACCGTATCAGGAAAGTATGTTCAAACAGAACTAAGGTTCCTGTTGTTGCTAATCAAACTAAGTCTTTCTGCCCACTAAAGAAGCATCACTAATATTATTCTCATTTTTTTTGCTCATATATGTTCTGGATAAATCTGATCAAAATGTTTTGATGAAGCAGTTATCCAGTCTTGTTTTGTACAAAATACAGTCTTGGGAAATGTTTTACAGTAACTGTATTCCTTTGGATGAACTGTTTGATGGTGAAAAGTGAAAACTAAATCAGTGTTTTGATAATACTGAAATATTTCAATGTTATTGTCTTAATTCATTTGGTTTGCCTTCTACTTCTATAATATTATTTTATATTATGTTAAATAAATTTAGAAATAAAGATGTATTTCAAAACTGATTAAAAGTAATCAAAACAGTAATACAGTATTTTGATGGACTATAATAGATATTCTTTGGAGTTTGTATTTTATTGGAAATGTCAAAATTTTGACTTCTTTTTTTTGAATCAGAACAATTCATTCTCCTTCAAAAATATTAAAAAATGTATGGAATACAAATTCCCATTTCAGTGTAGCTCAAGTTCATGCTCCTCGTTCTGAAAGGTCCCTGCTGGGTCTGATACACACCATACATATGTCTGACAAACAACTTTTGTTAAAAAATTTTCATTGGTTTTGAAATTTTGTGTTTCAAGTACCAGACCGTCATTTTCTAAAATACTGCTTCTTTCACATTCTCTGAATGCAGGTTTTGTTGCATCACATGAGAGTCTTGCTAGTAGATGTGACATGACAAGAATCATTTCTTCTGTCCATGGAAGGCAGTTTTCATTAGCTATGTTCAGCATTTGAGTCATTTGTAGGAAAAGTGGGTTAATTTAAATCAGGCATATTTCCTGAAGTTCAAGATACAAAATCAAACTACACTGCCATTTGGAAACACAAGACATTCCCATGGTTTCTCTTTCTCTCTTTCTATAATACTAATCTTTGTAAAAATGTGTATATAAAGTGTAATAATTTTTTTGCATTTCGAAGTAGATGAAAGGTGTATGTAAATCCCCGAAGATAATAGGATTCAATTAACAATTATAACATGCACACAACACGCAGAAATTTGCAAAAAGAAGTTCTGTGCTGACAAAAAGAAGAGGTTTTTTTAAAAGTAGGGTCACCTCTTTTTCTGCAGGAAAGGTGTGTGATACATCCCATATTAGAAGCACAAGAAAAATAAAACAAAAAACCCCCACATTGGTGCTAATTTAGTGGAACCATTTAAGTGTTTGTTTTCCTTCCTCCAATTGACTGACTTGTTGATTGATGAATCCTGATTGTCTGCATGGCATTATTAAAGTAACTCTTATCTTTATTTTCCCCTTGTCTCCCCATCAGGTCTTTTTAATCAGTTAATGACTCTCCTTGTACTCTGTAGCATTTAGACAGCAAGCAGGCAGCAAGTAACCCCCTTTTGATATGAAAATGCTTTCTAGCTTTCAGACTGTTTGCAAAGTGTAGTAGGTGCTACTGTTTGACAAGCGTCATATACTCTGCATCGTGCGTCTGCCTGATTTTACCCCTTGTGAGGTTCAGCATCCACAGCAGATCTCTGTAGAGTAGATTTCTGTAATTTCCATCTTTCTTGCCTCTGTCAATTTTGAAAGAGTAGATTTATCCTGCAGCTGACTCTTCGGTTTTATAATTTGCTGTCTGAAGAAATTTTCACAGGCTTGCTTTTCTGCTAAATAGAATGCCATCTTTCTTCTGGGTGACTTGACCATCAGTCTTTAATTCATAAACCATTAAGCATGAACTAACCCCTCGTCTCTGCATTCTAGGTTTGCAACCAGGGAGAGGAACGCTCTCCTCCTCTACAATGGGCGTTTTAATGAGAAGCATGACTTCATTGCCGTGGAGATCATTGAGGAGCAGATCCAGCTAACATTCTCTGCAGGTGAGATTTTGCTTGAGTCAAGTGTGTCTGTTGTGATCAGGAGATACTCTCACACCTTTTGGAAATGCTCTTTAATGATTTTCTATGGCTATTTTCTGCCTCATTGAGTAACTGGCTGACATTGTACAGTGAACAACTGATGCCAGGTGTTGCAAAGTATTCTAGGTTGTAGTGGTTTGTAGTGATTACACTTGCTGTCATAGGCAGGAGCTTGTCAACATTCAGTTATAAATGCCAGAGTTTATGACGACTATAAAAGATTGGCACTAGCCTGAAAGTTGGCCTCTGAGCCAATGTTTGCTTAAATGAGACTTCATTTTATCACACTGTGATAAACGTTGTGTGTTTATGCATTTTTACACTACACCATCAGTGAAACTAGCTGCATAAATGTTATCTAAAAAATAAACGTAAGCCAAAGGAAGATCTAGCAGACAAGTGAAAATTGCCTGCCGTTTGTTAGGGATCGGTGACTTGGCAGAGGGGTGTTTTCTGAGTTAAAAAAGCCCAAGTTTCATCCAAAAACTCATGCCAGCTGTGCTAATTGCCACGACAGGGGTAGCAGGTGAAGTTGTACAGCGTGGCTGAAGCACATTGAAGCCACCAGGAATCACCCTCAGGACTCCAGAAGGCTTGCTGAAGCTCTTAGAGTCCCTCTTGGTGAACCACTTGCATTCCAGCTTCAGCCCAGGAGCAGGTTTGTGAGTTCAGTGGGAAGGCTTTGGTAGCTTCACTAAATCTCAGCAGGGCAGACAACATCTAGTTGTCACAGGTTTAGGGGATGTGTTCCATTGGGTCAGAAACAAATATCTGAGACGAGCTGTTGTCACGTAGGTCAAAGTGGGGTTACATGGAGGTCAAGTGAAACATTTGTACCTTTGTACTGTGCACGTAACTCAGGAAATAATCCTGTTATTTCCCATTATACTTATTCAGGATAGACATGTGGGCTCTAGTCAACTCTTACTTTATTTTTGTAAAAAGTGACACACTGCAAGCAGTAAAGCAGTAGAAGCAGAGACACAGCCAGCATTGGTGTTGTATGCTTATCGCCAGTGAAGGTCTCTGCCCTCAGACCCCACAGTAAATCCTATGTGACCCCAGTGATTTACCAGCATTGCTTAAGTGCATATCTGGGCCTTTTGGGTTGAAGGTATCTGGTCTCATTTCCCCTTTATTACTCAAAGTTGTCCAAATTAGATTTTAAGGCAGGCTTTTGAATGGATTAGTTTAACGAAATAACATGCTGTAGTCAGAGAGATGTGCTTTCTTCTGTAGCTCTGCTCCGCCTGTCTAAACTTGAATCAAATTGCTTGGAAGGCACCCCGAGGATGAATGAGAAAAGAAATCAATTCCACTTGCATTTATATGCATTTAAATGTGGAGGAACTCCTTTAAAATACATGAAACTAAATTTAGATTTGCACTGCTGCACCTGAGAGCAGGTCTGGTCCTGTATATTACAAATGGTATTTTCTTTGGAAGAAGGGTTTATATTTTATAGTTTTAAGTGGCTTTTAACGAACAGTACAAGCTTTGGATATATGATCTGACCGTTTTACCTGTCGCAACAACTTTTTCACAGAAAGCAAATCAAAAGGATTGGAGACGGGTGATCTTTCTTTTGCAGAAACTTTCTAGCTGAATAAAAAGCACAATTTTTACTGCAGATTTTTTATCACTAAATGATAAAAAACATCACAGCAAGATGTCAAACATGCTAAGCTGAAATCTGTATTGTTTAAATAACAGGAATATATAGGATGGGAGTTAAAGGAGAGTAGGGGACATGGGAATAATACTTCACACAGGATAAAGTATTGGTTGCAAATAGAGAGTTGAAAGTACATTTTAAGCTGAACAATACGATGAACTTTGTAGCTTATGGGAGGCAGTTATTCTTTCCTGTGGTTTATTATGTAGAATTTTCCAACTGTTAAAAAAAAAAAAAACAAAGAGAAAGAAAAAAAAAGTCAAAACCTAGTGATCCCTTCTCCGTGCCAGGCCTTTTATGTACTTTCAACACAAATGTCTATTTTGCTGCTACCTGGGAACAGATATGCCTGGTTACTGAGCTCGTTCTGCTGACTCAGACTTGGCTTAAAAGCTTCAGCTTTCCAATTGCAATGGCAAAGACTTGCTTTCAAATTTAAATACTGAAAGGCCACCAGTAATTTCATTAATCACCGGTAAAATTTTGCTGGGACCAAGGTTACCATGGGTTTTATACTAGAGTACTTCTGGATTTCACTTTCTCAGCTCTGATGAGGTGTAGTCTTCCCTTCCCTGACAAAATATCCCAGCACAATACTCATCATGTTAAAAAAAACTCAAAATGCTGCTTTTGGCAGAAATGCAGAAAAATTAATGTAGATTTTTTCCTCAGTTGACCACTTCAGCAATAACTGCATCTACCCAATGCATCTGCTACCGCACTCTGCAGAAGCATAATAAAAAATAATTCACCTGAATGTGCCAGAAGCTATTTTTGTATTTGTGCACCAAAATCATTCCATGAAACTGGGGATATTTACTGTCTCGCAGGACAAAACCAAAAATTCATTCATGATGAAGTAAGATGGCTGCATCCTGTGCCTGATGAGGGTCTCTCCATGTTTCAGTTTAGTGCAGAGCAGAGTTTGCAGTGATGTTGACTTATTTTTTCCCTTCTGCCTGCCCTTGCAGGGGAGACAACCACTACGGTGGCACCGTTCGTTCCAGGAGGGGTCAGCGATGGGCAGTGGCACTCGGTCCAAGTGCAGTACTACAATAAGGTAAGACTAATTGTATTGGTGATAACCCTATTATTTGTAAAGTAATAGAGGCATAGGTCATCTAGCTCCGACCTGATGTATGCAGGTGACCTGAATTTTATTTATTTAACCAGGCACACTGCTCTGCACAGATGGTACTGGTCTTGCTCACCTTGCCTAGGACAAAAATTCCCTCTGAGGGCTATTAAGTTTTGTCTCAGGAAGGCAAAATCACAGCTAGTACATCCTTTTCAGAAGTACTACCAGGGAAACCTTCAGATATTTGGATCTTTTTTAGTTTTCAGTTCTTTAAACCCTCACAAGTGTCAGTGTATTTAAAACAACTAATTCACTGATTTGGGTCTTTTTAAAGAATTGTGCAGTGCAGGAGCCTTCAGTGTAGTAACTACAAACCACTAGTGTACAATTTTCTGAAGCAAAGCAAAATTCTTCCATATAACTGTCTTTTTTTGTGTAAAATGACACGTTTAGCTAGCGCAAACATCTCTGGTTTGGAAATTTTGGTTATTAAATGGTTGACACTTTTCAGTAATCAATGACTATCTTACTAAATTGTTTTTGTCTGTTATATAAAAAGATAAGCAAGAAAAATGCAAGAAGCATCTTTGCACATAGTCCATGACACTCAGAAGTGGGCTTCAGGGTCCCTGTCACACAGCTGCGCCCTTGGTAGCTGTCAAGAACAGGTTCCCTTTGACTGAACCAAAGGCAGGGGCTTTGTGCAAACCAGCCATTTCATGATGAACCAAAAAGCGGGCTTTTAGGGTGTACGGTGTCACTGTTTACAGATAGATGTCAGAACTCTTCTATAATCTGTGACAAAAAATAGAGAATTCATTTAGTTACTGAGAAGCATTGCTTTTAAGTCTGACATGATAGCACTATGGGGGATCACGTAAGGAAATAGAGGAGCATTGTTGGCTGTTACAAAGGAAAGAGGATACTGGTGTAGGAAGCTGAATGGAAGATGAAGGATTAATATGATCAGCAAGTTCTTTATTTCCCAGCACTGCATCCTTTCATCACAGTTTGTGTGGCAGTTTGAATGGGAGGATTAAAATTTTCTTTGGACTCCTAGATAGGGTCTCCTAGCCTAAGGATATTTTCTTGAGGAAATAAAACACTTTTTCATTAGTTATTTTATATAAAAAATAAAAATTTAAAGCTTATAAAATAAGTTTTTTACTTAATATACTCTCTACTATCTGAAGCGCAGAAAAACAGAAGCAAAACTTGGTGTGTCACCATGCATGCATCTGTGGACACTGTGAGGCTCTTCCTTACAAACTGCAACATGCTGTGTTTCCTTAGCCTGCATATTTCTTAGTGAATCACTTTAGCAGAGTAAACAGCACTTGCTGAGGCAGCAGAGGGACACTCCAGCTTTCAGACTCCTCAGTGGGTAAGAAGGGGAGGACACAGCTACAGGGACCACCACTGGAGCAGCTCGCTGAGGAGCTGCCGAGCAGATAAGGGGCCCAGGCAGCCCCAGGATGCTCTTTAAAAGGCAAAGAGATCTGACACAGGTGTTAAAAATAAACCCCTGCCTCATTTTCAGGGCTTGCTGCTGTTCAAGCAGACTGGTAGGTAAGCCATGTTAGCAGCTGGTATTTTCCTATCATTAACATGTGTGCACTGTCGTCATTTTGTCCTTCTGCCCCAGTTTTTTTGAAGGGGAACAAACCAGTCCCTTCTGCTCAGGAGAAAACTCAGGGCAGAGAGGGAGAGTAGAGGGCCCATACCAGAAAACACCACTGACTTCATTGCCTTTGCCACTCACATGACATAAAAGTGATGAAAAGCAGAGTCACTGTGGAGTCTGGAGAGCCACACTGTGCCCTTTGCTGTCCGTGTTAGAGACCAAAGTCGTCGTGTTCCCGTTAGCAGGGTGTATTCCAGAATGGTTAAATTTGGGCTGGCAGAGGAGAGCTCACAATATTGAGTAGGATATGCTAATCTATATGTATTAGCATGCTGTCAGGCCTTTGCAGCACGTCTGAGAAGTGCCTGTGCTGCACCAGCTCTCTGGTGGTGAAGGAAGGAGTGAGAGTTGTGGGGCAGTGGCAGCCGGAGGCAGCTCTGCAGGCCTGCCCGCCCGGCCTGCCGCGCCCTGCACAGGGTTAAGCCTTCGCCTCAGCTGGTATTTGTTTGTAAAGCAGTTCCTTGGCTACTTCATGTTTTAACAAAGCTGGAAGTGAAGTTTCTGTGAGGAGGTTGAAAAGACAGAGATAGTATAAGGCTTTGAGTCGTGCCAAGATAAATGGGATGCTGTGTCTAAACTTGACACAGCTGAGATGTTTGCATAACAGAGTACCCAAAACTCATGAGTTTGCTTAAATTATGCACTCATATTATATTGCATCCTTCCGCTCTTTCCGAAATCCTACTGCAGTGTCAGGTCCACATCCCATCACTACTCATCCCCTTTGCTCTGCTCAGACACTGCACAGGCAGAGCTCCCCTGAGCCATTTCCCTCCTCCCTGCCTCAGGCTCACATTTGATCCCCACCTCCAGCCCCTTCTGGACTCCCCTCCCTCCTCTCTGCCTCCAGCTTGCTCTGCCATTTTGCAGCAGCACCCTATCCCTGGCGGCAGGGCTGCAGGGGCTACCTCTACCAGCATTCCTCAGGGCTCCTTGCCTCTTCCATTCTGCTGTTCGCCTGCGGAGCTTCTGGTCTTTGCTCCTTTTTAGACATCTCTTCCCATGCAGTCCATGGGGAATGTGTAACCCATCATCCCAGATACCTGTAGAGATCTATTTCATTCATCTGTCTATGTCTTGCATTAAAAAGCCCTTAAAGAGGTATTTATACCTGCTCTTTTTTATCCCTCGCTCATGTTGACTTTCATCTCCCTCCATGTGCCTTTTGCTCCATCAGCAGGCTTTCTTTATTTAATAAATATGATTACCTTTGCCTATCCTTTCATCAGTCCTTTGCTGTGTCACTTCGGTGCTTTTTTTGTACAGCAAAACCCATACAGTCATTTTGAACTTTCCTTACTACTCATGCCTCTACAGCTGAGTGCTGCCAGGCTTCTCATTCTGTTCCTTGAGTCATTACAGCTGTGCCTGTCCTCTTCCTACTCACCACTGTGTCTTCAGGCAGTGACAAGCTTCTTCAAGCTGGACCATTTTCTCCTTCCTTGGAAATGGGATATGTTGCAGAGCAGGCTGAAATAAACAGCAATTCAAAAATTTCCTGTTGTGCTCACAGCAAGCACTTGGGGTCAGGTACTTTCTTAGCATCATCCTTCTTTCCCAGTTCCTTTTTTTTGCTGAGATTCTTTAAAGTATCTTTTTTTAAAAAGAAGCTAGAAACTGTTCAGTTTATTTCCTTCTTTCCACTTTTGTACAGCATCTAGCAAGAAAAAAAGGGTTCGGGCTTCTTTGGAGCTTTCAGATAATGCTGTAATTCACATACAGAGTATTAGATTTCATCACAGCTGAGGTTAATTTTTAATCTTTAATTTTTGAGGAGAATGACTTAACAGGCTTTGATACATCATCTAAATCATGTCAGTCCAAAGGAAGTTTTTGTAGATGAGTTTTCACAGCTCTGAAAGCTGTTCCTGCAGTCCAAGTTAATATACAAGCAAAAGTTGAGTGGGTTTTGGCACCTGCAGCTCTGTGGATGGTATTTGGCTGAGCATCGCTGCAATTTGGACTCCAGGAATGGGTGGCTTGGATGTGGGGGGGGCAACTCTGGGGGGAAACTTATGCTGCAGCTATTTCCTGAACGGGGCACACAGTTCTGTGGCATCCTGGTGATGTTGCCACCCTGTGCAAAGTCAGTTTGGGAGTAACGATAATGAAATAAGAAGTAAATGTAGAAGTGACTCCTGTAAATGATTTTCTGTACTCAGCTCAGAAGTGATGTCCTTGTGTCGTGGTTTAACCCCAGCCAGCAACTAAGCACCACGCAGCCACTCACTCACTCCCTGCCCCACAGTAGGATGGGGGAGAGAATCGGGAGGAAAAAAAATAAAACTCGTGGGTTGAGATAAGAACAGTTTAATAGGACAGAAGGAAAAAAACTAATAATGATAATAACGATAATAAAATAATAATAATAATGATAATAATAATAATAAATAATAATAATAATAAAAAAAGAATTTGAATATACAGAACAAGTGATGCACAATGCAGTTGCTCACCACTTGCCCACCGATGCCCAGTTAGCTCCCGAGCAGTGATTCCCCCCCAGGCCAAGTCCCCCCAGTTTATATACTGGGTATAACATCCCATGGTATGGAATACCTCATTGGCCAGTTTGGGTCAGCTGCCCTGGCTGTGTCCCCTCCCAGCTTCTTGCACCCCTCCAGCCTTCTCACTGGCTGGGCATGAGCAGCTGAAAACTCCTTGACTTTAGTCTAAATATCACTTAGCAACAACTGAAAACATCAGTGTGTTATCAACATTATTCTCATACTAAATCCAAAACATAACACTAGACCAGCTACTAGAAAGACAGTTAACTCTATCCCAGCTGAAACCAGGACAGCTTGGTAATATTTACCTTCAGTGTTGTTGGAAAATGTTGTTTTATAATTAACTCCATATCATGAGGGTCACCTGCCGCTTAGGGACAAACACTGGAGCCTACTTTGTAAGAGATGAGTAAAGAACCAGCTTTGTGCCACCGTATTTGCAGAGAAGCATCAAACCAGTTCTTTATCAGCTCAAGCATTTGACGCTTTCTTACAAATCCTGGTATGTGCAGGCACTGTCAAACATTGCAGTAATGAAACGGATTGTATCAGAGGACGGGAAGCAATGTCTTTCATTTACTGTGTAGCGATGGAAAAGGATGCTTCCTCCCCTGGTAACAGCTCACACACTTGGTTTCAGTGGAAGTGCCTAAAGGAAGCACATGGATGTTCTACTAAGGAAGTGTTGGCTCTGTATTGAATTTCTGGAAGGAAAAACACGAAGGGGGAGGATTTAGTAGTTCTAAGAGAGCAGAAGTGAACTAGGAGTGTTTTATAACCATTCTCTAGTTTCAGTTATATATTAAAAGTCTTGTCAGCTACCCAGTAGCAAGGTATCAGTTTACCTGTTAGCAGTTTTACTTGCCATTATAGATGTTTGCTGACAGTGGGGGATGGCAGGGAGGAAAGCTACTTGCTGACACTGTTACCTCAGACATGTTACCTTCTGGGATCCTGATCTTGCAGCCGTTAAAATCAACAGGAGGTATTAAATTAAAGGTGACCTGAATGTGACCTGCTTTCTCAAGAGGTATGTATATTGATAAGAAATTCAGAATATATGGATTTTTTAAATTATTTTGGAAGGAAAGGTGGGAGAAGGGGGAAGATTTCAGCCTGGCAAATAAAACTGATAAAAAAATAGCAGAAACAACCTGCTGCTTGTTCACAGGATAGCTGGCGTAAGGGACAGCAGTGATGTGAACTGTCCCTTTTGCCTTGGTGATGTGCTTCCTTTCCACATGATGAGAGTGCAGTCAGCATCTGACGGAGTTTGGTCCTTATCCTTTGGCTCTCCTGAGCCTGCCAGCATCAGTGGTGGACAGTAGGTTTAGCTATGCTGATACTTGTTTGAAATAGGAGCAAAACCACCAGGATGTTTGATGATAACAATGCTCAGTATCAATAATATCACATGAACTATCTGGCATTCAGTGCTCATACAGGATCATGTATGATTGTAGGCAGTGCTTGCGACAGGAGATTTTAATGAACCCAGTACTGGGTGGTGTTTTTAATTAAGTGAAAACTTCAAGCCTCTCTCCCAAACTTCTGATAGAAATGCAATTTTGTTCACAATTTGAGATACACTATCAAATTTATGTTAATGTTTTACCTGACTCATTGCCTCAGGGCAGAATTCATCATCTGGCACAAGATAAAAATATTTTGTATATGGACATGTTCCTTTAATTATAAAGGGCATGTACATGTATATTTATATAGTGTGTATCTTAATGTGTTACTTATACATATATAACATGAAATTCCCTTAAGGATATTACTGTTCTCCAGGCAGAAGCTCCTTCTGCATCTGTTTAATGGAGCACAGGGTAATTTTACCTAAACGACACAAAACCTGAGAAGAGCAGAGAGAAACATGCTATCACTGAGTGTCTGATGTGCAGTACAGTAATTCTGGGGGATGGAATGAAAAAATCCCTGAATGACTCACAGAATGACTCACAAAAGTTACAACTGTACGACTGGATAGTGTGTGTGCGTGGGATCTTCCTCTGTGGTCAGGAGGTGTAAAGTGATGGATGGAGAGTGTCTCCACTGTACTGGTCACTTGAGCCTGCAGGCTCCTTGGATGAGATCTTCAGGACCCTTTTTCCATAACTGGACTAAGGTTTCTTCTCATATTTGATAGTCGACAGTAACCTGCCATTCTTTCACTCCTT
>JANZLQ010000005.1:16934606-16971348 GCA_026212715.1 Elanus axillaris | reverse complement strand
TAAAGTGATGGATGGAGAGTGTCTCCACTGTACTGGTCACTTGAGCCTGCAGGCTCCTTGGATGAGATCTTCAGGACAAACATTACCCTTTTTCCATAACTGGACTAAGGTTTCTTCTCATATTTGATAGTCGACAGTAACCTGCCATTCTTTCACTCCTTCCTTGCATGTCTTTAGACTGAAGAGTGCCGTGGTTGTTGTTTCAGATGCTTGACTGTCTTGGGAGTAGCCCACCCTTTCACAGCAGTTACAGTTAGCGGGGACCTGCTGCTTTCCATCCCTATGTGCTTCCCACCCAGCAGAGCCCAGACCTGCGTTTAGCCTGAAGACAGCTGCTGGAGAAAACAAGCAAATTCTTCAGTTAGAGATAAACTTAAAAGAAAGGAGGGCAGCTTAGGGCTGATCTTCGGTACGTTGTAAATTCAAAGCACAGGAGGAGCATTGCTCTAAATCAGACTCGCGTATGCTTTCGAAAATGTTCTGCCTGTGTTAAGTGATGGTTTCTCTTGAGTTAACTGGCCTTCATCTGGGGCAAGCTGGAGCCTGAGTATCACCGAAGACTGAGCTAATGCTGTAGAGATTTAGCTCTCAGCCCACTCGCACACTAGAATGTGCCAGCACCTTTCCTTCCCAGGGAGGATCTATCCCCCACCCACCAGCTGAAAGCTGTTCCCAAGTGCCAGAACACCCTCTGATTCTGTGCCAAGTCCCACGGTGTAATTGATTTTCCGTACCTCCGGTGCATGCTGCAGCTCTCCCCTTGTGCTTGCTCAGCCAGCGAGCGAGTGGGTGGGAAGGCAGCATTCTCCCTCACCTGTGGGTTCCTCAGCCGAAGCTGATCCCAAAGTGTTATTTAACTGTGCCTGTACAGCTCTGCTACGGCATCAGCAGAGCTTACCATATTGAGATTACATCCAGAAATCCTCCATACTATGGATCACTAGTAATGCCCCACAGACTGGCTGTTGTTGCTGGGAGGCAGCATACATCTGGGCAAAATCAACTAGCTCTATATCTGAGGAGACCTCAGTGAGCCCCATTTGCTCATGGGATCTGAGTGTCTGCTCTCCAGTGCTGCTGGGCAGAGCTTGTGTGCCCTGCTGGGTTCCAGATGGACCTGGGGGCAGCTGAGAATCTTGATGATGTGGATTTGGGACTGCTGCCAGCTCAGGTAGACTTGGAATGAAGCTGCTTGCAACAGAGGAACAGATCCCATCTGCACTTGCTTGGGACTCAGGGGATGAAGTGGAAGGAGGGACAGGATCATGGAGGAAAAGACAGGAAGAAAAAAGCAGCCCCAGGCCAGGGCAGGGCTTCATTTGCTGCTGTTCCTGTAATTAGTCAGGCAATATGTTGGTCAGAATGAGGAATGTCATACGGAAGCTCTGTGTATACAGATGTCTGAAGAGGCATATATTGAGAGCATATCTACTGGAAGATAGTGCTCTTACTGTTAAAATAAAATGTAAAGTGTCTGCAGGTCTGTCCAGACCACACACCTTCACTCCCTGCATGCTCTCCATTTCCATGTGCAATTTTTGTCACATCCACCTGTACTGGTTTTGGCTGGGATAGAGTTAATTTTCTTCATAGTAGCTGGTACAGTGCTATGTTTTGGATTTGTGACCAAAACATTGTTGGTAACACAGGGATGATTTAGCTAATGCTGAGCAGTGCTTACACAGCATCAAGGCCTTTTCTGCTCCTCAGACTGCCCCCCACCAGTGAGGAGGCGGGGGGGGGCACAAGAACCTGGGAGGGGACACAGCCGGGACAGCTGACCCTGATTGACCCAAGGGATATCCCAGACCATATGATGTCGTGCTTAGCATATAAAGCTGGGGGAAGAAGAAGGAAGGGGGACGTTTGGAGTGATGGCATTTGTCTTCCCAAGTAACTGTTATGTGTGATGGAGCCCTGCTGTCCTAGAGATAGCTAAACACCTGCCTGCCCATGGGAAGGAGAGAATGAATTCCTTGTTTTGCTTTGCTTGTGTACATGGCTTTTGCTTTACCTATTAAACTGTCTTTATCTCAACCCACAAGTTTTCTCATCTTCGCCCTTGTGATCCTCTTGCCTGTCCTGCTGTGGAGGGAGTGAGCAAGTGGCTGGGTGGAGCTTAGCTGCTTGCCAGGATTAAACCATGACACTAAGCAAGAAATAAGAAGCACTTTACAACAGGCCAGGTGTTCGACAGCTTCAGGATAAAGACTTTCTATAATGGATGGGAGCAAAGACCTTCAGATAAAAATTGCAACATCTGCCTGGCAAACTTGGAGACGTAAAGGGAAGGTTGTTGGGTTTCGGGTTTGTTGGGGGGGGGGGGGGGGCTGTTTTTTAAATTAAGCCAGTTACTCTGCTTGAAAGACTTCTGTACAAGTGCCTTCCAGATCTGCAGTCCAGTGGCAGCTTCTGGTTTGGCAAAAGGAGAAGGGTGGGTAAACGTACGGACTTGATGGAAAGCCCAGAGAACCCACTGAGCTCCCAACGGAGATGTGAGCACAGAAGCAGCAGTCTCGTGGGGTGGCTGCAGAGGTGGTGGGAACGGGGAGTGCGCAGCAGCTGCCAGGGTCCACCAGCAAGTGTGGAGGGGGCAGTTGCACACTTCAGCAAGGATGGTAAGAATTTACCTTAGACATGTGATGTGTCTTGCTGGAGCCTGCCTTGCTCATTACAGAGCACCTGCTTCAGCTGACCACATAGCAAGCATAAGCTCTTGAGTTCAGTCTTGTACAACCGCTGCATTTTCTCATGCTCTTACACGTGTTATGCCTGCCACTCGTTAGCTGAATTATTTCTAGGATTATCTTTATAGCAAATCTCTAACATTCATCTCTCCCTTTGTTTTACTAGAGCATCTGGGAGCTTCTGTTGTGCAACTGCCTAGCAGTGGCCAGAGGCAGAGGGTTTCTGAAGGACTTGAGGATGCGTATGCAAAACTTCCCTTTTAAAAACTCAGGTCCACCCCTGTTCTCCCACCCAAGAGCCAGCTGGGACCACATTTCATCCAGCCACCCGTCACTGGGGGTTGACACAGCTGTACCCTAAAAGTCAAGACCTACAGGGCTGTGCACTAGTGCGCTCGTGGGCACCTGGCAGCTTGGTGGCCACTTGAGTTCCCCTGCTGTGGACAGGGGCAGGCAGGACCTGCCCTTTAATCCAAATCCCTTGCGTAAGCACAAGCGGCAGGGGCAGTCACAGGCAGTGGGAGTGGTTCCAGTCTGTGTTGGAGAGGTTATTGTAGCACTTTGTTTTGAAAAGGGTGAGATGAAGCTCAGCAACCTCTGCTGGTCACAAACCCTGCTGGCTATGACAGATGTGCTCTGCACTGGGTGCCTGTGGAGCTGACAGATTGGTTATCTCGCTTCCTTCTGAAAACACAGACCCTCTCTGATGATGGCAAATTCACCTGTTATGGAATATAATTATTCTTTATTCAGGACTGATAATTGATCTTGCCCTTTTGCCTTTGGAGAAAAAAAAAAGCAGATATCAACATTTTAGTGACACTCGCATTGTGACAGCTGCATCAGAAGACGTGGATGACGCTGGTTACTGCTTCTCTCATAAAGGGGAGTAATTCTCCTTAGAAGTTCTGGGTGCCCAGTGCCCTGTCCCCCAGGCCCTACAGGCCAACAGGAGCATCACACAGTGGCTCAGTGCAGGCTTCCCCGTGCCACCCTGCCCCTCGGGTGGGAGGCTCCCATTCCAGCACAAAAGCCTTGTTTGCTTAGCTCTCAGTCTCCCTGTTGAGCCTGCCAACTAGGCTGCCAGCACTGTGGGTGATTTATGAGGCAGGCACATGCCTGCAGCTGAATAGGGATTGCCAGCTCCTTGGAGAAAAGCCACATAGCTGCCACCAGCTAGGCATAACTTTTAGTCATTGGACCCAAGGTGAAAGAGTTTGCCCTGAAAGTATCCAGGACACCATCCAGTATCGTCTACTTCTTAATCTGAACAGTCAGGAAAAGTGGTTGGCAATTAAATTCTTAGATAGGTATTAGGTATTACGTCCTGTGCCACGGAGCACCTCTCACATGGGGACATGGTTGCCCCTGCTGAGTGCTGTGTTTTGTAATTCAGTTGGAAAAGACAGACCCCAGTGGAAGTCAAATCACTGGAAGTGCAATTAGTAATAAAGGCTGGGCATGAGTTATGCAAATGTCTATTGCTGGTGACATCTGAGCAGACATAATTGCGATTGGAGGTACAATTTCTGAAGTTAATCCTCCTGGTGGCTTCCAGACTGATTTGTTAAGGGATTGAGGGAGATTTTCTAAATAAACAATGCACTTGTTGAAGATTATGATAATGCCACTGTTGATCAGATGTGGGCTCCACTGGAGTTTGGATTTTGCTGGCTCCAAGTGACTTGCTGTGTTCACAGCATCCGTGATCAACAACAGGCCTGCTCTAGCATTGCTTGGCATTGCCTGGTAAAGACAAATGCAGAACAGTAATTGTGATGTTAAGCAAACATTTGGGGTGGGGGAGGGGAGTACTGTAAATACTGAAAATCTCGTTCAGTTAGGAACAACCAGGCATATTTTTCCAGGAAGAAATGCAGTTTTGTGGCTCTGCATTTCCAAACATAAATTCGTAATATCTCTTAAGATAATGCCAATACAGCTTTTAAGGGCTCTCTCAAGTGTGCAAGGCAGAAAGCATGTTAAAACTTAGTGCTTCCTATTAAAACCAGTCACGTATTCTTAATTAAGACTTAGCCATATTTCTAATTTTATCATTTCCTTATCACCCTCTCATTGTGAATATTTAATAGCAGAAGGTATTGCAAGGTCGTAGAGATCAATGGTGGCACAGCGAGGAAAAGGCAGTGGACAGTGCTAACTTCCAGGAGAGCACTGGTGGTATGCTTCACCAGATCATCAATTTGTGCTGGATGCCTTTCCTTCTACAGCATTTTCATGGGATTAAAAGTTCTGCCATAGCTTAAGCATGAGAAAATTTGCAGGACGCAAAAAACACTGGGAGCATAACCACAGTCAATTCATTAGCTCTAGTTTTGAGAAGGATTTATCTGTGGTTACCTGCATAAGTGCGGGGCCTCTTCTTCACAGAGAAAGTTGCCAGGTTTTCTTCAGTTCCATGAGGAAGAGAAGCAATTCAAGTGAAAAAGTCACTTTCTTTGCTAGCCACAACCAAAATTTTTAACCAGCATTGTGAGGTTATTTCATTTACTTTTCAACTCAAGAGGTCAAGGAGTTTTTACTGGATTGCCAGTATTGTTAGTCAGATGCAGGTTATGATAGTTTTTTCACAACTTTCTTACAAGAACAAAAGTTACTGTATCAACAGATTATTGAGCTTTTTTGTGGGCAGGCTTGTATACTTGTGAGGAATGTGGAAGTAGGTAGTGCTGGAGGCACACGTACAATATAAGGGTATGAGGAATTTGTAGCTATGCATTTGTATTATTTACCTGTACTGTGTATTTTTGGTGCTAGTGGGCATGGCCATTTAAAAAAACTGGCAATTAAAATTATAAGCAGCTAAAGGAAGGGAAAGAAATTAGATTTTCCATTCCTGAATGCATGCCAGCGTTTTACATTTAAAGTTCAAAATGTTGTTCTAGTCAAACACATAAAATATGTTCCTCGTGTCTGAATGTAAATCACGTCATTTCCTATGTGCTCAGAACTCAGTTTTTAAAATGCCACAAGAGAAGGTAATCTCTGCAAAAATAGTTCAGTTTGAGTCATTTCCTGACATTCTGGCTGAAGGTTCAGAGACTCCTGTCCTTGCTGAGGCCAAATTCATCCTGTTCCACCCAAACGCAGAGGATCATCATCAGTGAAAGTCCTAGTCTAGATAAGACCATAGATTTGATATATAGAAACTGAAGCTTGACAGATTCTGATTAGAAGTAATATACAATATTGTTAATAGTGAAGGTATCTGCATGATAATCTACCCACAGTTCAGATGGTATTGCTGTCCTTTGAGATCTTTAAATCAAGTCAGTATTTCACTTCCTAAAGGAAAAATTTAGCTCGGTTGCAAGCCATGTTACTGAGGCAGGACTCACTGGTGATGTTCTGTGGTTATATAAGGCAAAATGCTGATTAGATGATTACATGAGTCCTTTCCATCTACCAAATGTAGCAGGATCCTGTGAAAACCCATCTGGAGCTCCAGCCTGCAGTATTGCAGGTGAGAAGCCAGGAGGACAGGAGAAGTGTTGCTGCACAGTTGCCCTGTTCTTATGCTCTTCCAAGGCATCTACCACTCCCTCAGAGGGACTTGGTCCTGCCTGTGGCAACCATTTACATTCCTAACATCTCCTGAAAAGCACTGAAGGGCTGCCTGGCTAATACTTACTTTTTCTTGGTCCTGCTCAAACGTGGTTGTGAAGCCCTTGCAAGTATTTGTGGGTGTAATGGGGTGCAGCTGATCTGCCCTTGCAGAACAGGCAGATGTGAGCCTGAACTTTAAAAGCCCCTCACTGCAATTCCACCGATATTTACTCATGCAGATTTCAATTAGTAGTAATTGTTTTTGTTGATTTTGGGGGTCTTTTTTCTGGTAGAAGGTAAGTGTGAAGTGATTGATATCTGGGAAAGGAAATCAGGATTTGGCAGCGGAGTGGCATTCCATTGTCTTGACATGAAATAACAAATAGCTCGCCTCTAAATCTGTGTCTTGGGAAATGAAAGTGTAAAGCAGTGAAAGTCATTTGGAGGTCATTGAGATGCAAAGTATGTCCTTCTCCCCAGCCCTGAGTTGCTCAGCTCTCTGTGACAGCTTTGAGGAATCTCTTGGTGGCTGGGGAAGGGGAGGGCAAGCACGTACCCAGTGCCTGGCTCTTTCTCTCCCCCACTTGCTTTTGGAAGCATTGTTCTCCCAGAGTTTGCAAACACCACCTGAAAACACTAGCTGTGATTTTATATGCAAATGCAAACAGTAACTTCAGAAACCGTCCCCAGGGTTTTTGCTCTGTGAGTGACAGTAGAGACCAGGTCATGTCAAAACCAGCCCAAGCCCCTACTCTTCTGGAAGCCCCATCCTCAGCAAGGCTGCTCAGTGTTTACTCCTCTTGCTCCTCTCAGGTTTTAAAAGGCTTGACTTGTGTGCCCAGTTGTGGCCTGGCAGGGCTTCTGCAAAACCAGCAGAGTCATTGAAATGGCACCTCAGGAATTTGGTGCAGGTTCTTTGAAGTGCACTGTTATCTCCATTTAATCACACAGTAAATCTACAATAGCTCACTGATTCGTAACTTTTCAGGTATTTTGCATCTGTCTGTGTAGTGAGGGGAAGCAGCACTTTGCAATTACCTGGGCACGCAGGGGTCTGTGTGTACCAGGAGACCCTCGAAAAGATCCAGCCATGGAGAGGGTAGCCCATAGAGCAGGGTGGGATTCCTGGATTTTACAGACCCAGTTGCATTTCCATAACCCACACTGAGCAGCAGTTTGCTTGGCAAGGTGTCACCAGGGATGAGTCCAAGGCAAAGGAGTTAGTTGCTGTGAATAAGTGCCATGTTGTACTATTTGTAGGTATTGGACTGACGGCAATAACATTTGCATCCTGGATGCAAAATTAATTTGTAAACTCAAAACATTTATATAAAGCCAAAAATATTTGAGAGTGGTACTGTGACAGATAGGTAGGGACAAATGGCAAAGGGAGAATGGTTTGCTGAACTGGGAGAGGAGAGGACATGAAGGAGAACAAGGATGCTCTTCCAGCATCCTTCGTGTGCTCTCCCCTTCCAATTCTCCAAGGATACTGGAAGAGCATCCTTGTTGGTGGAAGGCAGGGAGGCAGCAAAGTAGGCATGAAAAGGGTTCAGAGGGCAGGAGAGGGCAGGGAGAAGGTGCACCAGCCACAGGGGCAGATCAGAGGGGAGGAGAGGGCTGCAGAGGGTGGACAAGGGAACCTGCAGCAGCAGAGCATCATGATGAGTGGTGTCTCCCATGCAGAAAGCTGGATGTTGTCTTGAGGAGTGGGCATGGCCTCTCGGCAGCCAAAACAGGTCCTTCTTGCTGTGTCACTGATTCAGCATCAAATAGCTGAGAAGCATCTGGGAATACAGATTTGAGGATAAAATTTCCATTTGCAAGCAGGGAAAACTCATTCTGCCCATCAGTACTACAGCAGCCTTTGCCAAAATTAGTCAAATCCAAGAATATACCCTTTGCAGGATTTGGATGATACTTATTAAGATACTGGTCATGCTCTGTGGAGGGAAGGATCATGTCTGGATGCTGTGTATGAGTAACTACGGCTTTTCACAGCCTCGCCATGCCATTGCTGCATGGTAGGATAGGAGGGCTGTTTCCTGCCTCTGCCCTCCCACTGTAACAGCAGCAGCAATTTGGGCAGCGCTGTTCACCTGTGCCAGGTCTCATAGCTGTGCCGAAAGCCTCCTGCTTTGAATATCAAAGTTTAGCCTCTGGTTGTGGCTGTGAAGGAGATAATAAATCAGGCTAGTAAAACTCACTTGACTTTGTGGCCCAGGCTGGATCCTGATGACTGTTTTTTTCAGGGAGTTTGTCTAGGAAAAGGAACTGGTCCGGTGGCTTTTCAGGATTTGCATTTTTGACTCACTGATGGGAAGCTTTTTGGTTTTCCTTTTCACTGTCACAGTCTCTCATGTTTCTCTACAGACTTGAGCCAAGTTTGTATAAAGAAATTCCAGTAAAATATTCAGGGAATAAAGGGGATACATACATCAAAGGAGTAAGGGGGTTATGTGAAATGATTTGTCCTGCCTTTCCCTGGTGACTAATCAGGATGCGTAAAAGATTCTCAGTTCTTCACACCACCTTATTTTAAAGGTGCGCTGGAAAGCTGTAGGGGGAAACTTTAAAAAGCAGAGAGTAACATTAATGGTTTCTCTAATCTGACCTAATTCAGAGTTTCCCAATTGATCAGAACAGTCTGCAAATCCATGCCATGGCACTAAGCTTCTCCGGCATTTCCTAGTCTCCCACTCTGGGATTGCAAGCACAGTGCTTTCCCCGTTTGTTTTTTCCTGTTTATTTATTTATTTTCCTTGCGGGGGGCCAGGCTCCGGCCGCTTGCCCAGGGAGACGGCCGCCGCCGTGGGCTCTTAATGAGCTTTTTGACCACTGAAGCAGCACAGCATTGCCTGGGAATCAGAAGGTATTTCTCCCTTCCCCATGTCAGATAGCAGAGCAGAGGCTGGCGGGTTAACGAAGGAGCTGGGGTGTCTGGCAGGCTGCCTAATGAGCACCGGGCAACTGGTGAGGGGGGACCCTGGTGGCGGCCAGAGCCCCAGCACCAGCCCCCAGCAGGACCCGATGCCAGTTGCTCCATTTTTTCCCATTATTGCTATATCTGGAAGCATTAGAAGGCAAAGAGCCCCAAAGGGTATGAATGTGAGGTGTTTTCCATCCAGCATTTTTGGGGGTGGTAGGTTCTGAACCAGCACAGTAATAAAGCAGAGGAGTGCTTTTTTTGTTTTAAAAATAACAAGGAAACAGATTCTTTTTAACCTTTAACCACTCCAAACAGACAATAAATCATTAGCTACTGATTAACAAAAACAGAAGGGTAACTTATTGTCCAGTAAGCAAACTCTAACTTATTGTCCAGTAAGCAAACTCTTGGAAGCGCTGAAAGGCTGGCACTGACTTCAGGATAGCTTTTCTTTTTACACATTTGCACTTATTAAAAAGACAAACAAACCAAGCTCTGCATGTTAAGCTATGCTACGCAAAGCATTTTGCTAAAAGACCAACTTTCTAAAATATATTTTTTAATGTGTACAGTGAGCTGAGCAAAAGCAGTATTTACAATATGCAATGTTATATCTGTCCCCCAAGAAAACACGTCTCCTCGTGCCAAGCGTAACAAAGTGGGTTGTGTCTCATCTGCAAGGGTTCCCAGTTTGTGTTCTCAAAATCTTGGCCATACTTAAGTCTGCTGCTGAATTGTCTCCTCAGCTCCTTCAAAAGACTCAATGGGGTGGCTAAAGCAGGCGGAATTCCTCATGGCCGAGGTTTGGGCTGGAGAGCACAGCTTTCAGTTTGAGTTCAGGGAATATCTGTGGTGTTGGAACACTCTCCCATGGTTGACCAAAGCCACTCTCCCTCTTTCCATCTGTATGAAAAGTCAAGTGGCAGTTTTTTATCTAAGAATGGAAGTTGGAAAAAAGGTGTTTCTAGTGGAAGAGGTGTTTGTGGGACCTTTGGAAGAGCCCTATTATCTTGCAGATTAACTAATAAAAGGGTGAGATCCAGGAGTCTGAGTGTCGCCACTGCTGCTGATTGACTAAACAAACATTTGCGCTTTGTAGTATTACTATTACATGTACAGTATCTAGTCTGGTTTAATTCAATGTAAGTCTACCAAAGATTGGACTATTTGCTTAAACCTCTCCAATGATTTTGCATCGTGACTTCTGAAAACAGTAGTGTCCATAATGTAAAAATATAACAGTTCAGTATTTAAGACAAGGCTTCCATTATTCATTAATCTGTATGTCTTTTCTGTTCCTGTGCATTGTTTAGACCATCTGTATCTTTAATAAGTAACTGTGTGGGTTCTTGCAGTTTAAATATTTACTTTAAAATAGTAGAGGATCCAAATGAAATTGAGATACATGAGAATATCCATGTGGAATGGGAGTAATTTGTGCAGTAGATTTGCGAACTAAAGAACAGATGTGTTTTGATGACCTCTCCTCTATCTGGTCTCCATTTATAAAACACAAGTTCACAGATTAAGCTTCTGAGGGTTTTACATGCACCTGGGAGAATCTACATGTGTTTCTTTCTGTTGAAGTTGTAGGGAGAAGTCCAAACAGTTTGTTGCTCCATACTTGGGTTTCACGAAAATCAGATTTGACATCACTAGTAAAATACCTTCACAGTGGCATTCTCTCACTGCAGCCTGAGAAAGTCACTGCAGGTGGCCAGAGGCAGTCACATGCACATCTGCAGCTTGAGGTCACTCCTCCAAGTCACCACTGAGGACAGTAGATGAGTCTCACTGTTAACTCTGCTGTAGCCAGAAAGGGAGCTCCAGTTTTTGAAAGACATCCTAGTCGACTGTCATTCCTGCAATTGCAGTCTGCGTGTGACTCTTGTCTGGACAAGGGAGAATGTCATGGGTTAGACGTGAGATTTGAGATCGTCCAGCTAAAGATCAGAACCACTCATCATCTTCATGAAATCTCAGGGAGGCAAAGTTAAGTTTCATGACATCGGGTACAATTTTAGGTGCTGCTTGCCATTATTTGAGCAACACAAATGTGGTTTGTCTTGTTTTACAGATAGGTGGGTGACTTCTCTCAGGTGTGGATCCTGAGTCAGGGTTGCTTCTTTCTTTTCTCCAAGTGACTCTGTATGCGATTATAATGAGAAAACATATGGGTCAGTACAACAAACACAATGTACTTTAATATACTGTGCACAGAAAGTTTGAAGAATCACTGCGTGATGGTGATAATACACTGCAACACTCAGGACTGCTTTTTTTTCCTTTCTTTCTGAGTTCAAGATGAATCCACGTCTTTCATAGTTTGTTTAAGGGAGACCAAGCTCTCTCTCTCTGGCACTGTTTGGTACTTCTTCCACTCACTTTTAAAGCATGTGGTCTTTGAAGTTTGAATCCCAACCTCTTTCTGGACAAGCACTAACGAAAAAGGCAGCCTTTGGGGTTAGGCAGCACAAGGTAAATTTTCAGCCCCATGAGCAGGAACTCAGTTACATGACTTACATTACCATTAATGGGTGTCATGGTAAATTCCTGTACACCACATTGCACATTTACTTACGAGTGCAGAATTGGCACAGCTAATGAAACTTGCCTTTCAGGTAGCATGGTGTTTCAGAGATGAGTCTGACAGGCAGAAAGGACTGCTAAGTACCCAGATGAAAGTTTAGCTTTTAACTCCTTGAACATGTCTCCAGAAAATAATAGTGTGAATTAATGCTGGTTAGTGTTAGCTGTTCCTACTGTTAGGGATCAGTCTTGCTCCAGTAGGATTCTATAGAGGCAAAGAACATGCCTGAAATGTATATGTGTGTGCTATCATTTAGTGTTGGCAATTCACTTTCTTCTGTGTTTTCCAGGTGCTACTTACTGTTATTTATTTTCTTTCAAATGTAGGCCAGTCCTCTGCTACTGCCAGCTTCTATAATCACAAACAAATTAAGTTCTTTTTTCTGGTTTTTGCCCCTGCTACTTTCCCAAAGATGACCCCTCCTATGGCTGAGCATCACCTGGAGATTTCCAGACTACATTACTCATGGGCATCTTATACCCATTTGTTCCTGTACTGTGTCCATTGCAATGACAGCGTCTTCTCATTTCCAAAACCCTTCCCCAGCCTTTACTTTGCTAGGCTAAACACACCAAGTCCATTTTGTCTGTTTGATAAGGCAAGTTTTCCATTGCCCTGGCTGCCATTCTGTGCATCTGCTCTAGTTCGAAGTTAGTTCTAATAAATGAAACCAAAATTGCCCACAATATTCTATCCTGTTCAGTGTCAAAACTTCCCTCATACCCATATTTGCAACAACCCACTGTTGTATTGCCTTTTTTACCTTTTAGTTACACCATCATTCATAACTGTTTTGTAGTCAAATAGGGGTTTTTTTTCTTATTTTTCATCATTTATAGGTGATGATGTCTGAGCCTGCAATAGGAATTCTTGTCATTAGATCCCAAGTTTCATATTATGTGATTAATTCTCTTTCTGGCACTCAGTTATTCAGAGTGATTCTTTTTTAAATGTACGAATCTCCAAATATCCTTTGTATCGCCACCAAACTATATTTAGTATTAACCAAAATATTAAATAAATAAAACCAGTTTCATGATTCAATTCTGAAGGAGCTCCTAACTTAGGCTGCCTCTGTTCCAGTCTTTTATTTATTTCACATTATTTCAGTTATAAAGTATTCCTTGCACTAGGTGCTAAGATGAATAGTGTGGTACTTGCCACATAAAAGAGAAAAAAGAGTACATGTCAGAAAATCTCTCTTTCCTTTCCCGGCAACATATTATTCCATTTTGGGAAAAGCCTGTTCTGTCAAATGAGCCTTTTAACATGGTCAGAAAATCACTATGTGTTTGAACTAAGTATGGTTTGAACTGCCAGTAGGTCTCCTTTCATTCACTGGAATTTTCCATTTCTTATTCATCAGCTTATGGTTCTGTGTGGTCATCTGAGCTGAAGAGATGCCAGAGATCTGCACTGCAATGAACAGTCAACATCTAGAGAACCACTTTGCAGTTTCTATGTTAAATAAAAGTAGAAAAAAAAATCAATTTACCACTGCAGCTAGTTGACTGTGAAGGAGCAGCTGCAAACTGCTGAGTCTCATCAGGTTGCAATCTTGATTAACATTAGGCAGATCCCCCCTGCTGCGAGAATAAATACCCTGCCTTTGTCAAGGCTTCCATGTAAGAAACAATAGGTTATTTCAGTGAAGCACAAGAACATAACTGTTAATCAAATCATTCCTCCAAATGAATAGAAGTAGCACCCAGAATGTAAACATTTTAATTTTGGAAGGGAAGGTCTGCCTGTCAGTTAATTTCCTATGTATTTTTTCATTTACTTTGAAAAGCTGCTCACCAACATTGCCATCATTGCATACAATAACATTTTCAGCACTGCAAATATGTATGCTTCCTGTCTTTCCAAGCTAGGCAGTGGCAAAGTCCAGGGAGTATCGGAAAAAATAAAATCTGCCTTACTATCACTCAAGAGAGGTAGTTGTATAACTACGAAACTATGGGATCATATTAGTTCTTGGTAGAGGAAATGGAAAATACTTTCCAACTGGAATTGACACCAGGAAACGTATTTTTAAAATGTTTTTTATACATTGGGATAATTACCCTTAGAAATAAATTTCTGTCTCTTTACAGATGATGAAAATAGCTTTAGGTGTTTTAACAAATTTATGTGTGTACAAGCAAAACAGAAAGAACAGGCATTTACCCCCCTACTGCTTCCTTGTTTGCTGTGCAAATAAGGGATTTCAGTACACAGTTGAGCAATATGTTTTAAAGTGAGCATACAGCAAACTACAATGTGATGCACACCCATCTTCCATTTTCATACGTTTACAACTATTTTTCATCAACACATCATAAAAATGTCTCTTGGCTTTCAGTTGTGCTGCCTGTCTGGTCAGATCTGGTGACTTCACTCCTTTGGGCTGTCCCTTTGCCCATAGAGGAATGGCAGCAAAGCCAGGGGAGTTCAGCTCATTACTTCTCTTGTACCCGTGAAGTCCTCAGATCCTGCACCAGTGGTAGATTAGGACTCCATAGCTCTCTATGAAAACTAAACATGGAAAACAGTTTTCTTACAGAATTTGCTACTTCTTCACTGAGGCTGCTATGCTGCTGTTATATGTGTGCTCTTTTTTAATAGTCATGATGTGCTTCCCCACTGGAGGAATCTGTCTCTTGAGTTTCTGCATAGCAGATATCTCCTGTCAGTCACACTGGCGTACATCTCATCAGTTATGAAATTAGTGGAGACGACGGATGTGTTTTTGGTGGAGGCACAGAGGTTTGGTGGTTGGGGTTGGATTTCCGGTGATTCTATTAGGCTTTCCTGTCTGTCAGGATCACTGATTATCCCCAGTTGTTGGTAGGTGCTGAAGTGGGGAGAAGGACAACTGCCAGCAGGGTAGTTAGCTGAGTGAGCCATTAACAGTGAACGTGTGAAGCTGAGTGTGATAATTCTAGTTTTGTGGCCCACGGTCAGCAGGGCACATTGTGATTGGGCGGGCAGGAGTTTCCTACTGCCTGGGTTAAGCCAGAGATGAGGGAAAGCCGGAGCATTTATTGCCACTCCAAAACACACTTTCTTCCCATGTTTCATGCACCACCTCTGGTGTCAGTCTGCATGCCTGGACCAAAGCAGCTGCATGAGCAAGCTCAGATTCATCCATTATTTTTGATTGTCCAGCTCCACAGGTCACTGATCTCTCCTCTCATGTGACTAGAAACCAGGGACTTCAGCCAGCTCAGCAATGGGCAGTGGTTTTGTGTGCCCTGCATCTTGTAGCTGGAACAAGCAATCTTCATCGGAGCTCCCTCTCAGTCATCAGACAGCCTTTCACTACAGCCCTTATAGGCTGTATATATATCAAGGCCATGTTGGATGGGGCTTTGAGCAATCAGGTCTGGTGGAAGGTGTCCCTGCCCATGGCGGGGGGGTTGGAACTAGATGATCTTTAAGATCACCTCCAACCCAAACCATTGACTCTGTATGACTCTATGATTCTATGAACCTGCACTCAGTTTCTGGTGGTCCTGACAGGGTACCCCCATCAGAGAAAACTTGATTTAAGCCTTTAGCCTCACTTGTGATATTACATCATTTTATGGTTTTTTGTCTTTGCGCAGAAACAATGTTAAAATTCAAGTGACTTCATTCACTTGAGGTGAAGAATTGCAAAATGAGCAGAATTTGAGTTTGCTGTGCAGAAGAAAACGCCTCTTTGAAGTGACTTGGGCCAAAGTGGTTCAGCAGTGAAAAAGACCAAAGCCACTTCTGACCATGCTGTATATCACACTGGTCATGCGTGGACTCTCTTTGAAGTCATCCATTGGGTTTTTTTCTTGCCTAGACGTTGCAGGTCAACTTAACTTCTGCTGTTTTGTTTACATATCATATTCTAGTCACTTTTGGGGGGTAGGAAGAAGTATGTTGTTGAGCTGGCTGAACCAGCATTTAAATCCCATGTGTGTATAGCACTGTATGACATGTCATTTATTTCTTGAAGCCCAACATTGGGCGACTAGGAATTCCCCATGGGCCTTCTGGAGAGAAGGTGGCCGTGGTGACTGTGGACGACTGTGACACAGCAGTGGCTGTGCGCTTTGGGAGCCTCATTGGAAACTACACCTGCGCTGCCCAGGGGACCCAGACTGGCTCAAAGAAGTAAGGATTCCCTACATTTGCATTTTCCACTCATTCTCTTCTTCCAGGGGAGAGTCAACAATATGTGATTAACCACTAAGCAAATTAAGTTGGAAAAGCAGATATGATTTAAAAAGAAAAAGTAACAAAGTTTAATTTGGTAGATGGAATTTGTCAGAGGCTACTGCAAGTGTCAGTACACTGGGTGGAATGCACAATTTTGTGTAAATACAGACATGTCCCCAAATTACTTGTAAAATGCAAAACAAAAACACCTGGAGGTCAGTGTGGATAGCCCCCAAGAAGCATCTACTCAGTATGAAAATGTAGAGGGGGGGGGGCAAATAAAATTTTAGACTTTATTAATTAAGGGAATGGCTGAAGAACTTATTATTTCCATCATTTAAGTTAAAAGTCCTGTCTTAAAGGAGGTAGAAATAAAGGAGATACAGAAAAGGCCATTGAAAATCATTAGGTATGAAAAAAACTTTCCTGTGAGGGAAGACCAAAAAAGATTACAACTATTATGTTTAAAGAGGAGATGGATAGGAAGCAACATAGCGGGGATATAAAGTAACGAGTGATAGCAGAAAGACCACTGAGATACATACATGTGCTGCTCTAAAATCCCAAGGGAAGGGGACACCATAAAAATTAGGGCTAATTCAAACTGATGAGATTATATACTTTTCACACAGTGTGGCGTCATTCACTGCAACCACTAAGTGTTATTAAGACTAAGATCTTTGGAGGATTTAAAAAGGGTTAGCACTGTATTAAGTCATTATATCAAAATCTACAGCATCTCAACTCTTGTGCTGAGGAGCATAAGCCAGCCCTTGGGCAACTGGAGTCAGAAAGAAGCGTCCTGCGGCTGCACATTTTTCCTTAATTTTTGTTTTCTTCTTCATATTGGTGACGGTTAGGGATAGGTCATTGGATTGTGTATGTGTATGACAGCTCCTAAGTTAAAAGTTATGGTGTTTCTGGAAAGTCCTTTGATTACAAGCTCTGGAAGTGCTGATGTAGCAGAGGGATGTGCATGGCAACATGGGTAGACTAAACAGCTCAAATGTGCTTATGGAAGCAGTAAGATAAAGAACAAACCAAAACAAACTATAAGCAAGAAATTATGAGCTTTTCTTTGTTTCTTCAGATCTTTGGACCTAACTGGCCCTCTCCTCCTTGGCGGTGTCCCAAACTTGCCTGAAGATTTCCCGGTGCACAACAGGCAGTTTATTGGCTGCATGAGGAACCTCTCTATTGACAGCAAGCCGATCGACATGGCTAGTTTCATCGCCAACAATGGCACTCTGCCAGGTATGAGCAACTACCACCTGAAAAGTCAACACAAGAAAGCTCTCTGCTGTATATGTGTGCGTAACAGGGGTTAGGATGTTGAAGGGGCCGGCACTGGGAGGAACCCGAGGAAGAGGCAGGAGACAGAGGAGTCTGAAACAGCCCCTGTCTCCCTGTTAGCACCCCTGAATGAGAAGCGTTTGCCCCAGGCCACATGGCAGGGGCTTGAGGTGCTGCTGGGCATTGTGCTGCCACTGTGTCACTAGCACGGCTGCATCCAGACCTCGTTTGTTTGAGCAAGGTGCAGCCCACACCTGTGCCAGGGACACATACTATAGCCCATGGCACAGCACACACTTAAAGGATTAAGCGGCACACAGGAAAGGACTGGGCTTTTTTAGACCTTCTGCATTGCTGTAAGTTTCACCCAGGAATTTACTCCTAAATGAACTTTTCCTCCTTTTTTTTTTTTAAACTGCCTTTTAAATGTCACTTTGCTCTGAAGGCCAGTGAGATTAGTTAATGAAAAAGACAACATTTTTAATGACTTTTTCATAAATTATGTTTGTTCTGTAAATCAAATTCTGCAATCCTCCAAATCTGAGACCTGCTTCATGAAGCACCCTGTTGGAGGTTCTGATTTGGTTTCCAGCCCTTGGATCCCTGATCAGCATTAGTTCTGGTGTACAAAATGTTCTCTATCATCATCAAACTGGCTCTTGCACACAAGAACGGCAAGTCTCTTCCTTCCACAATGCTGAAGGTATCTGTAAGAGCTAAATCGCAGTTCTTGGGTATGTTGCATTGATCATGGATTAATAAGGGAGTCGTAGCATATGCTTCAAATTGCTATTTTGTCTTGGAGCACTTTTTTAACAGTTATGTCTCTAATATTAGTTAAATGCAAGTTTTTATCTTATGGAAATATATATCAGGAGGCCATGAAGTGTTTTCTTTAGGAAGGATATTTTTTTTCCTCATTTGGAAACGTGTTTCCATATAGTTTAAAACAATGATGTATAGTAGTGTTATTCCACTGTATAACACTGCACATCGGCTTTCCCTGGTGAGTGTCTCAGTTAGATGACAGTAAGCTGCAAACAGTGGTGCTGAGTCACAGCACCAGTCGATCTGCCTGTCTCCAGCAGAGGATGCCAGGGGAAGAGTATAAAAACAGGACAAGCATGCAGTGATATTTCCCAAGAATTTTCTCTTAGTCCCCAGAGACTTACAGCTCAGTGACTGTATTTAATAGCCTTTGATAGATTTGTCTTTATGAATTTGATGCTTGCTCAGCTCTCGTAATGTTTTGCAATCCACATTTTGCTTTACTGACTTCAAGGATATGAAAAAAAACCCCAAACCTCCAATGGTCATGTCTTTTTTTTACATAAAAACTCAGATACAATCATTCAGAGATTTTTTGTTGTTAAGACCATGCAAAGTAACTGTGTTCCTGAATTTCAGGCTGTGCAGCGCAGAGGAACTACTGCGAAACCAACTGGTGCCAGAATGGAGGCACATGCGTCAACAAGTGGAACACATACATCTGTGAGTGCCCCGTACACTATGGGGGGAAAAACTGCGAGCAAGGTAGGATACAAAGACCTCTTCGTGTGTAGTCATGTGTGCATGTTTCATTACCCATCATTAACATCGCATAGCGCGTATGCCAAACTGTGACACTTAAGGGACAGGTAACAGAAGATTGCAATTAAGAGTGAAAGTTACCCATTATATATTTGAAATAATTTTAGAGATCACCTATATAGTAAATATGATAGCTGACATACTGTCATGAATAACTGCAGCTTTTGTTGATTTACTTACATGAGCAAAGTAGTTCCATAGAACTTGGCAGTATTTAGTAATTTGTTTATAGTAAAAATGCCTGATCCTAAGCCCCTTTAAATCAGTGGAAAGAATCCCTCTGACGTTACTGGGCTTTGACTCAAACCAGGGATGAATGTGGAGTTTTAATCACCATTTTCTTGGCAAGTAGGCACTCTTTGCTGAGTACGAGCACTTTCATTTTTATTGGGTTTTCCTTTGATTGAACACAGTGTTCATGTATGTGTAAAACCTTATAAAAGGATGAGGAAGGAGCAGCAGGTGTGTTTTATAGGACGTGAAGAACTTGCAGTTAGTTTCTTCCCAAGGAAGCAAGGAGTCATCTGCATGAGGGGTCCCATGGGGTCACTGCAGAAGTGGGCTGCGTGCTTTAAGGTGGCATCTCCATGTCTAGTGGAGGGTTGCTTATTTGGAGTCTTCTTGAAGGCTTCCAGGAAAGAAAACCTGCTTAAACTACGCATGGATTCCCTAGAAACAGAAGGCCAAATTCTGGCGTCTGATGCAGATTTGGTAGGTCTTCGTTTCTGTTATTCCCCTGTGACACTTAGCTCAGAGTAGCTCTCAGTATGATCAAGGATTTTGTTCTTTTGATGTATCTGCCCCAAACCAGACATTCTTGATTACTCTCAGCAGGGTGTGGACCCTGGAACAGCCCGTCTCCAAGCTTAGGTGCACACACCACAGTGATTTGCAAACCACTTTACCACAGTATACCTCACCCTAGACCAGATCTAGGTGGTGGCAACTGCTCTCCTCTTGCCTGAGAAGCAGCAGCTTAGGAGAGGACACATAGTTAAGTTTCTGGCTTGGAAATAGAGGTCTGCAGGGTGAGGAGCAGGGGAAACAAACAATGGAGGCTAATTCTTTTGTTCCATCTCATGCAGAGCCCAGAGCTGCTGTTACTGCCCTTAGTAAGGTATCTGTTTTCTGTAGCAGCTCCTCAAATATTTTTAGCTCCCCAGGTTTGTATGAAGATCTAATTTTTCCATGTGTCTTACATCAAGTATCTTTGTCAGTGAAGTTCTGGTGTTTTCTTCATGATAGGCTGGTCTCTGTGGTACAAACCCACACTGATGTCTCCTGAGAGAGTGCCAGGGCCCAACTCTGGTGTGACCTGTACTGGGGTAAATGGGGAGTAGTGCTATCACATGCAAAGACTATCCTTTTCTCTCTGTCTGTATCTTAGTTTTGAAATGGAATTTCAAAATTCGATCAAAGGTGTGTTTTATTCATAATTTTCTTATCCCAAACTCAAGACCAAATCATGAAGTTTGGGATTTAGAAAATCACCTCATAACTGCCCTGTAGCCATCACTGGAAACTCAATTTTAAGTTCAGGTAGTACAGGTGAGGACAATCACAGCATCCCTGTCTCACCCCACCCCCACTGTCTCCTCTGCCTCCAGTGCTGTGCATTCCTTCATGTCCCCTTTGTCATTCAGTAACCCCATGTTCTTGCTAATGCCTCAGTTTGTGGGGGTTTTTTATAGTTCGAGGGCAGCAGGATACTTGCTTCTTTGATGGTATTTGTGGGGCAAAGTATTCCTGAGGAAAAATTGCAAGCCAACAAAGAAATTAATTTTTCTGAAATGTGACCAAAGATTTCAGGAGCCTGAAGTTAAAGTCAGGAGGAATCACTGATATACAATACTCTTGGCTTTCACATTGCTCATTTGAGTGCTCAGATATGATCCTAACAGCATTAGCTGTTATTAGAGAGCTATTTTTTAAAAAGTCTTAGCTAGAATATTTGCATTCTTGTGTAGGAGTGATTGGCTGATGCATTTCTTCAATCCCATTGGCAGTGCTGAATCTGCTTCAGGCTCACAGAGTACAAAGACTTTGGCAGGTTACAAATCCAACTTTTTTGATTGCCAGCCCTTCAGAAACTCCGGGATCTGGTCTGCACTAGTGAGGATGGGGTGTTTTACCTTTAGTACCCTCCTAGGACCTGCTAACTTCCTTCTGGCAGCTGCCATCTCCCTCTGCTGACATATAGAAGGGAGATAAAATTAGGGAGAAATTAGTTTCACCTTTGTTGTAGTTTAATTCTTTTAAAAATTAAGATATTGCAATGCTGTGAAGAAGATCTAGCAGCTGTGCCTGACCCACTCTTGGATGGCTAACATCATTGTGGTAGCCTTGGACTGAACACCACAGGTTTGGACCAAAACATAAGCTGTCACATGTCCTACACCCAAACTGCAGGTGACATCCTGATGTTGTCAATGTGTTTCCCTGGCCCTCTGTCTCCACAGTGAATAGCCCTCAGGTCTTTCTGACGGCCTTTTAAATGTAGGAGTCTCTTAAAAGTGTATGTAGATACACAGGCAGCAGCTTCAAAACCCTGAGAAAAAAATTAGTTTGCATCACTGCATCGCAGATGGCAGGGAGATGCTGTGCTTGGAATCACGTGTGCTTGCCTCTGTGGTGACAGGGGTGGTCAGGTGCCATCTGCGTACATTGGCCACCAGCCCCTCCATGGAGACCCCTGGTCCCAGGCATGGGGAAGGGCTGGGGGGAGGAGGGAGATCAGAAGGGGGCTGACAGATGGGGATTTCTGTTTTACTAGCAGGCGAGGGTGCGCCCTGGCCCCAGGGAAGGGAGGGGAGTTGGGAGGAGGTGTGGGAAGGGAATGGTATTTGCAAGCATGGAAAGTCACTACTGGTGAGAAAAGGAAGAAGGTGGCTAATTGCCATGCCAGTCCAGTTCTCCCAGGAGCCGAGCCGAAAATGTTTGCAAACAGCATTCCCAGCCTCCACCAGGTGGGAAGCCTCCAAGGTTTGCATCCTGGCTCCACTCTCTAGAGGCAGGTGGACTTAAAAATCTCAGCAATAGTCTAGAGAACACTAGCAAAAAAGTTGTAAGTTGAGGTTGTTGTGAAGGTCATCAGGGTAGAGGAGGAAGGAGAGGGCTGACTATTGCACGTGTGGCACAAGAGGAAATCATCCTGCTCAACAGAAATGTCATAGTTACTTTTATGTTGATGTGGTGCAGTGTGGGCTGATGAATTGTGCCCTGGCCCAGACAGCCAGAGCTCGAGCACTGGATTCAAGTTTTGAGGAAGCTGGGGACATCTATGTCTGGTGGCAAACCATTTTAAATTGCTGTCTGGGTTTCAAAAGCAAGCTAAGCTTTGGTTGTTCCACCATATGCCCCTGCTAGCATTCACAGAGGACTGAGTGTGACTGCAAAAGATCACAGCCTAGAGCAGGAGGGAGAGTGGTTGCTCTTTGGGGCTGCCTGCGCTTACTCTGGGGTGGGGTGGCTGGGTAACCACACTTTAGAGAAGGGCAAGTCAAGTTACACCTCTGGCTTGGCTAGTGGTAGTCCACTAGTCACTGATATCTGGTTTCTCACACATAGGGAGCTGAAGGGCTTGCACTTCCCTTCAACCCCTGCACTTCCCTCCTGCCAGACTTTCCCTTTATAGAGACCAGCAAGGCAGACATACCAGAATTTGGGGTTTGGGGTTTTTCCTTCAAGAAATGCAACTTCACATCAACCTGACTCCATCTTCTGCTATGATGTCATCCCTTTTTCTAAGGACTTGCCATTTTATAGCAACATGTATGCATTTGTATATACATGATCTCTCCTACTACAAGAAAATCCAGAAGAGTCAGCAGGTATGGTAGTGTGGAACAGAAGGGGAAGGAGATTGTTAAGCCCTGTCATCTCACTGACCATCCACATGGGCTCAGCGCATGACGAGATGTAAGGCTGGGTGCCAGTCTGTGGTGGTTGTAGCCAGTCTCTAAGGCCTGCTTCCACTTGCAAAAAGCTGCCGTGAACTTCACCATCATGCCCGTGAGTGAGGGCATCAGGCAGGGGCTGACTGCAGATCCCAAAGATGCCACACATGGTAGAGGTGCCATATGAGGTGCTGCAAATAGCACAGAGCTCCCACAGCTTAGTTTGGGCTTCTCATCAGTGGGATCAACTAAACCATGGTACTATAGCTCCTGTTACCTGAGGTAACTACTTTAAAAGTCCAAAGGATGGATGTTCACCTATTTTCCATCAGCAGAGTTCCTTCCATTGAAGGCTGTCATCAGTGTCTCCCTGTAGGAGCTGTGTTCATGCAAGGTCAGAGAGGAGGGCAACTCTTCAGCTGTCACCTTGAGTTATTTAAGGCAAATGATTTAGGCAATTCCACACAAGCTTTCTCCCTGTGAAAAGGCTGCGTAGCTGAGACAGCTGAATAGTCTGGCCCTGGAGTATGTATGAATTAGTATTTCCTGTTGCCTCCCAGCCTTTTCCTCTGTGTTTAATCTGTTAATTAGAAGCAGGTAATCAAGGATATACTGAAAACATCTGAAGCAACTGTTGCCCTCATACTTCCTGCTCTGTCCATCACACTCATCAGCATAACTGTATCAGTAGAAATCCTGAGCTTACCTTTCTAGGAGCATCTCTCATCTGTGTAATGCCATAGCAGTGTGGAGGTGCTGCATTTGAGTGCAGGCACCAAGACAAGGTGCCTACCCCACAACAAGTGTAGGTTTTGAATTTACAGTGTTATCAGCTGCTTCATAGGAACTCCCCTAAAGTGGCTCTTACTCCGTAGCAGTTTAAAAATAGGTCAGTGGGAGAGGGACTAGCTACCTTGTGCCATCACCATGACGTAGCATCATTTCTCCTCTTAACCTTTGTTCTGAAGGATATCAACTCTTTCTCTCCTGTCTTTTGTTCTACAGCAATGCCTTTTCCTCAGCGTTTCAGTGGTGAAAGCATTATCATTTGGAGTGACCTTGACATTACCATCTCTGTGCCATGGTACATTGGGTTGATGTTCAGAACCCGGAAAGTCAATGGCATGTTAATGCAAGCTAATGCGGGGACTGCATCCAAGATCAACATTCAGGTAAAAATGTGGGTGCCTTTGATTAGAAAAGAATTAAGAAATTCTTCCCCATCAGTGGTTATGACCACATGAACTACATAGCTTCATCCACCCAGCTAAAAGCACATCAGTAAATACAAACGATTTCTTCAACCTTTTACAGAGATCAAAAGATCAATGCTCAAATGATCATTGTAAAATTCATATTCGTTGATTTAAGGTTATTTTTTTAAACAGAGGTAGTAGAGTGCATTAATATAGATGCAAAAAATATGTCTTGTGATTGGTTTGGGGGGGTTTTGCCAGTAGAGTAAGTTAGAGTCTGAATGTCCAAAGTTATATGAGAAGTTATTGCATGTGTTGCCTTCTTTACTGTTTGGGCTTTTTTCTCTTTTGGGTTGTCTTAGGAAACATTACTATCTTGCCCTCTGCCCCCTTCCACATCAAATACAAATACATAGCAAAAAATAGACGTGGTATTTTTTTCAACAGATACTCAACAACTATGTGCAGTTTGAAGTGTACAGTGGCCTGAGCCAGGTTGCTAGCTTGAAGATGAGCCAGTTGCGAGTCAGCGATGGGGAATGGCATCATTTATTAATAGAGCTGAAGAGTGCTAAAGATGGTAAAGACATCAAGTACCTCGCTGTCATGTCCTTGGACTATGGGATGTACCAGGTAAGGCAGCATCATAACTTTACCACTAAGCACTACAAAAATGTTTTTAGAAGAATGTAGAATAAAGGACTGTGGACAAGTACTTATGCTGTGAGCCATGTTCTGCAATGATTTGTACCTAATGAAGTTATATTTATGTTTTACACCTAGTGATAAGATACCTTATGAACAAGTCTGTAAAAAGCCACATTCAGATGTCTTGCTCCTCACTGCTTTGATGTTTTTTCTGTATTCTACTGTCAGCTACTGCTTGACTCCATCACTACAGAAAGTAGGTTGTCTGTGTCACAGAGGATGATAGTGCTTCTTATCGACTGTCCTTTTCCCCAACAGAGCACTGTGCAGATCGGAAATCAACTACCTGGACTGAAAATGAAAAGCATCATTGTGGGAGGTGTCTCTGGAGACCAAGTCTCTGTTCAACAGGGATTTTATGGCTGTATGCAGGTATAAAATGAAAAGTGTAGCAACAAACTTTGAACTTTTAAGAAAATACCCATGTGAAAATGTGGGGGGTTCTTTTTCATCTGTAGCCAAACATTTCTCTTTCCTCCATCAAAATATCTAAGAATCAAAATTTGAAGTCCACCCATTTTCCCAGGTACAAAACTGGTCTCACAGGGGAACAGCATTGGAAAAACAATCTGGGTTTGGCTCATCAGGTGATGTTTCTTTAAAATGTAGCCTCATGGGTTAATGGAAGCAGTGAAACACATAGTACTGTATTGTGAATGAAGACTCTAATTTAAAAATAATTGTCTTTTGTCACCAGGGAGTAAGAATGGGAGAGACATCTACAAATATAGCTACACTCAACATGAAACAGGCTATCAAGATCAATGTGAAGGAGGGTTGTGAAATGGATAACCCCTGTGATGCCAACCCGTGTCCCCAGCACAGCTACTGCAGTGACGACTGGGACAGCTACTCCTGCGTCTGCGACCCAGGTAACCCAGTGACCATCCCATGCACTCATCCAGGAGCTGGGTCAAATATTCATGCTCTCATCAGAAGAGCAGCATGCTTGCAAAGTGCTCCGCTTCTGATTCTTCCTCTTCCAACCAGTATTATCTTTCTCAGTCTTACTGTAGCACCCTTGAAACTGCAGTCATTGACTAAGGATCATTTTTTTCTAGGCAACGTATCAACCAAACAGAAAGACAGTCTCTGGTCCAAAGGGCTCTTCCTGTGTACCTCCCATTTTCTTTTTTGTCTGTTTTCTTTTTCTTTTTCTTTCCCAACCTTTTCTGCTGGTGAATTTCAGTCTCACACCCTGCATCCTAATCAGGATACTTTGAATGTTTGCTCTGTTTTGGTGCGTGTAGCCAGCACATGCTGTCAGCACCAAGCACAGTCACCTCCCATACACACAGGGAGAGAATACAGAAGTATTTGTAACACATGCCCTGAATATAAAACTGCGAACCAACGGCACAAGGGTGCCTCAAGCATGTTAACAGACTGTCAAAAAGAACAGCCCACTATCTTTTTTGCTGAGAGGGAAAAGAGTACCTTCTTTCTGGCAGTATCTCAGGGGCAATCCACTGATTATTGAAGATTTGTTATTAGTGTATAACCTTAAAAAAGATGGTCTTTTGGAGACATGCAAATCATAAATTACAATGGTTGCTGTAATTTTATGACCTTGTCTCCCCAGGGTACTTTGGAAGAGACTGTGTTGATGTATGTAACTTGAACCCATGTGAGCATGTCTCCACATGCGTGCACAAACCTAGCTCATCCCATGGCTACACCTGTGAATGTGGACAAAGCTACTATGGACAGTACTGTGAGAGCAAGTAAGAAAATTATTTTTGTTCTTGGTTTCTTGATCCTTCCAGGTAGCTCTTCTCCCATGGCAGCAGTCCTCCCACTTCCTTTTCTGCTTCAGTTAGCTTTCCTGTTAAAATTTGAGTGTTCATAGTGGGTGGTATTTGCAGGCTCCCTGCCCTTTGACGTTACTAAACTCTCTTCCCAGAAACCAGGCAAACTTCCATATACTCAGGGGCCACTTTTCTTCATCAGCAGCTCAGGGTCTCAACCACGTTAACACAGCACTGCATCTGACCTGTACCTTGTGGTGCCTTGGCCTGAGTTTGCTCTGCATCTCTCCTTCAGCTCCCCCAGCATGCACACAGAGTGATGTACCCCATTAGGTGGCCTGTGACCAGAAAAAATGTCTTTGCAGTTTGGGTCCAGTCCCTGGGCTGGAAAAAAGCCATCTCTTCTGGACAGTCTGGGAGGCCTATGTCCTGTTGCTGTGTGGGAGAAATGTGCCGATTCCCTCACCACTGGCTTCTTGGTCTCAGATAAGCATTCAGCAAACAGCCTTATCCCACAGACAGCGCTTTGAATTACTATAATATGGGCCATTCATGATGTGCAAGTGAAGTGCATTTGTCTGCCTGTTTAGGAATAGCTCATGTGATGTTTCCATCCCTTTGAAAACTACAAGTATCTTCCTCTGCCTTTTGTTGTGTGGGCTTGCAAATGTTGGCCATGCTGTTGACAGATTCATCTTTCATTCCTCTGGATTAGCGACACAGAGACGTTGTCCCTTGTCATTATCTGCTGACATCATGTCAAGTGCAGCATTGTGGTTTTCCATATTATAAAACATAGAATTACAAACCTGGCAATTACCATGAACAAAATGCTGTGTGGTCTTTGAAACAGACGGCAAACAGCTTTGCTTTCCTAAAATGAGCAGCAGGGAGGGGATTCCTTGTGTGTTTTGCTGATCACAGACTCAGCAGTGTCATCCTTCAGGCTACTGCTTGATGAAGACTTCCAGCTAGCAGAGACCCTTGTCACTGCCCCTTCCCATCACTCTCCTTGCCAGCACTAGTGTTGAGGCATGTGTGGGACAAACCTGCTCAGAAGCTCAACCAGAAGAAACAGAACCAACAAAAATTAGGGTTATCCTTCAGCAGCGTTGGCGTTTGGATTGCTGAACAGCCTCCAAAGAGCTGTGCTGCTCCATTCATAGTCTGAATCATAGTCTTTGATTCATAGTCTGTATCAAAGCTGCCACTTTTCCCTCTTCCATGTCGCCAGCCACATGTCCTCCTCTTCCCCCGCTGTGGCAGACCAGGGCTTTTCAGACCCTGTGGTGAGCTGGCTGCAAAAGCCAGATTGGCTGAAAGTAGTGACTTTTCTTTGTAGGGTAAGCTTGCAGCCAGCTTTTCACCTGAGCTGGTGTCCCCGCAGGTTGGAGAAGCACTGCTGCCCACAGCACAGCTGGGACAGGAACCCATACGGATGGGGGGTGGGATATAAAGTGTTGAGGAGCTGTACCCCAAGGCTGTTTGTGGCAGTAGGTAAACCAGGGCACAGGCTCAGCACTGTCTGCAGTTGCCCGAGCTGTTGAAGTGTTAGCACGGCCCAACACAGGCTGTCCAGCCTGCCCCAGCCTGCGCTTTCCTCAGCAGGGGCTGGGGCTGGTGGGACTGGGACCATTTCCACTAGGCAGTGTGGGGCCCATCACCCTCTTCCAGAGGAAGGAGCGCTTTATTTGCTCATACAGATACATACACCTTTTAAAGACAAGTCAGTCTTGAAAACATTTAGAGAAGCATTCTCTCTAGGGTTTTGTAGCACTGATATTCTTTATTTTCTTTTATTATAATGTATATATATTTATATATGTATTGTTGGCTGCTGCAGTGAGATACATTACACTCTATAAGCTGATGGAGTTGAGTGCAGATTTGGCCCAAAGCTCTTTTGTCCCATCTTTTAAGAGGAAGCTTAAAAGAACTTTCTTTCCATTTGATTTTCTTTTATAGGGTCGACCTGCCTTGTCCCAGAGGCTGGTGGGGAAATCCCATCTGTGGCCCATGTAATTGTGAGACTAGTAAAGGATTTGATTCTGACTGCAATAAGACCAATGGAGAATGCCACTGCAAGGTAAGCAAAAGAAACCAGTCTTAAGTCAAAATTTCTTTCGTTTAAAAAGTAACTGTGAGTATCTGAGACAAAGTACACACAGTTGTGCTTTGTATCATAGATACATGTGCTCGGTGTAGTTAAGTCTTTACCTAAAATATTTTGCTGGCACTGCCCTTCACAAAATCATACTGTGCAGCTCTTATCTTATTTGCATTTGGAAAGTAAAACTGAGAGGATGAAAGCCTGGCTCTGATCTCTCTGAAGTGCAGCCTGGTTTATCAGGGGAGATCAGACCAGGCTGCAGAGGAGGGCCACTGGTTTGTGTATCACAAGTGAGTAATAGCCATGAAACAGCTCAGGCTAGCTAGGTGAAGCTCTCCCTTGTGCAATGGCCAGCAAAAGGCCAAGCAGCTGGAGAGAGGTAAATAATAGAAAGGCTAAATGCTTTCCTCAGTGCCAGCTCTGTGGAGTTTAAGAGGAATTTGCTGTGGACAGATGGAGGACACGGGAGGGGACGTGCCTCCCTCCTGAAGTTTTTACAAAGGACTTCTCACAATAGGTTTTACAATACATTTGAATGACCTCAGAGGAGCTGGGCCTGTGCAGACTCGCGGCACTGAATCTGGCCCCATACTCCCTTCTGAAATGCCAGCAGGACACACAGCAACTGTTGCATTAAATCAAGTCAGCGGGGTGCCAGCACCATGCTCTTGTGTAATCGCATAACGCCTCAGATCAAAAGCATTTACAGATGTGATTTGAATACGTGATCATTGGTTGCTCTCCACCCTGTACATGAAAAGCAAACAGACAGTGCAGGAAGTTTCCTTACTGGCTTGTTCATGCCATACAAGAGTAGAATTACAAAGCAGAGGAAACTAAAAATCCTCCAAGAATGCATTTGCTGGGCACTGGCAGCAAGTACACGAGGGGTAACGTGGGCCCTCCGCCCCCACTGCAAATGGTGGTCCAAACCCTGGGTCTCTGTGGCACGGGGCAGCCCAGCCATCCCCCCCAGTGCCCAGCTCTGCCTCTGCGCATTGCCTGGGCTAACAGCACACTTCCCATAGCTATTACATTTTCTGTTAATAATAATACTGTTATTATGCCGTGCTTTTCAAAATCAGCCCTTTCATGATGCTCATGCTGCTAGTGCAGGATTTCAGAAATGCAAGCAATCTGGAATATAAGTCAAATGCCTTGTCTCTATCGTTTTGCTTTTTCTAGGCAAATTACTACAGACCCCGGAGCAGTGACACCTGCTACCCCTGCGACTGCTTCCCATCCGGCTCCCACACACGCACCTGTGACATGGAGACAGGACAGTGTCCTTGCAAACCTGGCGTCATAGGGCGGCAGTGCAACCGCTGCGATAACCCATTTGCTGAAGTTACCGTGAAGGGCTGTGAAGGTACCTCCTGTCCAGCAAGCACTGCTGATCAGGCGGGCTGTAGTCTCAGGATCAGAGCCCCTAGCAGCAGGCAGATGGGGAGTGCACAGCGGGGGGCATGCAGCTGCATCCTGGGGCACACGGGAGCCCGGTGGGGTGGCTCCAGCAGGGGCAATGGGAGCTGCAGCAGCCTAAACATGCACCCCTCCTCCTAAGTCTGTGCCAGTATGACTCATGGTGGCTGGGGAAAAAATAAAAAAGCTCCTGTTTCTTTAATTTTCATCAAATGGAAATATGGCAAGCTTAGAGGGGAGAGCAAAGCTAATTCAAATTTTACTTGAAACCTGAGTTCATCTGGTAGTGCGGCATTGTATTGCTGTGCTGCAGCTGCAGCTGGAGGCTGGCAAGAGCCCTCTCACCTTCTGCCCACAGAGGCTGTGCCATGTGCCTAGTGACCTGTGCCTTTCTTCCCCGTCTTGCCCATTTTGCCTTTCCTCTCACCCACCCACCCTCCTCCTGGGATCAGCACAAAGCTGCTGCTACAGCCATGTCGCCCGAGTGTGGGTGAAGCAAAGGAGAAACATTTTCCCGCAATAAAGGAGCTGCCAGAGATAGGCAGAGCCAAAATCCAGAGTCCCATAATCATCCTGAGCTCTCCTCTGCCTGTACCTGTCTGCCCGCACTGCTGGTTAAGGAGCAGCTGATGGGTTACAGCTTAGAAGGCACTCCAGAGGACAGGTATCCTGACAGAGCTTGGGAATTACAGGAAGGTCCTTTAGGCAAGTTGAAATATCTCCTTGTGATTTTTATCTTGTCAGAAAAAATTGCATGATTTCTTTTTCTCCTTTCAGTAATTTACAATGGTTGTCCCAAAGCTTTTGAGGCTGGTATTTGGTGGCCACAGACCAAGTTTGGCCAGCCAGCTGCTGTGCCATGTCCTAAGGGGTCAGTGGGTAAGTTCCCTGGGTAAAACATTAATTACTTTATCTACATGCCTGTCTGAGGGGAAAAATAAGAGAAAAGAATGTGTACATAGGGAATGGCATTAATTCATTGGGTCTAGAGATTACAGCATAGCTCATGCATATCACAAGCAGAAAAGTTTAACTAGCTGAAACTCAAGAACTGTTAAAATACATTTGGAATAGTAGCAATAATTAAATACAAAAGTGCAGCAGATAAACACATATAAAGAACAGATATTCTGTATCTGTATTAAAAGCACAGTCCAGTGTTCTATTTTCTGTTTGTCAAGCAATTCTTACACATGTAATTTCTAGTTTCTAGTGATTTGTACCTCTTCTTTAGTGATACAGCTCCTCTGGGCAAAGATGAAACAAGGAAAATCATTTACCTGATAATTGCTTTACTAGCGTTGCAGGCTAATAAAGTTCAGAGTTACAACAGAACTCTCATTTTTCCACCCAATATCTTTGCTCTAACCCATAAGTCAGAGAGCTGAAAAACACATTTTATAAAGCACAAGAGCTATGCTGTTTTGTACAGCAAGCAAATGACAACCTGCTGTTTCATGCATGTCCCTGAAAACATTTATCAGATTTTTGAAAACAGAGTTCACAATCTCTTCTGAAGGTTGTTCTGCAGGAAGTGAAACCTCTGTTTCATTTCTGGGCCTGGTAACTCTCTGCTGTGAGTGCTCCTCAGGCTCAATGAGTTATAAATGGTTATGTGACTTCCCCAAATATTACTGAGGGGAGGTCATTGCCTGTAGGTGTGCAGAAGATTTGTGGTCAACCAAGCTCCTGTTCTGAGGGTTTGAGGAGGTAGAATTGATATTTTTTTTTAAGTGAAGAATATTTATATTATTAAACAGTATAAAGTTGAATTAAAATAAGGTTTCTGCACTGTTCTTGTGGTTGACCCAAGTGTTCTTTCTAGCAAATAGGCCAAAAGGCAAGGGTACTCACTGGAATTGCACATTTTAAGTGAATTTTCAGAACATTCAAAAAAAGTAAGCTTTACAATAATGAATATTCATACTAAGAACCTGAGGCTTAATTGTATTCACCTAATCATGGAAGAGAAGTAATATCATTCAATATCGTTAAATTAATTATAATTCTTATTTAGATATTCATCATTAAATGGCTTAGACACATGCAATATGTTATGTGCAAGTTAACTAACATGATGTAAATTTTGCATTTGATAACTTGCAATTCACTGTGAAGGATCCACAGCTAAGAATCACATTTTAAAATTATTTGACAAATAGTACAAAATAATAGGCTAAATTAAACAGTAAGCTACTCATAGACCATTCACAAGTGGCAAAAGGCAATTATACATGTTGGCTGAACTGTTTACCACATGCAGCATGCAAAGGTGCTAGCATGTTTTGACATGAAGACAACGTTTTCCGGGACATCTTCCTATATAGGCTGTTGCACAGAAATCTGAGCAGGGATGTTTTCAGAAACATTTAGGAAGTATACAGTCTTTCTTATATTTGGTATAGATAAGTCACTGAATTCATTTGAGAACATTAAGGCAGTGAGGCTAAGAGCGATTGGGCATATCTTGAAGTTTGTGTAACTCTTCTCTAAAGCCTGAGGAAAATGATTCATGAAGATTAGTAATCTTTAACTTTTCTCTCTTGCATAGCTCTAAGAAGCTTGAAAATGTAGGAAATCTGAAAGTCTAGGATATTTGAAATCTATGAACATTTACCCAGCACAATTCAGAACATTATTTACCATTAACACTTTGTTTCCTTCAGGAAATGCAGTTCGCCATTGTAACATTGAGAAGGGCTGGCTGCCACCTGAGCTTTTCAACTGCACCACTAGCACTTTTGTTGATCTAAAAATCATGGTAAGCTGTGTTATCTCATTTTTGCCTTTATTTTGTAAATGATCATCAATTCAGACTCCAGTTTGATATCCCTGCACTCCATCTTTTGACTGAGTCCTTGAACCCCCTCATTTCCCATCAGGACCCTTGTGCTTTTCTGGCGCTCAGTTACATTTTCCATTGAGCTCTCCTGTCAACCCTTTCTCAAGAGAAACACCATTTTGATCAAACAACTCCCTTATGCCAAAATCTCTAAATGATGATTGTATTTGTAACTAAGAATGAAAAAAAAAAAAAAGATACATCATTGGGGTTTTTCTTCCTTCTTGCCTCTGATTCAGAATGAGGAGTTACACCACAATGAGACCAAGCTGGATGGAGACAAAACCATACGGATTGTGAGAGTGCTGCAGAATGCCACCAAACACACACACATCTTATATGGCAACGATGTGAGGACAGCTTACCAGATGATGATCCGGGTCCTTCAATATGAGAGCCAGCAGCAAGGGTTTGACTTGGCAGCCACGAGGGACATGGAATTCAATGAAGTAAGAGAGATACTATATACTGTGCTGAGCCTTTACAGTTCCCCTTAAAAGTTTTATGGCAATGGATAATTAAATTTGTTATTGACCAAGATGGAGCGAATATCATGTAATTGCTTAATCCGTTTCACAAATGAGTCAGTCTTCTCAACTTAGAATCAAAGTTGGTTATGCATGTGTGTATGCACACATATGTGTGTGTAATACAAATGCCACAGAAGGTGCTATTACAATAAATATAATCATAGTAATAACAACCAAAAGCAAAATTCCCCAAATGAAAAAATAATCAGGCTGATGTGTTATTCATGGGTAAAATAGTTTTGTATACCATATTCAGTTTTGTTGGAAAACCTGCCTAATGTGATCATTTTCATTTAAATGTGCAGTGAACTAGCTCTGAGCCAGTTACTGACTCTGAAGGTTTCTTATAATTCAGTTTGGAAACACCTGAGTCATATTTATTAAAGAGTTGGTACACTGAAAGATACTCCATGCTGTATTGATATTTTAAGTGATGCAGGCACATACAAAAACACGTGCCAGAAGGCTTCTGCTAGTCAGAGCATTCATGAAAGACCCAGTTATTACCAGAGACCTGACTAGGTCTAGAGAGCAAGCTGTCTGGGGAGAGAGAGCTTCCTGTCTGGGGGAAACACATGGTTGTGGTGAAAAAATCTTAGATGTGGAGGAAGTTGGGAGTTTTCTGTGGTCTGAAGATGTGAACATTGGATGACTGATGTCAGGCTCGTAGAGCTCTCCTCATTGCCATGTGTGCTGCAGGGTACTGCTCTCCACTCTTAGTTGTATTTCCAAGATCCTAAGTATGGCACAGCATGGAGTTCAGGCTAAAACATCCTGCTGGACCTGTGCTAGCAGAGCCCAGAGCTTGGGCACCAGCGTAGGGATGCTGGAACAACCCTCTGTGGGCCAAGACTGGACTCTGTGCTGTCCAAAGGTGGTCTGGCTCCCTTTGAAGGTGTGCTACACCCAGCTTGCTGCTCACAGTACTTTGGGAGGACCAGCCAGGTCAGGCAGACTTTGGGGTGAACGTGGACACCCTGTGCAAGGCCATACTGCACTAGGAGAGGAATTCCCTGGGGAGGTGGGAGCAGGAAGAAATGTGGCTGAGAAAATTCCTGGGTGTCTTGGGCTGTACAGTCAACAAAGAGCGGAGAACTTCTGAAATGTATAACTTTTCAGATGCACCAGATTTTAAGAGATTCGGTGTTTCATTTCCTAAGGAGACACTGTGCTGACAAACTTGTACCTACAGGCTGTGGAGTGAGTGAATTCCCTCATTCAGATCTTGAGAAGGAACTTTGTTTTTAGCATGTTTTGTTAAGTAAAAATAAGAACAATAAGCAAAAAAAATTTGGTTTGGAAACACCTACTTTAATTTATTATGCTCCACACTTGGTACTGAAACTCATATAGATGATATTTTCAAGAACTCCCTAAATATTTCTCAGATGGGTCAGGAATTTGAAAACAAATCAGTAAAGCTCATGAGAAAAAGGAGGTAACATCCTAGGCTGAGGGAGCACAAGGGTGGAAGGAATTATTTATTTTTTTATAGTCTCAGGTAGTAGCCTGAAAAATAGGTAATAAAACAACATAAATAACATTCACAAACACCAAGGAGGCCTGATACCAAGTACAGCATGTGTCTCCTACATTTCTGGGGAACCACGTAGTCCTTCTCACCCTAGATAAAGGTAGTCATACTGGCAGCCTCTTTTATCTCAGATACACGCTTGCAACCTCAGATAATCCTTAGAGAATATACCATCTTCCCCATCTGCTTCTAAATAAAGCCTAAATATTTGCCTTGGCTATTTCAGAGCTTGAGGTGATTAATTCCTACCATCATTTATGCAAATTTTACCTTACTTACAAATTATGCTTTGACACAACAGTGTAGTTCATAAGTACACCAAGATTAAAAACTTCTTAGCACCTTTCCCATTTAAGCTGTTTAACGCTCTCTTTGGGGGTCTTCTTCCATTCAGCCTGAGGGTCCATTTGCACATTCTTGTAAGGCAGAGGGCCAGGTCCTCAGCTAGATCTTCCTTTTTAACACCATTTGTAAGCAACATAAAAATGGGGGGAGGACAACATGATTTAAGTTTTCTTATGTATTTTCAAGTTTGTATACGCAAGCTAATATTTGCTCTTGTCATTCTTCACCATGTAATTCGTTCTAATTATCCAGGAATCAACAAAGTAAAAAAAAAAAAAAAAAAAAGAGAAAGCAATATTGCTATCTATGGCTTTCTTTTGATTTTTAACATATCACATTATTTTGATTTCTCTGGGGGAGTTCTTCAGTGTAAGTACCAAGCACTTCGCTTTTCTTGTCTCTCATCTCTCCAAGACAAAGAAAACATAGTTAGGTTTTCCTTCTGCTTTTTCTTGCTAGGTTTCCTATCATAAAGAGGAAAGAAAGTAGGCAGTTCTTTTGCAGCCTCCAATTTTGGCTTACTTTGCTCATAAAAAGTTTGGAGGGATTTGCTTTATGTAACAAAAAAACCTCAGGGTGAGTAACTGATGTGCATATTTTCATACGGCTGCAGTAGAACATGCCTGCATTAACATATTTCATTATACACTCACCTGAGGCAGTAATGCCAATCATTTTCAATATTCCTCACTTGAAACCCAGCACTTTGTTTGCTTCATAATTTAGGCTTGTACTTTGTTTCTCAGAATATTATCAAAGTGGGTAGTGCTCTACTGGACCCCAGCAATAAGGAGCACTGGGAGCAAATTCAGCGAACGGAGGGTGGCACTGCTCATCTGCTCAGGCACTATGAGGAATATTTCAACAACGTGGCCCAGAACATGAAGAAAACCTACCTGAGACCTTTTGTCATTGTTGCCACTAACATGAGTGAGTATCTGTGTTGAAAGCTGCCATTTTGCATTAGAGCTTTAAAAATGTGCTGGATAGAGGTGCTAGCTATTTGTTTTAGTAGTACCCACTGAGAAACAATATACTTGGATTTTCTAATCTGATCAGTTCATTCATTTCAAGTCCATTGAGACTTGATCCATATCTCTCAGTTACCATGGGGGCCTCCTGGGAGATGTCTGATCTGTTTTCCCTCTGGACCATGACACTGCTCCATGTGGCACTTTGTGGAAGCCACAGTAGTGTACAGATGGTCAGAAGGATAAAGTTTGCAAGTAAATGTAATGTGTTTTGAGACCACTTAGTACAGTTGAACATAGTAGATCCCATTTTAGAAAGAATCACACCACCACCACTTGAAGAATTACTGCAGTACAAAAAAATCCCTGCTATTGATCGTATAACTCTGATATTCAGAATTTTCAGTATTTTCTCAGAATCAGCACCCAAGCCTTCAAATGCCCTTCCAGCCGTACAAAAACCCATCATCATAGCAAAATCCTTGGGGTCCAAAATATCCTTAGAATCATAGAATCATTTAGGTTGGAAAGGATCTTTAAGATCATCAAGTCCAACCATTAACCTAACACTGCCAAGTCCACCACTAAACCATGTCCCTAAGCACCGAGTC
>JANZLQ010000005.1:16915810-16933804 GCA_026212715.1 Elanus axillaris | reverse complement strand
CGTCCAGATCATTGATGAAGATATTAAACAGAACTGGCCCTAATACTGAGCCCTGGGGAACACCACTTGTGACAGGGTGTGTGTCTAAACTGAGGAGGAAACACCAGATGTACCAAGACACCTTCCCCACCTTTCACAGTAAATGCCTCCTCTGTACAGCAAATAGCAGCTCCTGCACTTGCAGGACCATGATGTACTTCACAGATGTCCCTGCGGTACACGTGCAAGTGAGGCACAGCAACCACAGCCTGGTCGGCATCTTTCCCCCTTTTTTCCCCTGCCCTCTCATTTTCTCCCCAGGTACCAACAGTTTGAGCTGATCTGGTGCTGGTGATAGTCTTGCTCTGAATGAGAGGTGAGACTGAGTTGGGTAACCTTCCGAGGTCCCTCCCAAGCAGCGTGCTGTTTTTTCTTTCAGAGGTGGTCTAAATTGTTATCAGCCTGAACTTGTATTTAGCTTTTCAAGCTTCTGCTTTAATTTCAGACCTGAAGAAGGGCTCATGTGCCAAAAATCTTACTTTCCCAATTACACACATTGGTGTAAGAAGTTGATTTCCCTTTGCCTACAAACCTTGTCCTGAGAGTGCTTCCTGTCCACAGTCACAGGGGCATAAAAAGCAAAGGCATGAGACAGCCAAGTTACAAAGTTATGAAGTTCTGCATCAACTCCAGGGGGGGAGGATTATTGTTGAACTAAGCTAAACTGAAATACTTTGATTTCTGTTTAATAAAACAAAACAAAATACTTCCTTTTGATTCAGGACTATCAGAATCAAAGTACTTCTGTCTTCACACACAGAAAAAAAGTATGCTCAGTATTTTAACCGAACTGAGATGAAAACAAATCCAGAATTTCTTACAGGTTGTAAATCCTGGTTTTTTTCAACCAGTTCTTCCTGAGTAAAAAGGCATGAACTTGGGAAGGATGAGGCAACTTTGGGCTGAAAGGGGTCTGTTTTCTTCTGAACAGTTTCTCCAGGTGAACATGGCATTAATGGAGTTTCCTAATGGCTCATCTGGGAGTTATTTAGAGACTAGTAAAGGAATGGGAGTTTGCAGATCTTAACTTGGATATTTCTTCATATAGAAACTTGCAGTGGATCACAGCTTTCGGTGTAGGGTTACCCCCAGGACTTCCAGCTTCTCACTTTTATTAGAACTTCTAAATTGGCACTCACTGAGTTCTCTTAAATGGGAAAGTTCAAGCCAACTCAGCTGCTTTTAAATATTTTGGCAGTTAAACAACAGGCAGAGCTGATGAGGTGAGCCAGAGAGAAACTGCTAGTGTAGAGGAAGGATAACTGGAGGACTAAGGAGTAGTCTCAGGTAAAATCCAGGTTATTTTTTTTGCTTAGCTATCCAGGTTATTTTCTTTCCTTAGCTGACTTTACAATTTAACAGATGTAGAACTACGAAGCAGCAGATTTAGCCTTCCCAACAAGAAACAAGTCTGAAATTGGAACATGTCACTTCTATATTTTCAATGTTTGCAGTAGTGTTTTCATAGCATGAGATACTGTCTTGTGAATTCCTTTCCACTGCAAAATAAATTTATAATTTGATAAATGTAACATAATGCTGGCATGTGAGCTTTTAGTTGTCATTTAAGGTATTGATTGAGAGAAATTAAATTTGACTTTGTCTTTTGGGGTTTAAATGTCTTCTCTGCATCGTGCAGGTATTTTAACATTTCAGTCATGTTTCCTTTTGTCACAATATCGTATTTGAAAGCATTTAAGTTAATTTTATGGGAAACTTTTTTTCCCCCAGTTATTGCTGTTGACATCTTTGACAAGTCTAATTTCACGGGAGCTAGAATACCACGATTTCATGAGATTAAAGAAGATTATCCAAAAGATCTGGAGTCATCTGTTGTCTTCCCTGATACTTTGTTCAGACCTTCAGACAGGAAAGGTAAAACCCTTCTGCTGCTGTTCAGAGGGCAATTTTGACTAGCTCCCAAGGAGCATGAGTAATCCTCTGAAGCGGAGCGGTACTAGTCTGAGAGCGGGGCGACCATCTACACAAGCGAATATTATTTAGGGATGGAGCAGCTGTGCATACTTCTGAGGCATTTTGCCTGCCGGCAGTGACAGGAGCTTGGAGGGCTGCGTAACTGGCTGTACCTGTCTGTCAGGTCTCGCTTGAGGCCCCTCGAACCTCCCCATCAAGTCGAGAGAAATGATCTGCCTCTGTTCCCACCAGCATAGGATGGGGCAGCTGCCTGGAGCCTGCAGCCCTGCAGCCACCTTCCCTGGTCCCTGCACAGATGGAGGGAGGCAGTGTGAGAGATGGAGGGTCCAAATCTGGGAGTAGAGCTGTGTTATCAGAACTAGACAGTAAATAAAAAATCTTGAGCTGCACAGGGACATGGGTGAGGAGGGAGAATACTTGGGGAAATACTTGCTTCCCAGCATCTCTGAAGAGATTGCTGAGAGGAACCACAAGTTACCATGGGCAAGGGAAGAGAGAGAGGGTAACCCAAAGTGCAATAATTATACAGATACCATGGCTGAATATCCTCCGAATGGGGAAGTAGTAACAGTTGTGAAAATAACACATAATAATTAATAAGCTAATACAGCTTTATGACTTTCTCCTCAGAAACAGGGCACCTGCTTGTATGATTTGTATCTTTTCTGTAAGAAAAAAGGGAATGTGAATTTTAAGAGGTACTGCCAAAACTGAAAGTTCATTATATGACACAATTAGCAGGGAGAAATCCCATGTGACCAGTTGGTGTATTCATAACACTAGCTTTGCCATATACAAAGGCACATGCAATTTAATAGCATACATATTGTTTTAATGTTCTTCTTAAATCATGCACAGAGTACTTAAATATTTATGGATCTTCTAGCTTAGAAATGGCTTATTTTCTAGCTAGACTGGTTATTCATGGTTTAGAGGTTATTTGATTATCGGCTGTATAACTATGAAATATGCTAAAATTTTATGGAAAATATCAAATATAACATTAGTGTTATAAGCCTAGAGTTAAACCAACAGTAACATTTCTGTATCTTTGCAAAGCAAAATTAACAATTTAAATGGTAGCTCCGAAGTCATGTGGAAATAATGTAATATTTGTGTTAATTCCATAGCAGTGCCTACAATGAAGCCTTCAAATCAAAAATTATCCTCTAAAGTGAACAGTTATGCACTAAGCCCTGAGAGTGCTTTTGCAAAGAGAAGGAAACGACACCCAGATGACTCAACACATCATACTGTTGCCATGGTCATTATATACCGATCCCTGGGACACCTCCTGCCTGAAAACTATGATCCTGACCGAAGGAGCTTGAGGTAAACTTCAGATCTGTTTGTGAATTGTGCAGATCTTCTTCCACTTGCTCTGAGTGTGCAGGGGAGACAGAGCTGCTTTTATACTGACCAAATGTTATCTGCGCTGCAGTTGTCACCGCAGTACTGTCTCTTGTCCTTCTCTTGCACACTGTGGGAGAATAACCATGTCAGTAGTGCCAGAAGCTTTTGGGAACACAGCTGTGTGGAAGACGGATTCTTTCTGAGTGGAAGTGACTAGAAATCTTTTATTTTCAGAACCTACCAAATCAGTGCTTTGCATTTTAATGTTCAGATCACTGTGCAATTTTTCTCCTTCTGCAGATTGCCAAATCGCCCTATTATTAATACACCTGTAGTGAGCACAGCCATTCACACTGACGGGGAGCTTCCTCCTAACTTGGTGGAAAAGCCCATCATAGTGGAGTACGCCATGCTGGAAACAGAGGAGAGAACAAAGCCTGTCTGTGTCTTCTGGAATCATTCCATCATGTATGTCTCCTGCTTGCTTTCGGGCTGTGCATGGCAACTGTCTCAGTAGCAGAGAAGTTCTGTCCAGGAAGATAATTCTGGAGGAAAATCCTTTTTGCTCGGTTTATTCAACTGGCAACTGATTTCTGGTGGAATAGAGCCATGCAGTCATTTCCCACCAACCTTAGTAAAATGAAAATAATCATCATAACTCCTCAAATGAAGGATTAGCCATGTGGTTTTTAATAAACACAATGCCATCATGTCTTTCTGCAGGGTTCAGTTTCACCCAGCAATAACAAATCCCATAATTGCCTTGTATTCGCTCCTGGTTTTTGCCCACAGATGTGTATCTGGACACCAGTGCCTGAATTCATGACTCGTCTGAGGTCCCTAACTCAGGACTCTCATTGCCCCAGGCTCTCTTTTTAGGATGGCATCTCCAGATGATTCAGTTCTTACATGGACTGAATCTTCTCCTGTTACAGTGACTATGGAGAGAGTACATGGCAAGCAGGCACCCACCCTTGATGCCAGGGCCAGTGTAAAAAATTACAAACTCAAGTCTTCATGTTGGTATAAAGGAGGCCTCAGGTTTTGCTGATAAAACTATATGAGTAAAGATTATAAATTTTTGAATCTCAAATTTTTAAATCAAAAGTCAACCCAAAGACTGTTGCACTGATGAGAAGCAACTTACTTTTCATTCCATCAGCTATTGTGGATTTGCTTTCATTTATCTTAGTGAAAAATTGGTGAGAGAGGAAATACTTTCTTTGGGACCTTAGACCTTTTCCAGTTGATAGGAAGCAATTGTAATACCTAAGCAGAACATAAGGAGAGAGTATTTGACTCTTAGGAGGGAAGTGTGAGGGAAAAGATGAAATATTTTGAAAATGGCTCATTTAGGTCTTTTATATTCAGTAAAGTTAAAGATACAGACATATTTTTCTTGAAAATGTGAAAAACGTTAGGAACTGTATGTGCTTGTAAGTGTTTTGTTGCGTTTCTGGCACTGTGGAAACAGCACAGTCCTGTTGGAGGTATTTCAAGAGTGTGAATAAAGCAAAAGAAAATGTGTTGAGAGGTAACTACATGCTCTGCATGTTATGATTTCACAATATGGTAACTATCACATAAATAATGCAATTTTCAACCATAAAACCAGGTATATAGTGAGAGGATATTGTCTGCACAGGGTATGAGGAATAGCTGTTACTTGTTTTCTAAAAACACAAAAAACTCTAGTAAACCTATGGAAAAATCCATTAAAAGGCAATATCCTGTGCTGGAAATAAAAGAGCAAACTAACCTAGGAAATGTTTGCGTCCTAGTCAAAGGCTTCAGGAGATTATATCATTGAAAGGATTGAAGAAGCAACAGAAATCTGTTATGTTGACAATAATAAACTAGTCCGTTTGCCTGCATGTAAAGTAGTGTATTTGCTTGTATGTAGAGATGATTCTGCCAATTATGAGGGAATGGCAAGTCCTTTTTCATAAATTTTTAAACATTGTATGGGCTTGAATAACTCATTAGTTCTAAAGTGATTCATCTATTAGCTATTTGCTGGCAACTTCAATGGCATTGTTGTCTGTGTTACGTCTTCCTATGGCCACAGTTGAAAAGCAGCTCTTAAACTGCATGCAATGAAAGAGTTTTTAAAAAGTGAGTACTTTTCAAGAGAAAGTTATATTAAAGCTGTTTAATTAATGTTTTGTTGCTGAATGAAAAAGGATGTCCTGTCATAGCTAATTAAAAACTCTTTCAGTAACTACAAGACTATTTTTATTACTAGTTAACTTCAGAATAGAATAATTAATATTGATACAAAATAATTTCTGAAGTCACTGGGTTAACCAAGGCTGCACAGGGAAGAATTTTTAAGGGAGCAGTTCCTCCCCAATGTTAATACAAGAGATCTCTTGATATGAAATATTATTTACTGGTTTTAACCTTTTCTTGTGTACTTAGCAGAGGAACACTATAATGAAATCATATTATTGCTGAAACATATTTCACATGAGAGCTCTACAAGCAGTATTTAGATCTAGGGACATAGAGATGACTCAAAAGCATGTATCTCTGTGATTTTGGTATTTTTTGCCTTTGTTACAGCCAGTTTGCTCTGTGCAATTTCTTCCCCATATTGCTTGTGTGGTCACTGACCCAAAAGCAAATTTATTTTCTTTTAAACTCAAAACAGATTGTTATAAAACCACCAAATCTGGCCAGCAAAGCCAGCTGTCATATCAGAAACTACTTTGACTGAAGGCTTTTTAAGCTGATGATACTCTTTCAGGCAGGTGACAGCTATAAATATTTCTGTCTTGGTACTTACAGTCCTCTCTGGTTGTGGAGCAAGAGCTGCCCTGGAGAGCAATAGCAGCAGGAGGTGAGGGGAGATCAGAGGACAGCTCTCAGAAATGCCTTTTTTCCCCTCAGGATTGGCGGGACAGGTGCCTGGTCCTCCAGAGGATGTGAGCTGTTTTCCAGAAATCAGAGCCATATCGCTTGCCAGTGCAACCATATAACCAGCTTTGCCGTTCTGATGGACATTTCGAAACGAGAGGTGGGTGATGTCAGGCTCATGATTTTTGAGGGCTTTGGTTTTCGAGGGCTTTGGTTTTCAAGAGTTTTGATTCAGAGCTTGAGCTCGAGCTTTGAGCATGACTCAGAGCATCATCAGTGGTTCAGTCCCATGTTGCAGTGTGTCAGGAGTGCATTGCCCCATGCCTGACAGCACTCGCCATTGGGTCTGGTGAAAGGAGCTTCTTGCCTTGTTAGTGCACCCTCTGGGTGCTGCCCGTACACACTCAACATGTTGAGTGACTTAAGAGGTGGCATCGTCCGCTCCTGTTGGTCCTAAAGCAAATCTGTACATTGGCTCAGTAGTAATGAAAACATTGACACTGTGAGTAGTAGATTTGATCAGAGGGAAAGGAAGAAAAAACTCCCAGAGGTCCTGTTAGTCTGTCTTTCTACAGAATGGAGAGGTGCTTCCTCTGAAGATCATCACTTACACAACCGTATCCATCTCGCTGGTGGCTTTGCTGATCACCTTCATACTGCTGGTCCTGATCCGCACACTGCGTTCCAATTTGCACAGTATCCACAAAAACCTGGTGGCTGCCCTTTTCTTCTCTGAGCTTGTCTTTCTTATTGGAATCAACCAGACTGAAAACCCGGTAAGAGTTGCTCTGCTTCTTGCTAGAGTTGTCAAGCTTTAAATCAGGAGGTTCATATTGCAACTTCTACCTGCTCCCATCTGTTTCACTTCCTCTACTTGGCCTCAACAGACATTTGAAAAACATCAGACTTCTTAATATATTCTTGTGTGTTTTATGTGATTAATAGCAATACAAGAGATAGGACTATATCTTATTTTCAGATAATATATTACAGCAGCCCTGTTAAAGGCTTAACCCAGGAGCTGAACCCTGAATACTGATTTCTTCCTTCCTTTCCATCAGTATGTTTTCTGTCTTGCTTTGTCTGTTCAGTAGGAGGCTCTCAAGTTTCTCCTGCAGCAGGTACCTCACAAGCCCAAACGGCTTCTGGTGTTGACTGGTAGGTTGTCAACTGTGTGTTGCTGTGCAGGTGCTAATATGCATGTTGCATACCCACCATGGCCATTCTGGAGAAGCCACTTGCCAGGCATGGGACAGCTTGCTACATCGAAGAATCAGTAGGAAACCTGTCGCTTTGCTTTGTGCCTTCCAGGCACAGTGATTGTTGGCTTCAGCCCATCATATCTGTTGGCAAAGCTTAGTGCAGGCACCTTGAGCATTGTGCATGTCAAGAAACGCAAGCTATGAATGGACTGAATATGAGATCTATGCCACAAATGAAGTGTGTATGTTCTGTACCTAGGACTTCATTGCTATCTTAAGTATGTAGCATTGTATGTAGTATTGCTGGAGATTCTCAGTAGTACCCATCTCAAAAGTCATGATTGCCATGCAGACAGGTATGAGACAAGCAAGCAAGGGTCCAGCACTGCCAAGCTTCACAGTCACCTGAACCGAACAGGCAGTAGGCAGATGGGGGATGACATGCAGTAAAAAGTATGTCCTTAACAGATATGAAAAATATTCAAAATGTTAGCATAGGGATTATCTGAAGACTCTGAAGAAAATTTATTGTCTAGAAATCCAGTACTGTACATGTTTCAATCTAAATTTTGAGAGGGCAGTAAAATCTTGAGATGAAAGCACACCAAAGAAAAAAAAGAACCGTGCTGATTACACATTGTCCAAGCAGCAGAGATGGGAGAATATGCCCACATTCATTGAGTATCATCATTGTTACTGTAATTGCACCATGGTGCCTAACCACACAGCCTCGCTTGCTGTATAATTTAAGCCAAAAGTGTCACCCTGGGTTCTAATATCCATTTAGCTGTAACATACATTTTAGAAAGTATCTGACCTTGTCTAATTTCAGCTTCCAATAACTGAGTGCTGTCAAAAACTTTTCCTAGTAAATTTGAGAGACCTCTCTTATAAAAATCATCTTCCCAGGAAGCCTCTGTTCAATAGTATTTCTTTTGGAAAACTAAGTAAAATTAAGCTGCTTAAGTTCTTCAATGTCTAAGATTCAGGTTACTCTGTTGCCATTTTTCTGGGCTTTTTTCCCCCACTTTACCTTTTGAAAAACTGTGAATGCTAAACTAGATAAAACTTTCCAGCTGGTAGTGTGACTTCCAGCCCCATATTCCGATATCTGGTAGTGTGACTTCCAGCCCCATATTCCGATATTCCCCTGATCAGGAACTCCAGTCCCTTATCAGCTGCTATGGTGAGATCTGACCTGCCATCTGGAATATGGTCTCATGTCACGTGTGACCCATGTTGTCTTTGTTTCATAATATAGAAGTTTGCATATTAAAATAACTTTGCTCAGATGAACTCACCTTGCCAATAGATCCACAGCGCTCATGTAACTTGACCTTTCCCATGCCTTCTTCAGCACACCACTGCTTCTTCACTACATTTCACGAGCAAGGAGTTTATACTCTTTTAGTTCTCCAACATGAATACTGAGGAGGGGAGGGCCAAGCCCAAATCCCTGCAGAACCTTAACAAAAATTATGCAGTAAATGATGGCTCCTCCTTTCCAGATCCTTTCATAGTATCATGAAGCACCAAGCAAAGGTTTATAAGAGTAGTAAACCAGTTCATTAAGGCAATACAACAAATACTAATGGTCATACTTGGTGAGATTGTTCTATTTTGCTCTTTCTCATTTTCATACTTTGGGGCTCATGATGTGATTGTGTCCTGTACTGTTACCAGGACTCAATGAAACACCCCAACCTTTAACCTACTTACAAAGATCTTTAAGTTACAGAATATGTTTCATACGCCAGAAAGCTGCTCCTTACAGCCTACCCAGTCAATTTGAGAAGTTAGGACGGCCGTAAGCCATGTCTGCTTGAGACAATTATTCATCTGTCCAAATGGAATGAGAGTTGTCTAACGAGTCATGCACTGACAAACATAAAGAGGTAAAGAATGCTAGAGTACAAATAATGCTACAGTGCTTGGCACCCAGCCTGCCTTTTATGGGTTTCTGTGAATTAACAGTCACATTTCTGGGCAAGGTTTTAATCTTTCCCTGGACTATTGATAGAAAGTGATTTATTTTCTTTCTTTTTTCTTACCTGAAAAAGGTAGTGTTCAGGGCAGCAGTCTACTCATATGCATGTGCAAGTAGGAGCAAAAAAAGCCCTGCTTACATAGAGGGAAGAAAGGTCTTTTTTTGGTGAGCTATATTTTCAATAACACTTGGTGTTATAATAAAGCTGATGCAGTAAGTGAATCCAGAAAGTTGGCGGTCTTTGTATGATTCCTTTGTTCAGCAAAGTTAAATAGGGAGACACATTTCTGAGCATTATACCATGAAAAAACACTAAAAAGTCATGCCAAAATCAGAAAGCAAGGTCAGTGCTGTACAGGAACAAAAGGTTCCAAAACAATGTAATACATTTTGAAACAAAAATTGAACGCTTACACAAAGTGCTCTAATTCAAGCTTATCAACAGATCCTTGGCAAAATCCTTTGCTTTACTTCTGAAAGGAGAAGGTTAATGGCGAGATTTCAATTCAGGTGTTGGATACTTTGGTCATTCCTGTTTTCACCCATCAAACTGTTAAGTTGGGAGGGAAAGCTGGTTAGCAAATACTACAGAAATGCAAGTCTGTGAAGGTCAGAGATCTCAAGGTAGCCATTCGATCACAAAGATGACTTCAGCTACCAGTTTCCCCACTGTAGCCGTTACTCCTAGTCACACTAAGGACCCAGTCTCTTTGTTTTCAGTAGGTCCTTCATTTTTGCTGCTCTCAGCCTATGAGAGCTGAGTGGTCCACTTTGTGCTGCTCATACAGGATAAAAACCAAATCCAAACCTGAGACTGGAAGCTCCAGATGCTCTTGTTCCTAGCCGAAGATGTGAACTACCCAGCCAGCACTAGCCCGCTTTCTTTTTGTGCTCATGACTTCTGTGCCTGACTGCAAGTAGCACAGCCTCAAGGGGAGGGTAGAGCTGAGCATTTCTGGACCCAGAATATCCTACAGCCTGGCGGTTAGGACAATTTTCTGCAGTGGACAAGAAGGGGGTTAACACCCCTGCTTAAGCCAGGTAGAGCCTAGAAGGCACTCTCCCACTTTGTAGTCAAATACTCTGATTTCAACATTAGGTAAAAGATTGATCTGGGGAATAGGTGGTGATCTCCTTCTGGCTGCATCATTTTAGTCCAGTAATAATGGCCAGGCATCTTCCATGACTTGTTGAAGTATAGATGTGCAAGGTCTGCAGGGTTCATCAGTGAAGGGCATACCTGCAAGGACAAAAGAGATGGCCGTTACCTTATACTGTGGATGCATCCATGCTTTTGCTTCTCAATTTTTTTTTTTTTTTTTAAAGAGTCCCAGGAGCTATAAATGGAACAGACCTTTTCAGACCTATGACACAGACACATGGGGCAAAATGGTCTGCTGATCTTATCTTAGATCATAAGATCACATGAAATTTTGCCTGTTTGTGAGACAGATGTTTCATTTAACTGATTAGAAAATTCCTCAAAGACTGGATTTCTTTGGTGAAAGTCTACAGATCATCCATTGCTCATGTTCAGCTCATTCACTTTTCCTGGGCTGAAGCTTCATGGATTTCTATCTCCAAAAGTGAAATTTTTCAGAGCAAGAAGGACTTTCTTAGAGACCAGTCTGAAACTGAAGACCTAAGATCTTCTCACACCTCACCTCTGCCAAACACAAGGAGAGTTTTTTTGTACTTTTTTATCTACTAATATCAAGCACAAAACACGGTCTACTTTAAAACAAAACAAAACTGTACCAAAATAGCACTCTTCCTTGGAGAGAGCTTTCTCTCTCTCTGGAAAGAAGGAAGTAGCAGAAGAGCCCATAGCAAGGCCCTTGATGTGGAAATGGGAGACATTGAGTCAATGCAGGGCTGAGGGTAGCCGTTCTCAGGAGCAATTTGTTGGCTTGGGAGTGAGACCAGTGTAGCTGATGCAGTTAAACACACTGTGGCTGAATTCGATGTAGTGGCATTGTGCAGGTGAGACTCATACATGAGGCAGGGCAGGGGTCTGCAGCCTCCATAGAAGCATCCCCACCTCCTGCTGTGCACCAGGAGAAAGAAAGAAAGAGCCAGGAGCTCTGCCAGCCCTGCCCCTCCTGTGAGCAAAAGAATGTGGTCGAAATAGCCAAAATCCTCATCTTGCAGCAAATATGTACGGAGTAATTAGCCACAGAAGGTACAGGGCAAGGGCAGTGACCAAAAGCTTGTTGGGTTGATAGGATAAAGCTGAACCAGACTCAGAACAGGCCACATAGTTTAAAAAAAAACAAACCACAAACTTTCACAATACTAACAGCTTTTTTGAAACTCTGAAAAACTTAATGGCAGTATATATGTTCTGCCAAAACCTTTTTATTACACTTGCCTTTAGCTTCACAGGGAAGCCGGTAACTCACCAGGTTGTGATTCAGAAGAGCAACTCTAATTTCTCTGCCCTTTCCCTTCTGCAGTTTGTGTGTACCGTGATTGCCATCCTCCTGCATTATTTCTATATGAGCACCTTTGCATGGATGTTCGTGGAGCAGCTCCACATCTACCGGATGCTGACTGAAGTGAGGAACATCAACTTTGGGCACATGCGGTTCTACTACGTTGTTGGCTGGGGCATTCCTGCCATCATAACAGGTACCCTCAACCACCCCACAACAGCTTCGTTGCCCTTCCCTGCCATCTTCACTGGCCAGATTCAGGAAAGTTACCCCATCCAAGATGGCTATGGATGCACTCAAATTCTGTGGTCACTTCAGTGTTTTCCTGAATGAGGGCAACACCAAATCATGTCTAGCAGAAGTCAGCCTGAATTTGGCAGATCTGTGTACCAAACGTCTGTTGCCCCAGTTGTTGAAGTGATATGACAGGTTTACAATAACATCAACATAATTGCACCCAGATTCAAACAGGACTTGATAACATTGCTAGGGAATAACAGTATTTTTATTTCAACAACTTTGCGGGTTGCCTTCTTAAATTTTCTTTGCCTGTACTGGTACCTTGGGATATGGACACATGGCCTCTCAGGGAGGTAGCTGCAGTGGCTTCAGAAGCGATGCTGCCCACAGGACATTCCTGCCCTTCACTGGACATTCCCATTGCCTACCCTCAATCAGCAGTAGATGCTCCCTGAAGGGGATTTCAGCAGTTCTGTTTTACTTGGCATAAAAACAAGCTAGGAATACTCAAGCAGCCTTTTACTTAATTTCATATACAAAGGCAATAACTTCCAGTTGAGGAAAAGTAATGAAAAGCTGGAGGCAGTAATCTTTTAAACCACTGCAGGGTGATCCACAGACACACATCCATCTCCGCCCTCACCATGCCTATTTTTGCAATCAGACATTTCCAGTGCTACCCTAAGCACATGGTGCTGCATTCAGGCAGACAGCTCCTCGGGAAGTGCGCTTTGCAGAACAGTTGGAGCAGGGTTTTTTGATTCAACTATTTCAGCATATATCTATTGCCATATGGGAAATCAGATCCTAGGCAGACAGTTAACTTTTATCCAGTTACTTTTATTTTTACAGATAACAACATACTGTCAGCAGTGACATAGGTTTAGATGTCTCTCAGATCAAACAAATAGCTATCACTCATATACATTTGGAAAAATATTATGGAACAAGTTAGAATTAAAAATATATGGGGTTTTTTTTCTGTGTGACTTAAGAAAGTGTAATACCAAAACATAGCATAGGTTAGTACAGATTAGTTCTCTCTCTGGAGAGCTGGTAAGTTTTTCCATATCACCTTGTGCATAAATAATTTCTACTTCTATCAATTTATCCAGAACACAGTGGAAGGCAGAACCCAGAAGGGTCTGCCACTCTAGACATATCCCTGACATTTTAAATAGAAATTGTCCTTGAACTGCTAAAATATTTCAGACCTGTGTAATTTTTATCAGTACATACAGGACTACTGCAGGATATTCAGGAACGTTTAAATACAATCAGATAATTGGCAGCGTTGTTTCTGGTAGAAATGAAGTGTTATCATTAAAAAGCAATAAATAATTTGCATTTCAGAACACATAACTCTTTAGAAGAATTCTGTCATAAGGGTTCTCTGTTTCATGTTTAGTTTCTCGCTGGAATTTGAAATTAATTCAGACCTCAACAGCAGCATTGTGCAATCTAAATATTACAAGTACACCATTTTTACATTTTTCTACTTAGATACTGTTCTCTGTGATATGAAACCATTTTACACTTTTAAAACCATAAGTTATGGTTCCAGGTTGTCTCCTGTAATTTAATCTCTGAATATACTGAATTTGCAGTTGTTCATTTAAATGAAAAGTCAGGTCCCTATTACTGAGCAAGTCAGAGGATTTTTTGAAACAAAGAATAAAGAAAACTAAGCCTTTAGTTTGCTCTTCCAGGTTTAGAAATCATCTGAAGAGAAAATTAATTCAACATAAATAGCACAATGTGGGATTTCTTGCCCCTGCATAGCTTTGTTACCATATGTATTTTAAATAAGCCTCTTTTATAAATTTTAACTTCTAGTATCTAAACAGTAAAAAGGTTTCAACTTCATAACATCCATCTTAAACACAGTTTCTTTTTGATTCTTTATGAGAGAAGGATTGTGTATGTTTCTTAATAGTGGAAAAGTCTAGATATGGGAAGGAATTTTAGTCTTGGACATCCAAAGGACTGTTTTGTTTTATTCGAAAGATAAATATCTAGCCCATTTCATCTTTATCATGTCTATCCTGAAAAAAAAAAAAGAACCTACAATAGCAGTGGCTTTACTCTCTTTTGTTTATTTGTTTTTCTATTTTCCATGCTCAAACTGACATTCAAGCTGGGACATAGTGGTCCTAAGGCATCTGTGATGGGACCAGGCTACTTGCAGAAGGAAACCTTGACCTTTAGGCAGGGGAGAAACTTAGTAAAACATTTACATAGGGCACACTCCCAACAGGGAAGAACCACATTTAATCACAGCGTAGAAAAGCGAATTGCCATGAATAAAAGTAGGATGGAAGTTGGGAGAAGGCTTACAGCCATCAAAAAAGTGTGGATCTGGAATATTCCTCCATGGGGAGCGGTAGTAGAACATTTTAAACTTGCTTTAAGCTTGCTCATCTTAAAATGTAGTTTGATCCATCTAGGAGAGGGATTTTATGACTTCCTTGCCTCAGGAGCAAAGGGCTGGATTTGGCACCCAGCAAGACCCCTCCGGTTCTGCGTGTCTTCATGGCAACACAATAACCAGTTGGCATATGTGCGCAGTAACTGCTTTGCCGTGGAGACTGCAGTGCTCGTGTTAAAACAGGTTCTTACGTAGCCCTAAACCAAATATCCCCCAGAAAATGCCACTTTTCAAAACTGGATGAGTCAGGAGAGAGGTGAGGCTGACCTACAGTTGCCTGAGTCACACGCAGCTACTGAGCCCGCGGGAGCTCAGAAGGGTCGAAACATGCCCCTCTGGCAGCACCTCCCCAAGGCATGCTCTTGGCACACTCCAGGGATGGGTGCTGGTCACCACAGGATGCTTGGCCATAGGACCAGCCCCCGTTCAAATGTCGGTGAGCTATCACACAGCCCGCACACTCAGTCTGCTCAGGACAGCCAGGCTGCAGCATTTAATTGATGTGCCAAAACGATTCTCTATATTACATTGCATTGCCTTAATTCTGCCTTTGGGTAAAGTGTTATTTCACATATTGTTGACTGCAGTAAAACTTGAACCACGTACCTGAAGAGTGCAATTTGCCCTATTTGTTTAATGGAGAACTTTAGGGTAGGATTTTGAGAGTGAAAAAATGTTGTTGTCTGCCAGTTACTCTTAGAGCCAGATGTTTGGTCAAACTGTAGTTTAACTCCCACTAATGGAGAAATCAAGTCCTGGGAAAAAGACTGTGTCTATAGAATTACATCTGTATAAAATACTTTATGGTCCCTTAATCATTTATGGCTAATTCTTTCTGGATGGCAACTGCTGAAGGGGGTGGTGGAAGGGCCAGTGGGAGCAGGAGGGAGACCAGTCCTATCTCATTCCACATTTCAGAGTAAACAGATCCAGTATCCACTGCTTTGCCAAATAGCCAGTTTAATTTTCATAGACCGTAGGCCTGTACCAGATGTGAATATTGGCTGCGGGCCATCTGTAAGCAGCAAGAGTGAAATGCAGCTACCTATCCCTTTTTCAGTGTCTTTTCATCAAAGTACATCGGCTTCAATTCCAAAGAGGTGTTTATTAATGCACATGAATTCTCCTTGCATAGAACAGCACTGCTGTCAGCCTTTGCTGCCTGGTTGAGTCAGGACATACGCTCAAAGCAATAGGTGCCCCCAATGCCCAGACAACATGCAGCAACCATTTACCATATGTCATTGGCCATAGGCCTCATAGGGATCAATTTCTGTGTCTTGAAGAAGGAAGACCTCTGCACATGGGGTACACCCGTCTCAAAGCGGGAAAAGTATCTTTGCACAGGAGTTAGCAGGGCTCACTGAAAGCTTTAAACTAGATTTGAAGGGGAAAAGGGATAAAACCAGGCTCCCTAGAGGTAAGCCTGGGGGCAGCACACCAATGTTTGAGGGATGGTGTGCTAGTGAGGTCCTTTGGTCTGCCATCTCAGTGGAGGCAGGTGATGGAGATCCACACGGCAGCAAATGCACAAGGGTTATTGATGTGTTAGAAGCCGTGGAAGCGCCTGAGAACAGTCACATAGGAATTAGGGCTTCTCCCCCCCAAAAGATGAATAGCCCAACTTAAGTGCATCTACACCAATGCATGCATCACGGGCAACAAACAGGAAGAGCTGGAAGCCATTGTGCAGCGGGAAAACTACGATATAGTTGTGATCACAGAAACACGGTGGGATGACTCACACAACTGGAGCGCTGTGATGGATGGCTATAAACTCTTCAGAAGGGATAGGCAAGGAAGAAGAGGTGGTGGGGTAGCCCTGAATGTTAGGGAGTGTTTTGATTGTCTACGCTTAATGATGGTGATGATAGGGTTGAGTGCTTATGGGTAAGAATCAGGGGAAGGCCAAAAAGGCAGGTATCATGGTGGGAGTCTCTTACAGACCACCCAGCCAGGGTGAAGAGGCAGATGAAATATTCTATAAGTATCTGGGAGAAGTCTCACGATCACTAGCCCTCGTTCTCACGGGGGACTTCAACTTACCAGATGTCTGCTGGAAATACAGTACAGTGGAGGTGGTTCCTGGAATGCATGGAAGACAACTTCCTGACACAGCTGGTGTGTGAGCCAACTAGGGAAGGCACCCTGCTGGACCTGTTGTTTGTGAACAGAAAAGGACTTGTGGGTGATGTGATGGTTGGAGGCCATCTTGGGCATAGCAATCACAAAATTATAGAATTTTTTGATTCTTGGAGAAGTAAGGAGGGGGCTCAGCAGAACTGCTACCTTGGACTTCTGGAGAGCAGACTTAGGCCTGTTTAGGAGTCTGGTTGACAGAGTCCCTTGGGAGGCCATTCTGAAGGGCAAAGGAGTCCAGGAAGGCTGGACGTTCTTCAAGAAGGAAATCATAAAAGCACAAGAGCAGGTCGTCCCCATGTGCCAAAAGACAACCAAGCGGGGAAGAAGACTGGCCTGGCTGAACAGAGAGCTTTGGCTAGAACTCCAGAAAAAAAGGAGAGTCTATGACCTTTGGAAGAAGGGGCAGGCAACTCAGGAGGACTACAAGTATGTCCTGAGGTTATGCAGGGAGAACATCAGAAGGGCCAAAGCCCAACTAGAACTTAATCTGGCTACTGCCATAAAAGACAATACAAAATGTTCTTATAAATATATTAGCAACAAAAGGAGGGCAAAGGAGAATCTCCATCCTTTATTGGATGTGGGGGGAAACATCATGACAAAGGATGAGGAAAAGGCTGAGGTACTTAATGCCTTCTTTGCCTCAGTCTTTAATAGTAAGATCAGTTGTTCTCCAGGTATCCAGCCCCCTGAGCTGGAAGACAGGGATGGGGAGCAGAATGAAGCCCCCCATAATCCAAGGGGAAATGGTTAATGACCTGCTACACCACTTAGACACACACAGGTCTATGGGGCCAGATGGGATCCACCCAAGGGCACTGAGGGAGCTGGCAGAAGTGCTCACTGAGCCACTTCCCATCATTTATCAACAGTCCTGGCTAACCAGGGAAGTTCCAGTTGACTGGAGGTTAGCAAATGTGATGCCCATCTACAAGAAGGGCTGGAAGGAGGATCTGGAGAACTACAGGCCTGTCAGCCTGACCTTGGTGCCAGGGAACATTATGGAGCAGATCATCTTGAGTGCTATCACACAGCACGTACAGGACAACCAGGTGATCAGGCCCAGTCAGCATGGGTTTATGAAAGGCAGATCCAGCTAGACTATGATAAGGTGACCCACTTAGTGGATGAGGGAAAAGCTGCATTTTAGTAAAGCCTTTGACACTGTTTCCCATAGCATTTTCCTAGAGAAACTGGATGCTCATGGCTTGGATGGGTATACTGTTCGCTGGGTGAAAAACTGTCTGTATGGCCAGGCCCAAAGAGTTGCGGTGAATGGAGTTAAATCCAGTTAGCAGCTGGTCACAAGTGGTGTTCCCCAGGGCTCAGTATTAGGGCCAGTTCTGTTTAATATCTTCATCAATGATCTGGACA
>JANZLQ010000005.1:16899304-16914984 GCA_026212715.1 Elanus axillaris | reverse complement strand
TAGTGGTGGACTTGGCAGTGTTAGGTTAATGGTTGGACTTGATGATCTTAAAGATCCTTTCCAACCTAAATGATTCTGTGATTCTATGATTTTGCAGGTCGAAGGTGGCAATCCCAGTCTGTCACCATATGGGCAAGGTGTAGGTCACCAAGTCAGGCAGCATTATAAATCAGCAGGTGGAGGTTGGACTCAGTAAATCTCATGGAATTGTCCAGGCTTTGAAAAATAAAACAATAAAAGGTGTGTTGTTAACTCGATTGCCTTAGGGGCAAATGGAGCAAACTCCATTTCAAACACATTTCAAACAAATGAATCCCACCTGACCTTAAGTGGTTTACTCCCGTGAGTTCCCAGGTTCCTTTGTCTCTGGTGTTACTTTAGTGACAGAAAGCTTACAGCAGTTAAGAATGCACTTTTTTTGTAGTATAGGCATCTCCTCAGTTATGATTCATATCATTCTGCTGCATAGGCTTATTGAAATTCCTCAACATGTCACTCACCCTCAAGGCTTCATCCCACTGGGTGAGTATGACTATAAAACTGTGCTGAAACAGAAGTAATATGGGACTTGCATTTATTGTCATTTCTATGCAGCTCAATTTTGCTCTGATAGGCAAAACTCGTAGTATAATTTGATATGGAGTGACCAACATAAAGGTTTTGACTTACAGAAGTTTTATTACAATATTTGCCTTGATGTTGACTTCCCAGACTGTCCTGTTGAACACATTTTGCCATTATCATTTTGTTTGTCAGACAATGTGCCTGGTTATATAGAAGATCTCGGCAACACCTTTCTGATGTACTTTCTCTCCATTTTGTGACCCAGGGCTTGCTGTTGGTCTGGATCCACAAGGCTATGGGAACCCTGATTTCTGCTGGTTGTCTGTTCATGACACCCTTATCTGGAGTTTCGCTGGGCCCATCATAATTGTTGTAGTTGTAAGTATGGTGGAGTTGGCAACCAGAGCTGCCTCTTCCTTACTGCTACCTTTTCTTTTACGTTTTGTCAAACAGTAGTCATAATGCGAAGCAACTGTGTTCTTTACATTTGAAGCCAATGTACTCAAGGTTGCCTCTTTTGCTTAAACAGATAAGGCATGAGCTAAGCTCCTGGAAATCAGAGGGGTGCTTGCCAGTGCAAAGATTGCTTGTGGAGCAGTGGCTGTATCGCCAGAAACCTATTTGTTTTTCCCATTTTCTCTGTTCTAACTGTGAAGGGTTGGTTGGTGAGCTTATTAAACAAATCAACAAAATGAGCCATAACAAGTCACTGCATCCAGAAGTCCTAAAGGAATATTAAATAATTCAAATTTGAGGAATTTAAAAGAATGTGTTTAACTTCCTTAAAGCTTCCCTCAGTAACAGAGCAGCAGGAGATAAATATTTGTGGTGTGACTCTATCTTGAATACCAAGGGCAGTTCTGGTTTCCTCATCTCACAAAGTATGAAGTAGACCTGGAAGCAGTGTAGACTGTGGTCATGAGTCATCAGAGACATGGGACAACCCCCACTGGAGGACCAGCTAAGTGGACTAGGAGCCTTCATCCTAGAGAAAAGAAGGCTGCCGAGAAGGGGGGAGGAAGCAGCCTATAATAGCATGGTGGTCTGGGGAAAATGACTATGGAGCCAAGCATTCAGTGTCTTTTCCAACAGAAGTGGTAGCAGGAGACAGCAGATTCAGAACAAACAGGATGAGCTGCATTGTTTCTCCACAGCGAGTTAAGTTAGAAACTCCCAGAAACAGGATGATGGCAGTGGTAAAGCTCTGCACAGTTTTGGATAGTGAATGACTAGACAAATTCTCTGCTATGAGACAAATACTCACTATGAGTGATTAAATACAAATGCACCACCCCACCTAGAACATCCTAGCCGTGGAAATCAGTGGAGCCTGGAGGAGTATTGAGAGGAATTATCACTATATGCTTGCTCTGTTACTGTATACTTATATCCTGGTTTGGCCCAGCTGAAACAGGGTGCTGGGCTGAGTGGACTCTGGTATGTACAAGGACAGCCATTCTTGAGTTTTTATCTTTCACTCAAGCCTCTTCTCATAGGGCCATCTTACTGGGTTTCATCCAGATCAAGTCCCAGGATGTTCTTGACTATATAGGCTTGAAATTAGATGAATCTAGGAACTTAGAGACCTGTAAATTGAAGGAAAAATATTCTTGGCACCATGAACCATTTTAGGATAAAAATTGCATTTTCATTGAAACCTGAGCTCTAACAAATGTACATAAAAAATCCATGCTGTTATTTCAATTTCTCTTTCAGGTAAACACTGTCATCTTTATACTAGCAATGAAAGCATCGTGCAGACGAAGGCAATGTTCATTTGAAAAAACTGGAGTCATGTAAGTTTGAGTTCAAAAACCTATAGAAAAAGTTCTGGCCAGGAATAAGAAAGAAACAGAATTGCCTGAAAGCAAGTGCTGGAGCAGGAAATAAAAAAGATATTTGGAGGAGACAGTTAGCATTGCTAGAGACAACTGGAGCTGCTTCACCAGCTCCTGTTCCTGGGGTTCCCTTGGAGGCTCTGTAAAACCTCTATGACAGTGCTCTGCACCACCACCAGGTGCAGGCACGAGAAGTGAGGGGAGAGGGAAAGGTCTGGTCTCTGGATGGTATCGTTACAGTCCTTCCAGATCTTTCATCATACTCCTTACTACACTGTCACTTCACCTCTGCCCGTGGCATGACCGGGTCTCCCTGTGCTCACCCGTGGCTCACAAAGGTCTCCCCTCACAAATGCCTGGGTTATCAGCCATGTCGTGGCAGAGACCCATTGAGATTGCTGTGCTGAGGGCCAGTCAACCTCCCCCCATCCTGCTCCCAGTAGGACGAGCAGAAAGCCTCACAAGCTGCAACCTGCCGCCTTCCCAAGCTGCTGTAACAGCCTGTTCCCATTAACGTCTGTTTTGCCCAAAGCTCAGAATTTACCTGTGAACTGAAATGTGATTAGCTAGTAGCAAGACAGCCCTTTTTTTTTCAAATAGGTAGCTGTATGAGATTTCAAAAGATGACTTCTGGCTATTTATTCAGCCCTGGCTGTTGGGTAATTTTTTTGTTTCTTTTTAAATCTCCCTAGATAAATGGAGTATAATTGCTACTTAATGGCACCTATTTTACTCATAATACAAAACTTTTGCCACTAGAATTGTGGCCATCTTTTGAAAGTGTCTGTGGAAATAATGTTTTAAAGCAAATAAATATTCCTGAGTGCCCTCAATACAAAACCTTGGGCTGTAATGTTGAGAAGGAATGTGAGAGTGAACTTGACAAACAGAAATGAGACGGTCGTGGCCATTTACCACCCAGATCTCTTCCTCAGAGTCAACAAGGCTGAACAGCATGGGCTTGGCAAACAGCCTGGTTTGTTTGAAGAAAACCTTGGAAATGAACTTGAAAAGAAATCACCTTTTTTTAACCTGAATATGCTAAGTCACTGAGTAGTGCAATGAAAGATTTGGGAACTGGGAGCTGGTGAACACTGCCCTAATTTTCCCAAAGGGCCTTTCCAGTTGCCAAATTGTTGGGCACGTGGCACTGCCTGTGCGGAGAAGTTGGGCTGTTCTCTTGTATCCTGTCGCACTGCAAATGCTCATCTGTGTTTGCTTTACAGCTCTGTGCTGCGAACGGCATTCCTGCTCTTGCTGCTCATCAGTGCCACGTGGCTGCTGGGGCTGATGGCAGTGAACAGTGATGTCATGACGTTTCACTATCTCTTTGCCATTTTCAGCTGCCTACAGGTAAGTTGGATAGCATCTTGTCTGTGGTAGTTATTGGGGAGCACACTGCTGAACCCAGACCTCCAAAAACCTGCTAAACATGAGCCAACTTCAGAAGAACAGAGAAGTCAAGCCCAATTTTTGCTTCCTTTTCTCAAAGAGAGGGTTCTTTTCACCGAAACCATAACTTTGAGTAATTGCATCTCACACTTTTAGTCATTCTAAAGATAAGTGCTCTACTATTGTAACCTGTGACAGATAAATAACAGTAGGCAATTACACCTCTATCATTCTGGAGACAAAACGTTTGTTACTGTCTTCTCTCTGCTCATTGTTAAGAGTCATTCTCTTGCTACCACGAACAAGACACTGTTTTATTTCACCCAGAGTGAATGGCTCCAAGTTCAAGGCTTTCACAAATTAAGTTACTGTTTAAAGAAATTATTCAAATAATGATTTTAAAATACAACTCGTTGCATTAGGGTTTTAGTAGGTAGCCTGTCCTAGTATACACACTCATTGATTAAAGATGCAGAAAATAGTTATTTGTATGAGAGCTGGCACAGAAGTAGTCATGAAGCTTCATGTTGGTCACAATTTGAATGTGACCAAGGATGACAGTAACTGTCATGGCAAGTGCCTGCAGTATTAAAACAGCTAGTGCTAGCAGGGCACTCTTGTCAGCTGCAGCACAACAACCAAAAACTGCAGCCAAAGAAAAAAAGAAGTCTGTTGGGTCTCCTGCAGAGACCATGCCCTGGAAGCACACCAGATAGACCAGCCTGGAGCCTGGAGCAAGGTTATTTTGCCACTGCAACTGCTATGCTCTGAAATAAGTACACCTGTTCAGGCTGTAGAACCAGGCTTCCACAAGCCTAAAACAAAATTAAATTAAATATAAACCTGATGAGAGGGAGGGAAGTCAGCAGCTGGACTTCTCCAAACTTGCCCAGAGAGGCACAGTGGTATGTGGCATTTCACATCATTGCGTTCTTTGAACTTGTATTTTTAAAGAGACATTTATGTGAATATTGTTAATGAATGATCCCAAAGTGCTAATGCCAGCTAAGGTTGCATTTGATTGACTGTTTAGAAAGTGAGATTGAAGTTCAAAGTCACTCTAAGTCAATTGCTTTGGCTGAAATCATGAAATGCAGGCATCTTGTGATGTTGGTACAGCTGCAACTTCATGAGTGATTGACTTCTATATACTATACCTCCAATGAAAATTGATAACAATTTGGCAGCTGCATGAATTCCCTCAGAGAAAATACATCTGACGGCACACATGTGTGTGGCCCCTGCCCCCAGCAAAAGCTGTTAATGTGTATTCCTGGTAGCAAATAACTGCCCAGCCCTGGGGATTTTAGTGGTTTTCCCACCAGGAGGTATTGCTGAACCAAGGAACGTATGAGGCAAAAGTTGGGACCTCTCTGCCTCCAGTATCCCTCCATGTCTCACTAGGCTTTCTAAAGTTCTCTTAGCAACAACAGGATTAAGGACACCTACCAGACAAGTTCCTCATTTCCAGAGGTTTTCACTAAAGGCTATGATATTTTTTATGTGCTGCTATTGATTTTGTCTCATTGTCAGTGTAAAAGCTCTAAAATCTGAGTGCAAGTAGAACCCTGAAACTCCCTTAAACTCTCTTCCAGTGGGACATTGAGGTCCCTGTTGAATATTTTGAGAAGAAAGTTTCTTCCCAAATGACAAGGGAGGGTGGCACCTACCACAAGGTCTGCTCTGTAAACCCTGGAGGAACACTTTGTTGTGTGTACTTTCCCAGGCCTTTCATGTGCATTTGAACTTTGAAGGAAATTATGAAGAAGTCTGAAGAGATCAATCAATAGCCATTTCAGTCAAAGACAGAAAATAGTTATTGCTATTAAAATCATGGACTGTGAACTAGAGTTCAGCAGTTGTTTCAAAACAGCTCTTTAATATCTGTGTTTGCAGTTTGGTAGTAATAAATCATTTATATTTATTCTTCCTCTCTCTAAAATGATCCAGGGGCTGTTCATTTTCTTCTTCCACTGCATATTTAACAAAGAGGTCAGGAAGCACTTGAAGAACACTTTAACTGGGAAGAAACCTCTTCCAGACGATTCCACTGCAACAAGAGCTACATTATTAACTGTAAGGAAAAAACACTGGGAAAAAAACCCATCCTTTTGCTGGCAGAAGTTATCTAAAATAAACTTATAGGTGGCTTCTCTATTAAGTGAATTGTCTGATCGCTTTCAGTGAATTGTACAAAGATTCCTGATGTACAAAGCTTACTCTCAAAACTTTTGATTACTACTTTAATTAAACTTTTGAGAGGAGAGAATTCTTTTCCTCAGCATCAAAAAGCAGTTGGCTCCTTCATAACTTAATACGTTTGTGGGTAATGTGGGCTTTTGGTAGGATCATTCACTATTATTTTGTGTCTTTTTTTTTTCTTCAGCGATCTCTGAACTGTAACAACACATATATAGAAGAGCCAAATATGTATCGCACAACTATTGGGGAATCCACTGTCTCCCTAGAAAGCACCATCAGGTCAGCCAAGAGCCACAATAGCTACCTTGCTTATATTCTCAGGTAATCAGGTGGCAGGTGCATGGCTTTCAGGTGCTTGCCTTTCCCTTTTCATTGCTTTTGTGGAAAACAGAATGTTGTGGCTCAAATGCTACTTGGTTTATGTCTTAACAGTTCTGTTTTATCTGACTGTCATTTTCTTTCATGCATTTTATTTTGCATGCATCTTCAGTGGGGAGTTCCAACAATGCAGTGGTTAACGTAACTATTATGTTAACTATATGGGCCATGCTGCTTGCCTCTTAAAATTCAGACATATTTCAAGGAGTGCAATTTAGCTTATTAACTTCAGGCTTTTTCAGAGTGTGATTCATGTGGCCAAAGGCAGATAGCTACATTAGGATCACCTATGTCTTTCTGTAAAAGTGACCACATTGACAGTCAAGCACAGGCTGGCTAGTATCCACTGCAGCTGTTCGTGTTTGACCAGAAGAATCTCATCTGCATGTCTGCCTTGTCATTGTTAAGAACAGTAAAGTAGCAAAGAAAGTTGTCCTCTGTTTTTGTTCTCAAAGGGATGAGGCTGCTCATAAGCTCAGTGGATCTTCAAGTCAAGCAAGGGCTGGTCAGACTGAAGCAGATTCCTCCATTTTTCATAGAAATCCATCAAAATCTAATGGTAAGAATTATTTCTAAACACTTTGACCCAGTTGTGCACCTTCTTCTTCTCAGCACTTTTTTCAAAGGCTTCTATAATAGGAAGAATAGTTAGTTTGACTTGGTGTGTCTCATTCTTGTTATGCTCTTGGCAAAATGAGCTATGCAATGCCTGCCTTACGAGGGAATCCTGAAATGGAAATATCATGTATCTGCTTCTTGTGATGGTTCAGTTTTAATCTGACAGCTGTCACAGCTGTTGACAGTTTCTGGTTTCCCCTTTCTTTGTCACAAATTATGTGCTGTTGCTCTTGATTTTTGATTGGAGATCTTTTAACGTTTGAGACCTTGAGGCAATATCCTCCTTTATTGCAATATGTTTTGTACAAGAAAACCAGAAGTGTCTCGTGTCTGATTTCCTTTCATTTGGGTCTTGATGTTAAATTTTGTTGCCTTGTAGCAGTTTTTAAGTTTTTTAAGTGCATTTGTAGATTCTTGATATTTCTAGGTACCTTGGTTTGCCTGTGCGTTGTGTTGATTGAGATCCTGTGGAGTTACTGTTCTGCATATTGAATAGGGAAAAACGTGTCTCCATTCTGTTCTGCACTTCCCATGCACATAAAAGGTCCTGCCCATTAGCTGAGCCGAGCAGCTGTGCTTCCCATAATTACTTAAATGGACGCTGTAGTCCTTGTGAATTAGTCCTGTGTACACTTACGGATCTAAGAGCTCATCCCTGGCATGGCCTGAACCAGATGGCTGCCTTTTCTTTCTCATTGTGCATTTGTCAGATTTGCTCAACTCCTGTCCAGTCTCTCATCACTTTGTTTCCCCTTTCTGCATTTGTAGAACACGATTCAGACTCTGACAGCGAACTGTCCCTCGATGAACACAGCAGCTCTTATGCCTCTTCCCATTCATCAGACAGTGAGGAAGATGGGCTCGAGACAGAGAAAAAGTGGAACACGTCTACTTCCAAAAATAATGAATGTGGCCCAATCCACAGCACACCCAAAGGTACTCCCAGTGTGAAGGGAGAGCAGTGGGTTTATTCCCTTCTATAAAATAGCTTTAGAGTAGATGGGACAAATTTGCCAGTCTACCATACAGCTGAGACAGCATCCCTACCGCTATGCCTTGCTTCTGCAGAGATCCTTGTTGTCCCCAGCTTAGAGACCTTTCTTCCTCCCAAAGGCTTGTTCACAGGGGTGGCTGAGCACAAGTAAAAGGATGCTTCAGCAAATCTGCGACTTACGGTGCTCAAGCAGAGTGTGCTTTTCAGGCAGGTCCCCACAGCACTTGGCAATGGTGCTACCCTGCCAGCAAAGTCTCATATGAAGGAAGAAGAAGAAAAGGAGGAAGCAGCTGGTTGTTTTGGGGGCAGGGGGAAGAAATACCTGCCTCTCCTCATGCAATACAGGCATTTGGATTTAGTGGTGTCAGGTAGATCCTGGACCTAAAGAGTTGGAGATCACTGGCCATTAATATCAATACTGTGTGGCAGCGTGCAGGCATTTCTAGGCATAGTTCATCTTGTCCTAAAGATAAGTCAGCTTTGACTGACAAATGGCCAGGCTGTGTGCTGGTGCTCTGCACAGGCACAGCATAAGGTGCCTTGGGTACCCTCACCCTTCAGAAACCAACCTCCCCAGGGAGCTGGTGGGACCACTGGCCCTGGAGAGTTGAGAGGCCAGGTTTGCCTCACACTTCTCCATAATGGAGCCAGTGACCTTGCTCAGGGAACAGTTTGGACACCCTGCCATCCTACCTAGAGGTGTGGGTTTTGGGCTCGCTGCACTCTGAGGGCAGTGCAGTCCAGCAAGGATCATCTGAAGGTTTGGTCTGGTTTGAAACACAACTCCTCCCCAGCCACAGGGAACAGGACTGGCTGGGCAGTGGTTAAGAAAACATACCAAAAGTGGTTTTCGAGCTAGTGTTTTTTTGCATTGCAGTTGATAACCTTCCCAATCATGTGAAACCCTATTGGCCCACAGGGTGCGTAACGGCCAGTGACAGTGAGGACCCCAGCAGGAAACAGAAACTCAAAGTCGAGACCAAGGTCAACGTAGAGCTTCACAGGGAAAACCAGGTGAACCACAGCAACGAAGCGCCACAGGACAAGGAGAACGAACGGCAGCAGAAGGAGAACAGACCTCTGTCCCACCAGAATAACCAGCAGCCGGAGCAGAGGAAAGGTAGCGCAGCCAACCTAGCCTCACAGCTGGACTGGAAGACTGGGGTGTTAATGAACATTAATTAGTTCATATGGTAGCTCTATCAGGGAGGAACACTTTCCAGATGGCTCCAACCTGTGTAACCATATACACCATGGGAAGCTAGCAGGTAGTTGCTGAAGTCTAACCTTTTGGTTTTGAAATAAAGTGACAAACTAGAAGTCTGATTAAGAAATATAAAATGTCGCTTCTTGGATGTGTTCAGCTTGGTAAAGGAAATTACTGGTATGTTTCAAAATTCTCATTATTCCCTCTTTTCCATAACAGGCATCTTAAAAAATAAAGTCACCTACCCTCCCCCTCTGGTGGATAAGAATATGAAGAATCGACTGCGGGAAAAGCTATCAGATTACAATCAGACCACGATCTCATCCAGGACTGCTTCGCTGGGGACAAATGATGGGGTCTGCTCTCCCTCAGACTCGGGGGTGACAGTAAAAAATGCTCGGAGGGAGCAGTCTCGAGACCAGCTCAATGGCATGGCCATGAACATCCAGGTGGGAACAGGACATGCTGACACCTCAGACTCAGAGTAAGTGCCACATTGGGATGCCCTGGCAGACATCACATGTCTCTGGTCTCTCCCTCCACTTTGCAGTCCCAAACTCCCATATAAGCAAGGATTTCACCTGGTGACTGGACCAGAGTCCTGCACCAGTGACTCTCCTGCTGGCTTGTCCATACCATGTCCCCAAGCTACAGTGTTTCACTGATGAGAAGGACAAAATAGGTATCATGGGCAAGGTGCTGTGACAGACACCTGTCACTGGTCACCCTGGCATCCTCTAAATTGGCAAGCTGATGTGTTACTGGTACTCCGTGCACTAGAGCAATCTAGCTCTGCCCCATCACCTTGCTGTGGGATTTGCTGCACTTGGCATTGTGCCCCCTGGTCACAGCGAACTAGGCTCCCACATCCACATGAATTATCTATGCCTTCCCTGCCTGGTGAGCTGCCAAGGTCATCGCCTCCCAGCCCTTGGCTACACACATCACCAGAACAAGGATGGGCTTTTTCCCTTCCCTCATGCTGCCAGGTATCTGGCATGGCTTACCAATGCCCACCTATGGTCCTGAGAGCCATGCATGCCCTCATGGATGCTCTGCTCGGGACTACCCCCTGCTCCTGCTTCTGTGCCCTCAGGTCCTCACCTTCACCTGCCTTGGACCATGGGAACATTTTTTTTCCCCTCTTTTTCACCTGTCCTCCCCTTTCGCATCAGGGAGAGTGTTTGGGGCCATTGGGGACCTATTGCTAAAGGGGTGCAGTTCATGTGGCCAGTACCAGGTACAGAAGGAGAAGGAGAAGCAGAGGGTAAACGTGGAGCAACCAGCAGAGAGGAGGGCAGGTGGGGGCAAGACCCCAGTGAAGAGGACCCCTGAGGAAGTCCAGTGTTTTGGTGGGGAAAGGAGCTAGGGGCTGGGGGGAGCATGGCATGGATGTCCTTTGGGCTGAGGGAAACCATTGCTGGGACAGGAGATCCAAAGGCTGCAGAGAAAGTGCGATGTCAAACTACTGACCCTAAATTACCAGGTGCACGATTTTCACCCACTGCCTGGCTGTCGGTGCATATTTGCCATTGTAAACTAAATTAAACATTAACAAAAGGCTGAGCAAGCTCTCAGCTAAAGGGTATTCTCAGAAACCTTGTTACTAGTCACAATTCTTGCACTTAAAATGAGGAAAATAGCCATATGTAAAGTCTGCGCAAACATTTTATGCATATAGACTCATTTTTTGTTAACACAAATAATAGTATCATTCTTTCTCCAAACCAAGAGAAAATTTCTCACCCAGCTTTAACTCTAACATTGTCCCACTGTGCTTTAGACATGCTTTAGGCACCATGTTGTCTGGGTGCACAGACCATTCCCAGCTCACTATAAAAGTACCTTTTTGGGTTGCCAGATGAAAATATATCATGGTTAGCCAGGAAACAGAGATGTCTAACAAGTGATAACTACTTGCTGCTACCAGGTAATAATCATTACTGGAGAGTGACTAGCCAGTTTGTACTAAGCCACTGTTTTATCTCCACACCTTTTGCATAATGTCAAACTCTGCTGTTGGACAGCAGATCGTGTGAATGTCTGAAATACCAGGTTTCTAACAGCTTGTTAGATTTGTGCGTGAACCTTGCATCTTCACCTAAGCGTTAGCCAAATACAAGCCCTCTGCAGAGCTTCCTCTAAAGAGTGCATCTTCTGTACTACCTGGAATTGTTTCACCCAGCTGGTCTTGCCCTCCAAGGCAGCACCCCCTTGCAAGTGCTGTATTGGCAAGGCATGGTAACTTCACAGAGCATGAGCCCTTACTAGAAGGGTTCAGGTGGTTTTGGGTGGAGTGGTTTGCCTGTGCCTGTTTAACCCTAAGCCTGCATGATTACTTCTTCTCACTAACAGAGGCAGTAATGAAACTTCAATTTGAACCATCAGGAAACTGTGATTGCTGCTGCATGGTTCTGGACTCCTCACCACAGGGTCGCCTCAGACTTCATCAGAGTGACCGAGTAGCGAGGAGGATGAGGTGGGCATTGATTCCCACATGTTTTCACATTATGGCAGACTCCTGACTGCTTGCGTGGAGACACAGTGCCTGGATGCACCTGCTAAAAGGCTGCTGTGTGGTACTCTCCGTGCCGCATGAACCCATGCCAAAACGCATGGAAATGGCCACAGGGATGCACTGTGAGGGCCAGATACCTGCTCGCAGTGCGGACAGTGCTACAGGCGTTGTTTATTCCTGGGGAGAACCAAGGAAAAACACATTATTATCACAGTGGACGTACAGTAAGTCAATTCATCAGCCTTAAGACAAGCACCAGGAGACGTCTCTTGTGGAGTTTTGTCTGGCTACAGTGTGAACCCTTCGGCTTGCTGGGCTCTAGGGAGGAATATCCCAACAAGTGTCCTTTTGTTTCTACGCCAGCATCTCTATCCACCCCTCTATGGACACATCATCTTAAGAAAAAAAAAAAAAACCTTTATATATATATATATATATATATATAAAAAGTGTAGATACTTTTATATATTTTGTATGGTGTTGCTAAAGAAAAAGTTCCTTTGTATATTTTACATTTCTACTGATCTTCTTAATTTGATAATAGGAAATCAATTAAAAGAGGTTTTGTTATTTTTTATATGAACATTGCACAATTTTACTTGAATTTGGCATTTGATAAGAGTAACTGCGATTTGCATGGAAGCCACCTTAAGATGCAATGCAGTTTTCAAAGTAATACAGTAAAGATTACATCAAAATCCATGACTATAATTTATAAGTTTTACTGACAGATTTTGGAACACTTTAAGTACAGAGTATGTTTTTTTCGTAACCTCTTCTAAAAGACACAAAAAAATGTTTTGATTTTTCATTTCTTGGTGTTTTGACATCTTCTCCCAAGTGCATTGAAATGTTCGGCAACTGAACTTCAGGACTAAAAATAATTCTTATCTTTGTCTAAGATTTCAAGACAGTCCTTGCCTGGAAGAAGTCAAATCAGTTCTTTACCATGAACAAGAAAACAAGTGGTGTCATTGCATGGTAGGTTTTGACTTTGGTCTGGCTATGTGACAAAGCAGTGCTCTGCATGTCCCAAGAAGAGGGCCCTCCTGTGGGGCAAGTTCTGCCTCAGGTGCAGAATTTTATTTTGCTGTTAATTCCTTTCCCACTGGAGGCAGCATGTTGCTAATCAAAGCAGAAATGCAAGTCTTTAAGGATGCCCAGGTTTCACTGCCCAGCTCTTTGACAAAGCCCTGGCCTTCTTTGTGTTTCAAAAAGCACATGGATGGCTTAAAGTTTCGTGTTTCCCACAAATATGCTGGTTTTACAAGTGTAGGAGAGTTAAGCGTGGCCTCTCCACTGTCTTCACCTTCTTGCAGTGTTTACAAGAACAGGAAAAAGAAGATGTGAAAAAGTTTGCATCCAACAGCACAGGGCAGAGCTCTTCTGGCAGCTCCCCATGGTGGGAATACATGACTCAAAGGGCAGCAATGGTGTGGCCATGACCTTCTCTCTGCTGCGAAGGCTTTCAGGAGCTCCTCACTCACTGTAGCAGCCCTTTTGCCTTTCATTTCTGTAACTGTGTGTGTTGAAAGGGAAAAAAACAGAAAATCAAGCTAAATAAAATGCAGCAGTTGAGGAAAAAATGAAATAATTTATACTGTAGTCTTGGTTTCATTATATTCCTATGCATTTTCAAATGTATGGAAGGGGAGAGGGAGGAAGGATGCTGTTCCTTTAAAAATTATGCAACATACTGTGTGATATTTTCTGACTGAAAAAAGTTTTGAATGTTTTAAGGGTCTGGCACATGGCTGTGTGCTCAGGCATTGTGTATAACCCACACTAGTTGTTTTTACATCTGTGTATGTATATTTTGTCCCAGTGAGATGTAGGTAGTTTTTATTTTGATCGGAATTGTTGCAGTAAATGAGGGTCAGTTGTATTAATGGCAAAAAAAAATTAAAACCTATTTTTATGACTTTTTAAAAGCTTTATGGCAGATTAGGCACTGGAGGTTGGTTTTTTTTAACAAATGTATATTTATTAATGTGCAGAACACTGGAATTGCAGCACAGATGAAAGAATTTACAATAAATTAAGAAAATTTTTTTGAACTTGTATTCTTCCGGTGGTTTATTTGAAGTGCAGTACAGATGCTGAGGGTCCAAATGGCATTTCCTGGGGTCTAGAAAGTAGCAGGAGGGACGTACACATACCCATCATGCTTGCCGAGGAAGCAGAGGCTGTAAAGCATCAGCCACCAGCACTGCTTCCTGCGGGATGCTCCCAGCCCTGGGTGGTGTCTCATGGGGAGTTTGCTTTGGGTGGGTGGGTGGGTGGGTGGATGGATGGGTGGAAGGAAAGACACACCCCCAGTGCCCTTTGCTGGCACAGGGTACCACCACATGCATTGCTTTTCAGTCCAAACCCACAGCATTTCTCACACCTGGGAAATGGTCAGTGGCAGAAAAACACCCTCCACTAAGCCACAGCAAAGCAGTCTGCCAGGAAAGCACTGGGTTTAGAAAAGGAGGTTGGAGAGGAGCTAGAAGGGTGTGAGGCAGCCAGCCCAGCTCAGCTCAGCCCATGAATGCCTGCAAGGACCTTTTTGGATGTTGTTGGCTATGTTCTTGGCTTTCTAAAGCCAATTGAGGCCAAGCCATGGTCTTGCTCACTCTGTACTTTTCAGGCTGTTGTGCCTGTGTTTGTTCACACATCTCACAAGGCACAGCAGTGACCTGCACGTGTCTGCCAGCTTTCTGGAAATAGAAGTATTTCTCAGTGTCATCTAGCCAGCTTCTCCATAAATGTTTCTAAACATTAGGCAATAAACTGGGAGTATGTGAGTTCAGGGGGAGAAAGCCTGATTACTGTCATGATTCAGGGGCAAAATCAAAGACAGGATCTTCGATTTGCCAACAGCTCTGCCAAACCCTGCCATTAAACAAACCCAATCGATTAGGCCAAATGGAAACTGTTCTAAATTTTATCATACAAGTTCATTTTTTGGTGTAACACTAATACTTGAGTTTGTTCCCCAGTATTAGTTGACTTTACTGTGGAAAAGCGTAAATAAGCCTCAGGCTTTCACATAAGCAGGATAGTTACAGCACAGACGAGCCCATGATCCTGTCTCCAGTAACGGCCAACAGCAGATGTTTAGGAAAAGAGGATTATCAGCTAGCCACACATTACATGGTGAGGTGGCCCCAGCAGGGTCCACAGCCCCCAGCATGCTGCAGCTTAGGGCTCCCCAGAAGAAGGGGTTGTGCTTGCTCCAGTAGCCCATTTTTTCCTCCGATAATGTATCCTGTTGTGTTTTGAACACATGTAAACTTCTGGTACTCAGTGGGTTGCCTGATTTGGTCACAAGTGGCAAGGAAAAGTTCTTCCTCATCTTCAGCTTCATTCCTGTCCCCTGCGATGAACATCTTTGCCACCTGCACCACGAGAGGCAGTGAGCAAGTGCTCCATCCTAGAGCACTTGGGTTGTCTCTTTCCACCTGAACCACTGGGATCTCTGTAATTGTGCCTTGCGCAGAAATGCTGGTTTACCTTTTAGCCTTCCTTCTTGCCCTTCTTCAAAACCCCTTCCCAGGTCTAATGTAGCCTTTCCAGAGATGGCAGAGAGAGAGAAGAGACCAGAGCAGCCCACAAAATGCAAGCGGTAGGCCTACCAACAACCAAAAAAAAAAATCTGCATTTCATTCCCTTTTCCTGTCCTAATGACATTTGGCATAAGCAAATTGTAAGAAAAAGGACTCCCAAAGAGATGGACCAGTGGCAGCATCATGGCATGGTAAGGCTGCAGTAACCTAAGAGATCACATTGCCCAGCTGCTCCAACAACCCAGCATAACTGGGGATTTCTCTAATGTTCTTAAAAATCTAAATCACGATTCCAGTACATCTGCAAATAGCCTGTAATAGGACTTCATAGCATGACGAGTTAGTTTGTCCATATCTTTATGTCATGCTTAGATGGGCAGCTCGCTCAGCTGCAGAGGATGCTCCTGCTGAGGTCTGG
>JANZLQ010000005.1:16871891-16891535 GCA_026212715.1 Elanus axillaris | reverse complement strand
TGAACGCTTAATTTTGAAGCGGAGGATGAAAGTTTCTTTCAGTCCTACAAGCTGACATGAACACTAAGAGCCAATGCTTTTACTGCCAGACCAGAAATACTGAGCTGACACTGTGAATGAAGCCTTTCACAATACCTAGGCAATGTCTCACCTCTCCAAAGAAGCTATCTGGGTCAAAAAAAGAATCAGAGGACAACCCTGCTTTCCTTGCATGGGGATCACCCCTGTCCTCCAGCTCTGCAGGACCAGCCGGAGGCATGGATGCTGCTGAGAAGGAACAAAACCAGGAGAGCAATTAAAACAGGTTTTATAGAAACACTTTTGGAATAAGGCTGCATGTGGAGTGCAATTTTTCAGCCATTATACACTCAGCAGTACAGGTTTCAAACACATTCACAGGGTACACCAGAGATTTCAGTTTGGTCCCAGCCTTTATCTGACATGAGCTGCCGTTTTTCAGTTACACAGTCCAATTCTCGTTATCATGTTCTCTATTTTGGAAGGGAAAAGTCCTTTTCTTTTTAAATAGTTATTCACTTGACTCTTTGAAACCAAATATTTCAAGACCTGAAAAGCTTAATGACAACTTGAAAGTGAAATAACCTGCTCAAAGTGGGAGAAAAATGACAAAAAAAGTGAAAAGCCGATGAATTTTAAAAAGCATGTCAATGCTAATCTTCTGCAGTAGAGAAAAAAAAGAATTCACCTGCCAGTCAGCCTGCTCTTAGCCAGTTCAAGCCAAACCTTGGCCAAAGAGCAGCCTTGGCAAGGGCTGCGTGAGAGAGACTCTGCTAGCGGTGGTCCCTCGTGGGAACGCAGCTGCCCAACCCCAGGCTGAGCTCCACTCCCACCTCACTCTTACTTCCACGTTTCCAAGCTATTACAGCTGTGCTACGATGCACTTTCACAACCTTTTCATGATGGTGTGGGCTGGGCTGCAAGCCTCAGGACAGGCTGTGGCCTGGGATTCAGGCAGTGCTTCTCAATGCAACACTACCACATGCCAGCCAAGCGGGACTGTGCTTTACCCAGGCAGTAAAGCAGAGCTCAAACCAGCTGGCAGCTCCACCCATCACTGAAGTAATGCTCACACCCAGAAAACCACAAGTAACTACTAAGCCTGTAGGGCAGGATGAACATTTTCTTGCAAAAAAATTGCAAATTGATCAAAAATTATTGTGGGATTTTTTTGTTGTTCTGGCAAAGCCTATTCAAATTTACCAAGTAGGGTTTTTTTGCCTAGGAAACTTTTTTGGAGAAGGTTCAAAAGACTGTCTAAGAGCAAATGAATTTAAAACCAGGACAATGGGAACCCAGTGTACTGATCTTCAACCTGAGCTCCAAGCAGAGTTTAGTACCTCAGCGTCCCCAGGCTGATGTGATTTCAGTGGGTTTGGGCAGGCCCAGAAGCAGACATTGTAGGCAGCTCTGAGAACTTACCTTGTGGACACTTTAGTAAGTCCAGGGGTCACAGGTGGCTATACACCACCTAAATTCTGGAGTTTTAGAGCCAAAAGAATGCAGGCATTTAAATCCTTGGAGGCACATAGGAAAGGAAACACTGCCTGGTAGAAACATGAAAGTTAAAAGGAGGTAAGGACTCATTATACAAGAGAAACATTAATGGTTGGAGACTACTAGTGTCAAACAGAACTTTAAGCTAAACAAAATTACCAGCTGGGGTGTCACTGGTTCTGCAGGCATTTACCAACTCTAAAGATCTGACTTTCATTTCCAGGTGGTGGCAACCACAACAGTATCTACTCAGCAACTTTAGGACTTTAAAAACCAGTAACTCGCATTCTTTTGAAGAATAAGGAAATGTTAAGGGTGACCTCACTCACTCAGACCAAGCTCCTAGGGAGGGTGTGGCCACCCAGGCCCAGTGGAGCTGGGCACCTTGCCTGCAGCAGGTGAGCACTGGTGGAGGGTCTGTGTCACCAGGAGCCACAGCAGGAGGCCAGCAGCCTGGGCTGCATCAGAGGTGATGGGGGAGAGATGAACTGGCTCTTCCCCAAAACCCTGCAGCCTTGAGAGCCCAAACCCACCACTGTACTGAAGGGGGGAATAGGCAGTGTGACAGCAGTGAGACACCCTCTGCCCCAGGGGACAGAAGCTCCAGCTACTGACCCAGCCTGGTGTCTAGGGCAGTTTGTTGCTCACCAGGCACTGCGACCCAGTATGGTGTGGGGAGACCCAGGTATGGACTGGGTTGGCAAGCTAAGACAGCAGGGTGATCCAGGCAGGAGAGACCTTGAAAACAACAGGCAGGATGGACCTCTCTAGGTACCCCTCTGAAGTGCCTGTACACTACACAGGCAGCATGGGGAACATGCAAGAGGAGTTAGAGGTTCATGTGCCGTCGCATGGGTTGATCGCATCAGGATCACAAAGACATGGCGGGACAGCTCACACAGCCAAAGTGCTGCCATGGATGGGTACAGGATCTTCAAGGATGGGCTGGGGAGGTGAGGGAGTAATCCTGGACCTAAGGAAGCAGCATGACAGCACAGAGCTCTGGCTTGGGGTGGACAATAAGCCAGCTGAGAGCATGTGGGTTAGGATCAGTCAGGTGACCTACACTGGTGACATTGCTGTAGGTGTATGCTACAGACCATGTGATGAGGACATAGGGCTTCCTGAACTGTCTTTAACTTTGCCAGACTAGCAGGCAGACACTGAAAAGTGTCTTCTCCCCCCTTTTACTTCCACACTTGGAAGAGACTACCTTTTACTTTTCTTACCAGAAGAAATGAAAGGAATTCTTAGAAGATACTAAGACAACTGAAAAGAATGTACATGTAATCCAAGCCTTCAGATCTGCTGAAAAGATCTATTCATGCTACAGCTTTCCGCCCGCCCAAATTGGATGCAAATCTCAAAACTCCACACCCATTTGGAAAGTCCTGCTCCTGTATGGCTGTACTTTAAGTATAGTTGCTTTCTATTACCATACTGAAAGACAGGAATTTATTTTTGTTGACTTGCTGTAGCAGAGTTTTATTATAAGCTTAGCGTGTCCTCAACATGCACCCAATCCTTATAAATGTAGATAATTTGGACAGGGGTATTCAGCTCTTCCTAATACCACTCCATTTTGACACATGGCAAGATCCAATTATTATTGGGTCTATATTAAGTTGGATACATAGTAAAGAAATGCAGATGAATGTGCATTTTTCTGCAGCCCAACATTGCATTCTCCTCTCCAGAAGACAAACCAAGCAGCCTCTGCCCTCAGCAGTTAATAAAAAATTAGTCAGTTCTGTGAAAAAAAATTAACAATCAAGACTGGTTTTACACCTCTAGATTAGTAATTCTCAATTATGTAAACAACTGAAACCACTACTTAACACAGTTTAAGAATCCAAAGCATTTCTTATAAAACTATATAAAATGAAAAATAAGTATCTGTTGCTTGGATTTCATTCAAAATACTGAACTTAAATATCATTCATTCCTCTTCCAGAGTTCAAAGCACAAACATACATTTACTGTAAAGCAACATATGTACTTTACCTAAGGACAGGTATCTTCAAGGAAAAAAAAAAGTATTTCACTTGCGAATACAAGACAGATTTATGATTTCAGACATGATTTTAATGTTAAAATTCTTGTATGCATAACTATTACAGAACAACTTTAAGACATCCCTTGATACCTATCAACATAAATATCACCATCCAGTCCAGTAAAATTGTACCAAATTGGCTTTAGTTTTAAACCCATTTGCTGCTAACAGTCAAGAGCTGGGACTCAATGGTCAACTGACCTTCAGAACACACAGATCAACAAAAAATAGGTTTATTTTTGTTTTTATTATTCTCAGGCAGCAAATTCTCCGAAGTCCTTCAATAAACAAACCCATGTGTTATGTTGCTGGTTCTATCTTGTCAATCTCTTCCTTCTTTGGACCCTCCTCTCGGTTTTTGTCCTGTTGCATGGTGTACACCGATGGGCCCATCCTTAAGATCTTCCCACTGCCCAAGCACTCGTCACCCTTGTAGAACACGGCAAACTAGGAGGTAAACACAAGGAGAGTCTTTTCAGCAGCTGCAAATGGCATGGTGAGCAACTGCAAGACCTGCTGGACAATGAGTGTATTCTTTAGATTTATTCTGACCAAATCTCAAAAAAAAACCAAAACAAAACCAAAAAAAGGAAAAAACCTCTTAGGATCTGTTGGCTCACATGAGTGTAAATACAAGCATGTTAGAGAAAATACCATTGTGGACTTCTTCTCAGCTCAGCTCCCTTCTCTTAGGTGCATCTCTCTTACAAACAGCTCAGTTTGCCTTCTCATATGTCCCATGGGCCCCCAAGTTTTGGGGAGGGAGAGGGAGGGTAGAACGTATGCTGGGAGAGGGCATACAGAAAATGTTCAAGAACCACTGGTTTTCAATGTGATGGAATACCTGTGTATTAGCAATGTTAAAAGGCATCCTTACACAGTCCCCTTCTCAGTACTGTCTGGGACAATGAAATTCACCGGACACAGATCCTCACTAAACAAATTTGAACATTAAAACCATATTAAACAGCCAATTACCAAATTAATGCCTTTTCAAATCTATTTCTTGAAGACAACAACAGATTCCATTTCTGCACATACAACTGATTACCAGAGATGTTTTCATGTATTTCTAAAACTTGTAAGCCAGTTTCTCAGACTATATGGATAACAACAGACCATTTAAAACTAGAAACAATCTCCTTCAAAATAGCTGATGAACAGTCAAAATAGAGCTAAGTGTTCTCACATGCAAATAAATTAACTATTTTGCTCCAGCTAATAAAAACACTACCTTGTTTTATTAGCCATATAAGCCAAAACACAAAAAAAGGAAAGAAAATCACTTCTAATAACTTACCTGCCCAGGTGTGATAGCTCTTGCTGGCTTCACTAGCGTCACCCACACACTCCCATCTTGGTTTAGAGTCAGCACACAAGGCACTAGAGCAGAAAATGACCAAACACATGCTATTTAATCATTACATTCACATTAAAAAAGAAAAACCTTCATCACTAGGTTAAACACATATAAGTCAAGATACTACTACACAAAATTGTTTTATAAAGACACTACAGAAACAGAAAGGCAAGCCAAAACATTTCAACTATTTCTGCAAAACTACACTGAACACAATACCACAGTTTCACAAACTGAGTAAAACAAAAAAACAAAACAAGGTTTGATTACCCAATGCCATCTGGTGCCGAAACCTGAAATGACATTCCATCATTTTATCTCTAATGAGCTCTACAGGGGGCTCCTCTGCTATCCAGTGCACTCGGTTTGTCCGCAATAGATCTCTGTACAGAGCAGGGTGATCTGTTGATGGTGCCTTAAAATACAACGTTTATTTAATGCTTATGTTTCTAACTTGTGAAGTAAAGCATGAAATATAGAAGAAGCATCAAGCCATATCAAAATGAAGGCAAAATGAGTAAGAAAGCAAGCATTCATTAGCACTTAAGCTTCCAGGTGAAAGCCTTTAATGAAAAAAATCGGCTAAAGCAAGCCTGAATTATTTGTCAGTCTTCTAAATCTCAATCATGTCACTTCTTGTATTCTTTTTTCTCCAGTCATATTTCTGCCTTCTTCAGGCTGAGTTCAGATGCCTACTACCCTCCTTATCCTACTACAAGATGCTATCTCCCTCTTCACCAATGTCTCAACTCAGCACCTCCCCAACAAAGGCATTGCACACACACAACCTTACTGCAGGGCATTTAAAAAAATAAAATTCTTAGTTGTCCTGCCTGTTTCCTCTCAACTCTCTTTTGATTATGATTTCCCTCCCCCAGGCACATCAACAAGTAGCAGAACACCACATTATAATCACATCAGTATCAAGTAACAACAACTGCATGAACAGCAAGAAAAATTAAAAATGCTAGCAAGCTGCAGAGCTCCCAGTCATCTCACATGACTAGTCATTAAGACACCAATGATTTCTCAGTATTACATATATTCTGCCTCAGTTTTCAAAATGATAAAACTGTATTACTGGCTACTACTCCTTTTACTAGAAAAAGAAAGTAGTAACACATAGTAAAACAAAATAACACACATTTTATATACTGTGCCATAATAACTACAATAGAAACCTCATGTTTTAGAGTAGAAAATGAGAGCTCAGTAGATTAGCTGTTTCTTTTCAGTATTTGCCCTTTGTTTGGAAGAGTTCTATGCCAAAATCTAAAATAATTTTCTACTCAAAAAAAAAGACAGTTTGAACAAGACATTTCAAATTTGCTGATGCTGCACTAGTTGGTTCTTGTTTCCCCCAAGAGGAAAGCCAAAAATTCTGCCTAGGTTAGAAACACATTCCATACAGCATGAGTCACAAAATGCCTGCATTAGTCATTTGCAATACCAGTGTTAATTAACTCACCACAAAGACATCTCCAGTGCTGATATCTTTGTCTACAATGAACCAAGCATCCTTCAGGCCTGCTAGTCTAGCCCTCTGGCCTATTGTGTAGAGGAACCAACCTAGAGGAATATGAAAATGTAATGCTGCTAGCAACTTTTAATAATCTTTTACTTTCAGAAAAATACATGAAAATCACTTCCCCAAAACTCTACCACTAAACAAAGAATAACAAACCAACTAAACAAAGAATAATGAACCAAGTTGCCTTAGAGAACCCTGACAATTACAAACTAAACTACAATTACAAGCTAAACTACAATTACAAACTAAACTAACATCTATTTGAAAGTTTCCACCTGTACCTGAAGCACATGACTTCAAACTAATCCATTTCAACTGTGGTATTCTTAGAGTTTATAAAAGACAAAAATTTCCTTATTTAAGCTTCAATTTATGGTTTTGCTACCACTCAGTCTTACCAGCTTCCCTTACTTTTATGTAGTAGTAGAACATCCTACTTCCATACATTATTTGTGAGAGGAACTAAGTTCTGGCAGCTAGAACTGAAGAAAGAGTAAAGGAAGGACACACAGAAGGAAAGGAAACGGTAAGCTGCCCATGTTTGGCAATGTCCTACTGTCCATCACTGAGGTGCATGTTGTATTTTTTCCACAAAGTTTAGATAATATAGAATCTGGAACTGAAGCACAATCATTGTGAAAAAAATACATAAACAATGGCCTCAGTATTAAATTAACAATCACTTAGTATCAGTAATAATTATTTACTTTCTTGCAACATGGAACAAATAAGCAAGAATCAGTTGTAGATCAAGGCTCTACTATTGTATAAAGCAAGTTTTCCATGATTATTAGTTATCAAACTGAGAAAAACCTGTAGACTAGTTTGGAATTCCACAAATTTTGTCCCCCCAAATATAAGCAGTATTGTTCCATTTATCTAAAAGCAGTTATTAAGGTGGGTTAGCCAATTACCTTTGTGTGTTCCCATCACCTTCTTATCTTCAATGGAAACAAAGTTACCTGGTTGAGGTTCTAAATACTACCAAATAGGAAGAGATTGTTTAAGTCAGAAAATGGCCCAAAACCCCTCACAGTATATTTCAGGTTCTGTCACTACATTTTCATGAAGATGGAAAATAGGTTTTCAACAGGGAAACTCTGCCCAAGCAGTTTACTGCCTCTTCCCTGGTGCTGCTTTAGAGAGAAAAGTAGGAAGAGTAGTCCCTATTAGCAGTGATTCTGGGCTTTACTCCCCCATCCTCACTTATGTCAGGGGACAGCAGGATTCAGCCATTCACCTCTCACATCCCAAGCACTTGTCAGAGCCTGAAAGGTAAAGGAATGTGAATTCATGCGTTCCTTTTGCTACAGAAAGTGACTGCTTGCTGGTAGAGGGGCAAGCTACTTCCTACAGGCTGTTGGCATTAGCTTCTGGGTAGGCTTGGGACTGCAAGGGGAAATGGAACAATTGCTACTTAGTGTGAGACACAAGATGTCAGAGATTTTTCCATAGACAGTGTTACAAATTACTATTGAAAATCAGAAAAGAACATGAAGATTGTCACAGATTTAATGTTGCTCACCTCAAGAAGGAAATTTTCAAAGTTTCTTTCACCAATGAAACAGACTCCCATACTCTGAAAACAAAACATGGTACTGAACCCATAAAAGCAGAGAAACATATTTGAAATAATCGTCAAATGGTTTGGGTTGTAAGGGACCTCAGAGATCATCTAGTCCAAGTCCCCCTGCAATGAGCAGGGACATACATATTCAACTAGACCAGGTTGCTCAAAGCCCCATCCAACCCAGCCTTGAACACTTCCAGGGATGGGGCATCCACAGCTTCTCTGGGCAACTTGTTCCACTACACATAGTGGAGAACTTTTCTAACATCTAATCTAAATCTACCCTCTTTCAGTTTAAAGCCATTACCTCTTGTCCTATCACTACAGGCCCTTGTAAAAAGTCCCTCTCCAGCTTTCTTGTAGGCCCCCTTTAGGTATTGGAAGGTTGCAATAAGGTCTCTCCAGAACCTTCTCTTCTCCAGGCTGAACAACCCCAACTCTCTCAGCTTTTCTCCATAGGGGAGGTGCCCTAGCCCTCTGATCAGCTTTGTGGCCCTCCTCTGGACTCACTCCAACAAGTCCATGTCCTTCTTATGTTGGGAGTCCCAGAGCTGAATGCAGTACTCAACATCTATTAATAATGTCTACTAATAATCTGTCGAGGATGGATTTTTCTTTCCTGTGTATCTCAAACTATGCTAGACGTCTCATAAAATAACCAAAATCACAACACCTGCTCCAACATATGTAAACTAATTCTATACAGCATCAGGGAAAGCCTTAAGTACAGAAGAGAAATAATGGGAAATAGAACAAATGTTCAATAAATACATTAATCTTGGTGACTACATTGTATGTATATTAAAAAAGAAGCCCCTTTCAGACTAAAGTACAAAACTAACACAAATTATATACTAATGGTATGTCTCTTGAAAAAAAAACCTCCATAAACAAATAGGATTTCATTTTCCTTTCAGTTACTGCTTACATTCTTCAAACAATCATTTAAACAACCACTTATGGTGGGTGAATATACATTAAAAGTGATGAAGATGGCATCAGCAATACAATTGCTGATTGCAACCTGCATCTTTTTTTTTTTTTAGGATCAACCCATGAAGTGTTATTTCTCAGCCAGGAAAAGAGAACTTTTTTAATTTAAAAAGTAACTGTGGAAAAACAGTATGATCCAATTTCTATAAAGACATATTGAAAACAATTATAGTGAGGAAGCCTTTATAACCTACGGAAAATAAAGACCAAAGGCTTCTCACCTGCTGTACTAAACAATGCTTTCTTTAAGTCTCACAGTATCCTACCACACTGACCTTTGCCTTAGTTCTTCTGAGATACAACGGTAGACAAATTATCTGCAAGCTACAATACACAACTAACCACAAGCTCATAAAGTACTTTAAGCAAGTAGACAGCTATAGAACTGCTTCCCAACCTATTCTATTACAGTGTTCAGGAACAGCTGCGCTGTCAGAGATTAAAGTTCAAAAAGTTCAGGAAATTCTATTTTAGAGAGAAATACAAATTGAAAGAGTTTAAGTGTTACCATGCCTCTTTTTTCTTTAGCACATGATGAAGGCCATGTTCTGCTGCTATCTTCTTTACAAAGCTTTTTGTTAAATCCCCTAATGGGAAAATGGTTTTTCTCAAAGCATCCTGTGAGATCTGACTGAGAAAGAAGGTCTGGTCCTTAAAGAGGTCAGCCCCTTGAAGGAGTTTCACAGCTGCAAAGTGCAGAAGACAAAGCATTTCAGCATAAGCCCCTCTAATAGTTCAACTTCCTTTAGTATTTTGTTTGAAAATCAACATTTAGCATTATTTTTTCCAAACACGTTAGAAACAGCATTTTTCAGGTTTTTCCAAATTTAATTGAAAATGTTTGGGTATTTTCTCACCACTAAAAAGATCTAAAAGGATTCGGATTTTGTACAACACAGATCTGTATTACAAAGTCTTACATTGCCTTATCTATTACAATACTGCATGTCACTGGCAAGAACATCAACAACATGAAATATAAAAACAACTTCCACATTTCATGTGAAAGAGAGAATGAACATTCAAATATCTTAAGAGTATACTTTTCTTCAAAAAAATCCATTTGGTTTTACCACAAAATCACACTGCTATAAATTAATTATTTGAAAATCAGTAGAGTTATTCCCAATACTCAGAAGAGAAGGGTTTGAATTTATTCTTTAAAACAGAGTAAGTCTCCTGATTGCCCAGATGAAATAAAAATGGTATAGTTTTTCAGTCATGTTCTGTCCATTCTCTTTAAGAGATAATAGCTTTGATGTTGTACAAACTCTGTTGCTATCTGACTCTGCTCTGAGTTTCTTCACTCAAAGGAACACTAACTACAGGCCAGCAGTTCAGTCAAAACTAGTAATACAAAATCCCAATAATGGGGCAGGAAGCCTGCTTAAAACATCACAAAATACTACAACTTTCCAGAAATTATATTAAAATAAAGTAACAAATAAACCCCTTTGAGTCTAGAACAAAGAAATGAAAACCAGGAAGCTGTAACACAAAAACATCACCATGGCAGCTTTGCATAGTGGTAGTTTGCAAGTCCCCTCTCCCTTCAGGTATACTGCATTTCTCATTATACGTCAGAGCTTCCTCTGAGTTATTTTACTGCATTACAGCCCACTGCTGAGCTATTTGGGAAATTTCTACATTGCCATCCAAGCTGTAATAGCACCATGCAGAGACATACCCAAAACAGCATTAATCAAGCTGGCTCTGGTACTGATAACAAGAGAACCACTGTGGTGCAGAGATCAACCACTGGCACACCATTTAAGTGAAGAGCAAAACCAGCACTGCTGCTACTCGTACCTTTGATGACCTGAGAATTGTAGCCTTAAAAACTTTTCAATGGCAGTGTACACACAACCTTGATCTGCCTGGGAAAACCAGGCTTCTACAGGAGAATAGAGAAATAAGGCAGAATAGTTGAATTACTGAATGAAAATCTTATTTTTTTTTCCAGTAAAATAATATACAGTCCAACTACTGTATTAAAGTAAGTTACTAATTTTAGTGTTTCAAAGCCTTAATTCTAAAATTCCACTTAAGCATATCCTCATGATGAGGTCTATCAATACTATAAACCAAATAGCCAAAGAATACATTCCCTACAACAGAAGAAACAAATAAAGAAATTTTTATGTAAGTCACGGAAATACTAGATAAAGATTTCTTGAAATACTTCTGTAGGGTATAGAAGATAGCCCTGTCTCCTTAATCCACATTACCGCACCTCCAGAATATTGATTACTCCTGGAATGCTTATTCTTACCCCTGGACCTGGATTAGAACTTTTAAAATAGAAAATGTAATTCCTGACTAGTCAGGGTAATTTTCAGTAATGTATATCCCCTGTTTTGCCCAATCAATCTTCTGCAAAGGCTGGAGTCACTGCGTGTAAGGTAACGAACTTCTCTGATTCTGTAACACGGAATATAATTTAAATTTCTCTTTCGCATCCAGGGTGAAATATGCAATGAAGAAACCACTTACTATTTCTAACTTCAAAACGGTTTCTGAAAAGCCTTTGTGGTCTTTTGATATGCTTCTGTCGAAATACTTCCTCATCCTCTAGTGAGGTCCTAGCATAATGCCCAGTAGCAATTGCATCTGCTCCTATCAAGAAAAAAAAACCAAAACACAAAGGCACATACATGAAAGTCACAGTTTAAAACAGCAATATAAATAAACATCTAGGAAAACAGCAGGAAGCAATGAAGGAATAAAACCTATGGAAGTCTTATACTGATGATAATCATACTCCTCCTACATAAATAATGTATACGTTTCATTGGCATGCCAGAACTTGTGCTTTTGTCCTTTAAGGACCACATACCAATGCAAAACCTAATGCTTAGGTCAATATATGTCCCTGAATTAAATGTGCTCCTACAGAGGAGCAACCTAATCTAGTGGGAAAGAACCCTGCCCATAGCAGGGGGGATTAGAACTAGATGACCTTTAAAGGTCCCTTCCAAACCAAATTATTCTATGATTCTATATATAAAAGCAAACTTAAAAATAAATACTTTGCAAATACTGAAATACTGCCACAGAGGTACGTGAATTAGGCATGCATACGAATTCATGTTTTTCCCCACCTTTTCAAGAGTTTGTAGCCTTTAAGTATTGCCACAGCGCACACACTGCACTGACACACTTGAAAATGCCTTACCAAGGTTATCCATAGCATAATGAAGAAAGTAGTTGAATTTGATGTGTTTGTTACACACAATATCAGGATTAGGAGTCCTTCCCAATTCATACTCTTTTAAAAGGTCACTGTAAAATAAAGATTAAAATGTATATGTAGACGCTATTAACACTACATAATACTATCCAAGACTGGACAATCTATTTAAACATGAGAACTTAAGACTCAAGTCATACTAGGCATTTTATGTAAGAAATAAAATACCTATTAGATTTTAATCTGTAAAAAACAAAGCTTGGAAGATTTTCTCCAAAGTGCACTGAGGACATGGTCAAATGATCACTCACAACCTTGTAACCATATTTTATTAAATTAATATTCCTTCAGGGGAGACATGACTACCCACTGAGCACCCCCTACTCACTCATTTCTTATGAAATACTTTCAGAGCTAGAGAACACTGGTTCCTTTTTCAAAGTGACAGTGCGGTGGAACACACACCAGGAGTTAACTGTGCCTCAGCTGAAAGGACAATAACTTAATGTACAATAATACCACCACAAGCAGTCATGGGGCTTAATTTTATAGAGATGTTTTTCTATCTTCTTCTTTCTCCTTCAAGAAATCCAAGCAGTTTCTCAAAGTCATGCTGTACTTTTACACTGTTGCATAATTAAAGCACCTAGCATTATTTGCTTTAAAACACTGAAATAATAACTAATGAAATTAAACTAGCATACAGTGATGCAGTGAAATATCAAAAGGCCTGATCCCTGCCTTATTTTGCTTCTTCTCAGTAGTCACTCAAGTCAAGAGGAACTGAGGACATGGACTGGAAAAGGATCTTGAGCTGTATTTAAAAGAAAACCAGCAACCCCCATACCAGGTTTTACTCTTCACCATCTGAAACAGAATCAATTGCTTCTTCCTTACCATGTTATACTTTACCTTCATAAATAGAAAATAAAGCAACACATCTTTTATTTTGTCCAACTCCTTTTTAACAGTTCTGAATTCAACAATTTATACTAATAATTAAATCAGCTGGGTCTACCCAGAGCTGCTTCTCTCTCACTGGCTCAGCACTGTACTTTGATGATAACACACTACTTTGTAAATACTGCAAGAGCACACTGGAACTTTTATAAAAAATTCAGTGTAAAGCCAGGCTCACGTCTGTTCAGTAAAGCACAGAACTGGAGAAAACGCAATGAAGGATGCCTACTGAATCTCTCTGATGTAAAAATGCAAAACGGACTTTGCACAGATTATGGGTAAGGCAAGACCTGGGATAGTCCTCTTGATAAAAGGTGGGTTTTGATGAATGGCCCTTTAAAGAGAGACTCCGGAGGAGGAGAAGATTCAAGCTCTGTGATGACAGTAAAGAAAAAAAGATTGTAAACCAAGCAATGTATTTGCAACAGATTGTTTGGGAACACTGTACTAATAAATGAGAAGCAGAAGAAAAGCTGATCTTCTATGATCTTTGATCCACTGTAATCTACAGACTCCTTCCACCTCCAAGAGTTTTGGTAATGTTTATTCATTCTCTCACACCAAGAGGAAAAAATGGAGTGAACTTTCCCAGAACAGGGCTGTTTTCTCCACTGACTGTACAAAAGTTTTCTGCTCAACCTGATGTCATTTCAACGTGATGTAGAAAGTACCACAGCTAGCTTACTCCTCAGTTTCTTCGAAGACAAGGTAACAACAGCACTACTTTGAGGGAGAAAATGAAGATCAGGAAACGACTTTTATATACTCATGCTGAGTAAGTAACAGAGAAACTATGTTGTTATACCATACTTCCCCTCTCCTCCTGCCTCCCAAGAAAAGCTCTCAACTTTTATATGCAGAATTTTCTTCCCTTTAAGTGGAACAAAGTCACAGAAAATCTGGACACCCTTTCTAGAGAACAGTTTCAAATTTGTCAGAGGTTTAATGAAGCAAGGCTAGTTCATGATCACTTTGTGGTAAACTGGATTCAGTACATATTAATTTAATGTAAAATGCACTGCGTAAATTACACAAACAGAAATAGCACCCCACTAAGTATTTTTTTCTGACACTGCAATAAGATTGGGCCACTATATGGGAAGCAGAAGAAATGAACTGCAACAAAGCAACTGCTACACACTTATAATCTAGGGAGAAAGCTCCTATTAATTTAAAAAATAACAAACATATTAAAACACACACATACATTCTGATCTTAACTACGAATGAGAGAAAAAGTAATTCCTCCCATATTTAAAAGGCTTCAGTACTTTCTCTTTGTACTGACAATACTACAATAAATCACCTTTGCCCATTATCTGTCCATTCTCGCTTTTCACAACTACATAGTACTATACTAATATACCGAAAGGCCATCTATTTTAAACGTGTTTCTACCTGAATACTTCGTTCCAGTATTCTTTCACGTAGGAAACCTGGTGAAAAGGAATATCAAGCTTCTGACAAACCCGGTAAGCATCTTCGCAATCTCTGTCAATGGAGCAAGCTCCTTGCTCATCCAGAGGGTCCCAGTTCTTCATAAAGACACCCGTCACCTGGTAGCCTATGAAATGAAGGTAATAATGACGTATAAAGTCAAACTCCTACAGCCTCGACCCCAAGACCTGTCTTTTTCAATACTTGTGTGAGTAACCGCTTCTTTCAGAACATGTGAGCAGTCCTGTACTAAGCAAGCATCCTGTTAAATTTTATAGTACAGTTCTTGGTTTTTTTTTTGCTATAGCTAACATAAACCTAAGCTCTTCCAGCGACCCAAAATGACGATATTCCATAACGCCGAGTTCCTCCCACCCCCTTCCTGCCCGCCGCCCGCCAAGGTGCCCGGCTCTCCGTGGGCCGGGCCGGGCCCTGCCCGAGGTGGGGCTGCTCCACCGGTCGCAGGAGGCGGCGGAGCGCGGGGAGCCGCCGGCAGGGCCGGGCCGAGGGCCGAGGCGTAGCGCCCGCAGCGCCGGCGGAGGACAGACCCCGGCCTCGCCGCCCTCACCCCGCACCTCGTCGGCGCAGCAGCAGGGCGGCCACCGCGCTGTCCACCCCACCGGAGACGGCACAGGCCACACTGCGCCCCGCCGCCAGCATGGCCCCCACCCCCGAACTTCCGCCCCCCCGGCTCCCGTTTTCCGGCGGCCGCGGCCCGGCGGCCAACAGCGCTCGGGGGAAATTCGGCTCCCTTCGGGGGTTCCGGCGGCAGGCGGGGGACACCCCTCTTTTCTTCACACGGCAGCACCCCGGGTAGCGTGAGCGCTGGCGTTTACCGCCTGCTCGCTGGGAAAGACACGTACGGGTGAGCGCTCGCGGTGTTTGTCCACACTCCACTACTCGATTCGGCGCCTGCAGGCGGCCTGCACCTCTCCCCGCAGTGAGCAGCGGTACGCCGTTCATGCGTTGTTAAACCAACCAGAAAGGTGGAAAAAGGACAGGAGCTTTCTGGCCCACAAGCCTCCCCTGTCAGGCCAAGCAGAGCCCTCAGACACATACTTCAAGCAAGAGCCCTCCCACTGTCCATAAGCAACAGGACTGGGGCCATCGAACTGGGACAAAGGAAGCCCCAGAAACCTCCATTACACTCTCCATTTAATTGCTTCACATTCATTATCACTTCATAAACCAAAGGTAACTCTGATAAAAGATGTCTTTCTGATTACAATGACCTTACTATTTCTCTACCCAACTATCTGCTGGTCGGTATTAGATAGAAGTTCTGTATGTTGCAAAAGGTGTGAGATACTAAAGAAAATTGCTTCTGGATGGCCTTGCAATTTCTGAAGGAGGCAAGAACTCCAGTCTTTAGCTAACTTGGCTTAGAAGTATCTATATGGATTATGTCAAAGTGTATGCATAGATAATAGAAGCACTAACTGTTATACTAGGGATAAGAAAAAACCCAAGGCCAATATGGGTAACTTCCAAATTTTGTTAATTAAGCAAGCGGTTAAGCAAGCAAAGCAGCATGCTGGGAGAGCCGGGGAGTCATTGTTCTCCCAACAGCGTGCGCACTTTACCCCTGCTAGAGTCCCTTTTTTATAGCCTGGTTGTCTCAGGTGTACGCGGCATATCCGGGTATGTTCTGCGGTTGTGCGTACTGTTGCTGGGGTTTTTGTCTCGGACCCTCTTAGTGGTTGGAGGGATGAAGATCATAGTCTTCAGCATTGTGAGTTACGACCTTGTAGAATAAACACTACACATGTCCTTATCTGGGTTTTTCGATTGCTGCAATTTATTGCTTGGCAGGGAGTTGCCACAGTTATCTGTTCAGCAGGGTGTAGTGGCCAGAGATATTCCAGATGTCTATGTCTTACTTTACAGGATGTTGTGGCCTTGACATTCTCATATGATTACAAAAAGACACAAGGGGGGGTTGCTTTTCCCCCTTCTGCCGGTTTGAGAACAAATAACTTATGTATTTATTTATAACAATTCCCCCCCTCTTAATTTTCACCATTTTCTTTCTCAAACTGAGCAACAGTCTCTTGGGCTAGGGAGAGAATTAGAGTGTCTTCTTTATTGGTTTCATCATCCTCTAGGTGTTCGTATTGTCTTTTTAACAGCATTAAATGGGCCGCCTCTAATCTACTCTTTACTAATCCAATCACTCTGTTTAAGATGCAAGGCCCAAGAGTGAGTATCAACAATATTACAGGTCCAGCAATGGTTGATAACAGTGTAGTTAACCAGGGAGAATGATTGAACCACGATTCATACCATCCTTGTTGAGCCTCCCTTTCCTTTTTGCGTTTTTCAAGACCTTCCCGTGGTTTAGCCATAGTGTATCGTACTACCCCTGTGTGATCAGCATAAAAGCAACTTTCTTCTCCCAGAGCAGCACAGAGCCCCCCCTTGCTGTAGAAAAAGAATATCCATTCCCCTTCTGTTTTGTAACACTACCTCTGAAAGTGAAGTTAGAGACTTTTCTAATGCGGTAACTGACTTTTCTATTCATTCCAAATCCTCATCTACCGCTGCTCTCAGGGAGTTGAAACCTTGTTGTTGTTGGATAAGAGACATTATTCCTGTACCTGCCCCCACTGCCCCAATACCCAACAATGTGGCTATTGTAATGGTGGTTATGGGTTCCCTTTTTAAGATAAAGGTTGTTCTTACATCCCAATGATCATAGACTACTTTCTCTGACTGATATAATATTTTTGTGATAATGATAACCTGGATGCAATATTCGCTAGAAACATTGAATACCTTTAGGGATACATGCGGAGTAAGGCCTGTTCTTGAACATATCCACCAGGCCCCTTCCGAGGGAATGACCCACATCCCGCTAGGTTTCCTTATTGTGGATAAGAAAGAGCTGCAAAGTCTTCATTTTGGTCCTCGTACGTTGCCTATACAGGCTCCTGTTCCAGAGACGTGTTGCATGGTTATTCCCTTCCTCCTATCTCCCCAGGAGCATTGGGAAGGTGCGGTTTCAGTGCTAAAATTATATGTGCTCTTTACCCCTATTGCTTCATAGAAAGGGGGTTCTATATCATAACATAACCAGCACTTCATAGTTAATTCGGGGTTGGTTCAGGGCATCACATGTAGCTTGTATTACTTTCCAAAGAGGACGGTCCTCCTTCCTACCGGTAGGGGATGTTATAACACTACTTATATCATTTCCCGGTTCTGTAACTTTTGTCAGACCGGGAGTCGACCCCGGTAAGGGTAATGCCCCTCTCTTTGGTCCATTAATGACCCTATTGGGACCGACCCCTTGGTGAGGGTTCTCTGCCTTTTCCTTCTTAATGAAAATCAGTCCTCCTCTATCACTTCCAGGTTCCCAGTACCTTACACCCCACATTTTTTCCCACAATCCAGGCAGGGTTCGTTGGAGTCGTTATATTGATATGCAGTCTTTCACAATTTCCATAAGGCATCCAGACCCCTCTGCTGCAGTGTCGGCTCGGAGGTTTACATCCGTAGGGTCCATATCCTACAGTTACGAATTTATCTTTCCCAGCTCCTGGACTCCAGTCTGAAGCAATCCTTTCACAGCCCCAATAAGCACAATAGTTAAGAGTTGGGATAATTGCAATATCCCTTCCCTGGGTTGGAGCTGGGGCAAAAGTAATAGCCTATCTGATTTAGACACGGTGATATGGGCGCCAGTTGACAAAGAGATACTAGGAAACTAGGGGTACCCGCCGTGATTTTTTGTTGGATGGTAGTTTGATCCTCCCACCTAATTAAACTCCACTTATAAGGTTGGTGGTGTTCATTTGCTAGGATCATCAAGGGGCAGCATATCCAAAGTACTATTACCCATCTTAGGAGAATTGGTGGGTTGATGGTGATCACTTCAGAGTGGTGGTAGCTATTCTCAGGTATTTTAGCTTGGAAGGTTTGGATTCAAGTGTATTGTGCCATCCCAGATCTATATTTAGAGGGCCTTTTCGCAATTGTATTGAAGGTTTTAGTTCCCCACAATTTCCTTACGTCTCTGCCTCCTTTGCCTACTCTATTGCTTGGAGCAGCAAGGTGTTCCATCTTCTCGGCAGGAGTCGTAGTCTTCAGGGGTTCTCCCTTCTCTCCTTTTGCGAGTGTTATATGCCTCCCAATTTTTATTCTTTATTTCCAGGACTAAACACACCAGGTGTTTTACTTGTTTTCGGCACACCACTTTAATTATTTCTGGATTGGCCTCCCTATACTCGTTAGAGTGTACACAACCAAGCTCTGGATTTATGCCTTTTGTGTATACTTTCCACCATTCTTTAGACTTCCAGACTATGTGTCCGGTTTTCACTGCGTATTTAATGGTTAGTTCTGTTAATTTTCTTTCAGCCAAATAACACTCCTCACAAATATCTCGGGTAAAATCTTCCTCTCTACAATGAACCCACCAATTGTCCTTACACACTTTACATTTAAAACAAACAAAAGGGTAACATATACAACCAGGAATTGGGCAGAATGCAGTCCCATTCATGGCATTTTCCACTTAAGCCGCAGTTTTAACCCCTCCGCCAATGGAGTTGACTCCCAAGTTTCTGCGGTGATAGGTCCTTTTATTCGGCTGGCATGGGTCCATCCTTGCTCCGACGTTCTTATAGCAGAGTCTGTGGCAAGTAATACAAGAAAAGGTCCTTCCCATTTAGGGGTTAATGAGTTTTCCTTCCATACTTTAATTAGGACAGAATCCCCTGGTTTAATGTTAGGTATTGGTGCTCGCAGTGGTGACCGCTGGGTAATTAGTCCCTTTTCCCGCAGGTCATTACGCCTCTTCATTAGTTGGGTGATGTATTCTGTTAGGTATTGGTTTTCTAATACTGGATGGTTAGTAGCAGCTTCTATGTCATAGGGCATTCCATATAACATTTCAAAGGGGGATATCCCTGTATCACTCCAGGGTTGGGTGTGGATATTTAATAGGGCTAAAAGTAAACATTTTATCCAAGATAATTTAGTTTCTAGCATTATTTTAGTTAGCTGTTTCTTTATTTCCCCATTCATTCAT
>JANZLQ010000005.1:16861106-16871791 GCA_026212715.1 Elanus axillaris | reverse complement strand
CCCTCCTGATCATGTCTCTCTCCTCGGAGGTAAAAAGTATGGCTAAAATGGCTTGTAATTCTTCCCAAGTATAAATACTTGGTCCCAAAAATTGATCTAATCTTTCCGCTACTCCTAAAGGGTCCTCTAAAAGGACGCCCATTTCCTTTTTGAATTCCCTTACATCGGTGTTAAGGGGCACTGAAACATATCCAATTCCTCTTTGGTTATTTTCATCTCTCGCCATCGGCACCTCCCTCAGGGGATATAAATTTCCAGGATCTCCCCTAGTCTGACGCCTTGTTATTTGGCAGGGAGGAGGTTCCTCATTTCCTTCCCGGTGAGCTGGGATTTGAGGAGCTACCGGAGGAGCCTGTGCTCTGTTTAAGTCACCGGGACCCTCTGGGGCATAGGGAGGGGGCATGACCCATTCCTCTTCCCTTGATTTATGTTTATCCTTTTTATCCTCCTTCAAGGGGTAAAGGAGCGATTGTGACTCTGGTATCCATAAAAGGGCATAATCGCTCTCTTCAGGGTTAACCGGCTTTTTGCTATTCACCTATATATTGAGGGCTTGCCTAACCCAATCTTCAAAAGATCCAAACTTTGGCCATATTACAGCTGATCCTTGGATCGCCTGCCCACCCCATACTTCTATACAATAGCGAGTCATTTTTACTTTACTCTTGCCTCTTCTCCAGGGAGAGGCGTTCCAATTTACTATCATTAGCCCCAGCGGTCTATCGGGAGGGATATCGGGCAACCATTCCTTATCCCTTCCCATGGGCTCAGAGGGCTTGCTTTTCCTCTGACCCATCTTCTGGAGCCCCCTATTTCACACACTCACACACACACTACCCTTATTTGTGGCCCATACCCTTGCGGGTAATGGAAACCGCACTACTAAAGGGTCCGCTCTCGCTTGGTCTCTTCAAGACCTCTCATACACTGAGCTCCAGGATAGCCAACCCCAACCAAACGGATTCCCTTCTTATACTCACTCCGTCCGGAGTCTTCGTTGGGTCTTCGTGCACAAAAATTATGGGGTTCCGTGGTTTCCTTTGCTTGTTCACCGAATTTAGAATGGGTTCGGATGTCCAGGCCCAGATCCAGCAATCATCCACACTGAGGCTATCCGAAGATACAGCGCCTCCTCAGAGTAGGGATTCTGAAAAACGGGAAGCTGGATCCGAGTCACGGCACCAATTGTTATACTAGGGATAAGAAAAAACCCAAGGCCAATATGGGTAACTTCCAAATTTTGTTAATTAAGCAAGCAGTTAAGCAAGCAAAGCAGCATGCTGGGCGGCCGGGGAGTCATTGTTCTCCCAACAGCGCGCGCGCGCTTTACCCCTGCTAGAGTCCCTTTTTTATAGCCTGGTTGTCTCAGGTGTACGCGGCATATCCGGGTATGTTCTGTGGTTGCGCGTACTGGGTTTTTCGATTGCTGCAATTTATTGCTTGGCAGGGAGTTGCCACAGTTATCTGTTCAGCAGGGTGTAGCGGCCAGAGATATTCCAGATGTCTATGTCTTACTTTACAGGATGTTGCAGCCTTGACATTCTCATATGATTACAAAAAGACATAAGGAGTGTGTGTGGGGGGGCCCTTTCCCCCCTTCTGCCAGTTTGCGAACAGATAACTTATGTATTTATTTATTACACTAACAAGCATTTTTTTAGGATAAGATGTATCAAAGCATGCAGATCACACTGCACAGAATTATCCGAGAAGGGTCAAGCAGCGGACAAGTGAAGAAGGCCATAGAAGACCACCAGAGACCTTCAATGTGCCTGCATAAAGGACATTTGCATATGCTGATAGTTTCCCAGAAAACTAATGAATATGTATTGGACATCTAGTGAGTATGGAAGCAGAACATGTACTTAACCTGCACAATTAGGCCTGACTGTGTGCACTATAAGTGGAGCAATCCCCCATGCACCCAGCGCTGCAATAAAGAACGCCTGCTTTCTAAAATTCTAAAATAGAGTCTTGGAGAGTTTCTTTGACCGGCTTTTTCAGTATCAACTCCACCTGGCTCCAGCTGCTACCATAGAGCAGTGCAGCCTCCCCAAGCACTATGCCCCAGGCAGCCATCCTGCACTATCCCTGCTCCAAGCACCTCTGGATATTTGAGCAACTGACTTGTCCCTTGCAGGCTGGAATCCAGCTCTTCATTGAAGACACATCAAGCTGTCAACTTGGCATTTGAAATTCAATTAATAATTAGGCTAGTCAATACGGTGGTGAATCCCTATAGATTTAGGACCACACATTTGGGTGTTTTAACTGGGAGATGACTCCCACTTGTGCATTAGTTGTCATGGTTATGCTCAAAACATGGACTTAGATTCGCTGCCTGCAAAGGCATACCTTCACAAAATGCAGTTCTCAAGGGGCACAGAAGGCTTGGCTCTCCTGCAAGTCCTTGAACTATAGGGCATAAACCTATTTATCGCTTTTTTAAAAAAAATCACAAATACATCACTCATAAGAAAAAAGTTCATAATTCTTTTTAAATCTCCCTCTGTTTCAACTTAGAAATATGCAACGAAACTAATTTCTCCCCCTGTTCAAAGTCTAGTTGAGAACCTGCTTTTAACTGCGCAGCACTGGCTCAAAGTTTTAGTAAATGCTTTGGTTGAAGAAGTCCTTTTGCTTTTCACAGAAGGAAAGCAGGAACAAGCAAAGAAAGTATACAAATTCCACATTTATATAGTTCATATTTGGCAGGAACAGGTAGCATGGTTGTTTCCTCCGACTCAGAAAAGTCTTCACAATCTAGCCAAAGGCTTTCATTCAGAACAGTCAGACACTGCAGTAACCACAGAAAAGGCAGCTGTGCCAAGACAAGTGCCTTCAGATAAAGGCAAGGCAGCAGCCTTGTTCAGCAGCAAAATGTGTGACAAACTCATCAGATCACTTCCTCCTACTTAAACACTTAGCATCTCCAACTTCCCCCACTTTTTGAATTAATACAAACAGCTGAAAATCCATTTCCCTCTCTTGATAAACTTTCATAAATACATTAAGCTAGTACATACATGCCAGAAGTCTCTCATCTCCAAGAAAGGCTTGTTGCTTCAACATTTATGGGCTTTCCATTTCTATTCACCTTCCTGTATTTAAAATCTCCACATATTATCCAAGTGTGGCAAATTCAGGTAAGAAATCATTTTCCTGTTCTTTGAGAGTAAGAAAGTTCAAGTCTGACCTTAAAATGTCAAGACTAAACCAACTGGCAGTAACAAGCTGTTGCTTTCACCTTTGAATCACACAAATTCAGCTGTTGCTGTTAGTGTATTCCACTAGCATTCAACTGTACAACGTTTATTTCCAAACTTGCTACACTTCTACATGAAAAACCATTCTGAAGTCAACTAGTTTTACCTAGATCTTAAAATTTGTTAGTGAAACACTAAATAGTCTAGGTTACTATTTTGTACAACAGTTTGGTAAGCAACTCATTTATTTTAAATTAAATCTTTGCCTCACATAGGGGATAAAGAATCAAAGAACAATTGGTAAGAAATAGAGACAAGCTTCCAATACAGAGAATATCCCCTTTTGCCTTAGAGCAACACAGTTTAAATACAACCATTGCAGCACATCCATGAACAGAACCATTAATCAAGACTTGGTTTGACTATATCAATACTGTTAGAATTGTATTGTGTTAATGCGGTTCATCAGATAATCTATAGCCACCTTCAAAAAAACCCTGTACGAGTGAAGAGTAACATCTAAACACTTTAAAGATCACAGACGCCAAGAATTCTTCATTTCAACTCAAGTTCAGAATTTGAGTAGAGGGGAATCCAGGTTTTCTTTGCTTACATCGGGACTCAGAGTGATAAGAGGTGAACTCAAATCAATTAGCTGAAAGAAAAACAGTAAAATTTAGCTATTGTAGTCAGCTATTGTATACAACTACAAGCAGCAATAATCTCTATTAACATAGTCTTCTCAAGTACTTTTTTTTGTTTAGGATTCCTATTAGTATCCAGTAGACATACAAAAGCACCACACTCAAGCTTTTAGGTTCAGGTTTTTAAACATCTAAGCTCATTCTTAGACAAGCACAGGCTTCTTACAAGGTGGTTATTGCCCATACTCACCTTAAAAGCCTAAAATGCTTTTCTGTTTCACTACTACAAGTATTCAAATGACACTGTCATCCATGCAGAACAGAGTAGTTCTGAACTTCTCTGAACATGCCCCAGAAGTCAGAATTCTATGATCCTCTTTTGAGATACTTTGAAGGACCTGATATTAAATTGATTCCTACTACACCTAATGTGAAAGGCTACATGCTCATAGTTACCACCATTCATCTGACAGTATCTAAAGGCATCTACCTTTGAGGCACTATGCTTGTCAAATTTAGAATAGATTCCAACACACATCTTTCAACTAAGGATGGGATTAGGAGAGGAGTTAAACAGGAGAGACAGCCTTGCTTTTTTTCTGAAAATAAGCTGCTGCTGGCAAGAACTGAAGATTTGCAAAAGGAAAACAAGAGTCAGCATGCCTACTCAACCGAAGACAGCATTCCCTTCGTGCTTCAGAACAGTTTCATTCTTTAACTGCTTTAAGTTCTTTCTCCATACTCTTCCTTTTCCTATTTGCAGATTGCTCACTGAGCTCTAGTGTAGAGTAATTGGTTGATTTTAAACATTATGTTCTCTTTTAAGAGCCCCTTAGTATGTAATATCATATTGAACATATTGAGCTAATGTTAAATTCTTCCAGTATTGTGGAGCTGCTCTACTGACAAGTATATGCAGCCACTTGACATTTTTCTGGTAGTGTATTTGCACCAGAAGACTTGAATATAACTTACCTTTACCTGCCCTGAGAATATAGGCTTTAGAGGAGTAACCTTATGCACTTCAGGAGTATTGGAAAGGTCAATCAGAGGTCTACTTTCACAGTCCAAAGCATGTGGGAGAGATTTGTCTACTCCAATATCTACCAGTAAGGCCTTAAAAAAAAAAAGATAGTTCAGATTTTCCCCTGTTCCCCATGCTTCCTTCATAAACATTTAGGCAGTCAAATTAGCTTATACAGCTGTAATAATCACAGGACAGGCTTAATTTACAGGTTGGGTATATTTCATATGGGATTGTTTGCACAGTCTGAAAACCTCAGGTCTTGCTCTGCCAATGGCTAGCGTCACAAATAGTGAAAATGCAGCAAGACAAAGCAAAAGAGCTCCTTGGGGCATAAAACAAATTTTCACTTAAAAGCAGAGTTAAGTCAAATTTAAAACAGAAGAGTAATAACTCTCAATATTTAAATTACTTAACTACAGTTATTATGCAATGTTATTTAGCCATAGAAACTATTCTGTAGAACTCTAAATTTTAGCTATGCTTTTGTCCAGTTTAACTACTCTATACATGTGCTAAGCAATTCTCTAAAAGATACTTTGCATCATCAATAAGCTAACAAGAAAAATCCTGATGCAATAACATCAAGCAATTAATCTACAGATTATTCTACACCTGAATCTTTGTAAATCAATAGACACCTTGACAGGTTAATATTTCAGAACTACCAGCTCAATCCTTTCTCCTTAATGCATGTGGAGTGCCAGCTTTCAACAGGAAACCAGTAGATTCTTGGGAGAGGGGAAGAGTGTTCACTGGACTAAGTACATAACACTAAGTTTACTGCTACATGGGCTTTGGGGTTTAATCCTCACTCATTGTATGCAGATTTGCACCGCTGTTAGGTGACTGAATTTAGCTAGAGCAGTGCCTTTTATTTAATTTTCTTCCAAAAGGGCTTTATGGCTGCAGTAGGAACTGCCCTGTGGCACTGCTTTTCAAATCAAATACACAAGGATTTCACACCACTTATCCAGAAGTGCAAATTTAGTATGAAATCTGCAAGTATTTGACAGTTCAGCTTTGATGGGAACAAAGTGAAAATACTGAACAGATGTTTAGTGCTAAAAATAGGCACTAGAGGGTGCAAGTGCTTAGAGTTAATCCATTTTATCTTCCTGTGTACTGAAGTAGTTTTCCTACTTATCCCTCACCTTGAAATAATTTCTTTTCAAGCAGTTTAATTAGTCATTCTTAGAAAAATGTATTGTCATTTCTTACCTCAGTTTGTTTCTCTTCAGCCAGCTGATTTTGTACTTCAGCCTCTTTTACTTCATTTTCTACCTCTTCTGGAGCAGTTTTTTCTGGTGAGAAGTTAAGTGCAAGAGGTAGCACAGGTGGAGGAGATATATCATCTTCTGAAGAAGATATCTTTGTCTTACTCTCTTCTGTCTGTTTAGAACTACAGAAGAGAGCATTGGCAGTAATTGAGTTCTTTAATCAGCACGAACTACTAAAGACAGACAAGCCCATCTCCTAACCTCATTTTCTCCTTTTTTACCCCAAGTTTTAATGACCAAAAGAATTCCCATATTTTCATCCAAAAGCATGCTAGTTACCTGCAAAATACAAGATATTTAACACTGCAATAAATTTATAGCCTACCCATGCAAAAAAAAAAGCTAATGACTTCAGGATGAAGAATTTAATCTTAAACTGACATATACAAGCAGCCTAAACTTCACACATGGTATTGTGTTTTTTTAGACTTTGAAGAAACAACTAGCAAACAAGTACTGATATTGCATATCACTGAGCAACCCACTTCAGTCCCGGCTGAAAGGAAGTACTCACACCAGCTAGAGGACCAGGGATTATAATCTGATTAGTATGATAAAGTCATTCGAAGGAGAGTAATTGTTTCCTTGAGACAAAAGACTATTTTTGACATTTAGCCTAAGTAACTTGATATATAGGAAGAGTTTTCTAGCCATGAATCATTCCTGCTTTGATATTGTTCATCTCCACCAACCATGAAGCAAGCCTGCATACATATATATATGGCACTTGTTATAAGATGTTGGGCTGATAATACAAAGGCAACATTATTTTCACAGAAAACAAACATAATTAACAGTGTAGGATTCACTCATTCTGCAAGCAATTATTTCAAATTAAAAATAGGTAAACCTGCTCAGAAACTAAAGTTCAGTCACCTAAATCCTTAGCTTTTTGACTGATACTTTAACAAAGTGTAATTTTACAGAAGCATTGGCAACAATATGAAACAAAGTTAAGACCAATATGCATTTTAACCAGCTACTTCCCTTCATCAGAAGGCAACAGCAAAATAATGCTAACACCAAATCTGTTTTCACTCAGAGCATCAGACTGAAGTCTTAAGTTGTCCACTAGCTCAAGACATACAAATAACTTCCTACTTGAGATTATAATTCTCTAATGTTAGATATTGACTCATCTCAGTAAGTTTTATAGTATTTTACTAGTCACAAGATATAATTTTTTAGGCCTATACAGCACCTATGCTCAAATGCTTTATGCTAACATTTAGCAGAAGTCCTTGAAACCTGAAAGTCATCATTAAAATTCATTTATAGGCAGTTTGTCTGCAATACTCATTTCATATATGGAGGTTTCTGGCTTACCCAGCTGTAAGAGTCTTTTTGGTAGAAAAGCTGGAACTTTGGCAAACAGATGCAGTATATGGAGAAAATGCCATTATTGGTGCTGGTTTAGGAGTCACTGCTGGAAATCTTGAGATATGACGAACAGGTGTAGGTAAGCCAGACTGTTTCAGGCTGGCAGGAGTCACAGAGACAAACCTCTCAGGAAAACAAGAATTCTGAAATATCCCATCTTCCGAGGCTTTCACAGGAGTGCTGACGGCCATGGCACTAAAGAGTAACATGCATTAGCCAAAAGCTTCTAAAACCAGTTTTATTCAAACTATTCTACCAAACAATAGAAGTCAGTTTCCTTTTGGTCAGTAAGGGAACAGTAATCATGATAAAGTCAATAATCACAGCATAGTAAGGGCTTTACTTCATAAGAATGCTTTTATGAATTACTCCAGTCTATTTAGCATTGCAAAGAAAATTCTCTTCTAAAGGGGGTGTGGGGGGTGTTGTTTGGTTTAGTTTTGGGGTTTGGGTTTTGTTTTTTAAATCAGTTCCAATAGGCATTAACACAGCTAACCTGGAGGGTCTCAATGGACTACACAATGAAATTAGAACTTCTAATGACTGTTGCAACACCCAGCCATGTTGCATTCTAAGAAGTGTACCCCAGTACATTCAATTTTCAGTTAAGCCCTACCTTCCAAGCATGCCACAAAATGTTAATCCAACAGATGGTGTTGCTTTTGGTGCCGATTTGTTTTGTGGCATATCTAAAGAGAAAGGTTTTGTTAACTGATATCCAGATTTTTTTTTGTAGTAACAGATACATTTCAGTTAAAATACTAATTCCTTCTAAGAGGTGGAAAGAAGTGTAATGAAAAAAATAACAGGCATTCAAGTAACAGTTGCTTTTAATAGCCAAGCTAGAAGACAGGTCATGCAAAGTATGTGCTTACCTCCCGTCTTCACTGGAACCGTAGTTTGACTTGTAGGAACGGACAAAACTCTAGCCTTGGGCTTTGGACACAGGTTTCCTTTTGTGGCACTTCCATCTTTATTCTGCTGACATAGCTTCTGCAGACTGGGAACAGAGCTCAGCCTCTGTATTCCACTGTCTACAGCCCCAGATAATGTTGCAGAAGCTGAAGAATGAGGCAAGCTTACAGCACTAGATATTTTAGGAGTACTAGTTGATCTTGCTTGCTTCCTGGATTTCTCTGTATTGGCAGCCTGCAGAGATGACACTCTGGTAGGTCTGACAAGGGCCAGCCTGTTTGTACTAGCTGAAAGGTTAGAGCTACTCACATTAGCTTTTGAAGACATGCTTGATTTTCCTGAAATAGAAAGTTAAGTTATACTTCTGAATCATTGCTTATTGCTAAGTTTTTGACTAAGCAGAATAATTATGCTCACATAGGAAAGAAAAAAGCAAATTACAGCATTTAAATTTATATTCAAACTACTCAAGTTTAAGAACACATACAACTACTGAAAACTTACTCCCTGAATTCTCCAGCAATTTTGTCTGTTTTAGAAAGTGCCCTCACCAAATTCCTGAATTACTGCAATCAAGTCAAAGAATATTCTTCAAGGAATGCCAAAACAGCTTGCAGATTCAAGTTACATTTTCAGCATTTTCTCCAAGCATAGTTGGCTCTGTTCCCTTAAGCAGGCATTCAAGGTAGTAGTTCAAATCACACTGATTAACACAGGCTGAACTACCCCACAAGTGCTTTTCTCAGTTTTCTATATGGTTCTTACTTTTATTCTGTAGGTTACTTTCATTAATAGGATGAATCTTGACTAGACATTTCTATCATATAAAATAATTCTTATTAAGCTTTAACTTTTACTGATATATTATTATCCAACCAGAAACAAAGTACAAAAAAATTTGCAGTAACTTGGTATCTCAATAGATCTACAAAAACTGTTGTGCTTACATCTGACAGTATTTTCAGGAGCCTGTTTTCCTGATCCTTTGAGGCTTACAGTGTCCTGGGCCTGAAAGGGTCAAGTTGACATCCTCATAGTATAAGCCTCTTGGTTGTATTCAGTTATCTCCCTAGAGTATGTTTCCAATATGCTTGAGTAAAGCTCATTGTTTTATTAGGCTTACAGAAACTCAGAACTTGGAACTAGGCCTTCCACCTTCCTTCCATATTTCAGTTGTTTTGTTGGGGTTTTTTGTTTTGTTCCTTTTCAGTTTGTTTATTTTTTGTTGTGGTTTTGTGGTTTTTTGGTTTTTTTGTTGTTTTTTTTTTTTTTAATTAGATATGCTTACAGCATTCAGAAGCTCATATACTTGGCTGTAATAGAGAAGATAATGCACAACAAGAACAGGTTTCCTGAGGGACTGCTTACTTTCTGGCTGTGTCAGACTCTCACATGTAGGCATCAGGCTTACATGAATTTAGTTTTTATAAACGATAGAAGTATTAAGATTTCTCTTTAGTCCACAAGGATTTATTGGGCTAGCCTACAAAATTTTATTCTCCATTCAAAATGTTTCTTACTGCTTGTATGTACTGGACACCATTAAAACCTACCCAAACCCACAGTCCAAGACATGCTTAGCTACTTCAAAATTGATTTGTGGCACAAATCTGTAGTAAAAGTGATTACCATTTTTTCCTATAGGAGAAATGGATAAACTTGAATTCAGACTTGAGTTCATGCTAGACACTGATGACGAAGTAGTCTTTCTTCTGAGACCACTGGCAACACCAGGAAGTTTCAGATGTGTCATCTTCTTTAAGCCAGACTGCATCGGAGAACATAGTTTATTCAAAAGCAAACAAACTATTTAACACATTATTTTGCCATGCTTTTTCTTGGTATTATAGCTTTTCATTTGTGAATTTTAGAGAAGCTCCTTCCTCAGATTACAGTTTAATAAGTGAACTTTCTTAGAAAGAGTTCATTATATCTAGGTTGTTATAAGAACTGGAACATCAGATCTAGGAGGTGGACTATTATTTTTATTCCTGCTACAAACTTGAATACGGACTTAAAAGAATTAAAGAATAAAAGGAGTAACCCCTGGCACCAGTACATGCTGGGCACCAACCAGCTGGAAAGCAGCTTTGCAGAAAAGGCCCTTGGGAACGCTGGCACAGGCTGCCCAGGGAGGTTGTTGAGTCTCCATCCTTGGATGCGAGCGGCGGAGGAGCAAGCAGGACGACTCAATATGAGTGATACAGCATTGCCCACTTTATTCAGTGACAGGAGT
>JANZLQ010000005.1:16850427-16861006 GCA_026212715.1 Elanus axillaris | reverse complement strand
ATGTGTGCTACCTCTTATCAAGGCCTCAAGGACACTGTGTTTTTCAACAAGCCAGGATTGTCCGTGAGAACCCACAAGATCTTGTAGCCCTGTTATTCAAGAAATTCCTCAACACTTGGAGATACTCAAAAGCTATCTGGACATGGTCATGGGCAACCAGCTCTAGATGGCCCTGTTTGAGCAGGGGTTCGGACCAGATGACCCCCAGAGGTCCCTTCCAACCTTAACCATTCCGTGATTCAGTGAAGTGGCATGCAGAATGGAAGTAGGCGTCTAAAGCTTCAAAACTCCTGACAGCTATAGGTATTCTACCTTCACAAGTTATGGCAACCTTTTCATATGGTATAATTAACTATACACATGAAAAACTTTGTTTCTTACAGGAAATTGCTGATCACTTACCTGCAGCTAATGCTTTAACAACAAAGGTAATGCTTGTTAATCCAACACACTTATAGCTGCTCTTAAGTATGTTCATTGTGTTATAGACTTAGAACACACATTCAAGAATGGTAATTACAGAAGAGCCTACTTTTCCTTAAAACCATTATAGACAACAATATAGCTCTAAATTAGAAAGTAAGCTATATTCATTTTTTTCTTCTTATTGGAACATCACAAATTATTTTCATATTAAGAATGCTTGCCATTACCTTACTTTGTGCAGGAAAGGCTTTTTTGTCTTGCGCTGAGGAACTGCCACTGAACGAAGACTCAAAAACGTCTGAAGCAGCACTAGATTTATCAGAAATTAGATCTTCAGATGATCCCATGCTGTTCAAGTCTCTTTTTGTAGAAATGCTAGTATGTTTCCCTGGTTTGGGCTGCAAATTTCAATGCAACATTTTAAAAGCTACTAATGTTTCTAGAAACCACTATAAAGCTTTTTACACAAATGGATTTTGTTAAGAAACCGAGACAAGAGTCAGCAAAGAAGCCTTTGAACCCAGTCAAGTCCTTAGTTTTTGGACTAATATAGTTTAAAGTTAGTCTAGTGAGTGTATTTGCCAAGTATTAGAACATTCTTGAACCCAGATATCAGACATCAGCCTGAGAACAGTTCTGCACAACAATTCGTCAGCACAAATTTCATATAATCATGTTCACCTACATACTGTAACAGGTGTTCCTTACAAGATCTCCATTTAATTCATATTCTTCTGCTTTACTCTAGTTTTCCAAAAGATGAGACATTACAATAGACTGCATCATCCAAACTGTCTATTTAGACAGTGGGGTACAATTTGGCTAGTTAAAGCATTAAGACTGTGCCTTTTCTTATAGCACCCAAAATCAAAAAGACTTTTACCACAAAGGAATCAAAGGCTCCCCTATCTTCTATAGCCGATGGTTCCCAAGGAGCCAATATCACATTTTCAGTAAAATCTAGTACATACTGGAGCCTGAGCCATAAGGTGTAGAGCAATAAAATCCAGAAGACAGAATATCTAGAGACTGGGATTTGTGCACATAAGGTTTTCTAACACAACTGTTTCCTTGCTATCCTAGAATACATTTTCAGTTGGTCACATAGCCACATCTTAAATGTAATACCATTAATCAGCGCTTTTCATGATTGAGACAAGTTGTGGACAGAACTAGAGCTAAAAGATATTCCTGTCTTATCAAGATAATTGTGGGTATTTTCCCCCCCTCACCTCCACTGACAAGAGTTAACAGTAAACAAAGCCATTTTTGCACATTAAGTCACTAAGAATAGTGTAGCAATTTTACCAGCAACAAAACAGCGTTTAAACAGAAGCCAGGAATGATGGTATTCACAAAACCAGAATACAATGGAAAAGAAATTTGCCTGCAGATGCTCTACATTGTCATAATAGATAAACCTAGTTGGCTACTATACCACAGTATCTGCCCTGACTTTTCTTTTTTTATATATAATGTTTCCTAAGGAAAGGTAGAGAAACATCAGAAGATTAAAGTTCACTTTTAAAAATAAAATCTCGTAGACATTTTAAACATTCCTAAAAGACACAGAGGCCATGTCTAAAGAAAACATTGTTGCCCAGAAGCTGTCTTTACCTTTTCAATACTCAACAAATTGCTTCTTCCAAGAGTAGATGAAGGTTTTGCCATTGGCAATTTGCCAGTTGCCTTCATATTTCTTTCCTTAGTTTTCTGTTCTTGTGTCAGAGGTGAACTAGCAATTTCTGTAGGAGATACACAAATTTTAACAGGGCTTCTATTTGGAGGAGTATGAAGAGCATGTGTTTTGTCATCTGAAAAAAGTTTATCTGATTCCTTCGGAAAACAAGGTGGCAGCTGACATGCTAGGCTATCTCGCACACAGTATGTCTCCCGTTTAACAGCCCTGGGACTTTTCTCTATATTTTGGTTTCTCAGTATTTTCAATTTTGACTTTGAGTCCTCCACAAATTTTTCTATAATCTTGTCTTCCCGTTCTTCTGATTGGCTTATTTTAGTCTGTTCATTCTTGCTTCCAGTCTCTATCTGCAGTGCTAACAAATGAGCTTCTTTGAAAATTTCCACAAATTTCTCTCCTGTAAGTGGACTCCACACAAGTTTATCATCACATGCAGGCACACTCTTTTTTTCAGCATTTTTTTTTGCTTCAACATTGACAGCAATACATTTTTCTTTGTGTCCCAAAGGTCCAACAAACACTTCATCTTCATTTCCACTACAAAGAAAAGTAAGTCAGCCCAGCACCACACATGTGTCCATTTTAAAGGTATATTTACCCATAGACCCTTCACTTACCTTGCTGGAGAGAGTGAAAGGTCAAAATCAAACTTTTCATCAGTCAGAAGAGGAATGTCTGAAACTATAGCAACAAGGATTTTGTCACAGTGGGGATGTGTGATAAAAATGATTGCATTATGCTTTGACAATTTGGTGAAGCTGACATCAGATGGAAAAGACAGTTTTAGCTACCAAGTTTAAGTAATTAAAATAACAAAACTGTGGTTTAGGTCAAAGAAATTGAAGGTACAGCTGTGAACAGGATCATAATTGTGATAGATGCCCAAATGTCATGAAAGATGTCAACACTAATTTCTAAGTACCTGCAATAGGAACATGGGATCTGGCTGTGGGAAAGGGTATCGGCAGCCTCCAATCAAGAAAAGTGAGATTTATATAATCTACAGCTATATGACAATGCAGTTGTCCTATCAGTCAGTTCTTTTCTGGTTCAGACCACCACAGGACAGTAACAGGAGCCAGTGAGAAAGATTAGTTTTCCTGTTAGCTAATATATACTATATATACACTAAATATTAATTGAATCCACAGCAGACAGATAAGGAAAAGGGAGAGGTCAGATTAGATATATAGAAGAGAGGTTGATGACATCACGTCACTACTATACGTGCTCTAGCACCAGTGCTCCACAACCTCTTGAGGAGTGTTTTAAGTCTGAGACTGGCAACAGCAGCCCATCCAAGCAAGTGACTACACAGAACAAGATATAAAACAGATACAGGAGGTCTACTGATCTGAACTATCTTAACTTTAAATAAGGCATACAACAGGTAAAGAATATCCCAGCATGTTCTCCACCTACCATCGCTCATACAAATACTCAAATTTTCTTCGATCACTTGACTTGAGCAGTGTGCTGCCATTCCTTTTCCTTCTTCCATAATGTCTGGAAAATTACCTATGCAGTAGGTTAAAAAACCAACAATACGGTCACAGAATTTTACGATACTACCAAATCAGCAAGGAGGCAAACATCCCTTTGAAGACTCTTATATGTTATGTTTAGGGACAGCCACACAAACATGGTTTCTGGGACGTCACACCTCTCACCATCCTCTCGAGACATGCTATTGAATTATCTGAGACTATGTATATGTAAAGTGTTGCAACCTCTATAAAAAGCCTTCAAATACAGCAGTGATACCTAGGATTTCTGAGATTCCTTAATGCAAACCCTGTGTTCAGCAACTAAATTCCTTATATGAATACAGCTGCAATAGGCAGCACGGCTACACAGCTGCAGCAGAACACTGCCAGCCCAGAGGCCAAAAAAAAACCTTTCTACAGCACTAATTCGAGACTGGCAAAACCGAGACTCGGCACACCTCTGCTCCGCAGAGGAAACCCGTGCTGTGCTTGAGATGGAGACTTTCCCTTGTGGAGAGAAACCCATCAATACGATTCTCCTGTGAGCAGAGGTAGACTCGTCCCTACCTTAACACCGCCCGCTCACGCGTTACCGAGAGGTTGGCCAGGAGACCCCGGGAAGAGCACCGCAGGCGGTGCGGCCGGACCGAAGGGATTAACACCGAGCACGGACCTACCGGGGCTGCTCCCTCGCGGGGCAGCTCAGCAGAGCCCACCGGAGCCGAGGGGACCCCCCACGCACACACCCGGGGGAGGAGAAGCTGCCCGGCGAGCGCGGAGCCGCTCGCAAGCCCTGCGAAGGGCGAGGAGCCGCCCGCCGACTTCCTCCCCGCTGCAACGGCCCCTCTACAGCCGGGCCTCGGGGGAAGGCCTCCAGACACCAGACACCGCGAGGCCGGGAAAGCGGCAGGGGCCGCTGAGGGCCCAAGCTGAGGCTGGGGCTGCCGCCGCCACCGCCGCAGCTCCTCTCACCTCCGCGGGGCCGCCGAGCATGAAGTAGCACAGCGCTGCCGCCCGGACGTTTGAAAGCGCACCCCCGTCACGTGACGCGCTCCACGAGCCCTCATTGGCAGATTCGAACGACAACGGCGCCCTGCGGGTATTCTGGGGTTTGTAGTTAGTCAGGGCTCCCCAACGGCCGCTGGGGTCGCTAAGGGGCCGCTCCCTGCCGCTGGGCCTCACCCGTTTACCGTGGCCAGTGATTAACAGATTACGCGTACGCAGTCTGGTAGAACTAGAGACGGCGCCCAGGACCGTCAGAGGCTGCCAGAAGGCTGCTGCAGGCAGCTACGGGGGGTGGCTGGATGGCTGCCGCCAGCCTTGTCTGGTGCCATGGCACCTCCTGCTCCACTCGGCCTCGCAGGCCAGGCTGCTCTTTTGGCGCTCTCCACTCCTCAAGTGCAGGTTCCAGCCTTGCTGTTTCATCCCCGCTGCTCGTTGCTGCAGAGCTGGGTTTGCCTGGCTGACCTTAGCTGCCGCGGCGGTGGCAGCACCAGAAGGGAAAGCCTTGAGCACCGTCTGGGCCTTACAGAAGAACTCAGCTTCAGGGTCCTGCCGGGTGCAGGGTGACTCTGGCACAGCTGGCCTGCTGGCTGTGGTGGAAGGTGCAGACTAACTCCTTTTGTTTCTTCCACACCGTTGTTGGATATGAATGTCCTAGAAACTTAACTGCACCAAAAGGGATATATACCTGTACCTGAACTGACATAAGGAATAGCAAGGTTCCTGGATGTCAGTCCCAGCTACTGCCAATTAATACAGGCTGACTGATAGAACAGCTTTAAAAGTAGACCCATGTTAATAGGAAAAAACAGGAAAACACGACTCTTCCACATTTCTTCTTAAGTTTACTCCTTTGCAGTGCTTCAGTTTTTTTCCTAATACGTTCATGGCCTCAGAAATTGCAGTCAAATGATATATTCTGTTCTGAGTATTTCAGGATGACTAACTAATCACTGGAATGGAATTTAGCAGCTGAATAAAAACAGTTAATCATGACCTGCAGATTTTCATGTAGACAAAATATTTTGTAACCCTTTCTCTACTTGGCCACTTATGTTTTGGGATCTTTGATGGAGCCTTGCAAGCAGTATATGCAATTTGACGATACAGCAAGTATCCTAGGTATTGGCTAATACGCACAGTATATGGTAGGACAAACAGGCTACTAGGCTGACTATTAACATGCTCACCTCCTACCTTTCCTCCCTCCCCATCACCCCAGGAGTCCCTCCTGGCTGGCAGCGGTCAGCTGGGTGTGGAAGTGTCAGGTTTTGCTGCTTGTAAAACAGGCCAATCCTCATTATTACAGAGTTTCTGTCTTCCAGCTTTTTGTCTCAGGATTTTATACCTGTTCTCTTCAGCTTTTTTCTCATGGGTCTTTGAATTACTATTACTGATGTAATCATTTCAATCCTACATTTTTACTGTTCTTCTTTTGCATTGCTTTAGCTTATAGGATGTCTCACTAATAGCTCAAGAGTAATATTTTTTCAGTAAGTTGAGGAAGGCTCCATGGCCGTATTGACAAAACTGGGCCATGCACATTATAAGGATAATTTTCCACAAAGAAAATTATGATAGAAGAATAAAAGTTGGGAGATGTCAAGAACGTATTATATGACCAAAATTAAACAATCTCACTCCTCTGAGATGAGGCTGGCACATACCTCCTTTTGCTCAGTTCAGTCAAAAAAGATACTAAAGGGAAAAGGGGCAAATAGGCTGTAAGTGCTACAGATCTTTGGTCTGAAGTAGAAAAAAATATATAAAGACAACTAAAAACATACAGGAAAAAATCAGTGTACAGCTCTTATTGTGGCACCTACTACTCTGTATATGTTATTTAAGAAAACAATCTCAAAGCTCTAACTCCCCATATTCTCAGGACCAGGTCTGAAAAAGCTAGAAGTGATTCAAGTCAGTAATTCTTTACTGATGTCTCAATTTCTTCCTCCAAGTCATTGTAATATTTCTATTTTTCTGTATTTAATATATTACTAATAATGAAGAATGATATAATGTCCTTGGTAGCTCCACTGGTTCCAGTGACACAGTTTTACTCACATAGCCATTAGAAGTAAACAGCACATGCACTTCCATTGAAATGCACACTGACATACTAGTCTTGTTTACTAGTCTAGTTTACTTCATACTAGTCTAGTTTACTTCAAGAAAATGGAGACTCAATCAGTGTCTGTTAAATGGTCATAGTGTTGATGAAATTAAAATAACTTTTTATAAATGTTATTTATGGAAAAGAGTTTTAAGACCATTGACATTATGAGTAAATGAGCTCAGTTTTAATTTTCTGGAGTGTGATATCCCAGGACATATTTGGAAATTGCTAATTGTTTTACTAAAACTAAAGGAACCAATTTTATTTATATAAAAACATAAATACTATGTGAAAGAAAGGCAAAAGCCTTTAGATATGCATCAGAACTACAAGTTCAGATTTGTCTTAAGAACAATTATATGGGACAATAAGCTTAAAGTAGCAGTTAAATGAGAAATATGGTTATTTTAATTTTTTTGACAGTTTAAAGATGATGCAAGGTTTTCACATAGTTTTGGGAAAGAAGGGCTTTGGCCTGTTTTTCTAAACTACAAATTTAAATGTGTTTATTCACAAGCCCTGCAAATAGTTACCAGACCATTGGATTTATTATACTAAAACCACCATTAACCCAGCTAATCATGCAATGCCCAACTTTTGGGAGAACTTCTGCATTGGCATAGCTTCTTGTTAATTAATGGCTCCAGGTGGTCAGCGAAGCATAGGATGTATGTGACTTGGTTACTAACCCTAAATGTCCAAATGTTTTCTTTTGTGCTGATTTGCTACTTATTGACTGCTTACTGAATATGATTGTGTTATAAAAGTCAACAGATTTTTAAAGACAACACCTACTTTTTCATAAAAATGTTTGAATATTAGAGCACATCTAAGTGATGGTAGCTAGAAATTTCACTCCAGGCCAAGTTAAACCAGATTACAGCTGTAGAAAGGAACTAAATTTTACCCCAAAATAGCCTGTGATCTAATAGAAAGTAGTTCTAAGTTACAGCTCATCCTGCATTTTTCATCACCAGCACCCTCCATCTGTGCATTACTTGTGTTGCTATGAATTTGGCAACACTTCAGCAGCAAGCTACTCTTTATAAGAAGGGATCCCAGCAGCTGAAAGCTGCCAGTCATTGGGATTACTCATTACTTGCCTTGTGAGCTGCTCCAGGGAATTTCTTGAAGAACTATGTCAAAATCAGCCTTAGAAAACCAGTAATCTGAGAACTTTGACATATCAAGCGGTCCCAGATTAGCACTGGTCAAGTTGGTGGGCTTGGAAGTAAGATTCTTTTTGTTGGTACTAGGTGAAGAGGCCTTTTCCCTCTCTGCAAGAAGAAATCTGACACACTGGGAACTCAATCACCAAAAGGCACCATGAATGCTTCCAAGAGGTAAGCTCCATATAGAGCATTCCACTCAAGTAGGAATAGGAAAGCAAACTACTGACAGAATATTCCTCCTGTGGTCTTCCCATGATGCTGCCAGATGATGATGAACTGTGTTATTTCATTTGCAGTTACACAAGACAGAAGGTAGTCCTTGTCCTGATATGAATGTTAAATGTGTATTTCTAACTCTATAACTACTTTCTGTAAAAGCTGCAGAACTTGTTATTGATGAATTCCCTTTTGCAGATCGTGCTTCCTAGTCTTCATTTTTTAACAAATCAGTTTTGACAGCTCTCTTCCAAGTGTGCATAAATATATAAACATAATTTGTGTTTAAAAGCTCTTTACTCATAAACTGTATCTGTGGCAACATTTTTGGTAACTCCTCTTCTGTGACAGTAACAGAAGGAACATGTATGAACCAGAGCTGTAATACATCTAATTCTTCTCAGACCTCTTCCTAAGCTACACAAAAATGTCCTTTTGGCATTCCAGTTCAGATGGAACTGTGGACATTAAACATTTTTCTCTCTAAAAAAAAAAAAAAAGCAGCAGGCCCACTGGGGCTTAGCTGGCAATTTTCAGTGGCAATAACAGTAACTGGAGGTCAGTTACCATAGGCTAAAACTTCTACTTTCAAACCATTTGGGAAAGGTGGCAAAGCAATGTGAAATGTTACTCCAGAGAAACCTGCAGAAATGCTTTTTGTAGTTACTCCTGATTGGTATCTTTGGGTAATGAATATATTGACAGATTGCTGAGGGAAGTTCCCACAGAAAAGCAGAGATAAAAACATATTATCAGAGCAGAATGGAAAACTTACATAGCACATGCTGTGCTTATTCCTATGGATTAAAGCTTTGGAAACTGGTAATTTTTTTTAAACCCTGCCACTTTCATAATATTGCAAAATTAAAGGATGTTTTTTCTCATACAACTGATCTGTATCAATAGTGAAGAAAGAGTAAGAGCACTGTGCATCCTCTAACAAGCCCATACCCAGTCTCTCTGCCTGTCAGTGGGAGAGAAATACTAAATGGCTGGTAAATGTTTTGCATTTCCAATTATGGAAATACTTTATTAGCCACACACAGTTTGAAGACCTCTTTCCCAAATCTAGTCAATGATACAATGCACGCTCTGGACTTCATTATAAACACTACTGAACTGTTAATAAAAAATAGTATTTTTTAATCTTAACGTTGCTTTTTGTTATGGCAGGATACATTCTCTCCATGCTCACAGACAGAAAACCAATGGGAACAAAAGTGAGAACTGGCATAGCACCTCTGGGCTCAAGCACCAGCATGGGGATGATCTTGCTACCGTCCATACCCTTTACATGGTTATTGTCATAATCCTTCTAATGGCAATTTGGGGAGCTTGGTCAAGGAAGGATTCATCCTTATAGCAGCAATATGCTTTCTTTTTCAAATATTTAAAGGAATATTTATGTCAATTATCCATACCTAGGAGGTACAAAAAAATGGTCTCAACATACTACAGTTTACTTGAAACTGCTTAAACTGTTGCTACTTGTGGAACTGAACCTGTGAAACAACTTAATAGACAACGTACAGAACATGAATTTGTGAATAACATACCTGCTTGTACTGTACATGTTTGTATTACCCTTCACATGTATATGAAAATTATTTTAAAAACAATATGCTACCAAGAATAAGAGTTCAACTTATGTTTTTACTGGTCAGTGTTTTGTATATCCACCCCAGCTTTCCATTTTGAACTTAAGTTGTCCAGTCTCTACCTCTGCTAAAATTACCTGTCCCCATCTATGGTAAAACATACACTACGCACAGGCAAATAATCTGCCATGTCAGAACAACACAGGAAAAAAATAACCAATAAAACCAGATATCCTGCAGGCAAAGGAGGACCTCTGAACAAGTCCAATTTTCATCTCTGTTGCTGAAGAGAGTTTATATGGGATTAGCATCTGCGTATTTTTAACTTATGATAATGCCTTTGTAAACTCAGGAATAAAACCATGAAATAAACTGTATTTGTAAGCATCCTTTGTTGCAGAACCAACCGGCTCGGTCTTCAATCTTGTACCGATATATTTAATTTATCTGCAGCCACTGCTTGCTTTTCCATAATTCATTAATACCTCATAGCAGTACCAGCCTCTACATACACCAGCCCATCCTTGATTGGGGGCATTCCATATTCTCACTTTTTCATGGAAGTAACTCCACTCAGAAAACCTGCAAGCTTTCTGGAAATACAGCCAGTTGGCAGTCTCTGTTAAACTCTGTTAACTGTATGGTTGCTTACTCCTGATGAGCTCAAGTTAACTGACTGGCAGCTCTGAGCGGCAGTGGCTGTTGGTGTTACCCATTTGCCATTAGTTAGAATTGATTTTGATTCTAATATGAATATGGAATTATGAGAAATATTTTAGGAGATTCTATATCTAACACATTTAATCAACAACCAGCAGCTGCTGTGAAATCCTTTGTACAGCCCCGTGTCAGGACCAAAAGAA
>JANZLQ010000005.1:16834611-16848370 GCA_026212715.1 Elanus axillaris | reverse complement strand
CTGCCCGTGCCCGCCCCCCCCCCCCCCAAGAAATTAATGTATTGCAAAGCATTCAAGCAGGAAAGTGAGTTCTGTGGCGGAAGAGGTTTTAGTCATTGCCTTTTACAAGCACAGGCTACTGGTTTTGCTCAATTTTTGTCATACACCCAAAGTTAAAAAGACAGCAGAAGCAAAAAAACAAACAAAACTCAACCACCACCCCACCAAAAAGAAAAGCTAGAACAACTGAGACAACACATCATACTTTTGGATTTAGTTGTTAAATTTGTAAATCCTGCAGGTATAATCCTGCCTCTGAAGTACTGGAGATCCAAATAAGGTATGCCTCTCTTTCACCTTGTGAAAGAGGAGGCGAGGTATGAAAGTTTAGAGGAGACAGCAGCAGAACACTAAATGTTTTGAAAAACCTGTCTTTTTTCCTTAAACTTTTGCTTTGCTGGAAAACAGTGGTGGTTGATTTCACAGTAACATTATAGATCCAAATTTACTAATTTCTAATGTGTTCAGAAAGACAGGTGTAACTTTGCAAGGTCAAGAAAATCTACATTTATTACCAGTTTCTGTAAATAATTTCTTTAACTTAGATAATGGAACTAGGACTAGGGGAAAACTGTGGTCTTGCAGGGCAATGGCATAGTCTTCACTGCCAACAGACCCAAATCATCTGCCTAAGTGACACTATGAGGCTTCATCTCCCAAAATCATTTCCAGTAAATCCAGCCACAAAAAGAGTTCATTCAGGTCTCACTGTAAATCACAATTTCATAATTTAACTCATGTCAACAGTAACAAACTATTTACTGTTTCTACACCAATGAAACAGACTGACAAGAATCAGAAAGTGGGAACCCAAGTTTGGAACTTGTATATCAATTGTTATGCAGTCATCTTTTTAATATTTCTCCTATATTAAACAGACCAGACTGATGTTTTACACATGTTCTAAAAAGGCTGTGGTTTAAGCATACCTGCCTGCTGTTATTTTAAGCTACAAAAAACCATCAGCAGTTCAGCCAGCAAGTCTGATGATATACTCCATGTACCAACTGGACTGTCAGAAAAGGAAAACAAATTTTTATATTCCATGGTCATTCTCACATGCTGATGTTACACATTTTATTTCAAAAGACTCAAGCCCTTCTAAGCTCCATTTTTTGCTAGTGCCTCACATTTCCCTTTAGAGAGGATGATACATTCTGTAAAACCATCTTTAAGTCAAGAAATGAGCACAACCATTTGTCCCGAATCATTTCTTTTGATAAATGTTGTAATTCCATTGGTACTTGTAAGTATTTTGCCATTGATTTGGTTAGTAAGAAAAGGATGGCATTTGTACTACTGTGTTTTAATTGAGGGAAGAATTAACCAAAATCAAAATGCAAAACAGAAGCTAGGGATATCTATATTAAATACAGAAACATAGACAATGCTAGGTCTATATGTCAGTTTACTAGTCTGTTTACTGTAGTGGATAACATTTCAACTCTAACTCAGACTTGCCTCTTCCCCAAAATACATTTTGTTTTCCCAAAGACTATCTGTGAGAATCTGGGGCATACTCTTCCAAGTATCTTGTAAGTACACAAATCATAACACCTCATAGAATATAAGGGAAAAAAAAACCAAACAAAATGCAGACAGCTATACCGTTTTATACATGTCCCAGAAAAACAATACAGTGTAACAGTAACAAACAGTATGGATTTCTATCTAATTAGGACAGTAATTTTTCTTAAACAGGATGCCTGCATATGATCAAAAGATACTCATGCAGGGCTATTGGACTTGTTGACTACTGGAAATCAATATTCTTTTTAGTTCCCTCTGATGTCCTTTCCTAACACTGGTTCAACAAAACAAGTTCAATGATCCTTTCGTATGCTATGTAAGTTGTACTGACAAGTGAATAAATCTATGGTTCAAATCTCTCTGTGAATTCTGCACCTGGAACTAGGCGCTAGGAAGTCAGCATCACCATGCATAATTCAGTGTTATAAAGTAAAAGCACCTCTCATTATCCATTAACACCAACACAGAAGTACCACAGCAACACACCAGTACCTCAGCAGTATGCTGCATCGGATAACATCAGATTGTCAGGTGCTACCACCACGGTAACATCATCCATACTGACCTTATTCATTGCTCTCCATCTCTGATGCCCCTGCTCCATGCTGCCACTACCACTGGCTCCCATGGTGCCCTTCCCGCCCCTTCCTGCTCCCAAAGGATAGGTAGTGACTCTAACCCATTAGCAGAAAGAGGGAGATGCTGCTGATAGTTTATGGGAATTTTCCTTTTTCTAGTCCACCAGCAATACTTTGTGCCACAGAGACGCCTTTTCTGGTGGTAGTATCATTAAAATGGTATCATCCATCAGGGGTGCCAAACCAAAACAAATCAGGGGATGGTTAATAAAAATTATTTACAATGTTTGAATCCTATCTGGGACTAGTAAAACATTTGACGAAACAGAAAAGTAAGTACAGATTTCCAAGCCTTCTGTTTATGATCAATATAAAGTACCGACAAAAGTGATTTTTTTCTTGTTAAAATGCCAATGGCAAATTATGCTTTGCACAGCAGAATCGCTCTCTGTGCTTAGAACACAGCTCAGATTACCCCCCTATCCAAGCTTACTCATGTGTGGTTAAAGCTCAGGTGTTATCAAACTACTCAGTACTACACCACTTTCTCTGAAATGCAGAATGAATTGCAATGGAGTGTTTTTGCAACTTAAAAAGCCCTCTTTTTCCTTTAAAAAGAAATTATTTCTGCATTTTCATAAAACATCTTTTGTTGACATTCTGCAAACAATACTATCCAATAAGGTGCCGACTTTTTCTTCCTGTGGAGTAACTTTGTACATCTGCAGAAAAAAAGAACAAGAAAAACAAAAAAAAGCTGTGTAAGGAAGAGAAAAATTGATCACATCTCTTGAATGAACCCAGAAAATATTTCCATCTCTCCCCTACTTTTTACATTGGAAATTCCTATTTCGTTGTGACTGCAAGACAAAATTGGGACTGAGGAACCAAGCAAATTCTGAAACTGCCAGACATAAAAGAAAGCTAAGAAACCAAATGAGAGCAGCACTTTTAGCTCTACATTATATGCCATCACTTGTCCAATTTTTTTTATGTCGCCCATCATTACTTTGATGGACACAATCAAGATGATATAAGTTACTTGAATTTTATCCAGTGAAAAACATATGCTTCAAGATACCTATCTAGCATATGGTAATCTGTTAAGAGCACACATGCCCTAACACAGCTCCTAGCAGCTAATCAACACAGTTTTATTTTACTACCCATGCTGGGACTATTATATGCTTAAGATTATGAAACTGTTCAGAACTGAAAATTTATTTTTAATTAAATGGATATTTGCCTGAGAAAACAGGAAGCAAAAGTGCCTGAATGGTGAGCAGCAATCTGGAATTTATTTTTATGTTCCAACTTCCTCACAAGGTTAAGAATTTTGAAGACTTAAAATTTGTGATGTCAGGGTTTGACAACTAGAACTTTTTTCAAGTAAAAAAATTACAAGAAAGAAATCATCACAGTTCTCGTAAAACAAGGTTCCCGTTGTGCTAAAGAAATACGGACCCTAAGTTAATTATGTCCATTGATATTTAATCAGATAGCTAAATAAACTATCCCTTTTCTCTATGCCACTCATCTCTTTTGGCTACATACCTTCTTAACTTTGGTGGTGTCTGTTAGTTGGGGGAGTTCATCTAGAGAAACCTGTTGGCCTTCTACCTGAGATGCTATATCTTCCAGATTTACAGTTTTTTCTCTGTCCACAACCAGAACAGTGAGTACTGCTGTGTCACTGTCTGAAATACCAAACTTTTTAAATGCATCTGAAATCTAAGAAAAGATGAGAAGTATCAAAATATTATGAGTCACTTTCTCACTACATGTAAGCAACCTTTTCAGCTACTGGGTCAAATAAACCAAGAGTATAAATTGACACACGGTTTACATTAATGGAATTCTGACAAGCTACAGAAGATAACAGCATATTAGTGTCATTAAAAATAACAGCAACTTCTATTAGTAGCCAGATAAACAGTTAAGAGAATACATATATTAGGTTTGGCTGCATGGATCTTGGCAAGCTTCTCTGGCAAAAAAAGACATTTGTTCAGAAAATCTTACATTGTTGTTTGGTGAAAGGCTGAAAATAATTTCTGCGTAGAGAGTTCTGGTCTTCATTTTACCTATCTTGTGCAGATGAACAGCTTTGTTGGCTGCCACAAGAATTTGAAAAGGATCTACAACCTGTAAAACATAACAGAAGTTAAACAGAAATTTAACATACTATTTTGAACTCTGAAAAATCCTGACCACTTATTTTGACAGCCTATGTCTGCAATTGTAGAAGTGAGCAAAACAGTATTCTGCTAGTCATTTTAGCAGTTCTTGCTCTTCGAAAGCCAATGTGATTATTTCCTGTGTGGGGTAATACCTGACAAAAAAATAAAGATTACACCTTCTCAGTCAGGTTACTGAAATATTTTGAAAAAAAAATAACATTAATAAATCTTCTGCCAGCAGATTCTTCCCCCCCTCCCCGTAACTACCGGTTTGCTATTTCTAACAAAAAAAGGAACAGATTCGGAAACTAGTTATGGGTTTAAATGAGAACAAAGGCTCCAAATAGTAGATTTCTGACAGCATTAAGCAGTTAGTGCTACATTTTACAGATGGAAGTAGATTTAAATAGCTCCACCACATAGGATGTGAAGTGAATCAAGGTAACACTTGTCCTGGCCAATCCTGGCTCTTTCTTTTAGGCAGATGAACCCTTACGCTATACGACACTGTAATGAAATCGAAGGAGGGAGAGTGTGGGGTACCTGCAACTCGTGTGACAGCGACTACAAGCATAAATCGTTTTTCACAGTTCCCACAGAGAAGGATTTCCACGCTGCCTTTAAAGCTGCTAGCGCAGTACCATGAGGACGACACATGCGCCCACTCACCATTGCAGGGTTTATTAATGCTCCTTCAATGGATCCTTCCATGGCTTTTTTCCTTAGAGCAGCGGCATTTTTCACGTGACTGAAGAGGAGGAGGGTCACGCTGCAGCCAGGGAACAGCTCCAGCTGATGCGTTAAATCCATCTCGCACCGATGGCGCAGACCGGCCCCGGGAGCACCAGCCCTACGGAGGAACGATGGCACAAAGACGCGCCCGCTCTTGCCTCCTACCAAACACAATTTTAGTAACACGCAGCCATTCGCGGGCGGTTTTCAGCGCTTCCTAGAGGAGAAATCCCAGGCGTGCGGGCTCCACGGCCAGAGGCAGACGCACCCCCCTCTCCCGCCCGGCCCGCCGCTCTCCTCCACCCCTTCCGGCCGACGGGAGCCGCCGCCCGCGACTGGCTTCTCCCTCCCGCCCGTCCTCACGGCCCGGCCCTCACCGCCGCCCGGTAGGCGCCCGCGCCGCCAGGCCCCTCCTTTCCGCGCCCAGCCCTTCCCGGAAGGGCGGCGCTTTCCCGGCCAAAGCGGCGGCGGCGGCGGCGGCATGGAGCGGTCCGAGGTGTACGGCTTCTCCGCCGCCATGAGCGGCGCCTTCCTGCTGTCGTGCCTGCTCTTCGCGGCGATCAACCGCCACCAGCGCGAGCCCTACATGGATGAGGCCTTCCACGTCCCCCAGGCGCAGGCCTACTGCCACGGCCGCTTCCTCCAGGTGCAGCGCGGGGCTGGCGTTGTCCAGTCAGGATGTATGGTTTCTGTAAACATACCGTGGGCGCTTTGAAATTTGTGATCGGTGTCGTCCAAAACGCTGGTGTCTGCTTTCCGTTGCACAGGGGTGCAGCAGTGCACCGGCCAGGATACAGAAAGCTCAGAAATTTCCATAATAATGCCTGAAACTCACTAAACATCCAGGCCAACAAAATGGAGTGTGGGTGGGAAGGGCCTGTGGTAATGCGTTGCCTGTCTCTCTCTGGTTGCCTCTCTCTGGTCCGTAACCCTCGGTCTCTCTCGGCTTCCTAGTGGGACCCCATGATCACCACACTGCCGGGCTTGTACCTGGTCTCAGTGGGAGTCATGAAGCCTGTGGCGTGGCTCTTCAGTTGGACGGGAAGTGTCGTATGCTCAGTGGGAATGCTCAGGTTTATTAACCTCCTCTTCAGTGCTGGGAACTTCTATTTACTGTATTTACTTCTGCTCAAGATCCATCTGAAGAATAAGGTATGGTCAAAGTAAGATAATTTTATGTGCTTGTACAAACAAGTTTGATGGCTCTGTATGTTGGCTTCACTACATAGCTGAGCTGTCCTCAGTTTTGTATAACTGCAAATCCTACTACCAGTTTGGCCAAGGAGGCACATTCTTTTTCCATCTATCTTTTTTCTCTCTCAGGGCACAGTCCTCCAAAAGTTTACTCTTGTGCATAACTGTAAGCAGTCCCATTGAAATAAAGTTAGTACCTGTATAGACTTACTATTGAAAGGTCTGAATGCTCATCTAGCTGGAATTACTTAAGACTCCACAAAACTTCAATCAGTGAATGGGGAGTGAAGCCCTGTGAGCTGCATTTAAACTAAAATACGTTCTTTAGAAAGATACCAGGTTTGATGTCAATATTTAGAAACAGAATAATTCAAGTTGGAAAAAACTGGAGAATGATTCAGGTTGGAAGGGAGCTTAGGAGGTCCACCCTCCAGCTCAAAGCAAGCCAGTCCTGAGATCAGACCATGTTGCTCAGGGTTGGGGCCTGGAAGACTCTCTGAGGATGGAGAGTGACTGCACAACCTTTCTAGGCAACCTGCTCCATGCCTGACTGGCCTTACAGTGAAGAAGGTTTTTCTTACATCCACTCTGAACCTCTCATTTCAGTTTATGACTGTTGTCTCTTGTCCTCCTACCGTGTACCACTGTGAGGAGCCTAGCTCCCTTTATCTGTTGACATCCCCACATGTATTGGTATGCTGCTGTTTGGTCCTCCCAAGCCATCAATTTTCCAGGCTGAACAAGGCCAGCTCCCTGAGCATCTACTCTCGGGACAGGTGCTTCAGCCCTCAACTGTCTTGGTGGCCCTCTGCCATTGCTCCTGCTTATTAGTGCATTTTTTTGTATCACAGGGCATAAAACTGGACATGGTATTCTAGGTGCAGCCTAACAAGTAGAGTAAAAAGGGATCATAATTTCTCTTGATCTGCTGCTATGTTCTTGCTAACGCAGTCCAGGAGACTGTTGCTGTTTTGTAGTACCAGGGTGTGCTGCTGGCTCATGTTCACCTCGCTATCTGCCAAGACCCCCAGGTCCCTTTCCACAGAGCACCAGTTCCTCAGCTACTCTGTTTTGAACCTGTATCATTGTGGGGACTTCTTCCTTACCAGCTGCAGGCATTTGCATTTGTCCTTACTGAATTTCGTAGTATTTCTGTTGCCCCATTCCTCCAGCCTGTCTGTGTCACTCTGGATGGCAAGTCTGCTCTGTAGCATATTATTGCCTGGTCCCCCCAGTTTGTCATCTGCAGACAGACTTGATCAGTGTACTCTCTCTGCCTTCAAGTCATCGATACAGATATTAAACAGGACCGTTCTCAGTATAGATCCCTGTGATGTTCTGGTTGTTACACTCATCTTTGGATGGAGTGTGACCAGTTAATCAACCAGTCAGTTTTTACCTGTCTAGCAGTCCACCCATACAGACCATAAGAGTTTGACTTGGATACAAGAATATTCTATGTTTGAAGTGGTGGAGCATCCACCACTGCAGTAGGTAAATTGTTACAGTGGTTAATGGCCTATTCAAAATCTTTCACCTTAGTGAAGTTCTTTAGTTTCACTTTTAATCATAAGAACATTTTTTCCTGTTCCCAGGTAACTGAAGGATTCCTTTACTATAAGGAAAATTTCTTCTGATGTATTTTCTTACAGGAGACTCTTCATGTTTAAGCATATGATAAGACTATACAGAACTGGGTCAAATTCATTAAGTTGTTTCCACTTTTGGAACACTTCTAGTTTTATGCTTGGCAGTGGAAATGTAAATGTAAGAAAACAAAAGGTTTCATGAAAGTAGTCTAAGCATTAGAAAATACGGTTGTATTGTTAAAACTTCTTTCAATTCAGCATTTGCTCTAATCCTCTTTTCTGTAAGGTGGTGGTGACTGGCTGTTTCACCCCAAGCCACATCATTCAGAAACATCATTCATGCAACATTTTTTCATGTTGTGTATTGCACTGCATCATGTAGTGAGTGGGATAGTTAGGAGGAGTTTTTAACTGCATGGTCTCCTACCTTTTTTAATGTTTCTTTCATAACTCATGAATTATAAAGAAGATAAACAATAAAAGCTGCACCAAAGATCAGAAACTTGGAACTGGCAGCTCTGTGGATTGGCTTTGAAAGAGGCAATAATATAAGCACAGAATGATGTGTTCTGCTCTCTCAGAAATAAACAGAATTTGACGATGAGATTGCAGGGGCATAAAACTGACATTTTTTTTTCTTTTCTTTTGTCCATTAGTGCAGCTCTTTTATTGTAGGTACGGGAGCAATTATACTCCCACAATTATTTTAATGCCACAAGTGTGTGAAAACCTGACATAAGAAAGAAGTTGGTATATTTTCGTTGCTGTATTTTTAACTCATCTGCAATAATTTTCCATGCTTTCATTTGTCTTTTAACGTTGTATAGTCCGACAGTCTGTATAACATAGCAGGAGGTTAACAAAAATACAGCATGCGTGCTTGTGCAGTAATGGAACCAAAGAGCATAAGAGATGTTATATTGTGTTAATGGAATTCTCAAGAATGATACTCTTTATTTGTTTGGGGGTTTTAATTATTTTATTTTTATTGGATATTGCTAACCACATTTTTCTGCTTCTTCTCTAGGCTGTGTCTGCTTTCCAGAGAATCTTGTCTACATTAACTCTTGGAGTGTTTCCCACCCTTTATTTTTTTACATTCCTTTATTATACGGACCCAGGATCAGTATTTTTTACTCTTTTTGCCTATTTAATGTGCCTTTATGGTAACCATAAAACTTCAGCTCTTCTTGGATTTTGTGGCTTCATGTTTCGTCAGACGAATATTGTGTGGACTGTTTTTTGTGCTGGAAATGTTGTTGCAGGGAAGCTAAATGAAGCTTGGAAGACAGAGTTACAGAAAAAGAAAGATGAAAAGGTTTCTTCCAAGAAAGGATCATTTTCAGATTTGATTAGAATACTGCAGTTTCTTATTGAATATCTCATATTGCCTAAAAACTTACTTACACTTACTGCTTTAACTTGGCCATACGTTATATTAGTGACTGTGTTCTTTGTTTTTGTCTTCATCAATGGTGGAATAGTTGTCGGTGACAGAAGTAGCCATGAAGCCTGTTTGCACTTTCCTCAGCTGTTCTATTTTCTGTCTTTTACTGTCTTTTTTTCATTCCCTCTTTTATTGACCCCTGCTAAAATCAGGAAATTCCTTCTGTCATTACGAAAGCACCCTGTGCAGTACAGCTTAATTGCCATCATCTCTTTATTCCTGATCTGGAAATATACCTATGTTCATAAGTATTTAATAGCAGATAACAGACATTACACATTCTATGTCTGGAGAAAAGTCTTCCAAAGACACGATCTTGTAAAGTACTTATTAGTTCCAGTCTATATATTTGCTGGCTGGAGTTTTGCTGATACACTAAAATCAAAATCGATATTCTGGATCTTAATGTATTTTGTATGTTTATTAGCAGTCACAGTTCCTCAAAAATTGCTAGAATTTCGTTACTTTATTTTGCCATTCTTAATTTATAGACTCAATATTCCATTTCCATCTCTATATAGACAACTTCTGGAGCTGGCTTTTTATATTGCTGTGAATGCAGTAACTATTTATTTTTTTCTAAACAGAACATTCCAATGGCCAAATAGTGATGAAATCCAGAGATTTATTTGGTGACTTTCTCTTTTTTATTTTTTTCCCTGATGTTTTCATACTCTTAGGAAAACCCAGTTCTGTTTCAGGACTGTGGAGTCTGGAATGAGCAATATGTTTTGCATTATGTGAGGACTTTTCTCCCCAGTTGGAATTGGGGAAGTAAGCTGTTTGCTTATTTCTTGGAACCGAATGTGAGATCTGATATGTTGTAATGTGTGGATACTCCATATATTGAATTTATGAGCTCCTGGAATGAACAAATTTAATATGAGGAGATATTTGAGAACACCTTTCTGTAATTAATGTGAAATAAGATGTTTACAGTAATTTTTTTCATTATAATAAAATACTATATAATATGCCCTTGAAGGTATGACAGTCTATGTTTCAGAGGTTTCTGTGTAAAGTATTTAAGTGTTTAACCTTTTTGTTACTTCTGGGTGCATATTTACTCCTTGGATCGGGCCACTGCCATTTAGGTTTGCTAGTGGTCAAGGTATGAACCACTGCTAAAGTATAATGTTTTCAAAACCTTATACATCCCACTGAATTTTATGATTTTTTTGTCAATAAATGCTTACATTAGTTTTGCAAACAGAATGTAGGCTTTTAAATCATTATAGCATTTTGAAAATTTTATTTCAAACTGATATTTAGAAAATACAGTGGAGGCTGCGTACATGTACCTTCTTTGGGGAAATAAATGTTTTTTGTACAACAAAAGATAAATTGCAGTTGATAATGTGACCTATTAGAAAGGGAGCAATTTATGTATGTCAGACTGAAACGTGTTCTTACACAGCGGGATGCAGTCTAATGAATATCCTTTTAAATAACCAGGCTTTTATGTCCTGAGGTTCTGTGTTCACAGGTTTGCATCGAAGTAGGAAATGAGTGCACCCCCAAGTTGAACAAAGTATTTCTAAGACCTTTGACGTGTAATCTTAAAGAAATACTAATGGCATTACTGAATTGTTCTTTTAAATGTTTTTCATATATATATATAAATCTAATGGAACTAGGGAGTATGTATTTGTTTTACAAAGATAAAATAAAATGTGTGTATATATATATTTTTTAAAGCATCTAGTGCATTATCATCAGAATAAAAGAAGGCTGTAATGGTTCCTGTCAGTAAATTACTTTGATTAGACTCAAAAATATTTGATCGCTTAAAGTTAACTATTAAGCAGTTTTATAAATATAACTAATGTGGCAGCAGGGGGATCCAAAACTTCACATACTGTGTAGCAGCTTTCAGTTCTTTCTCATTCTGTAATGAAAATACTGCAGCCAAATCTATGCAAACATACCATATTATTGCCACTCCAGTCACTCTGAAATGGAATTGTTTCTCAAAAGGTCAGTACTGTGGAGTTATTACTCACATGGGTACTGTTACTTTTTTATCTTTTACAGTATGCAGATCAGTGTCCTGGCTCTGATCCCTTCCCTGTACTAACACTGTGAAGAGTGTGGTTAACTCAGATTCTCCTGTCCAATGTTTTTGCAACCCAATTTCTTCTAAGGAAACCTTAAAGCCACATGTCAATGAGTAGGTTTATTATATCACTCCCTGTTTGTTTATTATATATGTTGAAGGGGCAAGAGAAACCCCAAGTGGGTTGCTTTTCAAGAATCCAGCATGGTTCTTGCAGAGTCCAGGATGTTGTTTTGTGTTGTCATTTTAGTATGACAGATTTGAGGGGGGGAAGTCTTGCATGCCTTCTGCTTCCAATTCTGGTTTTGTATACCATGCCAGTAAAAACATAAACAAGGTTAAGAGCATATGAATATTTTAGTACAACTTCGTTTTGTGTCCTCAAATTTTAGTACTGAGTAAGTAGAAATGGTAACATGGAAAGAGGTGGGGCTCTGGCTAGAATTCTGAGTTGTCTTCTAGATTGGGCTTATTTTCTGGCTTTATGTAGAGGAGCAGGTGTTCATTCACTTGACAAGATGCAGAAATTTCTGTGCTTCCATAGTCCACGGGTGTTTTGTTTTGTCCAGCATGTCTGTTGATACTGGTACCTGAATGCCTTCGATTATCAACACTGTTAAGAAACAGTGGTTTTGCTTTCTAGCTAGGAGAGATAGCAGCCAGATTTCAGGTGAAAAGAACTGAGTTTAAATATATACAATTTTAATGCATTTCTTTTGTAAAGAAAAGTGAATGAAAAAGGTCCCACAAAATTTAGAGCACTGTACCTTCTAATGAGCTCCTTATCACAAGACAGTAGAAAAATTACATGTAGAGAGACGTGTGTGAACTGTTTGGGGGTTTTTAACCAATATTATAAGATGGCATAATATTTTATCATGGGATTTATCAGTGTACTTATGTATTTAAATTTAAGTGTACAATTATTCTGAATGTATTTTGCTAATTTAAATGCAGTATGAGTTGATGTAAGTTTAAAGAGGCAAGTCCATGAATTACTAAAACATTAAAGAATTTATTTTTAGAGTAAAGCTATGTTTTCACTTTTGCTGATGAATCACAGGTAGTTTGCTGGTAATATTCAATGTTAGCCTGATTCAGTCTTAGAAATCAAGATCGTTGTAATTATATCATTAACGACTAATTAGTCATAAAGAAAGGTCCCAGATTCCATCAACATCTCTTAGAAATTTGACAGATGTCTGTAGCAGTAGAATTGTTTATATAATTAGTTAAACATACTTCATAATCTTGGAGCAAGTATCTTTTGGAAAATCAGTTTTAGTATTTTGTTCCTGGAATATTTCCATTGTAGTTGTTCATAATTTATTAGCTATTTGTCTTAAAGACATGCGGAAAGGACTGTGTTTATCTTTGTTCATGTTGCCAAGGTCTTCTAGTTTCAGTGGAACCATAGTTGCTTGCTTTACATTAATTCCTCAGCAGGTGTCATTTTGCAATGAAATGACTTAAAATTATCATTTTAGTGCCGTTCTATTGTAAATCTTATTAATTAGCTATCCATTTTTAAAAAAAATCACACTAATTTGTTGAAATGTCCAAGATGAAAACAAAAGTAGTGCAGTTAACATTTTTTATAATCACGGTTTAAAAATAAAGGCTCAGCTTCAGTTTTTTCTCAGAAAGAGATGATGATTTTTCAGTAACTGTCAGAATAATAAAAATAGAGACCTGAACAGCCACAGCATGGCTGAATTGTTTTGAGGTGGAAAAAAGAAAAGACAAATAATTGAACACTTTGTTTTTTCCTTTTAGTTAAAAACAGGTGGTCATCTGGGAAGATAGGAAGTTTGTTTAATAATCCTCTATGCTGTGAACTGTATTTTCTGTTATTCAAGAGCATTCTGTATTTCATTCCTTCTAAGTTCTTTGACAACATATGTTCATGTTCAAAATTAGCAAGAGTTTTACACTGAGCAATATGTGTGTGTTGAAATATTTTTTAATCTGTTGCTTTTCTTGTGAGTAGATAAATCAGATGCATTGCTTCTGTTAAAAATACTTTAGGAAAAAGTATTCTATAGTCTCTGGGGACAGAGTTGGGTTTTGTCCTGCTAATGCAGGTTTGCTTTTTTTTCTGCCTTTTTTTTTTTTTTTTCATAAGGTGGCAGTCTTGTGCCATCTTGTTGAGGTGACCAACTGCTTAATGCAATGCTGCTTGAAGTCATAGCGTCAGGATTTTTGGCAAGACCATTTCTGAGAATGAGAAAAGTTCAAGTTCTCTCATGGCTGATTGCTTGTTTTAGTTACAAGGTTTGGCTAGAATATCCTTGTATGTAATTTTAAATATATATTGTATGTTAAGTTTTAGAAGAAGAGTGTGGAGGGATGGCTCGTACAGAGAGGCCACATAGTGGACAACCCACGGTTTGATTCAGGCTCGACCGAGGCCT
>JANZLQ010000005.1:16805036-16824685 GCA_026212715.1 Elanus axillaris | reverse complement strand
CCCCGGGCCACGAGGTGGATGTGTGAAAAGTCCCTTCTGGCCTTCATCCCAGTGCTCTGAGCACCCCATTGACTTTGCCCCATGGGGACAGCCGAGCGGTGCAGAGGCTTTCCTGGAGCAGAACTGCTGGGGGAGAGTGGGAGAGCAGAGAAGGTGTGTTTTTAAATTACCTTCCCTTGCCATTATGCCTGTTGTCTGTAGGTCTCGCCAGGGTGAGCTTTAAATATCGTCAGATGGCTTATACAAAACTAATGAAATAAGTCTGTGTTGATGTTGGCGCTTGAGCTGCTTCCTTTCTGAAGGCTGCTTCGTGTTCTTTGCTGGCTGAGACAGGAATAATGCAGCCACAGCCCTGGGTGCTGGCTTGAAAATATGCTAATAGACAGTAAACTGATAGCAGAAATAGGTCAGAAAGAGCATCTACTTGCATAGATAGTCTTGTTTGGGGAAAATGAGTCAATACCTTGTGTGAATCTACAGTGCAGTTAAGGGGGTTTTGTGCTGTCTGTCTTTAGGTTCCCCAATTAGGGAAGAAGATGGAAAGCTGGTCTTGGTGGGCTCTGGTATGGTCACTGGGGACAGGGCAATCCCTCCAGGGATTTCAGGATACTTGGGTCAGTGAATACATTTCTGGATTATTACAAAGTTTGAAAGCGGCATTTTACTGTAAGAGTTGGATGGAAAAGAGGAGAGAGATATCCCGAAGGGCAACCTGCATTTGGGAATGACGATCCCTCTCCTGCAAACCTAAGAAAACAGATCAGCTTTGGCTAGAGACCTAGTTACCCTTGTTTAAGTGAACTGCAACAAATTCCAGATTTTTGAAAGTGTGTTGAAATATACATACATTATTTCTAAGACTGTCTGGGTCACAGTGAATATCTGGCTGCCTTCATTCTAGTGGTGGTACGGGTCACCTGATTTTGATGCTCAGCTGAGTGCTCTGGATGAGATACCTACTGCAAGGCTGGCTAAAAGCCACGCCTCCTGCTCTTGGTTTGCTTCGGTGGAGCCTGTGGTTGCAAATCTAAAATAAACATTCTGAAACCAGCTTTTCTTTGAACTGTGGTGAAGTGCATCTCTTCCAGTTAGAGTCAAAGGCTACATGTAATCCTGTAAAACAAACAAATTGAAGGGTGGCATCAGATTTCCAAGTAATATGGAGGAAGGAAGGCTGAATATACCAACAGGCTGTTTGTTATTGTTCTAGTGAAGATCTTCTGTTAAGAAGACCATGGTAACAAACTTACTCCTGCTGGTGTTGGTACTTGGAGTTTATGTGCATGCGGCAGCAGCAGGATTGTAGAGCCATCCATTGACAAATCACAGTCTTTAACATGGGTTTAATCACTGCACTCAAGTGCTGTAACAGAGACGAACTGTTTATGCCTTTGTGTTCGACAGAAGCGTGTGATCTACCCTCTGTACTTGCTCAGCCTCTCTTCCTAAGAGCTTGTTCTACTACAAACGCTTTAAAGCACATCACTTGGCGTTTGACTTGGTGACTTGGAGCTGGGCATTTTGTCCTAAAAGGATGTCATTTGTCACTGGCAGCTCTCAGCTTTATCAGATCCTTCTAAAATTCAGTCTCTGAGCTGGTTCCAGTATTCTGACACTGCAGATCTTGCAGAGCACACTAATTAAGATGCCTCCCCCCCTTTCCCATGTATTTCTGAAGTTTCACTCAGTGCTCATTTAACACTTCCAAAACCTGGGTGCACTACATTTTGCACATTTCTCTGTGTAGCTGCACACAGTGCATATTTATACAAATATTTGGCTGCCTCTGGGTGTACAAGAAAAGAAAAGGGTCACCCTGGTTGCTGTGTTCTGGTGCCTATGGTGAATTTTCTCCCAAAGAGCCACGTGGGGCTCTCAGTGACAACCTGAATAGATACTGGCTTCCAACATTTTCACATCGCACTCAACTAGTTCCAAGATTTTCTGAATTTGTTTTTGCAGGCAGTGGACATCTAAGAATTCAAGGGTTCCTTTAAGCATGTTTGTACAGGATACGAGGATTTGGTAGGCCTTATAGTAACTGCCTTGTGTTAAAACAAATTCAAAAAACTGTCTATGGGATCTGTCCAAGAAATTTTAAAATTAGCTTTCGATTTAGTTCTGGGACATGCAACAAGATGGAATAATTTAACTTGATTTGACCCCTTGGCCTGAGAGATCAACAACTGCACTCATATTGATACACTTGCATGGACTGACAATCAGCATTTTAATAGTCAGTCCTTTCCTTGTATTGCCTTTCCTCCTCTCCTTTTATTGCTTTTAATTTCCTTCTCCTCTACCTAAACTCTGAAAGCAACCTTTTGTTAAAATAGGTAATGACCAGATGACCAGGAAGATGTGTTTTAGCACTCAGATGGAGTAATCGAGTCAAAGGGCACTCTAGTCTGTCTGCCTCTAAATCCTGGTATTAGCAGTCCTAGAACTTAGTCACATCTGTATATTGTAATACCACCATTTAAATGATTTTATGTTAACAGAAGTATTATATGGCTCTTACTGGAGTTATCACACCTTGTAATATGTGGAACTTCTCCACAGTTTAATGAAAAACAAGTTTGAAGATTCAATAATTGCCAGTTTCTGAGAAAATGAAATATTTTGTCAAAAACTTTGTCCATCAGCTCAATCCATAACAAGACACTTCAAAGCTCCCTTTCCTGTTTCTCTTGACGTTCACTGCTGGTGTGAACAGTGTGATTTGTGCAAACACTTGTGTTGTAATGGCACTGATTCACCACAGACGATCTGACTGCTTAGTGAGCAGTGACATTGCTTTGGAGGGAAAACATGCCTGCACTTTCACAGCTACAAGCCAAAATGGCATTCAGTCAAACAACTCATGAAAAACAATGAAAGCAAAGAAAAATTGCAGGTGGAATGAAGCATAATACAAATAGTAAGACATCTGTATTTCTGGGCTCACCCAGTCTAGCAAGCGTAACTCTTTTGTGACAGAATCCATGTAGAAGTGAGGAAGTAAAAAGACCAGAAAATATGTACTGTATGTGTCTAATGTTTGCACCATTCAGTGTCATTCCACTACAACAAACATGGTAATAGGCAATATATTTATGTCCTCTATAGCCCTGCTCCCAGCAAAATAAATGCCAGCCTTTAAGTAATCAGAGTATTTATACTGTAGGTCCTTGGTAAGGATACAATAGGAGTTTAGTGTTTTAATGGACATTTGAGCTTTTGACTACTGAAGAAATTCTTTAAATATTTTAAAGTAAAAATTGCTTTCTTATGCCTCAGACCATTATTTACATTTTTTAAAAAAACATATCTTTTAGATTAATTTATTTCACATTGGACAAAATGTGGGAAATGTCACCAGGAAAAATATCTGTTAATGAAACATCAAGAATACCCTGCTTTCTCGTCTGCTTATTAATGCTTTTCTTTTCTAAGCTTCAGCTTCTCCCAGAGTCATCGTCAAGGTCTTGAGAAACTGTCTTGTAGCAGAAGGATCCACCTGCCTGGCCTCTCTGGTCTCCCCCCAAAGGCCACAGAAGCAACTTGTGGCTTTCGAGTCTTGTTGTTTCTCCAGGTAGGGAACAGGTTAGGATTAGTAACCATTATGCAGCTCTGGAAAAGCAACAGATGAAGAATCCTTCTTAAATAGACTAGCAAGCAAAGAAGCAAAAATAACAACGTGGAAGGATGGATAAAGCCTCTCAAAGTCTGTTTCTGTGAGCAGGCAGGCTTTCAACTCAGATGCTACAAAGAACACTCTAGTTTGAACTGTCAGAGTAACAGATTGAGCAGTCCAGCCAGAAGGATGAAAGGAAATAGCAGGATGCAAGGAAGAGCAGATTTAGGCAGCAACAGAATTGTGATGATGCATCAGTGGAATGTAGTAACTTAGAAAGGGATCACCTAGTGAAGGAAAATAGAGGTAGTCAGGTAGCATTACTGCAAAATCCTCCATAAAACCTCTGTGCTTCCTCTTGTCCTGGAAGTAAGGACAGGCACTGCTTATTATATGGTAAAGGCAGAAGATCATGTTTTCTATCCTTTTTTATAATCCTATGGTAACAGGCAGGGACTTTGAGTATGGGTCGCAGTCCTGAGGGCACTCATGTCCCTGCCAGCCCCACCGGGGCCTGCCCATGCCTGGTCCATGGCCCAGGACTCCATTTCATCCCAGCCTGGGACCACCAGCCCCTGCCCCAGCAATGCTGTAAGGTCCTGGTCTCCAGCCCTGTTATAGCCCTGCCTGAACAAGAAAACAAAGGGGTTTCCTGCTTCACTGAATGAATTGCACAACTCCCCTAGGTTTCAAGGGGGCCAGGACATGGTCTGTGGCATAGTTCCAGTCATCTACTGTATGGTGTAGCAGGTGATCAATTTAGCTCAAAACTAATGAGTTTTTTGAGCATCTTGTTTCCATAATGTGTCCTCATTTTTTAAAAGATGTTCTCTTGAAACAGACACAGCCTCTAGCATTCATTAAATATGTTTTTCCATTTAATCTCCAGTCCATAACATTGCCAATACCCATGAAGGTCCAATATATATTAGTTGTCTTCTTGATATGACATGGTAGGAGAGTTTTGTAATCTCTTCTGTAATACACCCGAAAGGGGGATGTTTTTCACTGCTGATTGAAATGCTCGCTGAATGCCAGAAATTCACGCATCAGCATTTCAAGTGATGTATTTATCTGAACTAGTTTCCTTCAGATAATTTCATTTGATGAATAGAAAATGCAGCTTTCAAGTCACTGTAGATCAAGACAAGAATTTTCTGAGAATGTTTATAAAAGCAAGATTGGGTCAGACATACTAGCCTTGGTTGCTAGTGGATGTTTTATTTTCTTGTGATGTTGCCACATTACAGCAGCTCATTCAAATCCAACATCAACTTACTACAGTTCACTATTCAGCAAAAAATACAGCTGTGTTTCTCGTGTGAAGAATATGGCCATATAATTCAGCTGGCTTCAGCACATAGGGTCCTACATCAAGACTACATGAAGACACAACAGTCTCAAAGCTTTTACACTAAGTTGTCAGTGAGAAGGTACTGTTTTGTATTTTTTTTTTGCCACTGGGAGCCAATTATTTGAATCAAGCTCAGTCTTTCTCCCTCACCATGCTCTCAATGATTTGCTTTCTCTCCCCCCATTACTTCTGCTCTGCTACATCTCAAAAAACAGCTTCCAGCATTCCCCACAGACTTCATTATCCTAAAAGGAGGGAAAGTAAAGATTTTATTGTATATATTTCATATGTGCAGATAAATCTGTGAACTTATTTGAAGTTCCCAGCACAAAGAAAATGCTTAGGATGGATAATGAGCAATTGAAGACAGTAATCTTACAATATTAAGCTAGAAAACTGAATTTTTCAGCCTAGCTTTCTGTAAACGCAATTACTGAGGTATGCAGGTTGATTTTATTAAATTCCAAAAACCCCAAGGCAGATGAAAACAAAAAGTAAGTGCCATAAATTATTCTAGGAATTTTTTTCATTTAAAATTACATAAAACCTGAAGGAGGACCCAGCAACTACTGATAAACTAAGCTGTACTTAGAAAATTTTACAATAGTCTTGCTAGTTGCTCTGTTAAAATATATTTCAAGTTGCCAGGAAAGACAGCTATTACCCTTCCCATGTACGTTGCTGTGTCTTCATGTGCTGACAACCAAAGGAACAGGTTTCCTAAATTTTCCTTCAATAGAAAGAGCTTCAATAGCAGCACCGTACAGAAATCAGAGGAGCCCACTGAACCGATGATTTTTGTTATGAAATCTTCTCTCTCCAGCCTAGCCCCATGCTAAAATTATGCTATTTGTTTTCACCACCAACTCAGCCACAGACAGGACACGGTATACACAGTCTGTCTGTCTGCAGTGAGGCACGTTTTTGCTGTGCTTTCACACAGAGCATTTCAAAATTGCCTTACCACAAGCTGCTAGATGCAGCTGTGGTTCCAACCCAAGGGTTTGCATTTCTCTCTCTGTCAGTTTTCCTGGGGTTCTCCCACAGCAGATTGGAGAAGGGGGACCGTTGCCTGCACCCTTTTGTGGTCAGTGGCTGGTTGGACTTTGGGGCAGGTTGGACTCTTGGCGGTGCCAACCTGACAGTCGGCCATTCTAGCCCATCTCCATGTAAATGCAACGTAGCATCATCCAAACGGGCCTTTTGCACTTCAGGATATGACCCCTTCTAAAAATTCAACTATGCAAGGGCTGGGTAATCCTGTCAGTGCCATCAGTGCCTCTGGTTATTGGAGGGTGCCAGTGCTATGGGTCTGCTATCACAACCTGCCCAGGCACATTGCCAGCTCCTATCCCACCTCCCCTCATTGACCAGAGCAGCGCTGGTGACTCCGTCAAAATAGGGATGCCAGAAAGGTGTATTTAATTAGAGAAGCATCTGGTTATTCACTAGAAATGTTAATGCACACGAAAAAGCACTATTTACCACTGCAAAACCTTCTGTGGGCCTGCATTCTTGCTATGCACTGGCAGTTTCTTCATGAGCCTGGAAAAAAAATTGTGGGGTTATTTTTGGTAATGTCCCATTGTCTTATTATGCCAAGATTAAATGCGATAACAGATGCAGTAATTAAAAATGAAAAAGTGACAGTTATTTTTGGCTCAAATAGTTACTATTAACTGACATGGTAGATGGGCCTTTAAAGCCAAAAATATATGCAATAGCAGTCAGAATAGCTGTTATTTCCCTGCTGTTTATGAAAGTCTTATGAATCATGACCTACACCCAGCTAGTTGCATACCTTTATTTCAGATGCTATTTAAATTTCATTTCATTTAAATGAAGAGAAATGAACTAAGGAAATATCTGAGGGTTTTTTCAGGCTTTGCCTGACGTTAGCAATCAGATGACTGTGTATCTTGATTTCCAGAAGAACATATGAGACTAATTAATAAACCAAAACAAACAGGAGATGTACCCCATGCTGACCTGTAAAAAGACCATGTTCAACGATTCTGCATATTCAAAAGCAAATGAAGTCTGTACCAATATGCCATTTGCTTCCTTTGTTTCTAAAGTGTGCACTCATTTTGAAGTCTTAGTTAACTGTTCAAAAAATTGCTTCAGAGAAACAAATTGTGAAGAACAGGTGAATACAAATCAAGAAACACAGAAAACAAGAAATAGCAATGCCTTGCGCTTCTCATATTAAAAAAAAATCACATTCAGGATGGTGTCTTAATACTACTGTACTGGGTCTGTGTGGCAAGGTTCTGGTAGCAGGTAGGGCTACAGGGGTGGCTTCTGTGAGAAGCTGCTAGAAGCTTCCCCCATGTCTGACAGAGCCAATACCAGCCAGCTCCGAGAAGGATCCACCTCTGGCCAAGGCAGGGGGGAAAAGGTGCTACACAGCAGCAACTGCAGCTGGAGAGAGGAGTGAGAACATGTGAGAGAAATATTCCTCCAGACCCCCAGGTCAGTGCAGAAGATGCTCCAGGTGCTGGAGCAGAGATTCCCCTGCAGCCCGTGGGGAAGACCATGGTGAGGCAGGTTGTCCCCCTGCAGCCCAGGGAGGTCCACGGTGGAGCAGATAGCCACCTGCCGCCCGGGAAGGACCCCACACTGGAGCAGGTGGGTCCCCGAAGGAGGCTGGGACCCTGTGGGAAGCCCGCACTGGAGCAGGCTCCTGGCAGGAGCTGTGGATCTGTGGAGAAGGAGCCCAAGGCTGAAGCAGGTTTTCTCGTGACCCCGTGGGGGACCCACGCTGAAGCAGTCTGTGCCTGAAGGACTGCAGCCTGTGGAAGGGACCCATGCTGGAGCAGTTTGTTAAAAACTGCAGCCCGTGGGAAGGACCCACTTTAGAGAAGTTCATGGAGGACCGTCTCCTGTGGGAGGGACCCCATGGTGGAGCAGGGGACAAGTGATGAGTCCTCCCCCTGAGGAAGCAGAAGCAGCAGAGACAATGTTTGATGAACTGACCCCAACACCTATTCCCCATCCCCCTGGGCTTCTGGCAGGGGTAGGTAGAGAATTCGGGAGTGAAGTTGTGTCCAGGAAGAAGGGAGGGGTGGGGAGAAGGTGTTGTGAGATTTGGTTTTATTTCTAATTACCCTACTCTGGTCGATTGATAATAGATTAAGTTAATTTTCCCCAAGTTAAGTCTGTTTTGCCCGTGATAGCAATTGATGAGTGATCGCTCCCTGTCCTTATCTTGACCCATGAGCCTTTTGTTATATTTTCTCTCCCCTGTCCAGCTGAGGAGGGGGGAGTGATAGAGCAGCTTTGGTGGGCACCTGGCATCTAGCCAGGGTCAACCAACCACAACTCCTTAGCCCTGTGATTCATTTCCCGTATAGTATATTGGGATCTGATTGCAGTCCTTCATTGGTAAGATTCTTGGAGGTTTTCAGAGATGAACACACTGTCAGTACTCAACATATAGTAAGTAACAAAAAATTTTGTTTCTTTCAGTGCACAGAGCTGCTTTGTGTTTTTCTTTGTGTACGATCTAACAGAAACAGGAAGTCATTCAGACAGTAGATTGGGTGCTTGCCAACTGGGTATCCTACAGTCTGCTTTGTAAGTGCTTACTCGGATACTTACCTACCCATGATAACAACATCATTGCATATATCTGCTTTTATATACATAAAATATTTTTGATTATGTACCTATATATGCATACATATGTAGTTAATTATTTTACAAGTTTAAAATGAATTGCAAACTTAAAAGCTATTAAACTTAACACTTCAAACTTAATACCTTAAATATGTTAGACTTCAAACACAGTTGTTAAAAATTCATATTATTTATAACTGTAGGTCCAGGTCTGTGCTGTTTAGATGCCTAAACTTGGACAGAAAATGTCTTCACTTGGAGGCTATCAAAGACTTAGGTACTTACTTCATAAGGACTGATTCATTTGAGCATCATTCCCTAGCATCATGCTAGGGACCAAAATGTTCTGAGTCATCCCCTGCCTTTGTTGCCAACTGGTATGGTTTGACCTAAGTCACCTTTGCCTCCCCCCCCAAAAATGGTGGCTACATGCAGAGTGCCTGTTTAGAGAGGCTGCTGGCCTGACTGTCTCCTGAGTCTAGCTAGCACCTAGCCCTGGGAACAACCACACCTCCACACCTGGGGACGTTCCCTGGCACCATTTGGTTTAGCAATAAAGATGTGACTTGAAGATATGTCTGCACTGCTAAATAATAGAGGGCCAGGAAAAGAGACAAGCAATGAATCCCCATCAGCCCTGTTCCTTAACCAGCTGGCTCACTCCCTGCTTTGGGCCACCCTGCCAGCTCTTTCCTGGACAACCTGGATGTGGTTGCTGGATAATTCCCTGCAGGAACAGCTTCCTGGTGGCACAGTGAACAAGACTGCAGCAGGTCTGACTCCTGCTACCCTCCTGTCTTCTCCAGTGCTACCTGAGTGGAATTAACAACCACAAATGCCCTGCATGTCTCATAGCACCCCACAGCATGCAATACATATTGGTGGTGCTGGGTTATAGAATGCAAGCGTGGCAGGCAGCAGCACAGCCCTCGTTATTTGAGAGCCTTTGAACTGATAAAACCCACAAACACAAAAGAATAAAGATGTTATTAGGTCCACGGGTGTATCACACTGGGTCCAGTAGGGATTCAGGGTGATGTGGAACTGATGTGGCCCCAGAAGGGCCTGGCCCCAAGCAAATGAATTGAGCCAATCTTTATCACCTGGTTTCAGAGCCAGGAATCAGAGATGCTTTAGCAACACAGATATGCCCTTGCAGCTTCTGAAGCTTGAATAGGGTGGTATGAGTCCCACCTCATGTCTCTAAATGTTATTGACAACCCTCTCTCTTCCCAGCCCCAGACCTTTGCCAGCCAGGCTGAACCCACCCAGAAGAATCTCCATGCTGAGACTGACTTGGCACTTACATCATTTTAACTTACCTAAAATGAAGAAGTTAAATTTGTCGGGATCAGCCCCAGTACTGATGAGGCTGCTAGGTGGTAAAACAGGTGGGCAATGACCCATTACTTTAACTTCCACTTTAATCCTCCCTTGGAAGAAAGGATAACCTCTACTATATGATGCTATTCCTGCACTCAGACAAATATGAGTCTTTATCCATCTAGTATGGTATAATAGCCCTTAAACTTCTCTCTGTTTCCTTAAATCGCCTTAAAAAAGTTGTGAAAATGTGTGGTGAAAACCACTTCAGAATTTGTAGCTGCAATATCAGAGTTAATTTGTATTCCCATAAGATCAGTACTGAGAATGTATTTCTTTTGCTTGTTAATATTATGTGGGAGAAACCTGTCTCCCATCCACCCATCATCTCCAGAGCCTTGTATTAACATGTATCAGTAGTAACTGTACCAAATTTGTTCTCACTTAAAATGAGAGCAAGAGAATTTAGTTCTGCTTCTTGCATACTCCTAAATATAGCCCTAGAAAGAAAAATAATGAAAAAAAATCCACAACTATTAAGGCATATCCTACGATTAGACTTCAGGGACATTCCTTAGCTATAAGGACTTGGCCAAGGACTGAATATCTCTGAGCTCATTTGCACTGACTCTGCGTAAAGGAATCCTCACTGCAAGCCCTGGATAACGTATTACTTTTTAAAAAAGGTAATAATGATATTAATTTATCCCCTTTGTCTATAATGCCAGGTAACGTATTTTGGCAAGCATCACTTACAGCTGGAATTATTCTCCCCTGGGTAGCTGCAAATGACTCCTCTTCATCCAAGTATGTCTTGCCTGTATGCACAGAGAAGAACAGACTATCTTCCAACTTTAATCAATATTATGATCAACACTGAATCAAATTAAAGCATATTTGCTTGGCATTTCAGAAGGTGAATTAATTCTCTTCCCCAACTCTAGCAAGACATGAGGGAGTTGCAGTAGGTAGCTGGGAAGATCAGACCACGCAGCCCCTCCCCAGAGCTGTTGGGGTCACTTCATCATGCACTCAAGTGCAGCGGACAGTGCAAATTTTGGCTGGCAGAGGAGCAGGTGGTGCAAGTGAAAGGCTTCCTGGCATCACATGCAGAGAGCTGCAGTGCTACAGATTTCTCCTTGGGGAGAGACACAGGCAAATGATACAAAAAGTCTTTTACTTGTCTGTTAATGTTTCCCCAAGTAAGACTAGTGTATGTAGGGGTGAATCTTTACTGGCAGGAAAACATCCAGGTTTGAGGCTCATTTTAACTTCTGGAGGAAAAGGGCCTTATCAGTTTCTTCAGCAATTGAACAAAGTTTGCAGTCTCCCAGCTTATCTACGATTTGAATAAGATCCATGCTAACTGCTGATGACTTCAAAGCACACGGCACCTAAACATACTTTGACAGATGATTTTTTTCTGTGTGTAACTGAAAAGACTACATCCTGGCAGAGGAGTTTATCAATTGTTGTAGCCTAGCTAATGAGCTTAGTCTTCTTTCTGTACTCCCGAAATTATACAGAAGCCTCTACCTGAAGGAGGTATATTGATCAAATCTTCAGCTTGCTTCAGCTCTGAGCACAGAGCAGCTAACTCACCCCAATCTTGTACGTGGAAGTTTCCTCACCCACTGCGGGGTTTGCCCAGAGGCCAGGCTGTTTGCTGCTCTCAGTTCAGCTGCCAGCACCTGGGGATCTACAGCAGGCTGGTCGGTTAGCTAGAGAAACAGTAAGTGATTGGGTTTCCTGAAACATTTTTCCTTGCATCATTCATGCATGATGGGGAACAAGCCTCCAAACTGAGCATCTGTGGTGTGACAGATATCCTTCATGGCTGAATCTCACTGTGTTCACAGAACTTCAGAGATGCAACTACTCTTGTTATGAGATCAATCATTCCTTCTACCCCTGGGTTAGTAAGCTTTCTGATGACTAGGAACCGCTCCTCATTTGGTGTTTTCTATTTCAGCATATTCAGAGTCTGGACAACCTATTTTGCAGTATTTTACATTACTAGTTTTGTCCTCTTCATTTCTGGTGCACAAATGATAACAGCTTGAGCAGTGAGGGGGTTCTGGAGCCATAGCCTTTCTACAGCACATCATCTCTAAGCAGTGCTATTGGTGCTTGACAAACTGCACTTTGTTTTTACTTCTGATGAAAGGTCTGTTCTATTTCCTGGGTTATGAATCCCCACAGAGCCTGTCTCAGTAACTCACTGAAACTTTCTTCTGTCTCAGAGTTATTGCTGCCATGCTGTTTTTACACAACACCACCCCAAAGTGATTTTTTTCACATGAGCACATAGTGATGTTTCTAGTTCCTCTGAACCTGTGGCCCATCACCTTCCTCCATGGTTTCACCAACATCCATCAGCTTGGCATCACTTTTGGAAAGCTCTGTGGCACCTGGCCTGGCAGCTTGTGCCCAGATGAACACGTCCACATGACTGATTGCCACAGCTGGTGGTGGGGTATGTCTCCGGGTAAACCCAAGTCCCCTGGGTAAACCCACATCTAATGAGGCGGCTGAGACTTGCCATCAGCAAAGCAGCATTTATTTGGTTTCTCTCTTCTTAGATATGGCATGTCTTGCCTGAAGCCCCTTCTGAAGATGAGAAGGAAAAGCTGTGGCAGCCTCAGAGCACTTTTAGAAGAATAAGAAAACAGTAGACTGCAAAATGGCTTTTTCATCCTACTGCCAAGCACACATTAACCTCATTTAAAAATGCAAGTGCTGTCTGTGTTGTGTATGCTAATATGGTTTTGCCTTTTAACTGAGAGCCCTTCTTTCCTGTAAGGCTGGCAGTAGGGATGTCTGTTGAAGGATTGGTTTGTGTCTTGAGCCTGAGAAACCCATTAAAAGATTGAAAAGTTCCTCTCATTATTGGAGCGCTGTAACTGAGTTCCCCAGAGAAAAAAATGAATCAGAGGGCACTTGTATTTTCCTGAGCATAACAAATAATGAAGCTTTTAGAAGACAGCTTTTTTTTTTTTTTTCAGGAAAGGAGCCATTTAGAAAATAATTTTAGACAAGAAAAAGCATGAAAGTGTTTGAGATTTCAAAGTCACTCCTGAAGGAATAACTAGCTCTTCAGAGTGCTGGAACGCAAGGCAGCACCCCAGGGAATACCCTGGTTTCAGAAAACCCTATGTTGGTTGGTGTTACCAGGAGTCCTAAAATGTTCCTGTACCCTATGTAAAGGCACATCAAGCTTTGTTCTCCAATTCAGAGTCCTCACCAATCACTACTAATACCACAATTTCCTTTCCATGTGAGGGTGAATTTAAGGTTCTTTACAATTTGATAAGAAAAGTGACATCCTTGTCTTACAATTGCCCTGTAATTTGCTTCTGATGGTATTCACCAGTATGTGAAAGCCCCGGCTCCAAATCTCTACTCTCTCTTACCAAATACTTGCTGAAGAAGTGACTTTTCCCTAGTGAGAGCCATAGCACATGTGTGGTTTGGTCAGTGTTCAGGTGCTAGCACCATGCGGAGCAAACCCCACACAGGAAGGTGACGGAGACCCACTGGCTGACCTGGTGGAGACCATGTATTAGCCAAGTCTGTAAACAGTTCAGAGCAGGAACTGTTTTTTCATGACTTGCATTAAGCCTAGAATATAATTAACACTTAACAAATAGAACTAATCATAGAAACATAGAATTGTTTATGTTGGAAAAGACCTTTAAGATCATCGAGTCCAACTGTTAATGTAGCACTGCCAAGTCCACCACTAAACCATGTCCCTAAGCGCCACATCTACATGTCCTTTAAGTACTTTCAGGGATGGTGACTCCACCACTTCCCTGGGCAGCCTGTTCCAGTGCTTGACAACACTTTTGGTGAAGAAATGTTCCTAATATCCAATCTGGACCTCCCCTGGTGCAATTTAAGGCCATTTCCTCTTGTCCTATCTCTTGTTCCTTGGGAGAAGAGACCAACACCCACCAATGATAACAATTGTACTCCTGCACTAATAACTTTATGCTTCTCTTTACATTGAGTAGCACCATAGACCTTACCCTGATTTAAACATGAATCCCAATCATTACAACACACAGAGAGGAATTATATCCTCCTACATAGTCTATGCTGCAAACAGAGTGAATGCCTGGCGTGCCTCAGTAACGGCATTGTGCAACACACAAATGCCTTTAATCATCTCTGTGCTACTCCCACAGTGTCTTGTTCAGACTACTTAAAATAACTTCCCCAAATTATGAATCTTTGCATAAGAAATGATGTGTGTTTCAAAACACGAGGCACATTCTGCACAAACGTTTATCAGGAAGCAGTGGTAGGACACGGGTGCGAGCCTCCACGTGAGACGCAATTCAGCAGAGAACTCACATTGTATTTAAACACTGCAATTAAACTAAAATATTGTCCTTGTAAATAAAAAAGTTCTGCTGCGTGGCCACTGCCATGGGAAGCTTTTGATGAAATATTTAGGAAAGCGCTTTCTGAATGTGGCTGTTTTTCAGAACGCACATTAAAGTTTTATAGGGGCACTAATTTAATCACAGATGATGAATGATTTTATTTTTATGTTGGGCTTTAACAAGGCTGGATGAATGCAGGGTGGCTCAGTGAGTCTGTGTGTGCCAAGGGCTGCCTGAGTCATGGCTTTCAGAGAGCTGTTTCCCTCCAGCTGAGTATATCATGTCATGCTTAACGGGGATCTGAGCCCTCATGCCAGCTTCGCAGCTGAAACCAAACACAGGGAAACCTGCCAGTTATGAGAGGACTTTACAACTGGCAGCACAGCCTTTGGTTAAACCCTCATTAACCACTTCTACGCTGCCCCTGGCCCAGTCTCTCCAGACACAGACAAATCATTTTGAGGGAAAAAAAAGGAAGCAGAGAGTGTGTTTCTGCAAGGCACCAGTTGTCACTTTTATATTGCCAGGTTGTCTTCATACCCACCAAACCACCTCAGCCATAGTGGGAACTGCTGTGGTAGAAGTTTGCAGGGATAGTCTGAGGTGGAGGAGTAGCACAGCCAATGCTGATGCTCCACACTGCTCCTATGTTTTCATCACTGTGCTGCAAATGATCTGCTTCTCCAGCTTGGTCTAAAAGTTCAGGAAAGTAGAAAAAAGTCTTTTTAAATTGCAAGAGAGACAGAGTGATGTGGGGGTCATGTGTGCAACGAGCCATTTAGAAGATGGTACAGTGGACCAAATTTATTCTGATCAAATCAAGCCTACATGGAAAATTCAAGCTTGTCATATTTCTCCATCCAACAAACAATGACAACTTCATCATGATCCAAAGTGAGTGGCTGGACCTCTATATGAGCCTGTCCCTCAAACCTGAGCCACAGGGCTGCCTGTGCTGCACAGCTACATGGCAGTGTGGGCACAGAGGTAACAAAACCCCATCCTTCCCTTTCCTCTGATCCCCTTCACTAGGTGGAGCACTTTTTTGGCAGCAGCAATGTTCATGAGATGCAAATGGGTGTCAGCGTTGCTCAGGGCATGTTGAAGCTGGCCTCCCTCCTACCCTGCCTTGCTCAGGGTCAGCCACCGTGGTGTGGGATGCAAAGCAGAGCCATGCCCCGAGGGCTGTGCAGGACAGCATCCTACGAGCATGGGGGACATACTGCTTAGACCACCAGTGCTGACCACTGGCCCCAGTTACACTGGCAAAGGGCATGAAACACCAGTATGGTGCTGGAAAGGCAAGGGGAAAATGCACTGCATCACCTTTGGAGTCAGTTTTGCTAAGCAGACACGTGGTGGCCCTTCTGCATACAGTGAGTTTTCAGTGCTGCCTCAGTTGTGCTGGGAACACAAATATTTTGCTGTTGTTTCAGCGCCAGATCAGTTACAGCATACAACAGCTGTGCTGATATATTTTGACCAAAGAGACACCACTTGATGTTAGCATAAAGTAACTCATTCTCAATCTATTCACCCAAACACATAATTAGGATCTTCAGAAATTATTACCATGATATTAAAGCTTTGCAATTAATTAATATCCATGGATGAATATACAACCCAGACTCAGTCTTAGGTACTGGGAAAGTTTGTGGTGTAATAAAGCTAAAAGCACAGTGACAGGGACATACTACCTTCCCAGATGGCACAGTTTGCTAAAACAAACCAAAGCATTTCTAAAAGAGTGTCCTAATCTCCACTTGCAACAAATTTTAATTTAAAATTGAGGTACATTTGCATAAAAAGAGTTCAGAGAACAAATATTTCAGAAGTTTGCTGTTAGACAAGGGCGGTTCTGGTTTAAGGCAATAGACGGTGGGAAAACATCAGCTAATTAAAATCATGCTCAGTACCAGAATTTCAAGTAATGTTGTTGGTATGAGGGAATCAAATCATTATGCCATTTCCTCTGGCAGGTGACAGCCAGTCTGCGTTCAAGAGTCACCAGCAAACTTCAGGTACAGAAGTACAGTTACAATTACAGGTACAATTAATCTGATGGGAGACCAAATGTTTCATTTCGGAAGACTGAATCCTTTAAGGGTTTTTTGAAACTTTAGGTCACCCTTGGAATGGACATACCATTCTGTAATGAAATTCAGAATATGCTGGAACAAAAAATCAAAAAGAAACAGAACTGTTGTTTATTAAGGTTTTAGTTTGATTTGGCCAATTTCTGTCTGAAAAAAGAATTAGCGTGTCTTGATGAAGTCACTCTTTGATGTAAAAAAGGTTGCTGGATCTCTGGATGTCATGGAAGTAGGTGACAAATTCGAAGGTGGACATAGGCAGTTCGTTTGATTCACACTTGCTGTGTTAAATCCGATTCCTTGGGTTTTTTTCTTTTACTAATCCGAGGCCAGACTAAAGCAACATAGCTGCCTACATCTTTGTTGCTCTAAGACCTAGGGAGGATGGCCAGGCCCCAGGATCACATTCTGAGGCTGTCCATACCCTGCCTGGGGGCACGCCTGCCTGCACAGGGCTTCTCAAGAGTAATAGCACCTGCTCAAGCTGGCAGCCAAAACCCCATTCCTGCAGCAACTTCCACGGCCTTTCCAGGTGGTTCTCCAACTGATAAATGGAGAAGGTGACAATGTCTTTTCTTCCAAAAAGGGAGCAGAAGGTGCTTGTGATCCTGTTGGCCAGCAAGGTAATAGATGTGGGAGAAGGTCTGGTTTCCAGCCAGCCTGGGGCTTGCTGGTGTGTTACTTCTGTTCAGCTCTGATCTTCTGGCTTACAACGTGTGCAAAGCTTGCCTCTGACCTGTCGTCCCTCTGTTCACATACAAAAGGTAAGAATTTATCTCTTGCCTCATCTTTTTTTATTTCTTTCTGCTGTTTCCCCTGACTGGTCTCCCTCACTCCATCCTTCTGCTGCCCAGCTCTTCAGGCAAGAGCTCTCTTTTGACTATTTTTACCATGACAAGTACAGAGCTGCCCTGATTTTCATGGGAAACATTGCGCACCTTCATATTATAGGAAAGAAAGAAGAGTACATGTTTTTTACCATGTTGCTGAGAGGCAAACCATGAGACATATAGTTAAAAGATATTTTAATGCAGAGGCCTTTTTCACTGCATATGAATTGCAATAATTTTGTGTTCTCCACTAAGCCTATGTGTGAAAGAATGCACAGCAGGGTAATTCAGAGAGCTGACGTTGGGCTTCCTATGCCTTCCTTATGGAAAGACACATCTCCAAAGGGAAAACTGTAGTGTCTGGGAGAACTCAGAAGAGCTTGACCAATCTATACATCCAGGAATAGGGTGTGCAATGGGAAAAGATTGGGGTAAACCATTAACCTCATTGACAGGGGTCTTGCTAGGAGGGAGCAGGCCTGAGCTTTGCTCTTTGTTACTTGATTAGCTCCTGACATTTTTTAAAATGTGAAGTATAAAATACATGAACAGCCTTGATGGCTGGGGCCAGAAACAGTCAGAACTTCAGACATAAATGGTGTTTTGCAGATTAGCAAGATGTTGCCACTTATTGAATAACATAGTACCTTTTTACTGCAGTTCACCTCTAGGACATCCTCTGTCCCCAGCACCTCAGCATCTTGGCTGTACCACATCCACCTTTCTTTTCATTTTTTGATATCTATCTCCTACATATTTTTTATAATTTTTCTTAAATATTTAATATAGGATTCAGAATGAGCACACCCATGTGCTGACGACACTTGGCTTCCTTGAGAAGTTATGCTCAGGGAGCATTATTTTTTGGCCCAGACAACAGGCAGATAGCCCAAACATCTGAAGTTCCTGGGCCTTAAAAACGCATCTATTTTGAAAGACAGAGAAAAAGGAAAGCCTAAATCAAAGCAAATACCAAATGGTGGGCACAAAGGTAGCTATTATAACTATATATAGTTATTATATCAACGCACCTCATAGTCTGCTCACATCAGCAGTACAAGCTGTACTTGTTTAAATAAAATGTTGGCAGTCCTGTGTATCCAATAAATTCACTTTCCCATCTTCTCAATAGCTCTTAGGAACATCAGAAGGAAAAAAATCCCACATATTAACTGCTCTTTAAAATCAACTATAATATTACAAGCACTTCCTTCCCCTTTCTTTTTCTACATTCTCTACACACAAAAAAACACAACAAAAAAAAAGATATCAGAGAATAAATGACCAAAAATGTGAGATAAGGTAGTAAGTGTCTTCAGGAGCTCAGAATTATTTCAGAGAGCTGCTTTTCACTCCTTTGAAATACATTATGTATAACTTTTAAGTCAATACTTTTTGCCAACACTGTGTTAAGCTAGAAATCTGTCTGCTATCCCTTTTAGTTGGATGCCAGGTAAATAAATAATTCACTGGCTTAAGCAAATTAAGTAAATAGTGTTTGTGGGCAGGTGTTTTTGTTCAGTGTGTGGTATGTAAGTGTTTACTAATGCTGTAGCTTTGAAAAATGTTGAGGTAAAGGAAGACATCATAGCAAAGGTACAGATTAGAACAGAAATATTTGTCAAAACCAAATGTGCATAAAAGCAAATATTAAACAGCTAGATGAGTTTGCTGAAGCCACATGCTCCCATTTAATAAATGAAATGCTTCATTAATCCTTCCTGACAGAAGTAACGCTTGGAATGGAGACCAGATCCAAAAGAAAATATTTAGCTAAGTCATGTCCTGCGGGTCTTCCCCAGCAGCCTGGTGAGGAACCGCAGCTGCTCCCTGCTGTGGCCAAGCCAGTAGGAGTGTTACAGAGGCAGCCTGCTGCTTCTCCCACTCCTGCAACCTCCACCTCCTGTCAAAATGTTTGGGGCTGATAGCAGAGCAGCTGGAGGAGCTGTAGGCTGTGTAAGTTGCCTTGATCAATGGCCTTCTTGGAGATGCTCCTGGTCCCTGTGTGCTGTACACTGGCTGTGGTCCAGCTGCCAAAAATATGGCATGAGAGAGTTGACCCCGTGCCGTGTCCTACACTGACACTAAGACACCCACTTACAACTGCAGCACTTCTGCTTTGAGGGCGACCAAGAAACAAAGCACATGGTGGTGGCAAATACCCTTACTTCAAGTGACTCAGCCAGCATTGGGTGCATTTCTGAAGGAGCACGCAGAGCTCTGTGTTTAGCTGCATGCCTCAGCTTTACCTTAAACCAATTATGTTTCTGCTTCTCAGGGTGTGATGGGTTGACCATGGCTGGACGCCAGGTGCCCACCAAGTCGTTCTATCACCACCCCCCCCTTCGCTGGACAGGGGAGAGGAGAAAAAAAAAATATAACAAAGGGCTTGTGGGTCAAGATAAGGACAGGAGAGATCAT
>JANZLQ010000005.1:16759171-16787977 GCA_026212715.1 Elanus axillaris | reverse complement strand
CTTGCTCGACCGCTTGCTCAATTAATAAAATTCGGAAGTTACCCATATTGGCTTTGGGTTTTGATTATCTCAACTATAACAGACCTTTATACCATCTAGCGCCTGTTCTATACGCTACTTTGAGGCAAGACATGGAGGTAGGCCCATGTTCGTGGTAGATACCCAGGAGTCAAAACCAAAAGGTGCAATGTATTTTTGTTTACCTCTCCTGCAATTGTTGCTCATTGCTGCACCTCTTTCTTGGCATAACATTTGCTCCTGAACTGCCTGTAGGCTCTATCTTAGTTATGTGGCAGACTCATTGGTCTGAAAATATTGTCTGTCTTGTTGGAATACAGCCTACAAGTGTTTGTAATCAGTGCAGACATACAAGGTTGAAAAAGTGTTTTATAACATGATGAAACAGGCCATTCTTGAGAGATTCCCACAGATGCTCCCTCTCAGGGACAACAAACAGCAGCTGTGTATGCAAAATGCATGGGGTTTGCCTCAGGCACTGGGGCTGAGTTGGAACAGGACCCAGTTGCTGCCATAGTCATCAATTTAACATCAGTTAATTAGTCAGATGGGTGTGAAATACTTTGAAGACCCCTCAGGCTTGAACTTTTTTAGACTTCTGCTCCCAAGGAGTTTGCTTTGCTCTCTGGGGCATTGGAGGACATAGTCACAGAGGCTTTTGAAGAAGTTTAAAGTGCAGAATCCACAATAATAACAACACACAAAATATCCTGCTCCCCATTACGGTGACAAAGGTACACAACATGGGCATGAGGAGCACAATAACCCGCACCATCATTTAAGTACATGAAACAGTGTCCATCTGGCTCCTCAGTTTCCTTTGAAGGGAAAAGGGTTTGGCACCAGAGGAAGACATTATTTGGTGAAAAACAATCGCAATATATGGTTGTGTATCTGGACTGAAATCACTAAGCACTGTGTGCCTGTCATGGTGATGGACTGGATTGTACCATGCTGCCCAGTGCCATCACTGGGAAACACCTGCTAAAGATGGGGGTGTGAAACAGGTATAATTTTGTTGAAATTAACTTTATATTTTATTTTTTGTTTTAAAACAGAATCTGACCTCCAGATTTTCTTCTTCTGTCAGTAATAAATTTGCTTGGAAAATATTGCTAGGGAAGACTCTAGATCTGTTGTAAGCAAAGTAACAACCAACAACCAATATGGAATAATTAATTTGCTGAACAAATCCTATACATTTTCATGGACAGTAAAATTGCTGGTAAAATGAAAACACATAAAAATATACAAATGGCCTAATGGAAAAGAATGAGTGCTTTAATAAAGCTGAGGCTTACTGTATGGAGGAAATACTTACCTTATTAAACATGAGTGAAGATGGGCTTTATTACTTACTTTAATTATTCTTCAGCCAGCTAGAGGATTACAATCTACTGCTGTGGCCAACTAACCTGGAACATAAACCCAGTACTTTGCAACATGCAATTATTCTGTGTCTTGAGGTACCTCCTGGGGCAGCAGCAGTGCAGCCCCTCCAGGAAGGCAACATAAAAACAGACAGCCACTGCCCTCTCTCACATTTCTGTACTTTCTTGCAAGTGAGCTCTTGCCAGCAATTAAGGACTGGTTAATGCAAATCATTGAGTTAGTACATTTTTTATACAGTACTAGTCCTTTTCTCAGTGACCTGCAATAGAACATCCTGCGATCTTCCCTTGACTCTGTCTGTGACTCCTCTCCACTCCCTTTACTGCTCGTGAGCTACAGTCGGGGAGGGGGGGGGCAAAGGCTGTCACAGATAGGTAGGATGCTGAATGTTCCTGTAGTACCTGTGAAAGTCCGAAGGTGTCCTGAAGGTTTGCACGTGGGAAGGTAATGCTGGCCTTCCCTCTGGCTTCCTGCATCATCGTTTCCCCTCTGCAGCTCCTATAGTAGTTAAATTCCACAATATGCAGAGGGATCTTGACCACTAATACTAATCGTGAGGATAACAACAATCAGTATATTAGTAATGTGCTAGGGAGTAATTGGATCTAGGAACAGAGCCAGAAAACCACCATCATTTTTTAGCTGTTAGATCCCTTTCCCTTTAGGTTCTGCACTGATGTTTTTAATACTAACACATTCCATTAAAGTAAATAAACCTGTAACCTTTCTAGGTCTTCAGAAATCTGGATATAAACCTTTAGTGTGCCTCCAGTAACACCAGACGCCAAATGGTTGTACCAAATGAAGCAATTTGCAATGTATAACAGCCAGCAGCACATAAGTTGTGATTACAGCATCAGATAAATATTTTCTCCTGCTCATTATGCCCATCAGGCTTGCAGGAAACTTAGCCATGATGAAAAATAAGCTGATGCTGTTGTTTCTACAAACTAGGAGCAGGAGGGACTGAAGGCAAGAGAGCAAGGGTTGGGGAATCATATCCAAACAGTTTCTGCATTCTGTAACAGCCAAGTGAGCAGGGTTAGGTGTTGCCCCAAGCACTGATGCTCAACTGATAGCTCTCAGGGTGGGTTTGGCCACTTCCAGGGTGCTGTATTTCTTCTGTCCCCACAGTTCCCTTGGGGAACGCATCACTGCTCCAGCCCAGCTGTGTGACTGTGACCCGGAGCCTGACCTCCCTATCTGCTCCTCATGCTTGTGCTTCCCCAAACATGTGCATATAGCCCTGCTAATCACCTATACCAGATTAATCTCCTATGGTGGGAGAGATTTGTGGATATAATGGGCTTTCATTTAAGAACGTTAAAAATCAGATGATCACGGCATTTGCAGGACAAAGAGGCATTTTGGCAATGTGCTGGGAGTGCTGCCCAGGGAGCAGCTGACTGCCACAAGATGGGGAAGGCAGCATCATCACCCAAATGTCAGCACTCACATCTGAGGTGGTTCAGTACTTCCCTTAAACTAGCACTGTCTGAGTTTGAAGGAAGGATCAGCAAGTAGCACTTTGGATTAAAGTAAGAAACTATTTTTGAAAAAGTCTTTCTGTAAAGAGTAAATACAACTGGTGGTCTCAGTTGGAGCTACGAAATATTGACAGGCATAGTTACAACAATCACTGTGGACAATTCAAACAGCAAAACCTTCCTGGTAAACTCTTTTTGTACTTTAGCAACACTTAGGCACATCTGATTCACAATCTGGCTTTAAACTCAGTAAAGGCTTAGAGGTTATATAGATTTCTTTATTACTGGTGGCTGCTAGCACAGGAGATGCTGATGTGACATTGTTCATTAGTCTATATCATGGCTAATAGTGTGATGCTTCATCTCAGTTACTGCAGTTGGGCAAAGAGCACGTTGATCATGGTTTATATGAGCTTTGGGGAGAGTTTAAGAGCTGCTGTGGGTGCTTTCCCTCTATTTTCTCACTTCCACCATGGTGGAGCATTCAGATTTGCATTTCATTGCCTGCTCTGTTTAATACATTTGTGTTGCTGCTGAGACAGAGGAGGGAAAAGTGCAGGATGTTGTGGTTACTCAAGCCTTCTTTACTCTTCTGTCACCAAGGCTCTTCAATTTCCCTGTTCTCTCACTGTTTTCTGGAGAAGGTGGAAGTGACGGTGATAAGAATAAGAAATATATGCCATTGGTAAGGGTTGGAGATTGCAGCAGGAGTAGACAAAAGCACTCTAATTTTGGCTTCTCTTGCTGTTTTAAACACTACCACAATTCACTAGCATGGGTCTAACTGCATATTATTTTTTGTAGCTGGATCAATATCAAGATTTAAGAAACGAAAGCCTGAAGTGCCTGTATAAGGAATCTCCAGTATAACAGAAGTCTAGAAAATTTATTCATGCTTTAAATTAAATTTGGAAATTTTGTCTACCCCTATCTTTTATTTCCCATGATAAGCATTACAGAGTACAACCGAAATTTTCTGGAATCCAGTTTTTAACCATCATTGTCTAGATGATAATAATTTTCCCAATTTTAGAATCATGCATGGTATGCCTCCCTTTCAAGGCCATCTCCTCTCTGCACCTGTGCTGCTGCATCTCATTTGGAGGAGGCACTGCTGCTGGTGAGTCAGTCACGCAGCACTCTGCTTCTCTGTCAGGAGGAGTGGCTCTCCCCCCTCCTCAGTTTTCATGTTCCCAGTGAAAGAAAATGTCTGCAGTGGCATGTGGAATTAAGACATGTACTTATTCTAATGAAGAAACAGGTGTCTGATCCTCTGGGTGCGAGGCAAGCCCCATAGCCCCAGATGTTGTATGAGCACCCCAAAGTCTATCTTCCAGTATGTGCCTTTTCCAGCTGGTGTTCCGCCAGCTCTCTCCTACTATCTAGGATGTGAACCCAGGGGAAGAGAAACTTGTTCATTAATGAGGCCAGAGCCGAAATGCTGACCTGTGTTGCAGCTGTGGCTGGCTTGCATGAGAAGACAGATGGATGGGGTTGCGGGGCCCTGGTCTGCCCATAGCACATTTATCCCCTTTGCCCAGGCTGTGCAATTGCTGCTGTCCCAGCCTTTGGAAAGCATACTGGAGAGAAGCTGGGGATAAAGCTGGTGATGAACCACGAATGCAGAGGTGGAAGGAAAGAGCCTCAGCCACAGAGGGAGGATGAGGGGCCAAGAGACAGACCTTGCCAAAAATTCTGCATCTGACACATGAATCCAAACCAGGGTCAAGAAATCACTTTTTCCTGTAGACAAAAACTACTTTTCATATAATATGTAGCTGAGGGAGCTAAGATATTAGTTGCCTAGCATGGAAGGGTGAATGATGGAAGTGAACCTTTGGGAATCTAAAACTTGTAGAAAATCAATGTGTTTCACTGTGGATTCTTAAACACAAGGAGGCTGCCCAAAATTTAAAGAAATCCTCCAGGCCTCCAAGGTATGAGCATGCTCAGGGGAAGCAGATTAGAGCATCACACCACGCATCAGCTGAATGCAGCAAGTGAAGATGTGGCAAAAGCATTTTAAGAAAGGCCATCAAGCTGTGAGTTCAGGGAGGCTCCCTCTGTGCTTACACATTTGGGGAAATTTTAAGAACTATGGACAAAAATTGCCAAGAGAAGTGGCTCCAAAGAGTTTTGCTGCTCCATGATTTAAGCTCAAGAAAAACCATGAAAGTAATATTGTCTCTTAAATCTTAAGATGTCAGTAAATAAATGATGTGAGTTTCAGAATTGTAAAGCATCTCATATCTTCTGCTGACTTCAGCTGGAGCACTGGGTGCTCAGCACTTCTGGAAATAAAATCATTTGTTTGCCAAGCCTTGGAAGAAAAAGCTGAGAAGGCTGACGAAGTTCTTGTTCTTGCAATTATGAATATGAAGCAAGATATAAACCTATGTACTGAATATGAATTAAAGCAGAATATGAAACTTAAATCTGTAGTGTTCCCTCAGGAAGATCATTATTTGGAAGAACAGAAAAAGTGCACATGAAGACAAATTTGTAAATACCATAGGAAAGCAGCAAGGGTGGAACTTGCTTAGCATTATTATTATTTCCTTTGCTTGGCATTATTACTTTCTGTCTTGGAGTTGGTCTGCTTCTGCCTTCACTTTGTGGTATTTGTAGTAGTTCTGCATTGAACAAATTGCTTTTGGCCCTGGGAGCTGTCATAAAAACGTAGGCAGTGCCTTAACTGTTAATTAACATGATAGCAAGGCAGTTGAGGAAGGGACTAAAATGTCAAAGAGTGGAGATAAGAGAGTATGAAAAATACCATGCTTTTGCATGGTGAGAGGGGCAGGCTGGTGCAGATGCCAGAGAAGAGGGGTTTCCTCGAGGAGCCCTGGCTGTCCTCACCCACCAAAGCTGTGGCAGGACCCTCCACCAGCCTGCTCTTCACAGCCCGGTTGACATGCTGGGAAGTACCGCACAGCTCTTGATTTCTGTGGTGTCAATAGGTAAATAAATCTTAAGCAATGAGAATATGCAGAGATTGTGCTATACTACAGAAGGGGTTACAAAAGTGTTTCACAGACAGTAACATTTTCCACATTATTTTTTTCCCATCTAATGTTCCCCTGGGAAACAAAATCCTGTCATCAGTTAACCCGAAATATTCTTGATTCATTTCCCTTCCACTGCAGTGTCCCAGCAATTGGGAAAAGCTTGAAATGGGACACGAGGGAGGTAAACCCACGGCATGATAGTGCCAAAATGCAGTAAAACCAGTATGAGATCCAAAAATATGATTTATCTAATACAATGCCCACTGGGAAAGCCAGAGATTAATGCCCAATGAAGTGAAAACACTTTGGCCATAAAAAAACCCAAACCATAAAAAAATTAAGTTCAGGAATGTCTGATGCATTGATTCCTCAGTCCTAATTTGGAATGAAAAGTGTCAAAGTGAGATGACTTCCTACAATACAAAAATATTAGGACAATTTTTTTGGTCATTTCTTCAAAAGACTAATGTTTTCTTTTTCTGAGCAGTAATTCACACACTGTATTTCAGACATCCTGATAGAAAAGTGTTTACATAAATATTAATTTTAATAAGGGATTTCATAGTACTAAACTTCTACTACAGATCACCATTCAGTATCACTTTATTATACATTTGGTCTAGCAAAGCATTTCATCATACAGAATTCAAAAAAGGCTAAATGCACTGTTCTGATGAAAAGACAGTAAAATAAGATTCAAAGGCTGAACAACATGGTGAGGCTATGGTGGAAGAAAAGGCACAAAAAGCTGCTGAAGAAGAATCACAGATAATGGAGTTGGGATGATCTTATGTAGTTTGCTTGTTAATGTATTGAAAAAAGCTTTAAAAGGGGAGGCTGATATCAGTGTTACAGGCAAGGAAGGTGAAGTGGAGCACAGCGAGTGACTCTCTTTTGCTCGCCGTGCAAGCCAAGAGCAAAGCCGAGACTGTCAGACACAGCTGAATGTATCTGTTACAAGACTAGGTCCTTTTCATTTGTGACATGACGCAAAGCCCAGAGTGGCTTTTCTCTCTGGATCCTGACACAAGTCATGAACCAGAATGATGAAAAACAATGGCTCATCATATGGACTTTTTTCTTAAATCAAGCTATGCGTTGCATTAATTTTTCTGCAAACCTGTTTGGCGATGCCTTCTGAAGCCTTGACACGTACCTAGGATATAACTCACACTCCAGCTGTGGGCTCTACATTCCTTGTCCTGGAGTACTATCCATGATTTATTGTGCACTGCTTAGTTACTGTATGATCACTGGACTTTAAATGCCAAAACACCCAAATGTACCACTGGTTGTGGGAAGATGAGGGATTTAAAGAATATGAGAACTGGATGCAATAATACTGTAAATTTAGGGACAGGAAGGACCACTGTGATGTGAGTTGACCTAATTGTTAGGTGACACAATTTCACTCAGTATCAGCAATGCAGAAAAATACTCTTCTTACTCCATAACTGGTGACCGTCAGGCCACTAACTAACTTGCAGCTGCAATGAAGAGCACCTTCTGAAGCAAGGCTGCTTGGCGCTGTGCTCAGAGATGCCATACTGTTCTGTTTCCAGCACTTAATGCTTTTGATTTTTGAAACCTTAATTCCCAGTCTTGCTTAGAATTGTGATTTCTTTTTACAAACCTCCAAACCAAGGCAAGCCTGTGAAATACGCTTCCATTTCTGTGCTCTGTAAGATAGCATAAGGTGCCTAGCCCAGAATTACATTATCTGTAACATTGCTGTATTTTCTAAAAAATTATGTGTATCTGCCTATTTTCTGATCTATGTGAAACTATTCTTACAGGCTGAAAGTGCTTTCTTGAAATGTACCAACATTTTCTGCACTACAAAAATCAACAGGCCATCTCCTGCCTCCCACTATCCCTCTATGACCTCACAGGCAGGGGCTGCGGCAGCCAGAGTGAACGCTGCTGCAATCCCACACATCTGTTTTCTGAGCACGGAATTGAAAATACTCCAGTTTGCATAACCTTCAACTTAGGGTCAAAATTAGTTCTTTTTTTTTTTTTTAAGCCAGACGTGGTTGTCCTTCTGGGGCACTGCTTACATTTAAACATCCCACTTAGGAATCCATTTAGTTTTATTCTGATGATTGTATTCTTCAGCAAAAGTTGCTCAGTAACAGCTAACCTTCCCATCCAGCTCTGCTTTTTATTCTATTTCTCAATGCTATGGGATTTCATATGATGTGTATTTTCATGGGATTTTTATCAATGTGATATTCTATATCCCTAATGTATCTCAGCTCATTAAATACCTTAATTCACTTTGTAAGAATCTATATTGCCTTCTACTCAGATGTACCCATTTGTGTATCATCATTTGTAGGATGTTCTTGACAGCAGAGCACAGAAGAATTCTCCTGCTATTTAAAATCAAACTCAGAAGTAATGGCTTTTATACCTAAATGCTAATATCTCTCTGGTAGATCAGCTTCTGATGTGCTCACTGTATAAAGAAAGCTGAATTCTCTGCCATAGCATCAGGCTGTCACTAATTGTTTTTATATGTGTTTTCTATGATTACATTGTCCTTATTTCAATATCTGCTTTGAAACACAATATTAGTTCATTTATTTCCTGTGCCACAAACCAATCTCATGGTAAACATTGCTTTGCAAGTTATTGAGATAGTATTTCTCATGACAGCTTTGTCCTGCTGTTATCTTTGTGTTTGTATTTGTTTTTTAATGGTAGAAGTGTCACCCTTTATAAAGTGAATGAGTTTGATTGCAGATAGAAGAATTAGCCCCTTGTGCTGAATACCTTTGGTCTCATTGTGACTGCTGTCTTGTTTATGGGTTTTGGACGTAGCTGTGTGGTCACCCCGGGTTCTACCTTTGCTTTTCCTTAGATGCACATCAAGGCTGCTGCTGCCTGCCATCCCTTGTGTTTGGGAAACACATAACTTTCCTTCTACTATGATTCAAGTCAAGTCCCTTTCTGACAGTAACTTGCTATTTCCTGCTGACTTTTAATACCCAAAATACTTGCAGTTGTTGTTTGTCTGTATAGTAACATGGCTGAAACTGTGTGCACCCCTTAGCATCAGGCTTGGCCACGTTTGGTGGCTTGCTGACTTTAGTTCTCCATGAGCAGCTGTACTGGGGAACTTCTGGGAGTGCAGTGACCTGAATGGGATTTTTAAAAAGCAACATGAAGAGCCTCTCTGCCTCTTCAGATGCTTAAATAACTTTTGAAATCTGTCCTCTGACATCCGTTCTTCCCATTGACGTGGTTTTGAGAATGTAGTTTTTCCTCACAGAAGGATTTTAATCTGTGAAGTTTCTTTCCTGTGCCTCTCATAATCCTTGAAAACTCCCAGTCATGTCACTTGTTCTGTCACCTGTGGCTTTGGACTGAGCAGTTCAGAGGATCTCATTGCTCCCTTTCTATCCGAAGGCTGACCTGACTCTGGAGTGGCAGATGGAAGCAACACACAAGAAGCTTGTTGGAGACTGAACTCTGTTCCTTCCCTCTAAGGACTATCCACATTGCTGTGCTCAATTTTTAGCACTTGGTCTCAGGGAATTCACAGCCTTCAAGAACACAAGGGACCATCTTTATCATAAGCAATGCATTTCACATGCAGCCGTGGGGTTTCAGCAAAGTGTTCCTACACCCGTTCTGTGTCCTTCACTGCAGTATAATATATAATCTATACATATACCCATTTTTGATTAAAGATCTCTGCTGACAGGGATGTTGCTGTATGTTTTTCCCGTGGCTAATTATTTTCACCTAAATATTTACTCATGCTGTCTTGCCTGAGGCCATGACAATGCTTTCAGAGGAAATTTCTGATGCTGAGGCGAAGAACAAAGTACTGACAGAAAGGTGACTGATCAATTCGCTCCAGGGATGACAGTGGTCCATGGCCTTTCACTCTGCTCATTGTTTTTGTTGACCTGGGGAAAATTCCTCTTGTGTCCCAATACCCTCTTTGAAGGCTTCCCCTGGGAGCAGGTACTTGTGACCTGCCGTCAGAGCATACCTTGACTTCTCCAGGGATTTCCCCCACTCTGGAGAGCACAACCATGGGCAGAGGATCTGTGTTTTTCCTCCCATCACTTTCAGCAGCTGCTCTGATAAGTTTTGGTTAGGGAAGTAGTAAGAAGCCAAAGACGAAAGGTCTTCAAGTCTATGTGGGCGAAGGGTCTGATCTCCTTAACCTTACATCACATAATTTTTAAAACTAAACTTCTTCAAGCTCTCCTTAATACACCACTTTTTTTAGCTGTTCTTGGAAACTTATTTGTAGTTTTCCAGTAGCCTTTTAAAAGCGCTGAACACACAGTTCAGCTAAACATAAACAGTGATAGTCTACCAAATGAATTGGGGCCGTCAGAAGGTGGTGACCTCTGTATGACTCAGACTGGGGCTAACTAGAGACTTTTCCAGGAACACATCTAATGCTTTGGGTATTTTTTTCTGTTTTCCAGGTTATTGCTAAAGATGTTGAATAGTGCTAGCCTAGGCAGGATTCTTCTGGGAGTCCACAAGACACATGTGGTTGAAGCTGTTTGAAGTGTACATCTGCTGACCTGCAGAGAGGAGATGGTAGCTTTTGAGGGTCTGTATGGTCAGGTTTATGTTTAGATTAGCAAGTGAGAATTAGTAACAGAGCAGGTGCTTTATCTACACTTGCACGTCACTCTCTACACTGGGATAGTAGCTGTGCCCATCTCAGAAGGATACTGCTGCCATGGCGGAGAGCAGCAGCAGTTGCAGGATATAGGCATGTTGCAAAGCACGTGAAAGGAAAATGGACTGTGTTCCTTTCCCTCTTCATATCACAGAGCAAAATATGCAGGTGACAGTGAAAATGCCCCATAGCAGAGACTGGCCCAAGTAGCCCTTTCCTTGCTGTAAAATTCTGTATGGGATTGTCCAGTAAAGTGGCTCAGCCAAGTGTGCACCGAGATCCTGGGTGGCTACCGGCTCCGACACTGCCTGCAACTCTCTGCTTTTACCTGGGGCTTCCTGACCCCAGCACTCATGTGGCCCATCCCTCTAGACCTCAGCAAGAAGTGACAAAATCACGACACAACACGTATCTCTAGGTGGGGATATGGCATGGAGACTCCTTCAGTGTCACACGAATGAGTCAGCCTCCCATGTCAGAGCGTGTTTCTTAATTTATGTGTAGTGGGCTATGGTTCCTCCTTTGTCTCCACACCAGAGAGCTATTTGCTTTATTGCTGGATTTCTGATGCTCTCCTGTGACTTACTGTAGGTGACTGACAGCACTGCTGGAGCACCAGGGGGGAAGGAGGACCTGTGACACAAAGGGCAACATTTCCACAACCTGAGCAGAGAAGAAATATAAACTGCTTTAGAAACATCATTGCCGGCACTAAGCTCCAGATCTTGGTCCACATGTGATGTTGTCCAAATGATTTTTGGAATCAAAGTCTCTAAACATGTCCCACTTTAATTAATACAGATTAGGGGCTAAGACTGCACTCATGTTATTATTAGATTCTGTCCATTTAAGTAACGACTCTTAGTACTGAAGGTCCCTCTCGCTAGCGACTGAGGCAAGAGGTGATGATGTTGTTTTCAAAGTTAAACCTTAATAATGTTGCACAAAAGATATGATGGGACTCCTAAAATAAATTCCTTCAATCACTGCATCAAGCAGGAGCACAACCATGGTGTCCCTGCTGTCCAGCTTACCTTGTCTGAGGCAGCTGTTCTCTTGCTGCACTTCAGACAGGTTAATAGTGAACCTGCAGAGCAAGCCATGGAGAGAAAGAAATGACATAATACTGTTTTTATTAATTATTTTCATTATAATAGGTCTTGGCAGCTGACGCACATAATTGGTCCCTGCTGAGGAAGGCATTTTGCAGACACAATGTAAAGTCAATCCCTGCCCCAAGCAGCTTAAATTTTAAGCAAAAAGAGCAGTGACTAGGTCTCGGTGCCATAAAGCTCTACCTTCCTTCTGCAACAGTGAAAACATGAAAATCAAAGATTATTGCCTGACAGATGTTTCCATAAAGCAATAAAATGAGGAACGAGAAAAGGAGTCTTGCATGAAGACAATAATTTCTCTTTGGATGCTCGATTGTTGCTTCACTGGGCAGTTTTTCCATGTCCCTCTCCATCCCTCGACTGGAAGCCATTCCTCTCTGTCAGCAATTTCTTGCAGCCAATGAGGGAAAGCCTTGGGACTAGAAAACTTTTTGAGTGGGAAACCTCCACAACACAGGTCTTCAACCCTGCACGTGCTCTGCAACCTCATCCACCTCCTACAGGGACCCTGCTCCCTATGCACTGTTTCAATACTCAACAAAAATAACTTTCCCATGGTCTCTGCAAGGCCATGTGTAAGAATTGCTCCAAATATTTTATTAATGGGACAATGCCCACCTGCGGCATAATGATCAGGTCAAAAGCCAGATATTACCCTCTCCATACCAGTGACGATGCTTATGTAAGCATGACTCATGCCCTGAGCAGGTAAAGCTCCTGGATGCTATTTTCTCCTCAATAGCAGTATATGTAAGGTAAGGTCTGGTTTTGGAGCTGAAACTGTTTATTTCATCCCCCACCATTTCTGAGGCCAGTAGGGAAAAGGCAGTAATGCAAATTTCTGTTTTGTGGTAAAAAAAGAAGACAACTTCATTTAGTAATGTCAATTTATCATTTAAACATTTATTGCTCTGCTCTTTCTCAGAACTAGTTCTTATCAATTTATCATGTCCTTATATTTTGCTACCAAGATTTTCTTATTTTTGGTAAATCTTTTAAAGGCAATGTGAAAAGGTAAAATACCAACCTCGAGGCACATTACCATTTGCTGCCTGCCTGTGTGAATGTCTCTGCTGCTCAGCCCTGGGAAAAAAATGTGTCTGAAAACCCTAATTGCTCTCTTCCAATGGCAGCATACCTCTCTTATCTCACTGACAGCACCCTCCATCTCCAGTGGAACAGCCAGCCACGGACCAGGCACTGAGATAAGACCCCAGGGAGGTCGATGAAAACAGCTTTGGATATCTACCTCTGCCCACCTTGGCAGCCAGGCAGTGGGCACCATTAGCTGGGGGCATGCAATTGTGCCTGTGGGCGATGAAGCCAGCCAGTACCTGGTACCAGCTGGTACCTCCTGCCTGGACAGGGTCTTCGGGTGTTCAGCAAACACTGCGAGCTGCTCTTCTGGCTCTGGGCTGGGAGCCTGGGATGGCCTCTAAAAGCCTGGCTGATACCTGGCAACAAGAAGGCCCTCAGCCACCCTCCTCCACCCACATAGTTAACCAGCTGCTTCCAGGTACCATGAGGTGGGTGGACAGCCAGAAAGCCAGCGAGGAATGCCCTCAATGGCATGTGGACATGGGGCAGTGGAAACCTCTGCCCACGTTGGCATGGGGACATCTGAGATGTTGCACGTCTGCCATGACTATAACCCCAAAGGGTTTCGTGCTGCAACAAATTCCAGCCCTGCAGATTTAAAAGCAGGCTGGCTGCTATCCCCCACCACACCATATTTGTTGCTTTACAATGTATGTTTTATTTATAGATTAACATTACCATTTGCAAGAGGAATGACTTGGCCTCTGAGTTATCGCTTCCTATTAACCTGAAATTATTGAGAGTCTGAAATTCGTGAGGAAACCCTCTGATCAGAAAGTATCAGAAAAATTTTCTGCTTCTTTTCTTGAAGCAGAGAGAATAAACATCCTCTTACCTTTGGATGGCTGCGCAAAAGCATGGAAATGTCAAACAAGACTGCCAGGCAATTGTCCTTTGAAAGAATCACAAACATTATCCATTTTCCATCTTGTGTCTGTACAGCTCTTAATATATCTTGCATATCATGTACGTTATTGGTTTCTTATTTGCAATTAATATTTTATTTTAGACTGCACAGAGGTGCAGATCCTGCAGCTCTGCATTGTGTGTTACAGGCCTTGCTCCTATGGAAATGTTTCCCTCCAGCAGCAATGCAGGAGTCCTGGGCTTTTGTTTGAACAGTTTGAAGAGCCTGAGGAAAAAAAATTCCCCATTCAGCTACACAGGGCTGGGCATGGGGATGCGAGAGGGCTGCAGTGGCTCCCTTGCCCCACTGCTGTGGGGCCAGGCCCACTCCCATCCCAAACAGGGGATTTCTTTGCTGGCTTGCAGGTATTTTGGGATATATGGCAGGGCTCATCTTGGCAAGTTTAGACACTCAAAATTTAGACATCTTCTTAATCTGCCTGCCTAGATTGCTCCTTCATTTCTCCTGGGCACCAGCTACCCCACACAGAGCTGGCTGAACAGTCAATAAATAGATGTGCTAAGCTGCTCTCCTGTTTTTCTCAGTAATAATGGGAGAAGTTCACTGACTAGCTCAAGAGACATATCTAACTTTTTTTTTGGGTGTCTAAGTGATCCATCATGAAGCCTAGGCTATGAGGAGGAAGGCAGTACTTATAGCTGCAGGGTAGCCCTTGCAGTTACAGAGAAGACCACTTGCTGTCCCTGAGGCCATAAATCTGGGCAAGGCAAGGGAAGGAAGCTTACTCTTGTCATTTAGCCTCCACATCTGAAATGCCTCATTTTCAAGCATTCTTCCTGCTTGTTCAGCCAAGTCATGTATAATCACTTGCACTTACGTAGCAACTTTCAGGCAAAAGAAGTCTAAAATGCTCTACAGATCCAAGATCACTATTTGCATTGCTTTTTATTTAATCCTCTTTATGCTCTGCTTAGGGACAAACTGGTATCAATCAATTCTTTCTGTGGTTATGAACTTTCATGATCTGTGGCTGACAAGTTTAATAATCTTTATGAAGGCTTGGCAGCATCCAGAGTAGCACCTAAATGGTCCCCAGGAGCTGTAATTAAAATTAAGCTGCCCATGGGCTGCTTTGATTATGACAGGGCAGGCGAGGTTTACCTTGAATTTATGCTGACTTGAAAGATGACTCACACAGAGAACCTGTATGCCAGCCATAGATTTGAATTAATTATGCTGATTCTCTTGTTATATTTTACTATCTGATTAGGCTTACAAATTAAATCAAAGTCCCATCCTTTGCAAGAGCTTTGGTATGAATGCCAAGACCCAGCAGCCTGCTGTGGGGTACCTGTGGACTTGCCATCCTTTCTCCAGCACAAGGGATGTGTTTGGGCATCTTTGGGAGGTAGTGGCCTGTCATGCACCCACTGCTGAGCTATTGCTGGCTGCAGACGCAAAGCTTCTAATTTGATTGCATAACTGATGAGCTGCAAATATGTGAAAAGCATGATCCACCCTGGCAAACCCAAGCTCAGCCTGATCCACTCTTTCCTCCTGTTTCTCACAAATGCAGCAGGCTTTTTTTGGTGTTCCTTGTCTCCAAGCTGCATGGAATAGTCTTTAAGTAGCATCAACAATGTCTGAAAAACTAATCAGAAAATACAGTTTTTTAAGTATGGTTATTTTCTAACTTATATATACAAAAATATAGATTCACATATACATTTTGCATTAATTAAGGCATGTTGTGTAGTTTAAAAATCCAGAACTGAAAGGTGGTAGATGCATTTCAGCAAAGCTATAACTTTGTTACAGTCACTTTTAGAAAATGTCAAAACAGAGATATGAAACCTTCTCCCCCCCCAGCAAATTTACCAAACACACTGGTACCAGATGAGAACTTTGTAGCATAGTTTCTTTTCAACCTTCTTGCCTAATATCTTAACAATTGTATTTTCAGAGGTTTCTTTCCTTCTCTTTCCTAAAAGCCTGCATCATATGACAAACTGATCTACAGTCTCCCTTGCATAGCATTGTTTTCCTGTATGTTAGCAAAGTACATTGAGATTGGGAATTGCTTCAAATGCCTGTTTTCCCTCTGTTGTGTATTAACCCCAGCTGGCAACTAAGCCCCATGCAGCCACTCACTCATGTCCCTCATGGTGGGATGAGGGAGACAATCAGAAGGGTAAAAGTGAGAAAACTCATGGGCTGAGATAAAGACAGTTTAATAGGTAAAGCAAAAGCCACACACACAAGCAAAGCAAACCAAGGAATTCATTCACCATTTCCCATGGGCAGGCAGGTTTTCAAGCATCTCCAGGACAGCAGGACTCCATTACACTAAGTAACGGAGACTTGGGAAGACAAACACCATCACTCCAAACATTCCCCCCTTCCTTCTTCCTACCCCAGCTTTGTGTGCTGAGCATGACATCATATGGTATGGAATATCCCTTTGGCCACTTTGGGTCAGCTGTCCTGGCTGTGTCCCCTCCCAACTCCTTATGCTCCCCCAGCCTCCTTGCTGTGGGGTGGGGTGAGGAGCAGAAAAGCCCTTGGCTTCTGGGTAAGCCCTGCTCAGCATTTAGTAAAACATCCCTGTGTTATCAACAGTGTTTTCAGCACAAATCCAAAACACAGCTCCGTACTAGCTATTGTGAAGAAAACCAACTGTATCCCAGCCAAAACCAGCACACTCTGACAAGATAATATCTTTTTATACCAGCCGTGTACTTTTGCTGCAAGCTCAATAGACCCAGCCAGTCTTTTTCTTTGGCATCTTTTAATGCAACACAATGAACTGCTATGTTCTTTTATTGGTAAGTGTGGCATAAAATAAGGTTGCACTCTCTTTCTTGCTGCACCTCAGTAGCCCATGAATAGATGTGTATGTTGATATCAGAAAATACAGTTTAGCTAGAATCAAGCGACTGCCAGTGCCTCTGACCATGTTTATGTTCCCCCCGCTGTCGATCCCTGCATGACTGCTGTCCTCAGCTGCCTAACTTGAGTGAGCGGCTTGCCAGGGCAAAGCTGGTGCTCACACCTCTTTGCTAGGCAGCAGTCAGGTGCACTGGTGTCACTAAATGGAGAAGGAGGAATCCTTATTTGCAGAGTGGCAGGGGCTAGAGATGGATCCCTCTTGAGAATAAGGGCATCCCACGAGCAGACCGCAGCACGAGCATGGACTCAGTGGCACACAGCACTCTTGCAGAGGACAGGAAATAATGGCCAGGAGCAGCTTATCCCTTACATGAAATTTTTAAAGTTCTGCTTGAACTAAAGGCTTTTCAGGGCACTGCTCTTGCAAGTTCAGGTTGTTGATGTGATAATTTCTGCTGCTCTTCCACTGAACTGAATATGTCCTTATGGAGAATTACTTCCTATCTCCTGTAAGGCATTCAGTCTAGCACCCAAGCAGCTGCTTCAAACACTGGCTTAAAATGCCTGTCACAAAGCTGGCAGAATGCTGAGTGTTTTGGTAGGCAGCCTTTTCTCTCCCCTGTCAACTGCAGGGGCTGAACTCCTGCAGTGGGAGTCAGTGCTGGAGTTGGAGTAGGTCTTACTGTGAAAAGGGAGACCAAGAATTTGCCAGGTATTTGGCTTATCCTGCATTGTCTTCTGCATGTTTTAGGAAGGTTTTGCATATGTTGCCCCATCTTTACTTCTTCATTTCCACAAATTATTACACTGGTAAAAATATTGCTGGTAAAAAATCCTATTGCTGGTAAAAATCCTATTAAAATGTTTCAAATTATCATAACCAATTGAATCTTTTCTCACGTGTCTCATGTACTATGAATACTATTTCATTAAATCTGCAATATTTCAGGTCTAGAATTAAGGGCAGAAGGATTGGTATACTAATTAGTCCTTGAAATAATTTTATCTCCAGTGCTTTGATGTCATTTAATATTGGCTAAGTTAATGACAGAGCTCTTTGCAGCATTTCTCTCTCTGCATTGTTGTGATGCCATTTGAAATGGGAATTGGTTAGCTGGGAAAAGGCTGTGTCAAAATTGTTGGCTGAAATTGAGGAATGTCTTTGGATTACAAAGGTAAGGTAAGGTAAGGAGAAGGGCCAGGCTTTGCATTGCTTTCAGAGAGCCTGGGAGACATGCTCACCCTCACAGCCTGCCAAAGACAAAGCATTTCCAGGGGAAAGAGACGCTGCAGGAGAGGAAAGACGTGAAGAAGGAAGGGGATGAGAGAGTGCTATGTGAGTCTGTGAGGTTGTCTCGGGGGCTCAAGCATCCCCTGTGCTCTGCAACAACAAGGGAGGAGCCCAGAGCTTGTCTTTGCCTTAGCTGTATGTGACCTCCAAAAGGTGTTTATCAGTGACTAGGTGCAATCCCGCGCCTTCTGGGACAACCTTACCTGGATATGTCACCTTCCTGATAAGTCCTGATCTATGGCAGCTTGGACCATGTCCCATTTGTAGGGCAGCCTCTATAAAAAGTTCCCTTCATTGCTGACTTGACCTCTAGATACCTCAGCCACAAAATCATACCTAATCAGTGAACAATAAATTTCAGAGGGGCTTAAGCAAGCAAGGCTCTGGAGGGAAGAGGAGAAAGAACAACCATAGCCTCACAGCAATTTTGGAAGCATGACTTATTCTCAAGGCCAAATAAATCACTAGTACCTGCTAGTGTTTCTGGAGGGAGGCAGCTGCTAGCTCATCGCTCTGCTTGAATCCCAGTTCTGTGTTGGCTCAGGGACTGTAGGAAACTGGCTTATGAACTTCACAGGCATGCTGGCTGGATGTGACTTCTGGAGGCATCAAGCTCGGCCCCAAGAACAAGTGGGACAAGACACAGTCAGGCCCATCAACTCTTCAGCTACCTCAATCTTGAGGACCTTCATAGATGATGCTTCTGCAGACTCTCTGGGCAGCTTCTCTGCCACTAGTCTTATGAAGAGAGGGCAGCCTTACCACGGGTGATGTGCCAAGCAGCAGGGCTTGGTGTGTTCTCTGCCAGCAGCAAGCAGCTTGTGCCACTGCCAAGATGGAGGTGGGGATTACTCCACGGAGGGATTTTACTCCACTGCTTTGACTAGAGAACCACAGTTGGGTTTGATTGCTAATGCCATTCTGCACCACTGTCTGGAGGCTCAGGTCTTGGATATGGTCTGGAGATACTGCATTTTTTCTCCCCTTAATGTCTGTAGAAGCTAAACTGGAGTTGTTACCATTAATTACCTGAATATCTCTCTTGTGCAGGTAAGGTTAACTTTTAATTTACCTCCTGCTGTGTCAGTGAAATGTCAAGAAGAGAAAGTGTATTATGAAGCACAACATAGAGCCAAGGTAGATGTGGGAAGTCAGTTAATATTTCAGGTCCTTTTGAAATCCTTTAGGTTTCCTTTACATAATTCACATAAATATAGTTGTTTTCATGGCTGCTTTTATTATGTTGTTGCTTCCCTTTTAGAGCTCTTAAAGCATTGTCAGTGTGCAGCTGATAGGCTGATGTTAACTACTAAGGGACAGATTATTAAGCATAACAGCTCTTAGGCAAAGAAAGTGGGACAACACTCAAAATAGAATTAAGTCAATTGTCTTCAAGAAACAAATTTCAGTAACCAAAGAAAGAGAATAGACAATAGTTTCTGGGAAAATGGTTTAAAAGAAGAAATAGTTTAGGAGAATTGTCAGTTCCTTGTAGAAAATGATGGCATGATATACATGGAAACTACCAGCATGTAGGCAGACTGGAAACAGCACCAGGAAACCAGTTTGGATAAATTCCAGCTCTTCAGTGAACTCATACAAGGACGAAGTACGGAGAAACTGGGCATGAGGTCAACTGAGTAAGAATGAGTATCAAAAGACAGCATGTGCTGGAGGGGAGAGAAATCAAATTCAAGAGAAAAAGAAATAGAGAATAGCAAAACCTGCTGTCTGTGGAGGCATCAGTGGAAAGAAATATCAGAGGACACATTGGTCCACTACTCACTGTAGAAGGAAAGCTAGTGGCAAGTGATACTGAGGAGGCTGAACTGCAGTATGCCTTTTTTGACTCAGTTTCCACTAAAGACATTGGTAGCAATCAAACAGCTAACTTAACAGAGGGGAAATGGTTCAAATTGAGCCTAAAACAAAAGAATAGGAAAGTGAAAGATGTTACAAAGTACAGCAATACATAAAATATTTTGAAATTGTTGGAGCCTGATCAAATCTGAAAGTTGGATGCTCTCCAAGGATACTTTTAGAACTGGCTGTGCAATTTCAGAGTAGAAGTGAGGAACGAGGAAACTCCATAAAAGAAAATTGTATCTCTCGCAGAAGAAGGCTCTGGGAAATGCACATCATTCAGCTTAATTCTGATTCCCAGAACAAGTACTGGAACAAACATCATATTTGTAAATGCTTCAAAGTTAACAAATATTCAAGTAATAGCCACTGTAGATTTGTCATACACTAATAATATGTATTGATGGTTTTGATACAATCTTATATAACATATTAATTAGTAAGCTATGTGGATGATACCTAGGAAAAGCTGAGGGTGGGCCCAGGTCTGGTGTGGAGACCAGACACTGTCAGTGAGTCAAGGCCCAAAGGAGCATATAGAACAGTGGCAGTTTCAGAGGAGTTTTTTGGGACTGTGGACTCATCAGCATTTTCACCCACAACTTGGATTTGTGCATTAAGTTTTCAAAATTTCGTGGAGGTGGAGGAGCTACTGAAGGAAGGGAGCTGGACTTAGTGTTATCTGGGCAGATTGTGAAAACAAACTGAAATTTTGAATTCAGTTCAGCAAAAGGGAAGTCCTATGTCCAGGTAGATCCAGTCAACTGCACAGATAGACGTGCTATAATTTTGGGTATGCGGCAGCCCTGCAGAACAGGCTGTAGGGTTTCAGAGGACCAAGCGGAGCAAGGGCTAGCCCTTGCGTGCTGCCTGGGAAGGCTGCGGGGAAGTGGGACCACAGCAGGGGAGGAGGGCAGTGGGAATGGGTCGGACCAACATCCCACCCTCCTGCATACCCAAGTGTGCCCTGAGTAAGCGTGGGAAAGAGCTTGGACCCACCAAGGTGCTTCTCTGCTAATGAGCCTGTGACAACCCAAATGCAGCTCCAGGCACCTCTCCTGCCCTCTGGAGTGGATATTACCAAGATATCAGCAAGGGCTGGTGGCAGCTCTTTGATCTCTTCACCACCTGATGCGAGAGCGATTTCCAATGGTCAGGGCTCTTTCCTTGCTGGCACACCCTCTCCTCATGCACCATGGCTGCTCTGGGGCAATGTCCTGCAGCAGGCACCCACCAGCTCTCACACCCCTTGCTGCAGGGGGTGTGGGAAGAGTCAGTTCCCCTCTCTGTTGTGGGGACGAGCGGGATCATGGTTGCAGGTGACCTGAGCAGTTATATTCCTGGTGCCGCTAAGAAATTAGGCAAGGAAAATATGAGCAGTTCAGCGTGGAAGTAGGTGACACTGAGCCAAAAGCTGTTGCAGGACATACAGGAATTAATTCAGGTAACTGTCAAACACCATAGATTAAATGATAGAGGAAAAAATGCTTTACATGCATTCTGCTCTTGCAGGTCTTAACAGTTTAGCATTTCCTCTCTGGCTGATTTTTTAAGAGACACATGAGTAATTTTAACCTTGGCTAGAGAGTACTGAACAGTATCGTTCAACTGATTTTAATTATCATAAACACTGTCAGTGTTTTCCAAGTTTCATTACTGAGATGCAGTTAGCAGAGCCTGCTCCACAAAAAATAAGACTGCAATGTGAAAATTAATTCATTATCACTGCCAAGGAAATTGGATATAATAAAGGAGGAAGAAAGTGTTTCTTGTAAACCTTTCTTTGCCTGATATCAAAACATTGTTCCATTCTGTTCTTCTGCAAAGAACATTTTAATGGGAGCCTGTAGGTGAAAAATGCATTAAAAGCAATTATCTGTGTAATAACTATCCTGCTTCTCTTGACCTCAAAAAACACAATCCTGCACTCACTGTTAGGGAATTATTCCTGGGATAGATGCCTATGTAAATGGGTTCAAATATGTGAGACCTTTAGGAGCAGTGGATAACAGGGAAGTAGAATGATCACAGACAACATGCATTTTTCCTTGCAGAAGAATTGCACAGAGGCTGAGCTCACAGCATTTCTCACCCCTGCTGCTCTAAGCACTCTCACACAGTCACTGCGTCTCTGAAACTGAACAGCCAATATTGAGGCTATCTGATTGCAGCAGTATTCTGAGCTGCTTCCAAATACTGCATTATTTACAACTGCAAATGAGCGCACACAAGCAACTGAGTCCCACCTATGATGGAACCCGGCACTTAGTGAAAAAATCCTGGCAGCAGCCATCACAAGGCAGATGATGAACCTCACCCCAGATTTGTTGAGCAAGCTGCCTATTTCCAGTGGGAAACATATTAAAAAAAAAGCAATCATCCCACCTTATAAGTATGACTAGATTAATATTTGTTGTAATAGGGTGCTGTGTTAGGATTAAGGATTCATTCTGTAAACTGCCCTGTGCTGTTGGGGAAAGGGGTCCCCAGCAGCCCTGATGGAAATCAGGTGGTCAAGCTAAAATGAAGGCTACTAGCAGGGCTTCTTATAAAACTATTCTTTTTCTGCATTTACATAGGAAAGTGGGGAAGTATTTTATTGGGGAATCTCCTTCCACATCTTTTGCAAAAGACAGATGGTATTTCTAGGCCTTTTTGTCTGCAAGGCAAGTATGGAGTACTCTGAGAAACGTACTGTTGTTCCCAAGTCCGCAGATAGCCAGAAGCACCAGCTGAGGGGATGTCCATCAGCCTAGGGTGGTGTCCACCAGCTTGGCGCAGTGTCTGCCACTGTGACGTGGATGGGACACTAATGGTTATGTCTGCCCATGTCACAAAGAGCTGATATGAGATGGCTGGAGAGGCTATCCTGATTCTTCCTTGGAGGTAAGACTATTAAAGTATCCCTATCACGCTGGGACATATAAAACTAAACGCCCTGGGGAGAATTACAGCCATCACACGAGGAATCATGGAACATGCAGGGAAAGAGGCACTTTTTGTCTCTATTTTTGACTTAAACTGAAGGCAGATAGTTGAAAACAGCATGTGAGTCAGGGTTTATCTCTATGTATGAGATCTACCTGTGAGTAGCTCTATACTGGTAAGTGTGTCAGCTTGACACCACATAGTTATAGCAGCCTCCTCTCCATGTAGCCAAGAGAAACTGCTAGGGAAATTATCTGCCTCTACAGATAACCTTGTTTTAAGCATCTATTGAAAGAAACTAAGTCTGTCCTCTTCAGAGCAAAACTCCTGCTGGGTCCTCCTCAGGAGGACAAATGATCTCCCAGCAATGCCTCCAGTGAATCTCCTGCTCCCAGATAGGAAGGAATTAGGTGACCAGAGTTACAATATCTGGGTCACATCAGCAGTGAAGCTGCTCCCAGATGGTGTCGAGGGAGTTAGCCAGTGATATAAACTGCAGAACTGAGATCAGTAAAAAAATTCCCTCACTTGCTTCATCTACTTAATCCATTTCTTTTATCCTGTGCCTCTTCTGACTATCAGCAAGAAGGACAAAGGCTGTCTGGCATGCTGGATATTGGAGCTGGACAGGGCATTATCAGTTTTATTTGGTTGATCTCACTCCTGAAAAGCTCAAAAGAAACTATTACTTTATTTCTGGTTATGCTTTCAATGCATCTTGCATCCAGAAATGTTTTTTCCTTCTCTCTGCCTCATAGTGTAATAGAATCATTTTCACAGGCCCCTTTATACATTGAAATTGGTTTTACAAGCAGGCACCTTGCCAGTTATTTTTCTCCCTTTTTCTTGGAAGAGGATAAGACATATTTATTGTCCTTGTGTTTGTAACCATGGCAAAATATCTTACCTTATCTTCTCTGATGTTTATGTGGTAACCCTGCTATTTTCTACTGGAAGTATATCAAATTGCCTCCCAATGCTTTTAAGTCTATTAACATTTTCATAGGTCCCTTTCTTACATTTATATTGGAGTCGAACTATAGAACCTGCTCAGCAGATTTTGGGCTTTGTGTTTTGTAATGACGTAAGTCCTATGCTTACATGATCAGGGCTGGAGATCAGTATTGTTTCTTGGTAGATATAGAAGAGACAGGAGGAGTAACATCCTGCCCCACTAATGTGAATGCCTCTGAGCAATGCTAAATCCCTGGGGCCCGTCTGTCCATTGCAGAGAAAGACATGGTATTTTCTACAGAGATGTGCCCATTAAATAGCAGAGTTTTGGGGGGGCTAAAAAATAACACCAAGGCATAGAAAAATAGGAAAGTACACATGCAAGGAAACAGCATGAAGGCAGGGGAAAGTTAAAGCATCGTTTGAGGGAAAGCAAAGCACATAAGTAAAAGAGGAAACATCCTAAATGCATTATCTTGCAGTGAGGACTAAAAGGAAATATATTGGAGAAATATTACAAACTTCTGCCTCCTGTATTAAACAATTATCTCCTATTATGATCTTCAGCACAGCATATGTTCTTCCTTATATTTGTGACCTCACTCAACTTCAATTGATTCAACACAACTAAATCTATTTAGGACATCTTTAGAGATGGCCTGAAAGGGAAAGAAACCAGACCACTTCTGCTTCATTACCAAGTAAGCAACTTTTTTTAACATCACACACAAGGGTATAAGACATCCTGTTGTTTCTGTTATTTTTAGTTCTTCATTGTCCTTTGGAGTTTTGTAATTGATTTTTACAAGTCATTTGTGTACTTTTAGGTGTTTGTATGTATAATCAGATAATGCAGGTAATTTTTCTGCAAGACGGTAGAGCGAATGGGCTGGTAATACAAAGAGAATGACATTTGAACAACTCGGAGAGTCAGAAGCTTTTAGTTAAACTGTTTCAAAAGGTTTGACTTTTGTTTTTCAGTGATTACTGCCTCCAGCTTCCCACAGTGCTCTTCCAGCTTCCCGCAGTGCTCTGGGAATACAGCTGCCTGCAGACAGAAGTAAAGGCTAGTGAGCTGCACTATTAAAAGGTCCAGCACTGCAGGCGAAGGCAGCATCTCACTTTGTCCTGGGCCCTTCACCCTGGAACACAGCCCATATGCTCATGCAGTGCAGGGGAGGCTCAAACCTCCTACATCCTGCATTATCAGGATGGTGGGTTTGGTAGTCGGTATTTCTAAACTAAAATTGAAGATGAAAGAGAATGACAAAGGCTGTTTTAACAGGGATGAAAGACCCAGAGGTCTCAGAGGGCAACCACAGTCTGCATGTGTAAAGTGCAGACACCTCAGCTGGTCTTCCTTTATAGTCACCACAGAGAAACAGGCACATCCTGATGAAGCTTCCTGAAACAGTGTAGTTAAGTTGCACCCTGAAAGAGCCCATTTCTTGCTCTTCACTAGAAAGGAAGCATAGGCTGATGGGTTCATCTATAGAAATTTGCACCGCAAACATCTAACATTAAGGTAAATTAATCCTTTCATTCCTCCATAGCTGGATTCAGTTCCAGCATCTCCTGCCTGTATGTGTATTTTTTCCTGTCTTCAGAAGTATTGTATAACTTATAAGATAAACTTCCTTGGGAAAAGAACAAACAAGATTGATCAAAAATGAACCTTACCATCTCAGTAGAGCAAATAGACTCGGATGAAATAAGATGAGATGAAAACCTGTCAATATTTAAATGCTTTGGAAACGGAGCATTTTGGCACAGTTGTGCAAATTTGCAGCCTATCTGCTGTTGTAGAGTCCACAAGTGGCCCCTTGCTCCTGTCATTCTCGGTCATTGATTTCTGCCATGCTGCAGACATGCAAATTGCTTTGCAATCAAAGAAATTGCTCTTGGGAGGAGTGCAGTGTTCACAAAACCTGTTGAGTGCCCTGAAAATTGAGGCTGCTCAAGTATGAGCTGAAGCAGTCTCCTGGTCGCAGTGTTCAGAGTTCTCCTGACAGCTCCCTTCCTCTGGAGGTTTGAACCTAATGAACACTCAGGCTGGTATTAATGATCTTTTAAAAGTATTCATGCTCTGAAAATCCCATCTAACAACTTCTCTTTAAAGAGGCAATGACCCAATACAGCAGAATATCCTATTCATCCAAGTTCTCTCTTATATTTTAATTTTCTTCTTCCATTTGTTGACTTTTGTCTTTGTGCAGAAGGATGTTAGTTACAGGCTTTGGTGGTTCTCTAGCAGCTCTGAGTTCTTTCCTCACTATATGCTGAGCTGTTGGTGAGAACGGTTTCATATGATGGGACTGAAAGTTGAGAGAGAACAAAATACTCAGTATGTGATCCAAGCTCTTTAGAAAACAGCTTAGCAGTTTTTAGTGAGAGGAAGTGGTCTGGTCTGTGCTCCTAGGTCCATTACAGTTAGAAGGAAACTTTACAGGGCTTTGGGATCACAGAAGAGAGAGTCAAACCAGATTCAACTAGAAATTTAAAAACAGGCTTCAGAGGTGAAGGAAAAGCCATGTTGTCTGTGGCTGACCACAGGCATGAAAATTGTGTTCACAGTTGATTGGTGGCAGAAGGGTAAGGCAGGAATACATAATTTAGCACAACACTTCAGACTGGCAGGATCCAGAATCAGAAATAGCAGCCTGAACAAAAAAGTCCAGGGTCAATGGAGTCCTCACACCAAAAGACCCCCGTGCTTGGTGCCAACAGCAGCCAGTAGGGCCGAAAGGATGGTTGCCTCCTCCTGTAGTGCAGGCATGTGCCGTGTGAGGGGCCAAGCAGGCCTTACTGTGCTGGGAACAGCGGGGCTCCCAGGCTGCAGGCAAAGTCTCGACAGCACTTTGGGAATAGTGAGCTGCAAAGATTTATTGTCTACCCTGTAAGACCCATTTTCTGTTATCAGTTTTAATCTGGACAGAGGTTGCATTGCACTCTTTCACCAAATCACCCTGTTCTTTGGGTAGAAGACACAGAGAAGCACCTGATTTATCTTCCCTCTAGCACTTACTGCTTTGTGCCTAGTGCTGTGTCCCCTTCTTAGCTAAAGCCTAATAGGTCCAAACTTTCTGGTCCCTTCACACAGGAGCCCCAAGGTATTGCTAATGGGAACAAATTATATTTTGGCATTAAAGTTTTTGCATCCAGAGGGAGGCCTGAGGTACAATAATCTAGAAGACATGTACTATCAGTTTGTGCAATGACATTAAAATGGGGCTCTAGTGACTGGAAGCTGACCCTGGATAAGTTTAAGCTAGCAGGAAAATAAGGACTTTCTGCAGGGTAATTCATCAGTAAAGTGGCTGGGTTGGGATGATATAATATTCTGTGTCTACTGAAGATCAGTTGTCCCCTTCCAGAGGGCTGAAATGCTTGAACTTATTTTCTGCTGTTTAAATCTGTGTGGCAATCCTCCTTTACTGAGTGTTTTTTTGGTTTTTTATTTTTTTTTCACATTTGCATACTTTGGAAATGATTTCTTCTAGTTGAAACAGCAATTAGCACAGGGAAGTTCACAGGGAAGTAGTATGATCTGGGCTATACTAAGGGGGAAGACCACGTGGGTGCTATCTCCCTCCCACAGTTGTATGCCTGATTTTGAGTTTATGCTCTTCTCTGCATCCACCCTACTGCTCTGTTTGCATTTTAACCTCTGAGTGTCCCAAGTAACATCACTACTTCACTGCCTGGGTAAGCTAGAGCTGGTACCTTGTGTTTCAGCTCTAGCAAGAACTTTAGAGAGTGTGTGATGTCTATAGACACACGTGTATCAAGTAGATGCTGTTGAAGGTCCATCTGCAGGTCCAGATGCTAAAAGAAAGACATGTGACCCTGCTTGCCCTGTGTGCTGCAAAACTTCAGCAGTGCTGGCACAGAAGCCACCCAACGCCTTGGTCAGAGAGGCAGATAAGAGCCCTGAACTGCCGTGGGTTTGTGCCCCACCTGCTCAGAGGATACGAGTTTGCTGGCATCCCAGGAGAGCTCACCCGGTATTTGATGTACTTATGTTGGAGAAGTGGGCAGAGACACAGGGAAATGGGACTGCCATGATGCTAGCCAGGGAGGACACAGCCCTAGCTTGGTGCTCTTCTCTCCATGCAGTTTGAAGGAAACTACATGGAGCAGACCTGGACTTTAATTAATACTCCGTTACTCCCAACAGGCCAGAAAAACCTCTGCTGTGAGTGGCTGCAGCAAAGGCACAGGGTCACTGCCCTGCTGGCCTCTGGAGGCTTTTCCCAGACCATTTTTTCACAGCCTTAAGTGCAATGTGATCTGACTGGCTCTTTCACTATCACACGTGCCACCAAGACCTGTGCTGCTTATACAGGGTCAGGATCGAACCCACATTGCCAGCATGCTTCTGTCTTGCTCCCCAGCTTGTGCAGATTTTTAGTCTCCTGATTGCAAGCACTCTAGTTCTGCCACAAACCACTGCCACTCAGGACCTGCAGGTGAACTTAGATTTTCTCAGCCAACTCCTGGTCCTGCTGGTCCTGCTCTGGCACAGGCACAGGCTGCCATCACCATACCCCTGCAAGAAGGGACAAGCCGGTGATGGACCCCATGTCTGCAGGAGGCACATTCAGAGGGGAGCAGTGCAGTCTGGTACAACATGACCACATCCCTCCAGGTGCCAGAGCAGCAGCATTGCCCTTTTCCAGATTGGGAAAATGACCTGCTCCCAAGGTCCCTTCCATGCTCTCTTTGCTTGCCAGTGTCTGTGGCAGTGAAGGTGCTTTGGAGAAGACACATGAACCTGCAGCAGGTTCAGCTGATGGCCACTGCTCATGCACTCTATGAAAGGACTCCTCTTCAAGCCAAAGGACCAGCTCTGGGCAAGGCACAGATGGGAAAGCAGAACAGCAAATGGCTCTAGTCACTATTAGAAGGAGCTGGCTCTGAGCTGAAAACAGGTATAAAATTGGGTGTCAGGGTTTCAGGAGGTCATGGGTGTACGTGGGAAGACTGATGAAGAACCTCCTCTTCATGCAGAGATTTTTCATCAGTATTCTGAAAAAATACAGCACACTTCAGCCTTCACCTGTTGAGATTGTCTTAGGCACCGTTACATGAAGTTCTCTGGCTTATGTTAAAGAAAAGTGCAGATCATAAAGTTCATTTGCTTTTAAAAACTACATTAACATGTTGTCCTGGGTTCAGCTGGGATAGAGTTAATTTTCACAGGAACCTGGGAAGGGGCATAGCCGGGACAGCTGACCT
>JANZLQ010000005.1:16738743-16752683 GCA_026212715.1 Elanus axillaris | reverse complement strand
AGTCTCAGCCATTTATTTTTTTTTAATCATTTTGTGGAGCGCTCTGCGAACTTCAGACAGCTGTGAAGGACAGCAGGAGCTAGGCTGCTTAGATCTATCAGCACACATGCGTGAAGGAGGAAATCCTGTGCTGGGAGATGTCCTAGGGGGGAGGATGGTGAGCGAAGAGGCCCCAGCTGAGGCAGGAGTGGCCATGGCCCTGGTAGCAATGTGGCAGGTGGCTGTGGGGTTCTTGCCTCAGGCATCAGCTCTGCCAGCAGCATTGCAAAGGGAAAATCTGCTCTCTGATGATAGAAAAAATCACAAATCGTTTTTTTACTGTGTTTTCTTCTGCAACTTTTACAATTGCCATTCATATGCCTCTCCCCTGTCACCTGTCTCCACCATCTCTCTGCTGCCAGACACATTTTAGGTGCCTGCCAAGCTCTTGGCAGCAATCTCTTTCCATCCCTCAATCTCTCCTGCACTGCCTATAGACCAGTGCTGCAGCAGAGGAGAGCTGGGCTCATGGCCTGTGGTCCCCATTGCTGTCCCTAGAGCTGGAGCAAATGGTGCCACAGAGCCCCAGCTCTGAGGCCTTAGTTGCAATGAAGTCAGCATGGGTTTTGCATGTCACCACAGTGGAGGATTGCAAGTCAACGCCTGTGCGGGGACCCTTTCTTGTGTCCATGGTGGTTACTAATTAATTTATATAAAAAAATATATATTACACTTGTAGTCCTACACTAATTAGCCCTGCTGATATGATTCTTCATTGTAAAACTGGTCTTAAAAATGGGGCTGCTCCTCTCAGAGAGGTGGGTGGTGTGTGGCCCCTGAGGAGCCCTCGCTGCCTGCACCACCCTGGCTTGGGGCAGGGCCTCCAGCCACTGTGAAGCGCTGGCTTTCCAGCCCTCATCCACCCACACACCTGGAATAATAAACTTTCCATTACCTTTTCCACTCCATTTTCTCCCTTTACAAACTAGAGTACTTCTTTATTCTCTGGTAATCACAGCCAGTCATTCTCATTTAGCTTCCACCCACAATACAACAGCAAGACCTAGGTGCCATATTTAGCACCAGGGTGTGCTTGCTGGTGATGGTGGGTATTTTCCCCTTGCTTCCCAAAGCTTGATTGTTTTACTGATGTCCCCACTGCTCCAGGATGGCCTTACAGGGCACTTTTTTTCCATAGAAAATGGTGCTAAATGGTTGGCTTTTACCCTATTGCTATGATGCTCATGTGAGTATCCTCAGACCTGAGCACTGTCCTGCCCTTCCCAAAGCAGAGCGAGGGGTGCGTGTGCTACCCAGGGCACTGGCTGCAGAGCCTCCCCAGCATGGGATGCCCAGGACACATGTACTTGGAGGCAGACACTGTTCTTAAATTGCCAGCCAGCTTCTGGTACATGACTTGGTGGCTCTGCCTGATGCAGCGTTGTGCTAGCTGGGTGTCTGGGCTAATTTAGCACCTTGTTGAATGTCCCTGCCTGGGCTGTGTCTGGCTCTGCAGACACTGCCATCACTGCCGGGAGCTGCTGGGCAAGTGTTGGAGAGCGGCTCCTGCCCCGTGCCCTTGATCCCATGCAGCACTTCCGCAGCACCGAGTTCAACATCCATTTCATGTGGTTTCTTTCTATTGGTCCCAGACATCTGGCCTGTGGGGGTGTCTGTGTGGGTCCCCCCGCCTGGCGTGGGTTGAAGCTAACTGCCCACACAAAGCTGAGGGGAAGGAGCTTGCCTCTGTGGAATGGGCTTGGGGATGGAAGAGAAGGAAAGGGAGGGAGAAGAAGGGAGCACCTGCCCACAAAGTAAAGCAATACTTTAAATATCCTCTTTCATATTTCAGTCTAACAGGTTTCAAATAAAGTGACATTTTAGCTGGTTTTGCCATTGTTAAAAAGAGTTTGTGGAAGTCTGCTACTTCCTTGCAATGACACATAATAGACAGATCTATTGATAATGTCACAGCACATGCACGAACGAGCATTTAAAATCTCTCTGTAGCGTGAAATACCTAACAGCATCAGAAAAAAAGCCCTCGCTAGTACTGTGGGTGTGTACTAAAACATGTATTTCTCTTCTTGCTAATTCTTCCAGGGCAGTGGGAAATGTTGCAGTGCAGCTGACAGCATCTCAAGTAATAAAATGCGGAGATTCAATGGTTTTCCACGCTCACAATGGCATCACCTTCTTCCCATTTGTATTCCTCCAAGAGGCTTAGCAAGATGAGAAAAGCTACTTCAGAAGCAATTGCAGGATGTCTGCAATTGACTTGTGGGTTTGGGGCTTTTTTTTAAGGCTTTATCTGCTGTAACACCTCTTCTTATGCTGGAGGCAATTTAGAAAGGGGTAAATTGGTGATTTCATTAGTGGATGTGATTTCTGCATAGTGTGAGTTCTACTGATTGAATCACAGAGTAAAATGCTAAAAAGTAGTTTTATTCTAAACTTTTTGAAGGGCTACCAAAGTGGCATTTACAGAGGAAATTTGTATGGGTCTGACTTAGAGGAAGGTGACAAGTTTGGAGGAGGCCTACATAGGAGAATATGAGGATGACTCAGGTTTAAAACCAGTGGGGTTTCTTTTATCAAATACTTGTCATAGTTGCAACATAAAAGTGTCTAGAACTCTAACTAGAGGAGCAAATCGTTAGCTCAACAGAAGGTCAGTGGGGGAGAGCATTATTAACTGACAGCTTGTATTGTAGAATGATATTCCCTCCACAGCAAGGAGGCATTTATCTCTGAATTTTTACATGATGAACACGCAAAGCACAGATTTAAGGGCATCTGATAATGTTAATCCAATTATAGTTCTATTCCAACATCCCCTAAATATTCTTCAATTCTTTTACCAAGAGACTTAGTTCTCTATTATGAGTGAACTAGAGATACGAGGAAAATACCGGTTCTTGTTACTGAAGAAATGGAGTGTTTCAGTATAGCCTGGTGCTATGAATCCCAAGGATCCAACAACATATTCTGTGTCTCTCACTGTAAAGGAATTTTAGGGCATATTTCTGCTGATTTTTTTTTGTTTACTAGCCCACATGCTTAAAATGTGAATTCTAGCTCCCAAGTTATTATGCACCAATCATGGTAACACTTGTGATGTTCATTTATTAAATGACAGGTAATGATAGCTGACTGAGTACGAGCCAAGGTGTCATGATTGCAGAATTGACTGTACTTACTTATCAATGGGAATTGAGGGCCAGTGAAATCAAGAGCTAAAGTACACAGAGGTTTTGGTGTCCAGTTTGCAATGGCAGTGACTTGGCTTCCTGGAGTACCCAGCACCATGTTGTAGGCCACACTGGACACAGAGATCCTTCTGGCTCCATTACTTTGGGCTCTTTTCCAAGACTCCTTGAACTCTCTGGTGTTCTGTGAACACGTGCTTTCCTATCCAGCTGGAAGCACTGATGACACCAGTGAGCTGGCAATGCTGCTTGCCTTCTCCACCACCGATGCTCCATGAGCCTCCATAAGCAGTCTGGTGGAGGGCAGATGTATTGAGCTGCAGGTCAGTGAGAAAAATGGAACACCGGGGAATTAAATTCTCAGATATTGCAGGCCCTAATGTGATGTTGGCTCTTTCATAAAGTCATTTTCTCTTGGAAACAAGCCAGATTTATTGCTGTTCCAACACCTCATCGCAGTTATGCTTAGAAGCCTCAGATGCGCAGACAGGGATTCCCATCTTGCTGTCCTCATCTACCACCAACTCACTTGCTATGTCTTGCTCCTCACATGATGTTCACTGTCCTGGTGCAACCACTGTGAGACATTTCCCTCCTTGCAGCCTTCAGTCACACAGAAGGGCTGGTCATCTCACCTGTCCACTGAACAGAAATCACCTAAAGCCTCTGTCTTCACCAGCCCGTTGAGTCCATCACTTTGAAAATGTATGACTGGAAGCATACACTTATTTCAGATGAAATCTTACCAGAGCCCTCCTCAGCCCTCCCAGTGCCTTCCTACCCACCCACTTCAGTCCTCCTCTCCCAATGTGTTATCCTTGCCTCTATCTTAATTAGGCCACCTACATTTGCAGGACTGACGAACAATAACTATTTAATGCATTATTTCCCTGCTCAACGGGAGGCCACAGAACTAGGCCATCCCAAGCAGCTGCCTGGCCCACTCTGAACAATTTCTAAGACAAAGACAGTGTTATTTCCCTGAGATGCTCTAGAAGGGGCCTCCAGTTAGTTAGGGAGGTTTCTATTAGCCCATATAAGCCTTCCTTACTGCCAAGATGATAACGTCACCTGTCATCGCTGACCTTTGAGAACAGCTTATTACAGCACCTTTTGCACAGACAAAATTAACATATTCCCTTTGGTCTTTTGCATACGAAACATACCCAAGTGCTTTAATTTTTTCCTCACAGGTTAAAACCCATCTGCTTTTTTTCTCTCCTGGACTCTTTCAAAATTGTCTGCATCATCCTTAAAGTGTGGTCCCAGGGTCCACAGTGCCAAGCTGAGGCTTCAGCATGGCTTTGCCTGGAGCAATGATTATCTCCCTCCCCGTAAGAACACGACTGCTGTTAACATCTTCCAGGGTGATCTTTGCTTTTTATGCAGCAGTACCACAATTTGATTCATATTCTCTTTGGACCTCAGCTGTAATCTGCAGATTATTAAGTCCAGAACTGCTGCTTATACAGGTATTTTTCATTTTTATTTAATTTTTGTTTATTTATTTCCCTCCTGAATGCAGGATTTTCCGCTTCTTTTCACAGCAGTTTATCTCATTGATTCCTGACCTTCCCTCCAATTAATCAAAACCATTTTTTAACTCTCATCAGGCCTCCCAGCCTGCAACCCTGGTGAGCCAATACATTCATTGGTTTTATAAATGTAGCCCCTAATCCCGTTGATAATTGCATTAAAAACAATATTTGTCAGAAACAGCCATGAGAGACTCCTGCTGGGCTCCCCTCCTTTCCTCCAGGTTTGACAACCTATTGATGTTTTCCGTTCCCTCCTGCTCACAGAACGCAATCAAGGCTGCGGTCTTGCTCGCGTACTTTGGGGGGCTTGCTGCCAGTGCCAGTGGGAAATATTTAATGATATTGTAAGGGGATTGTTCAATCCCTTCTCCACAGAGAAGCTCCCCAGCCTGCAGTACTCCTGTGTTCACGGAAACCAGCCAACTCCCTTCCCCCTGAATTCCCTTTGGCTGGTGATTGCCTCGTGATGGCCCACTCAGTTGAAGACACAGCGTTCAGCACTAATCACTTTGCACATGCAGTCAATTGCTTTGATTTCATCATCAGCCTGAAGCAAACAAACTACATAACAGCCTGTGGCACAGGGATGGACAAGCTGCCCAGTTATTATCACAATCATGTTACTCTCCAGGCTGGGCAGAATTTTTGCTCCCTGGGGAAAAGATCAGTGCAGAAGTGGTGGAATTCCTCAGTGCACAGCCACAGCCCACCATAGCTGGGGAAGGCTGTCCCACCATCTGTGGCACACGCAGCACGAGGAACCATGCTGCATGCTTTGTGGGGCAAGTATCTCACAGCAACCATACACCTTCTGTAGCATGGAATAGCTGTAAGAACACTCAGTCACTTCAACACCTTCAAACGTTTGCAAAATAAAATCGCCAAAGAAGAATCCCAGTGATGAAATTTATTAATGTCAAATGTTTGGCTGTAGGCACATGCTTAGAAGTGTAGTACTCTCTACCCTTTGTTTAGATGGCCAGTTTGAAAATACCAGTCATCCACAGTCACTTGCACTCTAATGGCAATGAACATAAATGCACAACGCTGGCTGGAAATAAAACCTGACATCATACCATATCAATTCAGTGGCAAAGAAGCAATAATCTATCATGGAGGGCTGAAGAAAACGTGTACTATTGCCAAAAGCATTTTGAAAGAAGGTCAGTGTGCACTTTGTATGAAAACCGTGAGCAGTATGAAACAACAACCTAAGTAAAGGACGTGGTCAGTCCTTTCAGAAAATATTTCTGCCACGATGGCATCAGCCTGCTCCCCTACAGGCATTCGCATGAGTAGGGTTTGTCCTGATCTCACACAGAGACCCTGGCTGTGCTAGTTCACTGTGGTCATCAAAAAAGAGTTAAGAGACAACCTCTGGCCAACCCCATGGAAACCTTCCCTGATCATTTGCCCAACTTGTTCCAACAGTCCTTGGTGACCTAACAGTCCTCTGTGACTTCTTCCATTTGATCCACATGTTCTTTGAAGTCTCAAAACTGGACCTGGTACACTAGCTGAGGTCTTATTAGTCTGAGAACAATGAAAGGATTATCTCGTGGCCTATATTCAAAACTTCCGCTTAGACACCTTCCCCTCAATGTCCATGTTGTGATCCACTATAATCCCAGACACTGTTTTGCAGAATTGCAGCACAGCCAGAAACTAATGCAACTGTGTAGTAGGTTTTTATGACTTAAGTATTCTTACCTATTTGCCCTGACTGAATTTGCTCCTCTTTCAGGTATTTTTTCTAACACATAAAAATAATTTCAAGTCTTAATCCCATCATTTTTGGAAGTGATTAAACTATCTCCAGTTGATATAATCCACTAATTTAATAGCCATCTTTTATATATTGCATCATCAGTGGAAATGACTGAATAATACCAAAAGCTAGACAGGTTCCTATGGAACATCAACTGCTATAGTTTTACAGCTTGATGATGAAAGACTGATAGCATTTTTCTGAACAGTCTAACCAGTTTTTTAGTATTTCATAACACTTCAAACGAGGCTGTTATCTCCTGCTTTGCTTTTAAAATGTCACATTAAAGCAGTTTCTTTTATCCTGAAGCTCATTATATTGCTTTACAAGATAATTGTTTCAGAAGTCTGTATTATTAACAAATTTTTATTGTTAGATGTAAACCTAGGTCTAGATGTATTTTTTTAATTGACTATTTAATTCAATGATTATCCCTCTTCTGTGGAGCCCGAAGGAAAAAGACGTCGAGCATTTAAGTTTTCCCTAGATGTACTATTTCCTCATTCTTTTCTTAAATAATGGACTCGACTTCCCTTTCCAGTATGGGTTTTACTAGGCTTCAGCAGTCCTTATTTATTTTGTGGTTTTCTGTCCTTTTTCACACATATCTGTGCTATCTTTTACATTTATCCATAGCAACATACTCTCCCTTCCTATTCTTGATTTTTCTGTTGAAAGAACTTCTGATACAGTCATAATAGCCTGTTACTATGCTCCCTGGTTTCCCACTGCATTGGCATAATTTGTCATTATGTGTTCTTTTATTAGTTCTCAAAGATGATATTCATTTATCATTTTGATTGTTTCAGCCATTTTATAAAGTATTCTGGAGTGAATTTCCAGCTTTTCAAAATGTGTCTTTTCAGGGGATACCTGCTCTTCTGAACTCTGTTCCTCTCCTTGAGATACCTCCCTGAGGGAACCACACTTAAACATTTTTTGTGTACAAAAGTGAGTTGATTTGAAGTCCATGTAAATTCTATTGTATAGGTTGCCATCTTTGCCCCAAATTACAAAATTCTATTTTGTAACCAAGATTAAACCATTTTTTTATTCCAGATTAGCAAACAGTTCCTCACTAGTTAGAATCAAACCTAAAGTAGACATTCTCAAATTACATCATCCACGAGACAGTGTCCTTCCTCATTTGTAAGAACATTTGTACAGTTTGCATCCTGCCACAGCATTTTCTGCATGCGTTACAAAGAAAACATCTGTTCCAAGATGAATACCAAAAGAAAGAGAGCTTTCTTCAAGGCCAACAGTTTCCCTTTCAGGGCAAATAATATGTCATCTAACATGTCATGTTTTAGTCTTCTTAAACATAAATACTCTCTGCTACTCAGTCATAGAAAATAATCAAGTTTTGGTAGCAGCTAGCATTGCTTGGGAAGGAATATGAGTTTTGTGTTCCATTATTACTAAGAATAAAGCCAGAACTAAAAATGGTTGCATATGATATTTGGAAAATTCAAGTTCTGACCATTAACTCTCAGCTCTAATACTGAAGTGACTGCAGCTACTATGTGAGTCTACATAATGATTCTCATACACATTATAGAATCAAGATGTCAAACACATATGTGACAAGTCTGGAAAAAGTCTCCTTTTCCCACTAGAATATTTAGTCCACTGATCACATCTATTTCTTTCCATTAAATATGACAGATTTAGATTCCAATACCAAATAGAAGAAAAAACATCAGTGCAGAATATAATAGGCTGGTACTTAGGCTGGATAGAAAAAATAATTTTAAGTTATACCTATCTAAAAGTTCCTTCACTTGTTAAATTAGTTGTTAAGTTAGTTTTGAGACTGATCTTTGGGTTAATAAAAGGTGCTGGTGAAATGAGAGCTAATAAATTATGCTAAACTGAATAAAAGAGATTTGTAGTTTTAGCCTAGGAATGAAAACCTGTTAAATACATGGGCCACTGGGAACCAATACAAATGTCAGCATAAAGAGTTGTCTATCTAAATGACACAACACAAATATAATAGTAATTCAGTTATTTCTAAAGTGCCAACACTGTAAAGTATGAAAAATAAGTGCAGAAGACAGAAGAACAGCACCACCATTCATCAGATTTAAACTTATTCTTTATGATTAATTTTCATCAAAATTTGAAGTTGCCAGGTATCAAATTTCATTCATGCAACATCAATCCACTATGAAATACATATTTTGGTGAGAAAATTAAAGTCCATATTTAAGTAAAAACTGTTTTGAAATAAAAATAAACCAATTTTTTTTTTTTTTACTAACAGAATTATTATCTGGAAAAAGTAATTTCTCTCATGAGATTGTTAAAGGAAGTTAAATATATTTAAAAATGGAAGATTCTGCATTTACAGTTATATGCCATTAATATCGAAGATATGCTTTCTGACAAAAAACTTCTCATGCTTAAAAAATGCACCTTAGTTTCTATACTGTACATTACAACATACAGTAGTAAGAAATCAAAGTAGTGAACAGGTTATATGCAAAGAAAAACAGTTACATTACCAGACAGTTACAACTGTGACACAAAAAAATTAAAATGTTCAGCTTTAACAGTATCTGAAGGCAATTCACAATCATTTCAGGAGTTTTGTGTAATTTAAGGCCATTAGTTCTAGATAAAATGTACCTGACACAAACTCACAAAACTGTGTATTTTGTAAAAACTGTACATGCAAAACCATTTTATAATTATATATGAACGGGCATATAATAAAATTTTTGGGTAGTTCCGTACACAAAATTGTGCACAAAGCAACATGGTTGTGCAATATTTAAACCAGTTAATTAGCATTATCATTCATGCACCCTGAATGGAAATGTGATTAAATGACAATATTAAACCCAAATATTAAGAGCCATCACCCCTTTGAATGGACAATCTAGACAAAAAACTTTAAGATTTTAAATTGAGTTTAAAATGGTCCATTATAAAACATCTGCCGCAATCACTCCAAAAGACTTTTCTGATGCAAAATTTCCAGTGCTTTAAGGAATGCATGATAAGATTTAATGAGCTCAGTGAGTCAACCGTAATACTCCGATAGTTCTGATTTGAGGTAATTTTCTATAATTATAGCAAGTAACTCTTCTAATTTGCTTCAGTAACTAGTTTAAAAAACTGTAAACTTAGATAAACTTAGAAATTGGAGAATCTCTGAAAAAATACACATACCTCCCCCTCAAGTTTGGAGTTAGTCATAAGTCATATGCAATTATGTTACTCGCATTTTAGGAGTTTAAGAATAAACTGTGAGATGAATGGATTACTGAGCACTGATTGAAGCAGTTCAGAAACTGGAAAACATATATTTATTGTTTTCTTAGCTTTCATTTGCATTTGTCTGGACAAACATTCAAAGAGATATTGCTTCTCTTGTTATCTTGTGACAAGCTACTGCAAGCTAGAAGACATGTGAGTCAATATTCCAAACTTTTATTCTTAAGAATAGTTATAAAAGTACTGAAATTTAAAAATAGTAACATGTAAACATTGATACAGAGTAATAGCTTTTCTATACATTTATATACACACAGTATTCAGAGAAGACAATATCTTCTGAGTTGAAAACCTGACTTGTGCTTTCCCCTCCAATAAATACATCAAAAAAAGTAGGGTTTTTTGTAAAAAAAAAAGACTTAGACAGAACATCAACATTTTGCTCCTAGCATTTAAAAGCTTTCCAGTTGCTCATCCAACCATAGGAGAATTTTGGTATGTGAAGAGAATTTTTCTAGCTCCAAAAAGTTATCAGAAGCTACTGCTGTGTCCAGAGACTCTTGACTTGTGATAAATGCTAAGCACTTTGGAGCAGTTATATCTGAGTCTGCAACACATGAACTGGGGGTGTATATGGTGGTGGTGCAGGTGATGGCTTTATTCCTCTGACTCTCATGTAGGACAGAAACTGCTCTGGGATCTCAGCTAAAACATCTTTAGCAAGTCTTGCCATGCTTAACACGTGGTTTCCACTTCTGTCAATGTAATCTCGGAATGGCACAAACTACAAAACAAAAGAGATGTTCACACAGGTCGTTATACAGACACAGAATACATCTTATAACATAAAAATCAGAAAGTTTTATCTAGGGAGTTAGAGTACACGAATATGCTGCCTTACACATTTTATATTATGTATTTTATATATATACATGGTATCTTAATTTAAAAAAAATTGTCTTCTAATAGAAACAGTGTCATGCTTTCACTTGGGTGAAGTTCTTCACATTAGCCATGGCTAGCTCAGATTGGTAATTACATGCTTCATTGATATATTTGGTTTATCTCTCAATCCTTTTCATACAAGAAAGTAATTCTGTCTCAGAAAGCTATTCTTAGCTTACATTTCCTGCTCATGGAGCTCTCCTACCAGGCTGCCTCTGCTCTGGCAGTTTGTGAACAGAACTTTTGCCATCTGAAATGAGCAAAACAGAAAGGATGACTTTATATTCTTGACCATTTTGCATTATACCTAGTAGAACTATGAACCACCTCAACACTTTTTATATGATACTAACATGCAGAAAGAATCTAAGTAAAAGGATTGGATTCAGAAAAGAACTTGTTATGTGATACCCAGATCTGCAACACCTAAGTTAGGTACCCAGCTCAGGCTTGGATTTCATAATAATTAATGAGATGCTTGTGTTACTAGTATAGAAAAAAGAAACAATCTTATTCACAACAGACAGCACGCAGAGATGTTGTGCATTAAGCTAACTAATAGGTTATGCCAAAGGGAAAGCTGATTTGAAATTCTGCTTCTTGCTCAGATTTTGGGGCCTATCTCAGGGCAACAGCTGGGTGACTTTTCAAAATTGTTATTGGATGTCCAAAGCTACTGCTGGTACTGATGATACTAGGCTATGCTATGCTGGAATTCAAAGTCTAATGGTGCCTTTCACCGCCCCTCATAAAACAGGAAAGATGTAATTGTTAACTGTTGTACTCCAGGATAAAACTAGAACTGACTGAAAAGTCAGACCCATTGATCTCTCATCTTCTGGCTGCACCCTAAAATCTGAAGACTCTTTTGCCATTATACCAACCAGAGTAATTTTGCTTTCTTGGATGCACAGCAACCAAGGCTACAGATTAAATTCCATTTTTCTAAAAAGCATTGAAGTTTTCAAGATTTAGGGGAACACTGAATTACAGTGAAAGTTCAGTCTAGACTGCATTTCTGAGATCCTGAGAGTGTTCCAGAAATAAACAAAAGAAATCTACTAAATATATTAAACAAATAAAAAAACTCTTGGGGACATGCCCCCCCCCAACCAAAAATAAAGACAACATTTCAGCAGTAAAGAACTTGAACTTAATTAAATAATTTTTTAAACAGCTTTGGAAAGCTCTTCTCACCCTGGACTTACAAAACCTGTCTACGCATCAATCTCCTACTAAAAGATGTTTACAATTCAAATAAGAGATGACTCTGCATAACTGGAAAGGATCTCAAATTGCCAGAAAAAAGGCTTCAAGACTAAGTATTTGAACTATGCTGAATTAAACTGAAACCTACCACCAAATTAAGCATAAACTGCTACTGATTGGAGCATTTCCCCAGGAAGCAGTAGATCTTTCTTACAAGTTTCTTACAAGATGATGACCTAGTCACAGAATTGTTGAAGCTAGAAGTGACCTCTGGAGATCCTTTAGTCCAACCTTGCTGCTCAAGCAGAGCCAGCTAATGCAGGTTGCCATAGTCAACAAGACTACAAGAGTAGTCAGCAAGACTTTTCAATGAGAATAGCCTTTATTCCAGATAGGAGCATCCTTTACCTCTCCACTGTGTTGTGTCCAAGAATGTATCAGGCATAAAGGGCAGGAGAACAACAGGCAAAAAGGAACCTGACTTTAGGGTATTAAGCTAGGAAGCAAAGTATCTGCAATTCCATAATTAGCTTTCGTAACTATTTCTGTGTTTATTCAGTAACTCTTCAATACAAGAGACAAGCACATACTGTGACATTTACTGGTACTGACTCCTCCACTTCATAAAAAAGCTCTAGCAGTTTTCAGAAGCCAGCCCAGCACTGCCCTGTTTCAAGTGGTTGTTCCTTCTTAAACTCCATCAACTTTTCTGTAAGAATATATCTGACTGCCCCCATAAGTATGAAGTTAGAAGAACAACAAAACAAAACAAGCATCTCTGTAGCCTGCTGGTTTACACATTCAGCTGGGAAGGGATAAGCTTGGTGTTCATTTCCCCCTCATGTGGTTATTAATTTTCTAATGCAATGTTACTCTTATGTAAAAAGCACATGCAGTCTGAGCTAAAGAACAAAATGTGTCCCAACCCAAGAGATCACCTTACCCATTAGTCTGCAGACATGAAAACTCAGACCACTGTTCTGCAGCAAAGGGAGGCTATTTCAACAGTGTAATTGTTGAAATGCAATTATACAATATAGATGACCTGAATTAGTCTCCCTCCCCTCTCCTTATGGTATACTGATGTCAGAGGAGCTGGAGGAACTATGGACAGATAAGCACACATACAGATATACAAGGACAGCTGGCAATGACAGCAAGTCCTAGAGCTATCATGTAGAAGAAGTAGAGGTGGCACAGGAGTAGAATGAAAGATGTAAGAGAAACCAAAGGGAAACTGATGGAATGTAAAGTGCTTTTTCTATAGTTCGAGAGTTTCATTTAAAAGGCTAATTTTAAATTTATTTTTTTAAAAAACTAACCTAATACATGAAAAAATAAACTTTTTATATTTCAGTAGTTAATTTTATAAAAGCAAATCGGTTTTATCCTGCCAGATAGAAAATAAAGGTCATGCCAAGCCTAAATAAAAAGGGATAATGTCAAACCCTTTATTTAGCTAGCCTATAATGTATTTGTTAGTATTTAGACAGAAAAAGAGCACAAAATAATACTGCCTTCAGGTAATTCACTATAGCTTCAGGCAAAGTTCTGACTGAAATATGTTAATAGTGAATAAATGTTTCATTACATTGCTGATATGCAGTGAATTCTCAAGAAATACAAAAGGGTATTCATTACATATTATTTTTTATTTCTCAGCAGAAATTAGAATATTTCTGATGCAAAGCATTTTCAAAAATCTTGTTTATAACACTTGAAGAACTCTATCCATTTATGCTCTTTGAATGTAAAACCAGCAGCTTTTGGAGCTGCTGTTGTTTGGAAAAATTATATACAATTATGTTGCATATATCTCAATGCATTTAAACATAAGTGCAATGCACGCCAGAGATATCTGAATTAGCTTTAAAAAATCTGACATGGCACAGGGTGTTGCAGAAATACTAGTTTTGGCGTCCAGAAACACTTCCAGCTCTGGAGACAGATCTCCACATACTGCTCTGTTGAACAGCACTGACATACACAGCTGTCCTGGGTTCAGCTGGGATAGAGTTAATTTTCACAGGGACCTGGGAGGGGGCACAGCCGGGGCAGCTGACCTGA
>JANZLQ010000005.1:16706634-16738643 GCA_026212715.1 Elanus axillaris | reverse complement strand
TCCCACTGGAGGGGGGCGGGGGGAGTGAGCGAACGGCTGCGTGGTCCTTTGTTACCGGCTGGGCTGAAACCACGACAACAGCATAACGGATTACAGACAGCCCCTCTCTAGCCCACTACGGGCTACCAAGGAACCTTATAAAGGTTTTGACAAAATGAGAAACGTATTTCTTGCCTTCTGTTCAGCTGTCCAGCTTCTCTTCATCCCTATTTTTATAATTACCTTTTTGACAACATTGACTAAAGTAGCCAGCATATGTCTCACTCTTCTAAGAGTTTTGATATCACTCTCCCATCAGTTTTCTCTGTATGTTGCAGAAATGAAAAAAGTCTCTTTTTCAACTATTAGAAGTAGTAATTCAGGAATCTATGACTTTCTTTAACATATATCCACACAGATTATAAGGGTAATTTAACTGCTGTCATCTTATTCTCATTTCTGATCCCCATTCAGGAAAAAAATAGGGAATTTTAATGTAGTATTTATTGCACTGAGAAGCTTTAAGACTGGCAAAAAAAGATCTGATCATTTTAATTTCCATATATTTATGTACAATTGTTTATCTTGTATTGTAAACAAAAAGAACTATAAAATCAGGTGTCATATACATGATCTGAACACTTCCTTGGATGGAGATATTGTATCCACCAGCAGTTATCAAATCCTTAAACATACCAGTATTGGTAACATCAAACATTTTGAAAAGTTTCAGTTCCTATATATATAAATGAAAACAAATATACACATTCCAAAGTTCATCAGCTGTAATCTGACCTAAATTATTATTAAAACATTATCACTTGCAATATGAGCTATTCATATAGCTCAGTTATTTTTTATATATATATATATTCTACTAAGGAACAATAATATAAAAATCCAACCTGGCTTGGAGAGAAATAAGTGAAAATATGCAAGAGGAAAAGTAAGTAAAGACTATGAATTTTGACAAATAGGAGGAATAAAGGGAGAAGAAGAAATGGCAGATCTAAGGTAAGGTTTGAACCTTAGGATGCCTGTCAGTGTTTAAGAGGCATTTGGACAATGCCCTTAATAACATGCTTTAAATTTTGGTCAGCCCTGAAGTGCTCAGGCAGTTGGACTAGATGTCTGTTGTAGGTCCTTTCTGATGGAAATACTCTATTTCATAAATGTATTCAGACACTTCCAGGAAAATACACTGTCCATAGGAGATTCAGTTTTAGACATATCATTCTTTCTAAAGTAGAAAAGAAAATTAAAAATGTATGGCTAGTTAATTATATTTGATCAAGAAAACAATTACGAAATAAAGTCTGTCCAGGGGGGAAGGTAATCAGGAGGCAAGATGGGGTGCCTGGAGCATGGATGAAATACATAGTTCGGGTGACCTGTGGAGTTGTAGAAATCTGCAGCTCTGAGGGGAAGGGGGATTATGGTGAGTGTGTATGTGCATGCAAAGTTGCTATACCACCCTGCCAGTGGTTGCATAGGTTTGAATGACAGCTACTGGGTTGATTGACTGTAGGGAACAGGAACAGAACCAGAGGACTTTGGCAGAGAAATGGAGGCATCTGTGGAATGCAGATGAGAGTAGCACTCTTAGGGCTTGGTTCAGTCACGTAAACACAGACCACAGAATCATAGAATAGTTTGGGTTGGAAGGGACCTTTAAAGGTCATCTAGTCCAAGCCCCCCACAATAAGCAGGGACATCTTCAACTATATCAGGTTGCCCAGAGCCCCGTTCAACCTGATCTTGAATGCTTCCAGGGATGGGGCATCTACCACCTCACCTGTTCCAGTTATCATCTGAGGCTCCTTAAAGCATGAGACATCTGCATGGTTGTATGTGGCAGACACAACATAGGAACTAGGAGACCCTCATGCCCTTCTGGACTGGCAGTTAGAGGCAAGGAAAGATACCCTAGGCATTTCAAATGCCCTTGCTAGAAGTCTAGGTATGGCCAACTTCCACAAAAGTTGCAGGTTTTTGGTATGGCATCAGTGAGATTGCAGTACAGAGGCAACTAACTCTTATCCCATGGTTATATAAACCTAAGACTTGATATCAGTGTGCTGCCAGTTAGGTGCCATTTCCTAATGAATGCAGATCCACAACTATGTGTTATATAAAGGCTTACAGGTATCACAGAGAGTTTCTGAGCTTGTTATGAACACCTCAAGATAAAGGAAGTCAGGGCTAAGGTAAAATGAAAGGTAGGAATATAGATAGAAACAAGAATTCAAAACAAACAGCATCAGTAAAATCTAACTATTAGAGTAAATCTTCTCTCCCACCTGCACAATGTCTCTTTCTGCAAACTTTCCTCTTGAAGAAATCCTCACTATATCACCATCCAGTTCTTCCATAGCTTAAAAAAAAAAAAAAAGAAAAAAAATGAATTCATCTATGAGTTCCACTATGTAACAAAAACAAACCTACTGAGAAAAACTTGAGTCAATTTACACTTTAGGGCAACAAACCAAACAGTCGTTATTTAGGTAACTCTTTAAGATCATTTGTGCCATAAAATACATCATGCGTTGTAGTTTATTTAGCACTTTTTCATGCTGATGATACATACTTTTTGCCTTGCAATCTTCAGAACAAAACAGACCACAATAAGGTCTTTATCCTTCCAGCTCTCAAACTAGCAAGTGTATCTGTTTCGGTAAGGCTATATACTTTCATAGGTGGAGAAAGAATTCATCTTCAGCAATTACTCTTGCAGAAGATATTGTAAGATACAGCACAAAGAGGTAATAACTCACATTCATACTGGAAAAGTAATGCCTGTTAATGTATAGGAATGAGGAGATATTAAAAAATACTTATTAAACTTATTGGGTAACTCTTGTTGTATCTTTCTGAGCAGGATCCAAGAAAACTCTAAAATTGTCCAGACACCCAGAAGCCATTCTAGGTAGAAAGGCATACCTGCTCTCTGGTCAGTGTTGAAATGAATGGACTTGGGATCACAGATTATTGCTCAGCTGTTGGATCTGCAATCCTGAAATCCTTCTTTCAGCATATGCTATGAAAATCAAAGCCCTGCATCACTGAGCTTCTCAGGGGTTTACAAACTGGGCTGAGTTCACTGAAACCAGTATTTCAAAATCTAGTTCTTCCAATGCAAGAATTAGAAAGCATAAAAGTTGCTATCAGGAGCCAAGTTCAAGCCAAACAAAAGAGCGTGTTTGTTTGAATAAAAATTAGTAGGTCTGTAGAGCACTTTGCCAGATGATGCTGTTGATGCCAAAAATGTACACGTGTTCAAACCATGAGACTGAACAAGTATTTGAAGGAGAGATCCTCTGAAAATTTCCAAAATAGACACAAAGCACATCCTGCTCAGAAAATACAAATCTACAAACAGTATTCAGGGAAGTATCATATTTCCTTATTCTGTTCTTAACATTCTCTAGATAACCACCCATTGCCATGTCAGATACAGAACACCTGGGCAAAACTGACCCTTGACCTGACCTGTTATAGTCATCCTCACACCCTTAAGTAAAGTTCTGCCAAATGTATGTGCCATCTATCTGAGCTCCAGACTTTTAAGAACCCCTCCGGTAGCCACCAGGGGCTGGGAGATCTATGGGGCAGTGATACCTGCAGAGGAGTAACTTAGTCTCTCTACAGCAGAGCTGAGGCTTGACTGGCATTTGAATTGTAAGACAGTGTGCCTGGAACATACACCCTCCTACACACACAATTCTTCAGTGTCCACATCAGACATGGAGTCTGTTATTTTTTCCAGAAGGAATTTCTGCAGATGGAAAAGTAATTTATCTGCCCTCTGGGCATTAAGGGACTATAGATTCGGCACACATCTAATGGGTGAATTTCACTGAGGCAGTATACTCAAGGACTTTGGGTCCAAAGATGGAAACTATATCCTGCAGTACAGGATAAGAAAAGCAATGGGGATGACATCCCCAAAACACTGCAAAGACAACCTCCAGAAGTAAAAAAAAAGACAGAATCTGCATGTCCTGATTGAGTTAAGGGGAGCCTGGGGAAACCCAAGGACTGGACAAACAGGTAGAAAGGGAAAAGGCAAAGGAGGAGTGAGAGAAAAGTAAGTAACATATAACTAAAGTGGGAATTACCAGGCATAAGAATGAGGTTTGCAAATCTCCCTCATATGCATTTATGAAGATAAACTGTATTTTCTCACTGCTTGTGGCATACAATCACCTGAAGTGTAAAAGTCCACCTGGACAATCTCTTCAAGGAGTAAGATACTTAAAATTATCACTAATAGACCACTTGTCACAAAGCACATGAAAGTCAACCTCCAATAAATTTTTTGTGTGTTATTTTTTCCTCATTTTCATACTCTTAGGATATTTGTACAAGAATTGACATGTACAGTCATTAGTGATATTTACATTATACATCTGTGGTAGTACTAAGCATATTTCACATAGAAAAGGAGGCATATGGTCTAACAAAAAGTACTAGAATTAAAAGAAAGGATGTAGGAGGAATAGCTACACAGGGAATATCTACACTTCATAGTGCAGTGATATACACCATGGCACTTAAATTAATCCAAATAAAAGCAGCAGCTTAGTTATTGCAATAGAGAATGGTGTTCTGGAATACCACATGAAAGAATATGTAAATAACCCTGGTAATTGCTCTCCTGCTGTAACATTCTCTCAATGCTGCTACAAAGTAAGTCTCACTCCTGTTATCTAGTGAAACCAGGTTAACCCAGATCACCTCCTCAAATGTCTTTATTTTTCTCAGTATTTATTACTGCAGTAAGAACAGATGATCAATATTTCCAGTCAACTGACACTTCCTAAGGTAACTAAATACCTGTTTGGAAGAAATTCAACGTTACTTGAGTATATGTACTTTACTGTGGTTTTTTTTTTCCCCACTCACCTTCTGGAGCTCTGTAAATGCTGAGCCCCCACATGATTCTGTGACTTGAACAAAGAGCCTGAGGGGCTACACAGCTCCACATGGTAACTTGTAATCCTACTGAGTTATCAATCAATCCAGCTGGAAACATCAGCAGTGCTTACTGCTTGTTCCATATCATGCTCTTTTAAATAACAATATTTGTTTGAAAAACCACATACTACTAAAATGTAAACAAATATAAAAAATTCTAGGAAAACCACCAGAACACTTACCATCAAATTCTGCTGGTCCTACCCCCACTATAATTATTGACATTGGAAGCTTTGAAGCCTTCAAAAGAAGAAGAAAAAGAGGTTTAATGCATTACATTACATAACCTCTGCCAATAATATGTGAGATCTGAGGACAATCGGAATAAAAAACATACAGAAGTTATGTTTTAAAGAACAATTTTTTTGTTCCACCTAAGAAGCTGAGTGGTGCAAACTACCTGCTTAAGAGGTACAAAATATCTTGGATGCAGATAGAAAGGCAGATGATTATTTTAATTTATTATTTTCCTTATAAAGTCTTTGAATCATATAGGATTGTAATTAAACACAACAAACTATGTTAGCATTTAATACCAATATGACAACTAAGACAAATTTATCTTATTTTTTGTAAATTGTCAATAATTGCAAATATGTACCTAACAACAGTTTGACATTTATTTAAATGTACTTTACTGTTTCTTGGCATTACAAGGCTGCTTGGAACTATGTGACACTAATTTTTACATAGATCCAATTTTTCTCAAAAGAATAAATCACCTATTTGAGTGATATGTATCTTGTATTTTTTCCATGAATGAAATTTTATTCAAGTCAGTCATCTGTGCCACAAAGTAAACAAGATATTGAACTGGCTTATGGTAAGATTTTTAATGTTTTTTAATCTTTTTCATTCCATGAAACAAGGCAAAGATGATATCTGGCTTTCCCTGAAAAAACTCTCTGTAAAACCTTCAAAATTATGATGACTGGATCATAAATATTTGATTCTCCTGCCTTGACAGTAGCACCAGATATCTGCTAATTTACAGAAATAATCTGAAACGACCTCTGCTGAGGAGGATAACAACTAAAACAAAAACATCTACCAAATGTCAGGATCGACAACTGCTCCTTATTGAGATATTCTGATGAACTGTGAAATGTTTACAGTCATTTTAAACAGGAGTATACACCGGCCAAAAATAATAGATGTATGCTTTCTGCTAAATTAAACTCTGTTTCACTGAAGTCTGAAGTCAAGTGGGTTTAGAACATATTGTCTTATTTTTCTTTTGGAATATAAAAAGTGTTTTTTCCCCTCATTTGAAAGATATTCTAATTTTAGATACATCATCACCATTTCCCATTCTCCATCTGCCATAATACTACATATAAAACCAACCTTAAGCAGATTTACAGTTAATTACTGTGAACATGCTATTTAAAACAAGGAAAATATGCCATTCTATAAACCACTATTTAATGTTCTACACTACTACATTATACCCTATATACTATACATTGACTGCAAATTCATCACAAAGGGTTACTATGCAGTCACTCTTCCAGCTAAAAATTTGTAGCAGAGTAAAAAAAAAATTTAATAATCCCTTGTTAGTTGAATACTAATATGCTACTGAAGATAATAGTAAAGGCCTCCAGTCCATGGTCCTGGGCAACCAGCTCTAGGTGGCCCTGCTCAAGCAGGGACGTTGGACTAGATGACCTCCAGAGGTCCCTTCCAACCTCAACCAGCCTGTGATTCTGTGATTAAGGGCCATAAATACAGTGTAACTGTAACTGAATTACAGTGCACTATGTAAGTCAATAATAGTAAAGTATAGAATATTTGAGACATGAAAGCATTTCTCAGAAAAGAATATCTTCTGGTTTTCAGGTGTCTTCTAGAATCTTACTGCTTGATTGTAAAGAAAATATCCTTTAAAGACATTCTTACTCATAGAATCATAGAGGTTGGAAAAGACCTTCAAGATGATTGAGTCCAAACATCAATATGTACAACAGTATCATGTGATACAATGTATATGAAACAGTAAGTGGCAAGGAAAGCATAAAGACAAAGAGTTAAACTTTTGCATATAAACTTAAGTGTTGGCATTTCCTGAATGATTGCATAACCTTTAGACAGTTTGGTAAAACAGAATGTGGCTGACATATATGCTGTAATGAGAAAGATGCCTAAGAGCACAATTAGTGTTAAAAAAAGAAATATATTCTTCCTGAGTTTTATACATATAAAGTTGCATTGAACACCACTGCCCTTTTTATTATCTTGGATATTATTAAGCATTTAACTAGTTCTGTCACGGTATAATGTGCTCACACTTCAAGAAGTATACAGAAAAATGAATGCATCTTCATAAAAAGAAAAGACAGCAAATACTCCCAAACTTCCACCCATTTCAAGCTAACACCACATGTGCTGTTATTTCCAGGAAGTTGCAGAATAGCAGCCATTATTTCTGACAATGAACTATCACTGGAAACAAGGTTTTTCTGTATGTCTTAGTGGCAATTTACTTAATGTTACAAGGTATCAGCCAACTGGATTTGCTGGTCTTTTAGGAACCTCAAATTGAGGAGTGAGCTAAATCAAGAGCTGCTCTTTTTTCTCCATGGAGCCTTTTTGTCACCTAAAAGAAGCTCATCTAAAAGAAGTTATATTCTGAACTTCTAGGCTAGACTAGAGAATGAACTTCCAAGCTAAAAGCTTGTTTATCTCCTTTAAAGAGTCAGTTTATCCTATTTTAATATTGGAAGCTGGAAGAGGAGAGGAAGTAAACTGGTACCTTCAAACACAGTTATAGCTTTGAGTGTAAAAACTTACCAAGTGGGCTGTCAGAGTCATTAACACAGAGACTCTGTCTATGTGCTGCTGGCTAGAACCTGAGGGCATCTTGTTCTCCAGTGAAGAGAGAACATTTCAGTAATATTTTCATGTGCACCCTAAAAACTGGAATGGTATTAAGTCTCTACAGGAGGTAGTGAAAATGGGCCTTCAAAAATATGCCACCTAATTATAAACTACTCATTTTGACATGATGTTTAATTACTTAATATAGACTTTTCACCTACCACCTCACTATTAACTAGATCCACTGTGGTATGTTCAAAACTATTGCTATAGATCTTTTGAAACACTGCTTGGAAGTTGTTTCTGTGTGTACTTTCATCTGACATTTCCCAGGGACAAAGGCAAAACTTACATTCACTATGGATTCTTTTGTCTGAGCCATATCAGAAATAACACCATCTGTAATAATGAGAAGAACAAAATACTGGGAGCCATCTTTTACTGAAGCAGCGTATCTAAGGGAAGAAAAAACAACATTATAATAGTAAAAACCCCCTTTTTACAGAGGAACTAATATGAAAAGAAGCTGTATATTTAAAATTTGACTACTAAGGACTAAGAAAAATAAAGAAACATGATGCACTGGGTTTCAAAAGTAAAGACATTCCTAATTAAGATGGTGTCATGCTTTAACCCAGCCAGCAACTAAGCACCATGCAGCTGCTCACTCACTTCCCCCCCACCAGTGGGATGGGGGGGAAAATTGGGAAAAGAAGTAAACCTCATGGGTTGAGATAAGAATGGTTTAATAGAACAGAGAAGAAGAAAGTAATAATGATAATGATAACACTAATAAAATGACAACAGTAATAATAAAAGGATTGGAATGTACAAATGGTGCACAGTGCAATTGCTCACCACCTGCCGATCGATGCCCAGTTAGTCCCTGAGCGGTGATCCCCCACCCCCAATCCCACCAGTTTATTTACTAGATGTGATGTCCCATGATATGGAATACCTACTTGGCCAGTTTGGGTCAGCTGCCCTGGCTGTGTTCCCTCCCAACTTCTAGTGCCCCTCCAGCTTTCTCGCTGGCTGGGCATGAGCAGCTGAAAAAACCTTGACTTTAGTCTAAACATCACTTAGCAACAACTGAAAACATCAGTGTGTTATCAACATTCTTCTCATACTGAACTCAAAACATAGCACCGTACCAGCTACTAGGAAGACAATTAACTCTATCCCACGTGAAATCAGGACAGATGGACATTCTACTTTAAAATGAGAACAGTAGAAAAACATAACTCATGCAATATTGATATTGATAATCTGCATGTGTTGAATCAGTTTAAAATAGGAACTGTGTCACTACCAAGAGGAGCATGGACAGAATGTCCTTTATAGGATCATGAGTTGTTAGAAAGTCTAAGTTATTTAATAGTTATTACCTCTGGGGAACATAGTTTGGTATGAAGGGCATACATTAATATTGAATGATTTGGTTTATAGCACAAATAAAATTTATCAGGGATCAGCACATTCCATAATTTTTTTTTTTTTTGTCTTACAAAACCAGGTTACTTACTGTTGACCATGGTTGTAGACTTACAGTTCACACGCATGTGCACATTTGTAGAATGGCTGAACATGCACCCTGCAACCCTGGCTTAGATATTCATCTCTGCACCACCCCTAAATATGCTTTCAAGACTCAAGCTTCTCCCTGTGCTGCAAGCGAATACAAGACAAAACACATCCAGTGCTATTCCAGTCCCACCTCAGCCAAAGCACCCAAGAAGCAACTGCTCTTTGAAAATGAGCAGCTTTTGCAGACTTGGAAAGTCCTGATAGATAGTGAGTCCATAGCAGCCTCACTGAACTCTATGGCCTGCATACCAGAAAATATGACTTCTGTTCATTTATCTTCAACTCCCAAGGGTCAAAGTGTCTTATATAGTTAGTGAAGAACTTTTTTTGTGTGTAGCAGGTTGCTCCACTTGCTGCTTCACTTGACAGCAGCCAGTAGAGTTCCTACTTTCATGAAGGCTCTTGGTGCTGTGAAAGAGTCAAATAGTAGAACCTTGTAATAAAAGTAGCAATATGTAGTATGGAGATCAGTAAAAAAAAAAAAAATTAGTTTCCACATGAATACTGTGGAATATATGTCCAAGTACAGAATATGACTGTCAGAGAACTCACTGTCTTATTGTCCACTGAACATGAAAGACGTGTGTCACTGAACAAGATATGTTCTAATGATGCTCATGATTGCATATGCTTAGGAAATTCTAACTCTGATGTTATACAGTGCATTTGCAAGTGAGTACTCCCAATAAATAAGATGCTGTAACCACAACATTTACAGGAGCTTGGAGGAATGTGTGTGAAATGGAATCTACAACTCACAGAAAGCCATTACATTCTTCCCTCTCCCTGCCTAAGATACAGACTGGTAGAAAAGCCACACAGACAATGAACCTGTTGAACGTCATCTATTTTCATGCTGGCAGTAGGGACTGATAGTTAAATATCTAGATAAGCAGGACCTATTGTGGAATATATTTTCACTAAAATGCAGAGACTTCTTTTATCTCATTTTTCCACAATGCTTATAATCCTTTCAATGATGACTGCAGTGATAAGGGATGATGAGAGTAAAATAAAAATTCATTATCCTTTCTGAGCACTTAATACTGCCTACATACCTACACTGAAGAAATGGAACAGAAATTTGGTTATTTCAAATTTTCCACAGAATAAAACATTCTGAAGTCTTTTGCAAGAAAGATCTTATATGAGGAGGGGAGATGACAGAAGACAGTAGGTTGAATCTGGTGTAGTTTAGATAACTTCCTAGCTGGGAATGGATAATAAACTCATTATCTGCTTAAAGAGCTTCTGAAGAGTTTTGAGATTACAACAGGATAGTAATATCTGACATTGTTTCCAGAGATTTCATGAGAGGCATATTTTAAGTAGGAGGGATGTGGGAAGAAGAAATTTCTTTGAGACTGAAGGTAGATTCAAAGAGTAACTGCAGGCTAGATCAACATTTCTAGTACCATGTGTATAAGAGTTAATAGAATAGCCAAGAAACTGAACCTTGAAGGAAAATTATGTTACTGCGAGCTGGACTGGTACCATGGATTGTATTAATGATGATCATGCAGTAGAAATTCTCATGAAGGTACTTAGCTTTTCCACTACAATGTAGTGTGATTTGCTACCAGAAGGAGTTCCCAAAGTTGACAACTTGGTATTTAGACAAAAGTTCAGTGGAAGAGCTACAAATGGTGGTGACAGGCTTCTGTAATTCTGCAAAAGTTGACAAATATTCCTGAGAAACAACTGGTGAGAAATGGAACTCGATTTATACCAATGCTTTGATGGCACTAGATGAAGAATTTAAATTTTTTGAATGAACAGGAGGCTTGAGGTTAATTGCCAAATTCTGAACCAGACAGCTCAACTGATATGACCAATTCTAAAGAAGAAGAAAAAGCCAGAAGAGTCAGTGGGTTAAATTTCCAGTTAACATGGCTAATGCAGACCCTGAATGCCACTTATATGGAACTTGGCTGTCAGAAGGATTAGCATATTTCCTCACAGTCTGAAAACTGCTACTGGAGAGATCTTGTCAAAGGGAAGATTAAAAGGAGACAACTAGTTGCTAAAGACAAGCAATGGAATATACATGTGCATAATTTGAATAGTACGATTCAAAGATGGTACAACTAATCTTAATGATAAATAACTGAATTCAGCTATCTAGCCATGCTGCAGTGCACATAAAATTATTTGCACTATAGAATTTGCAAATTATTTTTCACTGGACTGTAGAACTAACAACAGCAAGAACAGATAGTAAATAAATATTTCTTGCTACAACAATTAACTACTTTGCAAGCTCATAAAAAAACCCCAATAACAATACAATGATTTACACATCCCTACTGCTTTATTTTATAAATGTTAGTTCTTCCTCTGTATCTATAAATAAAATAAAATCTGTTCAGGTAGTTACTCAGCTAAATTATCTGAGCTGTATCACTTTTCCTATACCGACACATGGAGGTATATTGTAAGTCATGATCATGTATGCCAAAATAAGGCAACATTAACCTTCTTAAGAAACTTCTGCAAACACAGAAAGGGTTTTACTTTGAGAAGTTAGATGAGGTGTTGCATAACACAGCACTGTGGCTACCCAGTGGTGGCTGCTGTACTACTGCCCTAACAGTACCACTACCAGCTGGGAATTGTTGCCACAGAGAGCCTTGAAAAATGTTGTTGATGTTTTGGACATTTTGAGATTAGAGCAACTACCTATGGCTAAAAAACCTGCATTTTATAAATTTTTTGATAGATTCCTGTTTTCTGTGAAGCAAAAATTCTGTGCTCCAAAGGACAAAAAAGGAACGTGACAGAGTGATCTCACAAAAAGATTTTTTCATTATGATTCCTCCTAAGATTTTAACACAGGGTGGATCAACTGGATTACTTGTATTTATTTTTTAATCAGTGATGAAATTCTGCATAATACTACCACATGGTCTTCAAACCTACTCAGAGGTACAAGATAATCATGTTAGACTGAATAAAAAGAACAGCTGTAAATATCTTTTTCAATGTTTAGCATCATGCAACTGTTAGCCTTTTATGTGTGATAGTTATACCGACAAAAAGAAATTTCTGCAAAGTACTTGTTGTGATGCTTACCTGGCTACATGATTAATTACAGGGGCAAAGTTTGTTGGTCCATAAAGCTGTACAGATTTTAGACTCCTATAATATGCCTCCATTACACCATCAATTCCATGGCAGTATGGATTTTGAGGGTTTCCATTCTAATGAAAGAGATGATTAATCACTAAAAGTAATTATGAAGAAAAAATGATGTAGGTTAGTGAATGCTACCCAGTGTACATTTCTAAATGGCAAAGACTAAGCATTCTAGGATCTGTTCAGTGAGTTTGCTACAAATACCCAATGTAAGTGCCATGGCTGGTTGTGACTGTTAATCGCCTAGGGAAGGAGGTTCTAGAAGCCTCATGCTATATGCAGTCTGAATCACTGCAACTGGTTCCAGTTTCTTCCTCTGCAAAAGCACTACAATGCCTCATGAATTAACTGAATTAGTTTTAGAAACAACTTTTAAAACTGAAACTAGCCAGGAGTAAGTCTGCTGTTTTAAAGGCCTTAAAATTATACATATTTGAACTTGCTACATGAAAGTCCAAAGAAAGTCTGTGATTCAAAATAGTATCTGTAATTGCACCTGTTTTAAATTACTATCCATGTGGAAAACCTTTCCTTGAGATAAGACATGTGGCATTGTTTTCTAGCACAGGCTAACAGAAGAAATACTCATCTACAATCACGAGCTTTCTGCCATGTCTTTGCTGCTATCTAATTAAAATTCACCTGATATACCTAAGCTTGCTGTAATTCTGACAACTCTGTTCTACTCAGAGAAGAAAAAAAACCCGGAAAATAAGCAAGTAGATAAACATCCACACTAATCACAAGCATTTCTAACACATCAACCTTTATGGCAAATCCCGTTAGATTTTAGGTTTGTCATTTAACTGGCATGTGGAGCAGTCTCAGATTTGTTCATTACTTCAGCTTATAGTCCACTTTGTTATCTCTATGTCTCTAAACTAGCAGCCTGTAAAAGATAAAGAGATCCCAGAAAATGAGAGAGAACTAAAACAATAATAATGAGAGATTTTCTTGGATCACGATCACTTGCTTCTTAAGATAGATTAGCTTTAGTCTGAAGTCTTTCAAGCATCTGTTTCTCATGCTGCTACAGCTGAGGTTAAAGATGATTACTTTTCTTTATTACTATTTTTGGCCTACAGGGACTTCTTGACTCTGGATTTCTCTCAGTAAAGTCACTATGATGAAAAATTTTGAAACAGTCTTTTATACAGAAGAATTAGCACATTCTGTGTTCTTTAATTGTCCAGTAATTGCTTAAGACTGCAACCTTAACTCCCCAAATTTTGTTGTAGTAAAGAAATTAAAACAATATATAAATATTTATTTACTTACTAGTGCAAATTCATGTGACACTCTTCCATCTGGAGGCAGTCTAGCTCCAAAACCTAGAGCTGGGAACATTTTATCACTATCATAGTCCTGAATTATTTCACCTACTGCTTTCAGTGCCATGCCATAAGCATTCAGCTGATAAGGATTCATGTAGTGCAACGAAGTAGGCTGTGAAGGGTTACCTGTTGTAGCAAGAGTCAGATTTACTTTAAAACTGAATCACTTCAAAATGTTCTCTCTTAAAAAAGACAGAAATCTAAGAAAGCAGAAATTGAAAAGAAATTATCATGAAAAGAAAATGAACTTATTTCCTATATACATAACTGTGGTTGCATCAGGTAAAAAGGCAATGTACTGAATACATTTTGAATAGGTTAACAGTAGTAGCTGTAAACTTTTTCAGCATTGAACAGGCAGCAACAAAGTGATTACACTTGTAAATTTGTGTCATTTTATAATATGACACACACTTTTAAGATGAAATTCACAGTATTATGACATTCTGAAAGCAGCTTTGGAGGAGGATGAAAACTTATCTCTACTCCACTTCACTTCAGCCTCACTCCACCTGAAACTACTTTCTTTTGCCCCTCTCAATGGGGTCTTCTAAGTTAGCCAGTTTTCTCCAAGCAGTAAGAAAGAAAAAATAATAATCGGAAAGTACACAAATATTTGCAAACTGTTCCTACTTATTCAATTTTATATGTAGCTTCTTCAATTTTTATCTGTTCTGTTTGCTCTGCTTTTCTGGACAGGAATTGACCTCTAGACTGTTGCTCAGCAAAATGGAATCCTGCTTCCAGTTAGTGCCAGGCATAGAGATAATCAATAATACAATGAAGTTAAGCAGAATACTGATATAGATACATACACACACACACACACACATATGTATTCTTAAAACTGAACACAGCACGTACATACACAAGATGTTTATTTCTATTCTTACCATTTGAGGCTGTGAAATCAATAGCTACTGTGAAATTGATTTGGGTTCTGCAGAAAAAGCAAATACAGGTCTTATTAATAGTTTTACTATTACGTGGAAAGATAAGAGATTGTAATATTGTTTGTGGACAAACTGTAGGGCACTGACTTTCTAATACAGGAAATAAGCACTGAAACTACTCTAAAGTTCCAGCCAAAAGCTACAAAACACTATTTTATTAACATACTGAAACCAGTTACTTTACTCCATCCTTCCTTTCTGCATTGGTTATGAAAAATCCTAAATCATTAATAGGTTTATTAACATCCATAAACAGTATCAATTCATTTTCAACAGTGATGCTGATTTTTCCTTGGACATATTTTAGCCTTAGTCACGGAAGACTTTGACAAGGGAAGTTGGCTTTTATTAATTTGTTCATTTTCTTAATACTAAAACTGTGCCTTCAATCAGAACATGTTTGAAATCATGCTATGCATAAAACCTTTGGACAGGGTATCATAGTTTTTGATAGTGTATTTCTTTCACATGAACATAGTCGATACTTTGAGTGAGCATATCAAGGTAATTCTTGGAAGACAAAAGTAAAATCTGGAAGCAGGAATATAAAAGGTCTGTATTTGGAGCAGTAGCTGAGTGAAGCCATTATTGTGCATGGATCAGTTGTTAGCATAGACACTGTCAGAAAAACTAATCATTAATAGACTTTTACAGAGTGACAATCCAATTAAAAAGTTCTGTTCCGCAACTTCCTTGAGGACAAAACACTGTCATTCTGGAGATAATCTCTTAGCTAGTAAGACTTTATCAGGAAAAAGAGTTTGTATGAATTTGAAAATTGACTTTTTGCTCTGACTGAGTTTTTTACATCTTCCTTCAAATTTCTGCCTCTCAGTGTGTGCAACTATGAACTTAATGACCAAATTAGCTAAGATTAAAGCTCTTTGAAAGTTATTGAGCAGATTTAACTCATGAACATCTAGATTAAACATCAACAATCTGACACCTGGCCTTGCAGTAGTGCTTTTACTGCTCAAATAACCTGATGTGCCCAGAGAAAATACTATTTATTTCATAAAAAACTGGGTATGAATAGAAGTTCACATGGAATCATTTTATCATACTGATCAAGGATAACACAAACTAAGCTAGGTTACAGGTGGACTCTATCTCCAAAAAGTGGTAAAAGCCTACCAATGCCTACAGTAGCAAGAAGAGTCCTTAGAACATGGTCAGCCCAGGATATGTCTAAAAATGCTGTGGCCTCAATATGGACTTCAACAAAAAAACAGTGAAAGCTGCTGCAATCTCTGAAAAGTTCAGAGGCCTTAGCTTTATTAGAGAAGTTTTCTACCAATACTTCTGCATTCTGCTTTATGCAGTTTCACCAAAAAATTTTAAATGCCATGACAAGTCAGATTTTGTTTGATCTGTACACAATTATCAGGCACTATGGCTTCTTAAACACAATGTCCTTCTGCACTACCAGTTAGTTGTAAGAATAAAGATCCTAAGAAGTGCATATCAACTAGTTTTCTACCACCATCACTATAGCATGCAGAAAAGTTGTCTTCCTCAGATAAGAAAAGGTTAGGAAAAACAATAACAAAAAAGTCTAATACAATACCATTTCTGTATTTATGCTTAGAGTCCTTATTGGCACTGCTAGGCAAAACTGCTTTTGGGCTATAAACTCCCTGCACTTAAAATTTAAGGGCTGTGGTGTGGTGCAATGTTTGGAGAGCAAAAAAAGACTTTTCTAAGCATTACATGTCAGATACATCAAGTACAGAAATCCTTCAGCATGCTTAAGAATGTGTCACTGAGAAAAAAAAACCTCAAACAGCTTTTCCTCTGCGTAAGAACAGCAAAACTTATTTGCAAACTCATTTCCTGATCAGCTATTCTGATCCAACTGGTAAGAAGAAGAGTTTCATGGATTCTGAAGACAGAAACAAGAGAAAGCACAGTAAAAGAAGACTAAAAAGGAAAATGGCTAATAAAAGTAAAAAAAAAATATGAAACCCACATCTAATAGCAAAAAGAACAAAGTCAATTTTCATGTGACTACAGGTAATGACTGAGCATGTTTCTGGAGTATTCCTCAAAGCAGTGTATCAGTATTAAATGTATGCTGCTCCAGATAACAGAAATCCATCTGGTAAAATAGAAAGACTCCCTCTCCTATTTATGATCCACTGTAATCTGGACTATAATTTTTGTCCAAGCAGAAGAGTATGCATGTTGCAGTATCTGGCAATTTGACAACTATAAAAATCATGATGTAAAATAAGATCAAAACAGATGATTATATCTCTAGAAATTGTTTCCATCTGTGTGTACATTTTAATGATACTGCTATAGAAAAACATGCAAGAACTTAAACCATTTACTTGATTTCAACAATTTATAGATGACCGTACATAGATTAGATTTCAGTTTCCTAAATATAGGTTCCTAATGTTATTTTAGAGCCCCCGGGATACTTGCTACACCATGGAAATTTTGGGGAGTCTAAAATGGCATTAAATGACTACATAGTTCACGAAACTGGACCCCACCCTTAAAGCAACTGCCACTTTGTATTATTATGGACTCATGACCACAGAGAATGTAATTAATGTTTTACAGAGAACCAGGAAAGCTAGAACAAACTCTGTTAGGGCAAACCTGCACTGTAATTGCCCTATGTTTTCAATTACTATTTTGTTTTATATATCATACAACATATGTGTGGAGAAAGAAGGCTCAGGGGAGACCTTATTGCTCTCTACAACTACCTGAAAGGGGGTTGTAGTGAGGTCGGTGTCGGTCTTTTCTCCCAAGTAACAAGCGATAGGACTAGACGAAACAGCCTCACGTTGTGCTAGGGGAGGTTTAGATCGGATATGAGGAAAAATTTCTGCACTGAAAGGGTTGTCAAGCACTGGAAAAGGCTGCCCAGGGAAGTGATGGAGTCACCATCCCTGGAGGTATTTAAAAGACATGTAGCTGTGGCACTTAAGGACATGGTTTAGTGGTGGACTTGGCAGTCTTAGATTAACAGTTGGGCTTGTTGATCATGGTAACACGTGTTATTCTAGAACCAAATTAAATGTAATAAATATATCTCAAAGTCCATTCTCCTGTTTTTATTTTTACTACATGTTTTATTTCTTTTTAACAGACTAATTCTTAGGTCATATCAAATACACGTTATTAGGTTACTGTTATTTTTAACATATTAAACTTCATCTACAATAATTTTTTTTAAGAGTATTGATTACTGTATTTTGTGTAAGGGACATTAGCTGAAAAATCATTAATTCAGAATAAGGACACTCAAAATTTAAAAAAGCATATACAATTGAAGTCTTTGAGACAAATTTAGGTGCCGGATTAAATGATGCAAATTTTAAAACACATCAAAACAACAAAACTTACTGTTTCTGGTAAGAAAATTCTTCGGCTAAGGCTGTGTCCCTGCTTTTCCAGCTGTATAGTTCTCCTAGGAGCTACATTAAAAGCTCATGACACCCACTACATCAGTGATGTTGCAAAGTCATTAGGCTTTGCACAAAAGCTGCTAAAACATTGACACCTGGCTAGGCAGGCTGAGCTGCTGAATGTCCTGTGCCAAGGGAGAACTCGGGTAGAATATCCAAGCACAGCAATGCACCTTATGGATTCAGAGCCGGATAGATCATTACTACTCTGCCAGAATTTAGTTGGTATAGAATGACATGATCTATTTGATACCTGGACAGGTGACTTTACCCTATACTACCATGAGAAATGAAGAAAGTATCTTAAAAGGAATGGTCACCTTCACCTCACAACCACAGAACAGCCATTTTGTCTGCTTCTTTGAGAAAGCAAGATGAAAGCTATAGTCTTTTAATAAGAGCTGTATCAGTACTGATACACATAAGGGAACAAACTAAGCCTGGATGTAACTTTTGACTAGGCTTGATAACATTTGTAACGATTAGGTTTTTTAAACAGTACATTGGAAGGAAACATGAATTTCCTCCTGTGGTTTTGGAGTGACAACCAGCTGGTCTGTTAGCTAGGGGGAGCTGCTGAAGGTTTGAGGACCACTTACTGTGCAGAACTCTACAATGGAGATAGTGGAGTAACTAACACTACCAAGAGGCTGTATTGTCTCTATGGCATTTAACTCCCCAGTGACAGCTATTTTATAATCTCCCCTTTGCAGATGTTTGTTTGGCCAAACGCTGTATCAACATAAAGAAGATTTTTCTGATAAACGGTCTACAAGGTCTTCTTCTTATATAGCCTTATTACTCCTTATTATTCTCCAAGGATACAAGAAATATATGGGAAAGCCTCCAAAATACATAGCTATGGCAGCCCTTGCTTCATAACTGTATAACTTCATAACTCACACTAGGTCTCCTACAAACATCAAATACACATGCTGTTACATCATATTGTGTACTGGTTGGATGAAAATAGCTGTCATGAAAGGAGTTCTGAATTTCCATTTTTACTATCAATGATTCAGTCTAGTTCAGTTAAAAATGTATTACCAAAGCCCTTAGAATCCAAACAACGTGTGGGTGTTAATTTCCAAAAATGGAATTTCCTGGATGAAGGTAAGGCTTTTAACATGATGGGAGGGAACCATTTCCTCTTATGCCCCATAATATGGGACAGAAGAAATGAGAATATTCTTCAGTTGCAAAAGGATTCAGCTCCTGAATATTATTGATCTACAAATGCCTAGAGTAACTTGTTAGCTTACTCCCTATTCTAATAAGTCAAACAGGCTAGAAACTTCTCCACAGAAATATCCTTTCTGTCCACTAAATCTTGCAGCTTTTTGGCTCCTGGTGTCTCTTCCAGACAAAAACAGAGCACACTATAAACTGTCTGACAGTCATTCCTGTAAACCAGGATAACTTAAATTTCATTGCTCTTCAAGGTCATATTCCATACATTCCCAAGCTTGTTCATATATTTGGAGGTGTTTTGATAGCAATAAGTTATTAGTTGGTAAGTGGCAGGAGAAATCTGATTTTCAGATAGACATTAATTTTTAGCACAATATATCTATTTTAAATGTGGGAAGGTCAGTGTGGCAAAATATGTGATTAAGTATCAAGATGTAAGGAAAAGCCAGCTACTAAGATGGCACCACTTGATGTAATATTCAGATGCAAAAGAGACATCCACCTCTTTCCTGCCATACTGCTATAAAATCCCATCTTATGCAGTAAAACGGAATTAGAATTTACTGACAAACTTCTTTTCATTCTTCAAAGCTCTTTAAAAAGACAACAGTCATACCAATGATACTTACAATGGAATATCCCAATCAAACAGATGCAGACTCAAAACATAAATGAAAGCAATACTGTAATCCCAGTTTGTTGCAATTAAAGCTGTCAGGATTTCAATTAAATCAGTATTAGTTCTAGACACCCCAAATCAATTACAATGAAAGTTCTGAACATGAAGTATTTCATAAGCTTCCATTTATGGAAGAGCCAATATTGTGCCTATTGCAGAATCAGTGTTTTCTTCTCCTTGCCTAACTAAATGGAAGAAAAACAGGGAACTAAAAAAACAATGTTGAAGGACATGCTTGATGGGAAAACAGACTGATTAATGACAAAATCTTCTCTTTCCCCTTCCTTCAAAACCTGTCAACTGGACTGCAACTGATGTGTAGTAGTATTAAATAAGACAAAGGAAGAGAGAAGCTAAGAAAATTACTCCCAGTCTCAGCCTCCTGCTCATGGTTACAAAACTATATAGGTTGCAGGAAGAAAGGTAACATTTTATACAAGTACTTCTACAGTTTTCACTGGCATGTACATAGAAATAACTGTATGAATCACTAAACAAGATTCTATATAAAATAATTAAACGGTAAGTATTACTACTTATACTTCTAAGCACAGAGCACTCTACTAAATTATACTCTTTTTATATAAAATAGGAAAAAAGCTTAAGTGGTAATTGTTGGTATCACAAGTCTTCTTTGACTTGCAGTTACAGAGATATATACAAAATACCAATAAGAAAAACAAAGTATTATTTATATTAAAAATTTCTATTTGTCTATAGAATGTAGATAATTAGGTTTATTAACTTGTATTGTAACATTTCAGTGAGAAATGTGATAAACCATACTAAAAGATTACACGTGCACCCACTATACTCTTTTCTTTCCAGATTCAGATACAAAACTTAATTCCTCAGTTCCTTATACACATTTTTCTTGTAGAGATGAATTTTGAATGAATGGGCCATAAGATGGTTGTGGTATATATGTACAACACACAGAACAAACAGATACACTAGAGGCAAAACTGTTTCTTCATGCATTTGTGTATTTATGTACTTCCTTCAGCACAAGCTTTTGGTAAACATAGATGGATGGCCATTTTCTACTTCTGTTAAAGTCCTGAGAAAGGCAAGAGCAGTCCTAACAAAAGTAACCTGTTTCTCTCAAACTCTAGGATTCCCTACTAAAATCAGAACACCTGCATAAATCAGAAGGGCTCCACAACAGATACATGCTGATAGAATTTTTTATAGCATATAGAGTCAACACATTCTTCAGACGTTAAAGATGCAGTAGTACCTTGACACCATGCCTGACCTACATTAGGAAGTTTTACCTATGCTAAACTGTACCAGATTCTAATGCAGTCAACAACTGAATTAAATCCACTCTGAGGAGAAACTGTAGGGTCCAAAGAGTGCAAACAGACAAAAAGTGTTCTAACAGCAGTGTTTCCAGTTAATTGAATTGAACAGGAGGTAAGGATAGCAATTCTAGAAGAGCTTGATAGTTTGCAGTCCAGAAGCATCCTGGAACATAGTGTAGGGGTCCTGAGTGTACTAAAAAGCCTTTTAATGGCACTAAACAGACTCACCTCAGCCCTCCACCACATGCCCCCTCATTGGCTCAGGAGCCCTATTTCAGCTCAGCCTTCAGTCCCTGGCTGAGCTATGTCAGAAGACTATGGGTCTCCAGCTCAGCCAAGCCCATGCCTGTCCATGGACTCCATTAATCCAGATCCTGACCCATGGACTGACTTCCTGGCTTGACCTCCCTGCCTTGTCCACCATAGGCCTGCCTGGCAATTGCTGGACCTGATCCTGAGCCAGATCTGTGATTTGCCTTCCCAGCCTGACCTTGGTCTGCCTCATTACCACAAACTTCTAAATTATCTGGACTCTTAACTGAGCCTGACCACCATCTCTGGGCCTGCCCTGCTTGCCTTGCCCATGCTTGCCTTGCCCCCGTACAACAGGGCCTTGCTGGTGAGACCCTGCCCTACCAGCCATGCTACACAGCTCCGTTCCCAGCTGCCCAGCCATTCTGGGGAGGGACGGATGCTCCCTGACACAGCCCCTTCCCTGCACTAATGTGTCCCACTACTTACATGCCTCAATGATAGGCCTATATAACTCCCTCTGAAGGTCATCCATAACCTGCTGTGTATACCATACAACACCGTAACATCAAACGATCAAATCTGAAATGTTGTAGAGACTCTGCATTCTATCCAAATGAGAAAATATGTTCAGCCACCAAAGAGTGAGCAAATGAGCAAGTCAAATCACAAATTTCTCCAACAATATTCAGTAAGAATTTTAAAGAGAGTAGGTCTACATCCATGTTAAAAACCCTAATTAAGCATTCCCATTTTTAAGTATTATGCATAAAGTATTCTTGTCAGGTTTAATCTTAATGAGCCAAAAGACACAGTATTTTGAGATACATAACAGACTGAATCACCCTTAGTAAAAATATTTATTTTCTTGGATGGAGATTGAACAGCAGTGAATTTGGATTTTCTAACTTTAAAATTTAACTGTTTTGGAGAACTGAAATATCAAAGAGGCTGCTAGTCATTGAGTAAATAAAAAATTACACTCTGCAGCAGCCCATGGGTTAGGGTCAACAGTTTATAGTACATCTTAAAGATCCATGCCCTCTACAAGTTATCAATTCAGTATAGAGTACAACCTCAGGTTGCGGTTTTTCAAAACCTTGAATGCAATGGTAGTTGAGATAGCTTACTGACAGTTTCCCTGTAGCTAATCATTATCATTGGGGGTGTCACTTTAACTTAATGAACTTCAATGATTAATGTGTTAGGGATAAACCCTAAGGACATTCTCATCTGTAGGACTACCACTGTTGGGAACAGAGGCAATGCCCTATATTGTGACCGCCAAAACACAACACAGACTCCTTTTATATTTCATCTGAAGCCTGGTTGAAGACTAGCACAAAAAAAAGTAATTTGTTTTTTCAGAGGTAATCCATGCTCTAAAATAAATGTGGAATGTATATTCAGACTGCATACCTTAAAAATCCATATTAAGTACCTAGGTGTGTATAACAAATTATTTTCATTTATCCTAGAGAAGAACTGTGTTCTGGCAGGGGGGTAAAGAGCCAGGCATTTACGAGATTCAACACCATTTCCAGGCATGTTCTAAGGTAAGCCATTTGATGCTTCTGTCTCTACTTCCCTTTTGGGAAAATGATGATAAAAGAGAAATTGAACATGTTTCAGATTTTACATAATTAGTATTGAAAGAAATGCCTTTGAAGGGAAAATGTTCTAAATAAATGCCAATATTAAATACACCAAAGGTCAGTGTAATCAGAAGAAATAAAACAGCATTTTACTAATTTAACAGTATAGAGAGAATTCCCTTTTGATTAATCCAATTTTCACTGGCTGATCATAGGTCATTGCTCAATCTCAGTTTTTTAGTACCAACACCGATGCCAACATTATAAGCGAAGTTCCATAACTTAACTTATGTCAACAACTATCTGCAGCTTTTATCTAGGAATGTACAGCCTATAAAATGAGGAAACAATACAGCTCTTTACAGATACTACTTACAGTCATCATATGCAAAGCACATATAAAAATTATTAGTGAATTACAATGAGATTGTGAAAACAAGAAAGGTTTGCTGCCAATCACATACCCGCCTTTAATATAGTCAAGGAATGAAACTTCCGTTTCAATTAGGAAGGAAAGCAATGTTACCTGAAAACAAATAAAAGAGAGTCAGACATGAATTGTCATTTCCCAGTTGAACAAGTAGAGACATAAGCAACAATTTTTTAGGAGCTCTATCCTTAACACATGTTTTTCTACAGTATTAGGGAAAATATAAGATTAAAAAAAAAGAAACCATTTCAATAGGTAGTTCTTGAAAGGGAAGAGACAAATTTGTACAATAATTGTTTTTTGTTGTGTTTTTTTTTTTTTTTTTTTTTTGAAAAAGTTAAGGGATGGAAGACTGTATTCCAGGGCAGGTTACTACATGTATGTATTCTGATCAATGTGCAGTAAATCTACACACAAATATTAAAGGCTAGATGATAATGCATCTATTCTGTAAGTACTTCAACACTGTTTAAAGAAGACAGTTACAAGTATTTGTGTCATTTTTCATCTCACATTAAAAATGGTATTGAGTATTGATGCAAGCCAAGAATACAAAAATCTAGTCAATTATACACGTATATGAAATACATAAAAAAAATTTAAGTGGAATATATAAAAAATACAAAGAGAAGAAATTTCTAAAGGTGTTACTGGCATTTCCAGCACTTGAGTCACAGAAGTATAAACTCAAGTGGAAAAGATCCAGCATTTAATTTCTTCATACACTGCACAACATTTATGAAGGAAAGAATTCAATCCAAGTTTTTTTCATTTTATTTACAAAGTGACACAAAACTCTCTCACAACATAAGTGCATCAGGCAGTCAGTGAAAACTGCTTAAATAACTACTCAAAACAAATTCACTGATAATGATAAAAAGAATAAAAAGGGGATGGAAGTTTGTGACAAAATTTGATTTGCCTTGAACTACAGCAAAATATAAAACCTGAAAATATTCCTGTGTTGTAAACTTGGATCAGAATGAGTAGAAATTCTATCTTCTATCCTAATTCCTTTTTCACAGGTTCTCTGTGATTCTTAGTGATTTGCAAAATTTAAAACCATCAAATTACCCTTCTAGTTGAGACCAGAAGACCAGAACAAAGTTCTACCAGACTTTCAGTAGCATAATCTTGCATATGAGACTGAAATTACTACGCATTTTCCCACTGAACACAGTCATTTTAATGGTTCATCTGTTATTACAGCTGGTCATTTTGTTCCTGATTAGTTTAAGCAAATGTTTTCAGTGAATCTAATTTTAAAAGGTAAAAACCCTAATAGACAACACCCTTCCAAGGTGGCCAGTGTTTACTTCCATATAGGCAATGACTACCAATGTTCCAAGTTTTACATAGTGAATTTCAAATTTTACTACTTCGCTTTGTTTGAAACTAATCATGTATTCTGAAACATTTCTGTTTAGCGTGTAGTTTGTCTGAATTTAAAATGACCCCTTAAATAATAATGAATTGAGATGGCTACATTAGCATATAGGTACATAGTCCTTAAAAGCAGCAGTGAGATAGCAGTCAATGACCTATATCCATTTTACTTAGTTTTCCAGAAGCCAATTTCATATTAGTGAGAATGATGGTCTTGGTGCCTGGTTTGAAAATTTAGAAATCTGTGGGATAAAGAATATCTTGGGTCAATGACAGGGACAAGAAAAACAAAACTGCAGGCAAACACATTGGAAAGTGACAATTTGGAGAAGCATATGGGAAGCCTGAAGGACTAATAGAAGTAAGGGCAAATGGGTGCAAAGAGGACTTGATAAAGAAAGGAAATTACAAAACCAACAGTAGAGAACACTGGTAAAGAAGGAAGTAAAATATGTTCTTTCAAATGTGAACAGATACATGTGAAGGTGCTAAAATATTAAAAACCAAAATCAACAGGAAAATTGAACATGTAAATACATTTTTTGCTCTTCTGTACCCTAAGCCAGATTTCATTCCTACAATTTTGAGTACACTTACTTTCAGTACAATCATTTTTTGTAAGATTCTGACTCACTAATTTAGCACAATAGAACTTTATTTTAACATGCTAAATTGTAGTAAAAGGGCAATGTTAGCAAAAAATAAATTATCTAACGAATCAGCTCTTGTATGGTAAATTTTCATGGACAAACTGCTTCTGCCTATTTTTAATAATTTAAAGGAGAGGTACAATATAAGTGTTTATTTTCCTACTGATGAACACACTTATACAAGAATGTGAGAATGACAAAACATTCCTTCAAAGCTACAGTTCAGTGTGAAAGTAGCGCTACTGACTTCAGCAAAACTGTTCATGTGGAAAAGACCCATATGCTGGATGTGTTGTAAAAAAACGTATCTTACATCTGATAGGTTTCCAATATACAATTCTTCAACATCTGTCTTCATTTTTTTGTAAATGATGTTTTCAACATCATGGATACCAGAACATGGAAGCTGAGAAAGTGCCGAATGGAATTATTTGCATTGCTAGCAAATGGTTTGTAAAACAGAATATGGAATATGAACAAAAGGACATTGAACTCTCATCCCAAACTATACTAGCAGAACTTTCAACATAAATTTACAAAAACCTGTTGGTAATAAAAAATGTTGACTCTTTTTGGTTTAGCCATGATGAGCATACTAGCTTTTGCTGATTCTAGCTCAGCAATGAAATTTAAAAAGAAAGCGGACATTTAAAAGTGCAGATATGTTTCAGATAAAAACTAATAGTGTTCAGTCCAATAATTTCAAGAATTTGACTGAAGTTTTGATATAACTGATTTTGGAAATCATTGGCACTTAACAGCACACTTTGACACATATTTTTTCAGACCCTTCAAATTAAAAAAATAAATGCTGTATAACAGTAAATGGTTTATTGTTGTGACCTTCACAGAAGGTTCTATTCTAATGCTGTTAAATTACAAGTCAACTACACTAAGTTTCAAGAGAAAAGCATCCAGTAACATAAAATACATTTACTTACTGTTCCAGAATTAACATACTTTTTCTTTTTTCCTTTTTTCTTCGGATTTATTACCTAGAAACACAGATACAAATATTAACGCAGGATGATTTATGATTTAACATAAAGGTAAGTATTAAGATACTTTCAATGCAGGAAGTAGTCTACTTTCAGTAGATTCTAAATTTATTCAGTATGCTATTTACTTATGCACCTCAATGCTGGGATATATGGATATTTGATAACAAGTGAATTTACCTTCATGGTACCTGCTAGGTAAGCCAGTACTGTTATTCACATTTGACTGGGGCAAGAGAGGTGAGAGTGTACATTAAATCTGAGTGCTCAGTGAAATACTTCTTTGAATTTTCACAAGATTCTGCATTTTTCTGCACTCCTGATTCCAGTGTTTCAGTGTACCAAGTCACTACTTCTTCATCTCAGAGTGCACCTCTTCACATTCTCGTTAATCTGTTTCCATCTTCTCCTCAGTATTATCTGAGAAAAATGAGAGTTGTTCTACTCCTAGTTTCTGTATTCGGTGCAATGACAGGATCTGTCTGACAGGAATAGCAATTGCAGGGACAGATCATACTGTGTCAGAATGAAAATGGCGCAGACCACCACCTGACTGGCCTACAGGAGTTGTGGGGGCTCAGTGCACTCCCCATACACAAGAGTCTTCATGGAACTGGACTACAAAGCATTAAACAGTTTTCTTGAATGTCTTGAACCTTCATATATAAAATTTCTCACTGTAACCACCAATAAAAATTGTTTCCCTTCTGAATATCTACCCATTCAAAGGCAAGTCTCAGTCAGTTTCATTACATACACATTAAAAAATACTCTTGCTTTTTTCAAAATTGCACATGGAATGTACTACATGATCTTTAAGGTCCCTTCCAACCCAAATGATTCTATGATTCTATGAATTGGAAGGAAAACATTATTTTTTAATTAGGTCTACCAACTATCTCCTATATAACTAGGAAATTCAAGTCCTTGTGGCTTACTGCCAAGTTTTACTATAAACTACTCACAGATGTTCTGTGAATGACAAGGAATGAAAACATTCCCAATTGAAATCTTAAGTCACTTAACTGGTATAAAATGTTTAAACAGTTTTGCCTGAAAATGGGAAAAATAGTAACACATGGCTTCAAAAAATTCTCTCCTCCAAACAAAATGAAATTACTTTTAGAGACAATATTCCTTACACTACACAGAACAGCTGTGAAATGTAAGGCAGAAAGAGATGACTATCATTTGAGGCCTTCCAAAACAGGCTAAACAAGACTGACTCTTTCTTTCCCTCCAGTATGTCACACAGCTATCCGGCAAGTATTTTTCAAAGTTTTTACTGCCTGACACATAGATGAGCCCTTTTACACTTAAAAAAAAAACCCACAAATAACCCCTGTCCCTCCTATTAACAGTGTCTTGACTGGTGAGCAAGGGATTAAATCTGTGTAATGGTGGTTTATAAACAATGCAATAAATTCTTCTTGAACCAGAATCTTAGCCAGAAAGTGAATCCTGCTGACAATTGCCCAGAAGATGAAGATGAAGGAGGTAACAGACTGCCTGCCTGCCCTGTGGCCCTTCATTCGCAGCTCTCTGGAATCCACTGGTCAGGACTGAGTTAGCAGCATATTTCTTGCCAGCAGTCATTAAATGCCAAAAAGGAGATTCATCTGAACCTTCTGCTTCAGGTAATCTGACAATTAGCTTCCTAAGAGCTGCTAGGAAATGCACTAGAGATTGGAGTGAAATATCATGGGGAACAAGGCATCTACCTGGGATCAAAGATTAATTCAATCACAGCTTGTCTCTCTCCTACAATTCCAGGTACTATAATTATTATATTCCTGTGTTTTCTTCTCAAATTTCAAGTAACTTTATAAATAAAACCCCATTTTTTAGCCTCTGAAAGTCCTACACCCCTGCAGTAACCTAGGAAGCTACACGAACTCTTACCTAATGACCCAAAAAAGGTCATTTGAAAAAAAGCTTGCTATAGCAATGTTTCAAATCTGAAAATATGGGACACTCACTCAAACACAAATTTCTCTATCTGCCTTAGGTCAGTTTGTAAATGCAAAACAATTGGAAAAGAATTTGTCCAGTCTCTTTAGTTCTGACATTGCACAGACTGATCAAGTAGAAACAGTACCAAAGATGAGATGCTCATGAAATGTATGCTATTGCTGGGAGTAAGATATTGATACTATATTTAAGAAACTGCAAAATGACTTAAGATGTTATAACAGAATATTCCTGGTAGGGTAGGAATCATGTCAGTGATACAACAGGAGAGGACATTTTCACTGCACACAGTAATCTGTGCTGTGAGAATATCCATAGGAAACTGCTGTAAATTACAGTAACTCTGGGGTTGGTCTAGATCTAAACAAGAAAAAAAACCCCATGGCTTTAAGTTATTTTTGTCCTGCTTTGCACAGCAGCACCTTTGTTCATCTTCAAAATAAAAGTGCAGCACATAAGTGGAGCACCCTCCTTCCCTACCTTGCATTAATGCTTGCCTAAACGATCATATTGGATGTGATGTCCCATGGCATGGAATACCTCCTTGGCCAGTTTGGGACAGCTGCCCTGGCTGTGTTCCCTCCCAACTTCTTGTGCCCCTCCAGCTTTCTCGCTGGCTGGGCATGAGAACCTGAAAAATCCTTGACTTTAGACTAGACACTAACTAGCAGCAACTGAAAACATCAGTGTGTTATCAACATTCTTCTCATACGGAACTCAAAACATAGCACGGTACCAGCTCCTGGGAAGACAATTAACTCAATCCCAGCTGAAACCAGGACATGTATAAAAATATAAGCTGCAGTTTAACGTATTTCCTTAGGAACAGTCTGTAAGTTGATACTTCTTCTCAGTGACAAAATACATTTTAAATCTTTTCCTCCTATTGTCTTTCCTTCTTTAACACATTCTGAAATTTCACGATACATTTCTCATTCCAGACTGAGATCCTTCTGGGATATTAATTTAAAAATGAAGTTTTAATGCAGGAGTCTTAATGCTTACACTTATTTTTTTGGCATTCATTTTTTTGCACCCAAATCTGGGATAATTTTTAAAGAGACCTTTCCATAAAGGAAAAAAAATGCCCCAAATTAGTCCCTTTATGCACTTCAAGTTTGTGCATCTCAATTTTTGTTTGCACAAAATCAATGATAGCTTATGAGAATAAATTACAGCATATTTTGAAGATTCAGTAAAGTTTGATGTTGGGAAAAAAAAAAGTTTGTTTTTCCAAATCCCAATAATGTCAGACTAAATTAAGAAAGAAGTCTTACACTAGGATTTATTAGATCTGAAATAAACAAGCCTACACAATTTTGGCCACAGGATCCTGCGGAGAAAACAGAAGAGATAGAAGGCTAAGAGGGAATGTGGATGTAGTCTGCATTCACCTACAATACATCTTAAGGTCTTATCACAGTTAGAAATCATCTAACAATATAAAACTCTACAATTGAATTGACAACTACCTGTCAATACCAGTAGCTGGCAGATGTATGAATCCTAAACTGAAAATAAGATGCAAATTTTTAAGCAAAGATTGTAACTGACCACATGAAAAACCCTACCAATAAGTAAGCTAAATTCTCTGTCACTTGTAAGCCCTACATCAAAACTCTAAAGATTCTACAGTCCACACTTAAAATCAAAGCCATGTGACTCTGCATCTGATGTAGGAATCACCAGATATTCTTTGGATAGGAGAAAATAGCATACAACACATGTAACAATTGGCAAAAGGGGAAATAAATAACAAATTGTTCATGCACAGATGGGGGTAACCCAGTATTTGCTCCAAGTTATGTCATACCAACCCAGCTGCTTGAAGTGCTATTCTTGTCCTATCACAGCCCAGTTTGCATACACACGCTCACATACCTACATGGCTTTAAATCTTTTTATGAAGCAACACTTTCAGATTCTCTGTTCTTTATAAAAGGAAGAATGTGAAATAATTCCAAAATTTCATTTTGGCAAGCACTGTACAGATTTGGCCAGTTTGCCATGAAAACATTGTTCTCATTTATTTCCTGAAAGTGAGTAAATACTCACAATACTTACCTCATACACATTGAACTGAGATTGTCCTCTTGACAACTCTCTGTAACTTGTTGTGAATTCTCCAATAAAATCATGGCTGTATAAAAAAAAAATTTCAAATCAAACACACAGCATGTAGTAATTTAAACATGTATTACATCTATTAATGAAAAAGAGAACACAGCCAGTATGAACCCAAGAAAGGAGCAATGGCAAAAGATGTAATTTGCTTAAAATTTTTTATTTCTCCCTCTGATGTGTGTTCACTCTATGAGAAATAAAAAATCAGAGATGAAAAGTATTAGCTTGAATCTTTCTGATGGCTTCTGCTTAATTTAGCTGCATAGTGAGGACTAGGTTGTAAATTACTGATCTGACCCCAATGTAAGCTTACAGAATCTGAAAAAACAGAGTGGGCTATCAAAGACTATCGCTATTTTTTCAGTGGATGACCACTGGCACCACAGACTCTGAACTGTATGCAAGACTATGTGAGAGAAAGGGAGGTATTAAGAGTATGAAAGGAGTAACTTAAACCAGAAAAGACCAGCCCTACCAATTTGTGTAATGTGACACTGAATGGTACTTTTAAGGGGAAGACCCAAAGCATATTTCAGCTACTGTGTCTTCCTGTCTGGGAGGAGAAAAGCAATCCACTGAGGCTGCTCAGCTCATAGTATTAGAAACCATTGGAACGTAGGTCTTAACACTAAAGCAGTGGTTATCAATACCAGCTGGCTCTAAGATGGACCTGCCGCCAGCCAAGGCCGAGCCAATCAGCGATAGTGGTAACACCCCTGTGATAACATTTTTAAGAAAGAAAAATAAGTTGGGAGACAGAGAGAAATGGCAGCTGGACAGTGACAACATGTAAGAGAAACAACCCTGTAGACACCAAGGTCAGTTCAGAAGGAGGGGAGGACATGCTCCAGGCACTGGAGCAGATCTCCACCTGCAGCCCAGGGAGGACCCCACGCCGGAGCAGGTGGGTGCCCGAAGGGGGCTGTGAATCTGTGGGAAGCCCATGCTAGAGCAGGCTCCTGGCAGGACCTGCAGATCTGTGGAGACAGGAGCCCATGGAGCAGGTTTTCTGGCAGGACTTGTGACCCCATGGGGGAGCCACGCTGGAGCAGTGTGCTCCTGAAGGACTGCCTGCTGTGGAAGGGACCACACTGGAGCAGTTTGCAGCCCATGGGAAGGACCCAAACTGGAGGAGTTCATGGAGGACTGTCTCCCGTGGGAGGGACCCCACGCTGGAGTAGGGGAAGAGTGTGATGAGTCCTGCCCCTGAGGAGGA
>JANZLQ010000005.1:16680425-16699382 GCA_026212715.1 Elanus axillaris | reverse complement strand
TTCTTCTTTTCTGTTCTATTAAACCGTTTTTATCTCAACCCATGAGTTTTACTTCTTTTCCCGATTTTCTCCCCCATTCCACTGGGTGGAGGGAAGTGAGTGAGCAGCAGTGTGGTGCTTAGTTGCTGGCTGGGGTTAAACCACGACAATTCTTGAGAACAGTTTCACATGATGTGAAGTCAACAGGTCTGTAGTATTAATAGGGGGGGACAGGAATCCAAGCAATTAGTTTGTAATTTGCTCCCACAGAAGCTGCTCTTCAGTCTTCCTATGAGATACAGTTGAATACATCTTGAATAATTGTCTTTACTAGGAAGGGACTAGGAAGGGGATATGGTTGATCAACAGCTGATATTACATACAGCAACAAATTCATGTCTAGATGTTTTTCACATTTTTTTATGATATTTCAAAAATAGCAAAGAAGGAGTTGTTTTGTCTAGATGTTTCTCTTTTCAACTGTAATTTAAGGGCTCTGACCACACCATTTGTTACATTTTACCCTCTTGTGGAATTTCAGTTTGGGGTTAAGTTACCTTGGAAGGAAAACTGATTAAAGTGAAAGTTGTTCTGTGGAATGATGTCAAGAACAGCTCCAAACCTACTTCACCCCACCAAGTATTTGACCTTTGAAAGGAAACCATATTTAATTTAGTAAAAAAGGCAGTATCACAAGAGTTTTTTTCCACAGAGAACCATTATTTTACTTCCAGGTTTCAACACCTGTTACTATTAAGACACACAGGACACACTGGTGATTTAAGTTAAGATTTACATAGGGTTTAGAAGGACTTGAGTTTTGCATTGTCTGACAAATCTGTGTTCAAATAGCCTAATCATCTCAGTGAGAAAACTTGAATTAAGATAAATTCTTAAGATTATCAAGATAAATTCTTGAGAAGGATCTTCAGACATGCAACTTCAATAAGAGCAATCCTTCCTTGCATAAAGCTCCTCTCTTCTGAAATTTATTTCATATTAAAAGGACCAATCACAGATCCTGAGTTTTACCTATTCTGCATGACATGCAAGATAATAAAAGGCCATTCAAATCTTCACATACTGATATTTTACCCTCCCTACACTGCTATTTTATCTCAAAGGACACAGTTTAGAGGACAGGTTCTCTATTTTGATTTAAAAAAAATCTTTCATTTAAAAAAAAACCAAGGTTAGAGAATGTTGGGGTTTAGGATATCTCTGTCTTAAAGCTTTTAAGCAGAAAATAACTGTGTGTACATGCTTCTTGAGAGCTCATATTAAGAGAAAGAAAGAACAAAAATATTAGAGCCATTAATTACTACTGAAATCCCATCCCTGTCATGGCTGAAAACATACTGTATGATTATATAGTGTGAGAAAAATTAAGCAAATCCTGGCCTTTTCACAATGAAGTGGACAGAGCTCACTCAGAAACATACACTAACTGAAGATTTACTCTTTCCAAAACCAGAATGAATGTTTACTGTGATACATTCTTAGTAACAACATTACTCTCACCTTTCACATCTATCACAGAACCCAGAGCAACAAAATTTGATTTGTGAAACTATCATTACCTGAAAGAGACTTCTGAGGTTTGTGTTTTTATGTATTACCATGCTGAGCTCAGGAAGCTAATCCTTACCTTTAGAAAGAAACATCTTCAAGTAAAAAAACCCCCAAACTTTGGATGCTTTTTCTGGACTATCAGCAGATACTAATCTGAATCAATCTGACAGCTAATGACTATTTCTTAATTTGAAACATGACTGTTGTAGGCAGGATTATGAAGTTCCATGGAGCCTTTTACTCATAAGGCATTCACTGAGCACATTATGTTGAAAGCATTCAAAGTAGAATCAACATGAGAAAACAGTAGTTACACAGTAATTTGAGGCATGCTATTGTACTCTTTAATTCTCTTTTGGAATGCTGGAGTTATTTCAATATGCCTCTACCACAGTATCTTTTTTAATTATTATGAAAACCTTTTTTCTTTAATATGATAAATAGTGTAGCATCTAGAGACTAGCTTCATGAGCACTATTTTGCATATGCATTATGCATGTGAACCCATATACAAGTTAAAAATTCTATTTGATTAGAATGTACTTATTATGAAATTACTGCATTTTTATTGTGCCTAATTGAAAGATTAACCAACATGCATCAAGTACTTCACAAGAAGAATGTTAGCAATGTAGGAGAACCCTTTTTCCTTCAGTCTGAAGGAACTCAAGTACCGAAAGAGTATCACAGATAAATAAAGCAGCTAAGATCCACTTAATATCCAACACTAAAAATGGCCTTTTCCCCCAAAAATAATTAAAAAATACCACTTTTTTAGGAAAAAAAAGTAACAAGTCAATTAGCTTTTGTCTTTTAAATACACAGATTATAAAGACAGAGCTTTAAGTTTAATACCGTGAAAGCATTCTGCTTAGCTTAGTGAATATGCACTTACACTCCTGCTTCTTCATATTGACTACTGAGATTCAGTCAGTTGATTCAAGAGTTTGTTTGTTTATCCCCTGGCATGAGCTAGTAAATTACAAGTTCAAGGTATGCTTCCCCAGAACACTAGGCTTTCATGGAAACCAATTAAAATAACTGTAGTGTACACATTTCACTGAATAATTGCTTTGATAAAGTAATAGAACAGAGTTATGGCATGGCAAAATCATGTACTGCAGTAACATAAAAAGTACATGAATGGACAGTAATCATGTAAATGGAAGCTGAAAATAAATATTGAGGTAGAAAAGAAAAGTAACTACTTAAATTCCAAATTAAAGATTGTTTCAAAGACACACTCATAGGAAAATTATCAATTTGAACAGTCTTACTGAATTTCCCTACATGCAGCAATATGTTTCAACAAAGGATTTGGCTTCTGCTGATGGAAACTTTAGTTCATGGTTAGAAGAATGCAATAATAAACCTCTATTTATTTTAATCAATAAGATAAAGTACCTTAACTTATGTAAGATAATAAGATATGATCACACCAATCTCAACTTAATAAAATAAACCAGATGTTTAGAGGTTACAGGGCATTCAAACCAGATTTTTGACCTTTTGCCTTTGAAATACCCAGACAAGTACCTTTTACGTCTCTTGTATTTTTCATTCTATGTAAAGCTGAATTGAACCTTAGCACATCTACCCACCTATCTACTACATTCAGCTTACGTATTAAGCATATTTTTATTTTAGTCTTCATATATTTCCTTCATGATTTTAAACTAAATAGTACAATATACACTGCTAAAAGTATTATGACTAATTGATAAATCTATACTTTCTCAGTCTTACCAAAATAATTCCAGTACTCCAGATTTCGGGTAGCAGAGGTAAACTACCAGACATTTAACTGGGTACTTCATAACAACACCAATATGTAAATGTATTTTGAAAATATGAATGGTGACAATAGAACAAGAAGTCATCAACAGGGAGTTAAACATTTTTCTTGTTGATGTTGTTAGAAGCTAACATGTCCATTTTTAAGGAGTCTAAAAAAATCCATCATTCCTCAGCTTAACTAATCTGCTTGTTATTATGGGTAAAATATGATTAAAACCATGGTATTATTACCATGTTTTTCAAAGATGGATCCTTTTGCATGGGATCACTGAAAGCTTCAAATCTGAAGACGATTATGATTACCTTCTGCATTTCTCATCTACTTACCTATGTATTTTAAAGGCTTTCATTTATCAGTATCCTCTGACATTACAATGTCACCCAAGGAAGACAGAATATCACTGGTTTTCACTGAAACTTTATTAAAAAAACTTTGTGCATACTAGTAATAGTGGCCATTTTTCAAATCAGTTTTTTCTTTCTAACTGTTTCTTAATCACAACATAGAGAGCAAAGAATTTTTTTTCCAGAAATCACCACTAACATTTCCTACAGATTTAGCGTATTGGCTTTATTTTTCTAAATTCTTCAAAGTGATGAATGGTTTTGAACATATATTATCCTTTCAAAATGCTGATTAAGTAACCTAAATAACATCAGGAACTGAATTGCATAGGAAAAATTTACATATAAAAGAATATATAAGTTAGGGGGAAAAAACTGTATATGCTAAAAAAGCTTAACCTATAGCTTACCGGTCATAGTCTCCATTACACAGTGCTCTGACAGAAATCTTGAATGCCTGCCACACTGGATTTAATGTATTTTTTACGACTTCTGTTTTGTGGCAGATTGTAAAACTGTAATAAAAAAGATATATTCTGTATTTATTTACTTCTTTTGTGTCATCAAACACGGAATCAAAAGAGCTATAATCTCTATTTACACGTACAATGCCCATATAAAATTTAATGTAAGAAAAAAAGAAATGCAGTGAAATCAGAGAGAAGGGAGGACTGAAGAGGACAGACCTGTTTGAGAGAGATTACAGACTAGGGTGCTAAACAACTCTAAACCAAAAATATTTTTACCCAGAACTTTGACAAGAATTACAACAATTCAGTGAGTTATTTCAGGCAACAGCAATCTCCATCCCACTTGTTTAAACAGGTCTTGTACAGCCAGGAGTCAGTCACAGATCCATAAATAAAGCAGTCTGGTAAGGATTTGACTCTTGCTTAGCGATTAAGAAACTAAGCCAAGGGAGTAATGGCTTTCTGATTCTTGTTCCCCACTTTATGTCTATGATTTTTTAACCAGGGCTGTCTCAGGTAAAACATATAAGCCTCTGTGAGATCCCATGATCATGTTCTCTCAGGTGAAATACAATGGTTTTAATGCATTCTGCTTTCTCTAAATGATGCAATAAATACTTCCTTTAAAATACTCCTTTTGAATCCTCATCTTGGAGACTGAACTGTTCAAAAGAAATCAGGATGCAAGGTCACTGGTGAAATCACTACTGAAATTCTGCATACAGATATAACTAAAGTTGTCCTTTGAGGGAGTTATTCTCCTTACATTCTGAAGGCCTGTTTTTATCCTGGCCATGATTAAGAAGGCATGCCTGAAGCTGAGACAGAAAAGGGGCCATCCTTCTGCCCACGGGTGCAAAAGTACTACCCCAACCTCCTGTTGGACCAGCAGACCAATAAAGAATCAGTGGCTCAACACTCACTTTTTGGAAGTAAGTGGGGAAGCATAGCACTCAAGGCCAAGAGAAACTGCATATACCAGCACTCCCAGTAATGGCCAGAGAAATTTCACTAGTGACCTTAATGCCACTCACAAAGGAGTCATAACTCCTCCAGGTTTGCAATTTAAGATATTTCAGTGTTTATTTAGGAAGCTGTTCCTATAATCTGCCTCCAAGAGGAAAAGAACAGGGAACAGACACACATATACCCATACGTAGGTTTATGTTAACAACTGTTCCAGTTAAGCTACTGAAACAATATCATACATGTCTAGTCTTTGGTTTGATACGATGTTATAGGTGAGGACTATCAGTTTCCAAGAAAACTTAACTTGCCAGTAGACCCCCATGTAAGCAGTATATTGACCAGAAGTTAGCATGTCAAGTCTTAGCAGCAGAACAGCAGAGATTAACCCACTTTAACAAACTAAAGCATGAATGTAGCAACAGCCACTTGTAAAAAAATTTTTCTATTTAAGATATTTTTGAATTCTATTTCCTAGAACTGTCAGAAAGATAAAAGATATTCCAAATTTGCAGTATAAAGTGTTTTTATCTAAATCAATATCTAAGCATTAGTATATTCTGCAGCTACAATTTTGAGAATTTCATTTAAATTAAAGGCATACTACACCCCAGCAAAAATAATGCTATTTATTTTTATTACAATTAATTTTCATAGTGTCTATATTTATTATACATTTAACTCTTAAAACTGGTTTGCAATATTTGATCTATTTGTTACAATAGTTTTATTCCTATACTGCATAACATGATATACTTAAATCCAACAAACATTATGAAAGAAATATAGCTTAATCTGACAAACATAAAAAAATGAAAACTGTATTACCATCTGCAAATAAATAAGTTGCCTACTGTTTAGCAGCAGAAATACTTAACAGGCATCTACCTGCCATCTTCATTGCTTCGATGAAATACAAGGAAAGGATCAGATTTCCCAAAGAAGTCCTTCTTGTCTAGTTTGTTCGCACAAAATTGCATTAAAACTGAATCCTGAAAAAGGTAATATAGAAAAGTTACATACATACAGTTTACTACACTAAAATAAAATTAAAAAATCATTGACTAATAACCATACAAATAGAAAACAAAATCAATGAGAGCATCTGCCTTTTAGGTGCCCTCTATATATTCACATTCCTGTAATGTCCTTATAGTGCAGTTTGAACTGCTGGAACCAAGAATTCCTTTGTAGGGGGATGCAGAGGAAGGGTAAATGTCTATGCTAAATGCCTCAGGGTATTTCCAGTATTTTCTGACATCCAAAGTTGCATTCACAGGGAAGCAGATGCACAGGCAAAGAATGCATATTAGAATTCATTTTAAAAACTCCAGTGAGACAGGACTAAGCCTCATTCTTTCAGTGACTTAAACCTGCAGTTGTCTCCTCCAGCTGCCTGAAAAGCAAATGTCTTAGCAACTTGCTATTAAGAGTCTAGAAGCTTCCAGAAAATGACCCTGGAAGATACAAATACACCCATTCTGATGACAAATAAGGAGAAAAGTTTCTTTGCTGTGGCCAGGCAAACTGATAGTCACACATGGTCACCTCTTTGGGCAGAGTCAAGAATGCGAGAAGGATTATAAATGCAAAGATAAACCTGCAGACTCACCAGCTAACAGGGGCAGGGCCTGCTGAAAGACTGTGTTCTACAGGTGTAACAGCAGCAAGAGGAAGACTAGGGAAAATGTGGGCTCACCACTGAGTAGGGCAGGGGACTAGGTGACAAAGGACGTGGAAAAGTCCATGTTTCTCAGAGCCTTCTATGCCTTGGTCTTTGCCAGTAAGATTTGCCTTCAAGAATCTTGACCACCTGAGACCCAGACCTGAGAAAGTCTGAAACAGGGATGACTTGCCCTTGGTAGAGAAGGACCAGGTAAGGGAACATTTAAATAGACTAGACATACAGAAGTCCATGGGACCTGATAGGATGCACCTGTGAGTGCTGATGGAGCTGACCAATGCCACTTTCGACTATCTTTGGAAAGTCATAATGTTCAGGGAAAGTTCCTGAGGACTGGGAGAAAGAAAATGTCACTCTGTCTTTGAGAAAGGGCAAGGAAGAGGATCCAGACCAGTCCTTCCTCAATTCCTGAGAAGATGATAGAGCAAACAATCCTGGAAAACATTTCCAAACACATGAAAGACAAGGTGGCTGAGAGTCATCAGCATGGATTTACAAAGCAAAAATTCATGCCTGATCAACCTGAAGCCTTCCCTCATGAAATGAGTGTCTCAGTGGGTGAGGTGAGACTGGAAGATGTTTATTCTTGACCTTACTTAGCATGGCCCTAGACACTGTCTCCCATAATATCCTTGTTCACAAACTGATGAATTACAGACTAGGTAAGTGCAGTGAGGTAGACTGAAAACTGGCTGAACTGCTGGGCTTCAAAGTGTCATGATCAGTAGCACAAAGTCTAGCCGGAGACCCATCACTAGTGCTGTACCCCAGATGTCAAAAATGGGGCCAGTAATATTGAACATCTTCATTCATGACATGGGTGATGGGACAGAGTAGACCCTCAGCAAGTTTGCAAATGATACAATACTAGAAGTAGCAGCTTATACATCAGATAGTTGCACTGCCATTCAGAGGCATCTGTACAGGCTGGAAAACAAACCAACATGAACCTTGCCGAGTTCAACAGAGGGAAATGTCAAGTACTGCACTTGGAGGGGAATAAGCCCGTGCACAAACTACAGGCTGCAGGCCAAACAGCTGGAAAGCAGCTTTGCAGCAAAGGACTAGGGGGGTCTTGGTGGACGCCAAGCTGACCAATGTGCCTTTGGCAGCAAAGATCCTGGGCTGCATTAGGAAGAATGCTGACAGAAAGTTGAAAGAAGTAACTCAGCACCGGTGAGGCCACCCTAGAGTGCTGTGTTCAGTTCTGGGCTCCCCAGTACAAGGACGTGGACAGGCTGGAGTGATTCCAGCAAAAAGGTCACTGAAATGATTAAGAGAAGGCTCAGGGGGATCTTATCAATTTGTATAAATACCTGATGCGAGGGAGTAAACAGACTCTGCTTAGTGGTATCCAGTAGAAGTACAAGTGGTAACAGGTACAAATTGAAATACAGGCAATTCTATTTAAATACAAGAAAAAAACTTTTTACTGTGAGTGTGGCAGAACACTGAAACAGAGAGACTGTGGTGTCTGCTTGGGCATACTCAAAACCTGACTGCACAGAGCCAATGAGTAACCTGCTCTAAAAAGAGCCCGGAGGGTCAGATTAGACAATCTCACAAGGTCTCTTCCAACCTCAGCAATTCAGTGATTCTAAAAATCTTTGCTGTCCTGAATATGAACTATAAAAGTTTGACAAAAGATCTCAGAAGCTCAGATAAGAATTAATCCAAACACTGAATAAACTTAAGTAGGAAAATATTCCAGAGAAAGTATGTGACAGCTGGTGAGACAGAGCAATAGATTGTGTGAGAGGGTGTGCACATGAAGGAGCATGACAGAGAATGCAAAAGAGAGAGCAAGAGAGAGAGAGAGACTGAATCCCAAATTATTTGCCAGCTCCTTTCAGTGACTTTGAACTAGTCATCATGTATGTAAAATTTGAGTGGGGTGAGTCTGGAAGAATATGAAGGCCTTGGAATGCACCTAGTATTTGTCTTCATTAAAAGGGAAAGAAAAAAATAATCTTGTTCTGATTATGGATTTAATGACATATTTATGACTTTTAAATAGTTTATTACAACTGGGATACGAATGCTGGTCTTGGAGGATAAGCCTAGAATATCAGGAAAATATTGCCTTTAGTCTCTTTTAAGGTTACCAACAAATGCTTGGAGTGATGACAAAGATCCCTTAAAAATGGCAAGAGCATAGCTTCTTAAGAAACGTAGAAGTAAAATTTGTACAGGAAAGCAATTAAATGATGCACACATTTTGTCATCTGATAAAAGTGTGAACATTTTGATCAGGTACTATGTACAAAAGTTTGAGCCAATATGAAACAGAGTGGAAAGACAAGCATTTCGTATGACCATACTTATTCACTCATACTAGTAACATGGGAATTTCCTACTGCTAGATGGCAGTTAAATAAGACTGAGTTAGGGCACCCTATTAACATAACCGTGCAGGACTGGCAGGTTGCCTGGAAAAGGTAGGTAAGATTTGAGCTGATGTGCTATTCAAATATACAGCTATACCACTTCTGCAGAGAAATAATACAAACTTGACTAAGCTGGAAATATGGCACAAAATTAAGGTTTTTACTTAAAATATCTAATGAACATAAGAAAATAAGGCCTAAGCAGATTAGCTATTGGATATATTAATAAAAAGAGAAACATGACTACTGCACAAATAGGAAAAAATTAACCACTTCTGATATGGTATAAAAGTTAGAAGCTATACAAAAGGCAAAGCATTACCCCCTTAATACCATCAAATTACAAGCCTCAAGGTATTTTTGTAGGTTTATGTATCTAATCTGGTACTCTCCAGATCCCCTGAACGTTCTCATCAAATGTCTGATACTATTGCTTTCTTCATTTAAGATTTGCTATCTTGTCATTGCAAATCCTTCAAAGATACACCCTACAGTCCCTTCCAATATATACCATGCTTTGACAAATTGCCTCCTTCCTCAGATTCCAACTAGTCTTTATCACCCCATGTCTATAATTCTTCCTTGTTCTTCCTTCCAGTTTCTGTTTCCCATAGGCATCTGCTATTAATAGACAACGGAAGTCTTCACTTTCTTTAAAAAGTGTTTAAACCCTTTTATGGCGATTCCTTGAAATACCTTACTAGTTTTTTTCCCATAAACATTAATTTCATGTTTTTAAAATAATATGACTTGCTATTAGCATAAAACCTTTTAATTATAAGGTTAAAATTTTATTTTGATGTTCATGCAATGTCAATATTCCATAATGGAACTATAATTCTGTGGCTGTAACAAATGGATCTTTGTTATAAACTGGATACTAAGAGATTAAAATGTGATTAATTACTTGGGGAAAAAAAGACTAGATTTAAAACCCATCTAACAATCAAAAACTTTATGCTTTGTACTGTTTTCTGCTTCTTTCCTCTAAAACTAAGAGTAACTGATAAGAAAAAAGTATCCTAACTTCTTACATATATCACAAAATGCAAATTTATTCATTATAATTTTCACAATCTGGTGCAACGTAAATCACAAAATCATTTTAATTTTATTTTTCAAAAAGCAATGAATACACACTTACTCGGCAACAGCCTAGTTCCTCTGCTGTTACTCTGACTGTTCCACATTTCTTCCCAGGAATTCCACTGCAAGAAAACACAACTACATCAACTCAGTTCCTTGATATAATTTATGAAAGTTAAAACTGACACAGATAAGCACAAGGTAAGCTTTCAAGCCACAAAACTGATGGCATGCTACAGTTTCCCTTTTCTGTCACTTGTCCTGCGTAAAAAAGTTGGTTTATCCTAAGTGAATTGGTAAATGAGTTGCACATTTATTCTAACTAGCAAGAAACATATCAGTTTCAATTTTAAAGGAAATAGCATAAAAAGTTTAAATGGGATGAAATGACAATATCAGAATTCTATTTTCCAACCTTCCATTGATGTTTTGAGATGACTCTACAACTTACTAATTTGTGAAAAGCATCCTTTTGCAAATTTTCCTTAAACAAAATACCCAAAATATATTTCAAACTACACACCAGCCTTATTTTACAACATTCTAAAATGTTTATGAAGACACATAATAATCTCACCACTATATCTGATACAGTAGTTGCAAAATAAATTATAATTCACCGAGGCAGCAATTAAAAACATGCTGCTGCAACACTAGAAAGCAAAAAACAGATCCTTAGCATAAAGAACAATATAGGAACAGAAAAGCCAGACATAATCTTGTAGTATACAGCAGCCTTTTGTGGGGGATGGGATGGGAGGGGTGGAAGTACAAATATTGAGATGCCACTTTTTTGCATGATGCTATACTGTAAAAGAGAAGTTCTGCAATATCCTAATGTCTCTTAGTGTGTCCATTAGCACACACCTTGGCAATTACTTCTAGATCTTTTTTCAAAACTAATGCTATTGCTTATGTTCATTTTATTTCTAGCTCTTTATTTCTTTAAGTCTGTCCTGAAAATAATTATTTGAATAAAATTATTTTCCAAGAAGACATTAAGGTAAAATTATATTTTCAAATAGATAGTATTTTTTAGGTTTTTCTAAGAGAACTAGAGGGCACTCCTGTTCTTCTGTTATGACAAAACATTAATGTAAACATTTACTGTTGTTCTTATTTTGCTTATTAGTTTCCTTAATTATTTTGAAATTTTTTACAGAGCTCTACAGCTTTAAATAAGTTTAGCAAGACTGTGGTATAATAAAGAACTGGTGGGAAAATAGTTCTTAGAAGCAGATAAAAGTTTAGAAATTATGAAGAAAGGAACAAATACTGATGCAAATTTATGCAAGCTCACTGAAACTCTTGTTTAGAAGTTGATGTTTAAGTTTATAAGGAATACATCAGGGAACACTGCTCTTATACCACTGCAGTTATTTGCCAGTAATCAGAGATACATGACTACTCTCCTGGACCTCCTCAGTGCTACATGCTAAGTCTGAATTTCACAAGGAAAACAGTGGATTGGGAAACTATTCGACTTTTTGTTGTGAAATTTTAAATGACAATTTAAATGCATACAAAACTTATGGCACTTTTCCATTTAATGTGGTATGACTTACAAAGTACAATGCTTTAAGACCAAACAGGAGAATTTTCTTTAAATAACAGAAAAAAAGAATCTGGTCATTCTAAGTGTTACACAGTACCATTCACAGTTTTATCACCAGCTTCAAATCATATGGTTATAAATCTGTCACTCCTTAACAGCTCAAGACCGAAAATTACCCATTTTAGCCTCTGTAGCAACAGGACATTGAAATAGAAATCTCAGATTTTCAGAAGATGAAAAAGCTGCATTTTCTTCATTTGAACAGTACTTGAAGCTTGTCATGGTTTAATCCCAGCCAGCAACTAAGCACCACGCAGCCGCTCACTCACTCCCCCTCCCCAAGTGGGATGGGGGGAGAAAATCGGAAGGAAAAAGGTAAAACTTGTGGGTTGAGATAAGAACAGTTTAACAGAACAGAAAATATGAAACTAATAATGATGATAATAACAATAATAAAATTACAATAATAATAAAAGGATTGGAATATACAAAACAAGTGATGCACAACGCAATTGCTCACCACTTGCCAACTGAAGCTCAGTTAGGTCCTGAGCAGCAATCTGCCTCCCAGGCCAACCCCCCCCAGTTTATAAACTGGGCATGATATCATATGGTATGGAATACCTCATTGGCCTGTTTGGGTCAGCTGCCCTGGCTGTGTCCCCTCCCAACTTCTTGTGTCCCTCCAGCCTTCTTGCTGGCTGGAGATCAGAAGCTGAAAAATCCTTGACTTAGTATAAACACTTCTTAGCAACAACTATAAAGATCAGTGTGTTATCAACATTCTTCTCATGTTGAATCTATGATGTAACACTATACCAGCTACTAGAAAGAAAATGAACTCTATCCCAGTCAAAACCAGGACAAGCTTCAAAAACTCCTGAAATTTGGTAGTAACAGCAGTAGTAGAAATTACTTAGTTATCAGGGTGATATTGACCTTACACGGTAAAATGTTTTAAGGAACAAATGACCATGAACCCAGCCTTAACAGGGAAGGAAGAAATAGAAATTTCAGAAATGTAATAAAAAACTCCAGAAGTTCCCAGCGCCATAATTCTGCAGGTTATGCCACCTCAAATAGAAAGTACTGGCATCAGAATTACCATTACCTGAACCAAAATTCTTCCTACTAAGGTATTTGAACCCAGTTAACTGTGCCATTAGGGACTTATCTGAGATGCAGTCCGGGCAGTGACAGTACTTTGAAGAAACAGCATCAAACATTTCCTTTGGTATGAAAAGTCAAATACATTTATCCCACTTCCAAAACATTATTGTGTCATATGGTAGACTGTGAAAAATACAACTCTGATCATCTCCTGAAGAGCTGGAAGCCTGAAGTAGATAAGCAAGACCCATTTCTGACAAACTGTTTATCAAACAGTTGTTATTTGATAGAGAACCTTGTGCCACCCTACCTGCAGTTATAACACATGGCAGTCAATATCTGCCTGTCTCGAACTGGGATTTGCACATGAAGACATTTATGCAAAGACATGCTTCATTTCATCTCATGAACACGAAGGCCAAGGGATGCCCAAACCCAAGAGATACATGTGTCTGGTGTTACCACTCTGAAGGGTAGGGGAAACTGGAGAGGCAATTCCCTGAAGATATGTGGATGTGTATGTTAGAAAAAAAAAAGGAATTCTTGATTGTTGAGTAGATGTGAAAAGTACACACAGTATAGTCATAGCTGAAAGCACTTGGGGTAAGGTTTGGCTTGACATATCATCACGGTTCTCAAGGACACAATGCCTTATGAAAGAAGGATAGATAATATTACCATGACAGCTGGCAAAGCTTAATTGAGATTATAATAGAATTTCTCTATAGAACCAAAAGTTCTCATTATTCAGGAACTAAAAACTCTACCAAGTGACCTCCACAGTTTGTGATCCTATTAAGTACAAACATTGTATGCTTATCTTGAGACTACAAGCGTGAAAAAAGTACTGGACCACTTGTGGACACTAAAGAGTTTGTTCTCTTACAAACCATTCATTAAGAAAAAAATACTTAAATGTAAAGTCAGCACCCTTGCAAAAAACTTCAGTGGTCGCAGATCAGCCAAATGGAAAGACCTTTAACTAGCAATAATGCCTTGTGAGAAAATAACAGAATAATTTCAAGCTGGTCTTATCACAGTATGAAAATAGATAACCTGGAGATTCAGCATTACAGACCAGTCCTTCCAGTTGCCAGGGGAATACTGACTAACTTTACCTTGAAGATGAGCATGTAAGAGTTCCACCTGTTCATATGAAGAATGCAGTGCCACTGCCCGTCTTCTTTAGCTTTAAGGAATACCTGGTATTGAGCTGCCCTGGAATTGGTTCTATAGCACTGAAACGACAATACCAACTTTATATTTAGGCAACCAATTTCCCAGGCTAGGTTTCTCTGGAAAGCGTTACAGATAAGGGTTTGTGGGGTAATAATGAGGCATACTGTATTGCATAACAACTGCCACCTCCCACACTCAGTGCTAGTTATCTGACACTCAGATACAGAAAATGTGCCAGTCTAAGTGTGAATAGGGTGCAAACTGAATGTGAGGAATATCTACATTTCAGTGGGTCTTACTGGTTTGAGAGCCCAGAACCTGTGGTGTTCTACAGTGATCATCTCTTTTTGGACAGTATTTGAGGGAGAAAATAATTTGACTGTTAGAGGAACTGAACAGAAAACCATCATCAAATGAAAAGCCCTCAACAATACCTGCATGTCTCTAGACTGGACACAGTCCTGAGGAGTAATTATTGTCTCCTTAGAACAATTGATTCCACAACTGAGACACCACATCTGCAGCACCTTGAAAAGTTTGAAAGGAGACGCTGAAGACAACTGGGGCTTTAACAAGGACTGAAAGGAGGACCTTTCCAGCATTGGTGAAAAAGTCAGAGACAGATAGCAATTTATCTGGCAATTCAAGCCTGACAGGTTAAACAGAGCCTCCAATTTTGCAAGCTGAAACTGCAGTGAGACAGAGGACGGAACATTTTTCAGATCATTCAAAAATTTACAGTCTTATCCCTAAATTTACAGAACCTAGCACTCTGGCAGTCACAACCACAGATAAGAGGATAGGACAAACATATAGGAAGTACATCAGAGCAAGATGGCAGGAGAAAGAACTTCCAAAAACAGGCCAGCTGGCTCCAGTACAGCCTCATTAGCAGGCAATGGCACTCAGATGTGAGTAACTAGCATGGAATGCTCATTAAGCTTTGCAATGGCTCTGCCTCCTCATTAAAGGGAATCCCTACAGGAATGCACTTAGTAGATCCTGAAAGAAGCATTGCTCAAAGTTATAAATGGGGATAGCATCTTCTCTCTAGGAAGATAGAACATGCAAATATCTAATTCTGAATAATGTCTGGGAAGCTTATGCTCTCTCAAGAGAAAAAAAACCTGGTGTCACTTCTGGAAGTAGATATAGCTGCACCTCATGCTTTCATGCTAATACAACTGGGATGTGCAAGGACAGTCTTAAGTAAATCTTACACATGGAGCTTGTCTTGAGAAGGCATTTAATGAATCTAGTAACCCAACAGGTAAAGAGAGTAAACGTTACTGTTAAGATGTCAGATTCTCCATTTCACCTGTTTGTATGACTAGATTTGTTTTCCAAGAGAAATTATCCAGAGCAAATGTTCACCTCTGTACCTGGCCAGTCTGTAAAATGAAGTGCAACACTGAAGTATGTTCTTGAATGAAGATGGTCATCATCACAGAGATAACAGGCTAGCGTACTACCATACTGGGAGCAAGAGTCTTCTGTGACAGACTGCATTGAATTCAAAGCCCTGAATGGTGTCAGAAACAGAGAGAGATTCAGGAGACATCCTTGTACCTGCCAAGACCAAATACTATTACATTCATGCCTCAGAGGCATAAGATGCTGGTGCTTTTAAGACCAATGAAACTGCAAGTCATGCCTGTCATGAAGGCGAAGAAAAATAGGCATGTATATTTCCACTTTTGCACTCTCCATGAAGATTAGTAGCAAGGTATGTTTCAGCCTGCCTGACAGACCACTTGAGATGCTTACATTCATTTTGATGAAGGACAAGAGTATCCTTTCATAGTACTTTCTAAGGGAACTTTCCTTGGTGATACACAATCTGATGTGGAGTCGGCCAGCTCATGGCAGCCACAGAGTCCTGAATCTCATGAGGCTCTTGTAAATGTCCAAAGTAGATAAATCTGAAGTTTAAGCTTCAAATCTTTCTCATTTTCATTTTGAAAGAATGTCAGAGCTTACTTGAATCCCAATCAGAGAATGGAATTCAAGCTTCTCGAGCTGCTTAAGTACAAAAAGTGCTGCTTCAGCAGGGTAGCTGATTGGGACTAAAACAGCACTGGGCATTCTCTTCTTTGTCCATCTTTGGCAGAGAACAGAAAAGGCAAAATACTAATGACCTTCAGAAATACTGTGAAGAGAAAAAGCTCTCTGATCTCAAGTGAGGGATTATAAAGAACATTCAAGTAATGTGAACGTGGACTTCACATAACTTGGTAAAGAAAACGGTAAATTCAAAGCAGTAAACATCCTTAGGAACAGAAGACATGCAATATTGTCAATTGAATTATTGTTATTTGAATATTAAGAGACATTAAACACATATCTATAAGCAAACAATCCTGAAATGCAATGCAACGGTTTAATGTATAAAATAGGACAATAAATGCCTCCTAGACACTAAGGTATCCAGACTTCAGAGAGTCCAGAGTGAACAATCAACTAGGCACAACTGTCTAGCCACAGCAGTGTCAAAAGCACCAATGACAAAATAGAACTTGAACATGGGAAAAAGCTGATGAAAAGTCACGAAGACTTTTTCATTAACAAATATCTACCCCCACCACATATAAAAAAGGAAGGTATATTTCAAAATCTTTCAGGGAGACAACTGATTTAGGTCCATTTAGTAATTGCCATACAACAGAGCAGTATCAGAAGCGAGACCTGAACAATGCATGTCTACCCAAAAGAATATGCATTACACAGGCCCACACAACTGTGAGAGAATTATAAGACCTTTTTTCAATAGAATCTTCACGGATATCTTGTCTTTTCTCATAGCTAATTTCAAACTTTAAACCTCATCTGTTACTCACTTCAGACTTCACTTAACTGAGTGATAACAAACTGCTGAATGGATGATTTTGTTATCTACATATTTAAAATGAAATTTCAGGAATTTTCTCAGAAAAAAAATGCATACAGTACTGAATAATTTACCACTCTGAAGACAGAACTGAAGACAGAACTATAATGACCTTTAAGAAGTCAGAAAGATTTCTCTTACTAAATACGGGTGTCTTCAATGTCAGCACCTTTCTCTGATGAAGTCACCACAGGCTTCCAGTAGAGTCAACTAACAGTCAAAACAGTCAGTGGAGTTGCAACAGTGCAGTTCACTGTGGCAAGTTAGCATATGTTAGGCCTAGATAGTGAAAAGTTAGTGAACTTCTGTTTTAGTAGAAGTAAAAAAAAATAGGGCCAACCTCTTGTCCCGCAGGATAGCATTTGTGTGCTCAAGTACATGGTCGAACTATGCAACCAACCTGGTCACCATCAAGAACTAAAAACATGTCCAGAACAAGTAGAGAGTGTCCCCATCCCATGGTACTGAGGCTCTCCTGGTACAGCCCTGGGAGGAGCTTGGCAGGGGCTGTTTCTGTAATTGGGTTACTGGAGTTCCCCCACCTGCCTTGTACCTCTGTGCTCCCTTGTGGGTGTGGAGATGAGATTTCAATGGGTTGATGGTTCTCCTGGGGTGGGTCTGTAAGTAATTGGGGTTCCCCCACTTGCTATTGTGCCTCTCTTCTCCTTTGTTTGCAGACAAGCTTTTTAATCATGTAACCTAACACACCTCCTCTATTATACCACTTACTATACTTGTCCTCAAAGCTATTTCCTGGACAAGTTTTTAGAAGTTTAATATCCAGAATGGGATTAAGAGGAGAATCACAAAACACAGTTGTCTAATAACAACAGTACTTGCTGAACTTAACCATTTTGTATGGTTGTATTAGAAATCTGATCAGTTGAATCTTCATTGTTTGTTTGTGCAGGATTTTTTTTGCAGGAGGTAGATTACAATTAAGTTTCCTACTGTTCCACAGTAGCCCAAATTTATTAAACAGTAATTTAACACTCCTAATAACGATGCAGCCTATTTTAGTTTTTGTTTTTTTTTTTTTTGGGGGGGGGGTAGTGTTATATTTGATACAACATTTATTTTATTGCAGACAATTTGTGATTAGCTACTGAAATTGAAGGACATATTAAAAACTACACAGAATATGGTACTTTAAAACTGCATCAATTTCTGTTGTCATCAAGGTTTGCAGATGAACCTTAACTTTTAATTTATTTAAGGAAGTGATACAGTGAAGTAGCATTACTTCTAATGTTATGTTACTGTGTGCATAGGTATGTTTTCAAGTTTAAATAGTGTATTTGTAAGAGTTTTCCTGAAGTTTTATTTACCCTTAAAATGAAGTAGTACCCAGTGTACACCATCCACCAATACAGAGAAAGGAAATAATAAGGAACATGTAGTGATATTAATAGAACTGTTTATGTATAGGGCAATTAACCCCCTGATTTAAAAAGAAATAGCATAAGAAGTACTGGTGTAGTCCCTGGGGAGGGAGGGTAAGGAGGGCAGGAGAGGTTGCAGGGAGGGCAGGGAGGATTACTAGGGACTTGTCAAAGAATGATTCTGTAAACATAGTGATTATGTGACTGAACTATATTTGGAAACCCTCAGAATTCAGCGGAAAGGCATTTATTACCAACCTCAATTCTGAATATTAAAGAGAATATGAATCATATTGTTAAAGGATGTGGCAGCAGTAATGATCACAGCACTGTACCAGGTTTGCATGTCAAAGTTTTGGTAGTGGGGGATGGGCTGCCGGGGTGGTGTCATGGTTTAACGCCAGCGAGCAACTAACACCACGCAGCCGCTCACGCCTTCCCCCCCCAAGTGGGATGGGGGAGAAAATCAGGGGAAAAAAAGTAAAACTCGTGGGTTGAGATAAAAACGGTTTAATAGAACAGAAGAAAGTAATTATAATGATAACACTAATAAAATGA
>JANZLQ010000005.1:16663055-16680325 GCA_026212715.1 Elanus axillaris | reverse complement strand
CATACTGAACTCAAAACACAGCACTATACCAGCTACTAGGAAGACACTTAACTCTATCCCAGCTGAAACCAGGACAGGTGGCTTCTGTAAGAAGCTGCTAGAAGCTTCCACCATGTCTGAGAGAGCCAATGCCAGCCAGCTGCAAGACAGACCTGCTGCTGACTGAGGCCAAGCCCATCAGCGACAGTGGTAGTGCCTCTGGGATAACAGATTTAAGAAGGGGAAAAAATGCTGTGGAACAGAAACTGAAGCTGGAGAGATGAACGAGAACATGTGAGAGGAACAACCCTGCAGACCCCAAGGTCAGAGAAGAAGCAGGGGGAGGAGGTGCACCAGAGGTGATTCTCCTGCAGCCTGTGGTGAAGACCGTGGTGAGGCAGGCTGTCCCCCTGCAGCCCAGGGAGGTCCATGGTGGAGCAGCTATCCACCTGCAGCCCAGGGGGGACCCCACGCCGGAGCAGGTGGGTGCCCAAAGGAGGCTGTGACCCTGTGGGAAGCCCGCACTGGAGCAGGCTCCTGGAAGGGCCTGTGGCCCTGTTGGGGACCCACACTGGAGCAGTCTGTTCCTCAAGGACTGCAGCCCATGGAAGGGACCCATGCTGGAGCAGTTCATGAGGAACTGTAGCCTGTGGGGAGGACTCACATTGGAGAAGTTCATGAAGGACTGTCTTCCATGGGAGGGACCCCATGGTGGAGCAGGGGAAGACTGTGAGGAGTCCTGCCCCTGAGGAGGATGGAGCAGCAGAGACAAAGTGTGACAGAACTGACCACAACCCCCATCCCCTGTCCCCCTGTGCTGCTAGAGGGAAGGAGGTAGAGAACTCATGAGTAAAGTTGAGCCCAGGAAGAAGGGAGGGATGAGGAGAAGGTGTTTTAAGATTTGGTTTTATTTCTCATTATCCTACTCTGATTTGATTGGCAAAAAATTAAGTTACTTCCCCCAGGTTGAGTCTGTTTTGCCCATGACAGTAATTGGTGAATGATCTCTCCTTGTTCTTATTTCAACTCACAGGCTTTACTTTCTATTTCTTCTCTCCCTTGTCCTGCTGAGGAACGGTCCCACCAGCTTTGGCATCTAGCCAGGATCAACCCACCACAGGCACTCATGGAATTCAGCAAGGGAACTAACAGCTTACATTTGTTACAAATCAATTTGAACCATCTGCAGTTGGCTGTAAATTAGGGAAACTAAACCAAAGGCTTATTTTGATAAAAAATTTAGTGAAAATGTTTTGCAAAGACGTTTCAAGTTTTTTCATGTTACTCACTTTTTCAGCATGAATTGTATGATAAACGAGTCCTGCTGAACAGCTGAAATTTGCCTTTGTACAAAAACTAGATGATTAGAAGCAAGACATTTACAGACAAAATTTAGTCAAGGCCAATGGACTGGAAGGGCATAACTACAGGAATACCTCCCCACAAAGCATTGCTAGCCAGCCCCCAACATTTATGATTCGAAAGGATTTGTTTCAGGTATATGTAAATCTCAGAACCATAGTTTTGTAATGGAAATATTCCTTCTACTTTATTTTAAATATTTTATGATTTCTTAAAGACCCTTAGATTAAATTAAAGGAAAACTATGTAAATTCTCTTTCAGTTTATCAATTTAAGTGGTGTTCTGAACTGTTATTTCATACAGAAATAGTTCTAGAAACACCCTGAAATTATTTTTGGCATGGAAATAGGAAACTTCAGATGCTTTTCCAAGCTTACACTTGCATTGGAATTGTAAAAATTTAAGAATTTTATTGCATTCAAGTATTGAGAGGAATTTTTAGCATGTCAGCTCAACACTTCAAAGTTCTTGAAAGAGAAAATGATAGCTATCATATGTGGGTCTCCTTGAAGCTGGCCACTGTTTTCAACAAGATTTAAAGTTTAGGGTCACCTCCACAGAACATCACCACAGTATTTGATACAAACTAGTGAAATGCTTTTTAAAAATTATTTCACCAATGATATTAAGTTCTTTACATTAAAAAAAAAGTCTCTAATAAAATCTAGGGGAAAAGGTATATTTTGGACATACCACTGGTATATTTTGGACACTGATAACAAAATACCAACTTCTAAGATTTTTCATAGGACTCCAAAGCTACTACTTAAACTAATGTTTAAGTTTGAAGTTGAAAGGTACAGGATACAAGATTTATACATGAAAAGGTAAGTAGTGTATAAACCATATAAACCACTAAAGATAGATATAAAAGGGTAAACTGAGTAACAAATGGTTAATTACATCAAATATACACATAGAAGAAACTATAAAGCTAGGAACATATATCCTAAGAATTTTACATCAGATTAATAATGCATCATTAATATAACTCAATTAAGCAATTACACTAAAATAATATCTAAGAACAGTCTGAATTTTGCAAATTGTAGTAGTTCATCCAGATCCTGTTTCTTGTCAGAATATGTGCCCTGTGTGGTGTTTCCACCAAAGTTTGGCCCAGAATAATATAAGGCTTGCTAAGCCTGAAAAACTTCATCTGCCCTTATAAGGAAATCAGTGATCAATCAGTGATCAAGTAAATGAAGTAACCCTGGAATATTACTCATAAGGAACCCAGTAAAATGGGACAAGAAGAACACTCCCATCAGACAGAGTAACCAAATTAATGATCATTCACTGCAGTGCAATTATTATTAAAAGGAAAAAAACAAAACCACCACCAAAATTCCAAATTAAAAGATATTACCATAATATTAAATGTCCAGCTATATATTTAAATGTTTGCTTTTAATATCATATGTGAATTTATAGCATACATTTATATAAAGATTGCAAAATATTTTCAATCACTCAAACATTATTTAGGAACAGAAAATGAAGATTGTTCAAATAACTGTGTTTTAGGTATCTGTACGTCCCCATGAACAATGGTTTGTAAACATCAAAATCCTCTCAGTGGGATAAAAACTCACAGATCATAAGAAAGCTTTTGATAAATTTAGTAGGATAAATAGAAAATACTTCATACTCTGGATTGCCTCATTGTTTGGGAATTGTGTTATTTGGAACAATAGAAATACAAGTAGGAATGTCTGGATTTGAAACAGTGAGGGTTTTCTTCCTTGATGCTTGAACAAAAGGCAATGAAGATTTATGGTGTGTTAATTTTCAAACTAGGAATAAAAATATTTTTAAGATTAGTATACTCAAACTATTTCTAATGCAAGATGTAATGAAGCTGACAAAAATTTGGATGAGTCAGTTCCTTTGCTAATTGTCCAAACTGAAACTTAAAATACCATTGTCTATAAAGACAGACTTCTATTGTACCTAACAACTTACTTTCTCTTAGAAGCCATATCTGTCAATTCTGTATATCAAGATAACTCACAGCAAAAAAACCCCACAACTCTCACTTCATGAAGCAGCATGTATTCATCCAATATTCAAGAATGACATACTTACACAATTGATTTTTCCAGTCTGCTCCCCTGTGATCCAACTATTTCTCCCAGTGTACAAAACATTTGTCCCAAAAAATCCTGAAAAGCAGTAACATAAAGACTCAGAATTCATATTTCACATTGAAACAAATTTGGTTTCCCATTTATCTGAACTGTTCACTATTGTAGAACACATTCTGCTGAACATTGTATCTTAATAATAATTATGCAATAATGAATCATAAAACAGACTCACTATTACATATTTTACATAATAACTGGGTTACATTTACAGAATTAATTCTAATGCACTCCACTTACTCTTTTTATATTGCCTTTTTCATCAACAAAAATGAAATTGAGATGGAAAAAATTTAAAAGCATTAGAAACATGACTATTTTTTTACCTTAACTGGAGAATTTTAATAGATTTCTCTTTTATGAAGAGATTCTACACTGATTCTATGAATTTCTTGGAAGTTAATTATGTTGGCAGAAATTCAGGCCTCTGCAGGATCTGTATGAGCATCCTGGACTGACAATTATAAGCAAGTATTGCTTTAATGACAGACTTTATTTTTGTGTTTTATAATTTAAATATCACTAAAACTCAGCTAATTTTCATATTATATTTCCATGTAACATAAGTAGTATAAAAATATGAATGGATTTTCAACCTTGTATGTATGTATGTTGAAAAAAAATTTATGCTGCAGTCCAACTCCTTCTCTTTCAAGTGAAAAGAGCTTGTTAGCTCTGTTCTTCCCAGCATCATTGGCAGTTGGTAACAGTGGCTTGTGAGATTTGTTCACAAACAGTAATGAGAATCAAGACACTATAATTCCTATACAGCAAACCATAACTTTATGATACTGTGTATAGTAGCAAATATTTGTACAAGTAGTTCTGACTCTTCTCTGAGCCCAGGCCACTCACTCTCATCTCTGAGCTGTGTTAGTTATGGGTCCATACAGCGAATTGGATCCGAGAACTAATCCCACTGAAAAGGAAAATAACGCTGCAAAAAATAAATTTTTCAGCTACGTCCTTTAACTGATCTGACACTGCGACACTGTTTCCATAAAGGTTAAGTCTTTTAAAATGGCTAAAATTAATCTGTAAATACTCAGCTTCCTCAGCTCCTCAATCTTTTTTAAAGTCATCAGGCATGACATATTCTAAAGTAACACCATTTTCTACACTAAAACTATATATTCCATAATTTTCTTTTTTTTTTTTTTGTGGAGTTTCTATGAGTAATTCCTGTTAGTTCCACAGTCTGTTATTAATGACAATTGTTCATTACTCTGTTGTTTTTTTCTTAAATCAGGAAATTACCATTAACATAAAAGTGATTTCAGGTAGCCATTTTTATAAACATTATTACAGACAACTACAACAACAGCACTGTCTAGTCTGGTTATTTCATACATCCGTTATAACACTCGCGTCATTTACTTCTCATTTTGCCAAAACCAAGTCACTGAAACTGAAATTCTTCAGGTTGACTCTTTTTTATCCCCCAAACTGCTCAACTATTCTATGAAACTGCCCAGTATTTCCAAAGGAACAGGTCAATAGCTATTTTTAGGAACAGGGAAGATCTTATTCTACACAAGGTGACTACAACATATGGGCAGTCTAGCTACGCAAATACTACTGGCCTGACATTTTTCAGAAGAAACAAACTCCTTGTGCATGTATATGAGCAAAGCTCTGCTCACTTCCTATCTACTCAATGCCCAAATTCTTAAGAGCTACAGGAAAGAGATGAAAGAAGCTGGCAGCAAAAGGAATAATCCAGACCAACCTTAAGCACTTGGGAAATGATGGAAATGAATTGCTGTCATTAAGAAACATGTTTCTAGCTACCACATTTCACAGGGTTCTCAGAGCCATTGTCTTCTTTGTGTGCTTAAGATTATACAGTATAGTTTAGATGTCTTCAGCACAGATACCAAGTCTACACCAACTTGTAGATATTTCCTCTTAAAGACAATGGAGGGAAATAGGTATTTTTGATATTAATGTCTAAAGAATAGTTTCCCTCCACAATTGAAGATACCAGGAAACTGCCCCTGTCTAAAAAAAAGGACCTAATGCGTCTGAGTACGCTTCGCTTGTACTAATTAGAATGTAACAGGCACATATGTAATTAAAGATCTACCTGAATAGTCTTCAGAAAAACATTGGTTTGTTTTCTCACTATTTTGTCCCTTTTTCCAGGGGCTCAGCAAGATGCTCAAACCTTCAATTCCTGTTCCAGTAATCAATGAAATCTACATTATATATTTGCATATATCTTTGTTTGCACTTCCATAGTAACTATCTTATCTTGCACCTTATCTTTTTTCTTAAAACTTAATTATGAGGTTTTTGTACAAATAAGTATGTTTCAGGGGAAAAAGAAAAGAATTCAGATAAACTAGTTACTACAGAACTGCAAACAATCTTGGACAGAAGCCCAGGATGAGGCTTTATCCTTGTTGAAGATGGTATAGGGAAGATTTCTATTTTCTGCATCCTCCTAGCTAACATTGCAGTTATACAGACCACCTTTCCATGATGGCAGAGATGGAAAACGATTTGCCAGGCGCTTTAAATCTTTACAGGGAGGATCTAACTGGAGATCAATGGCTAAAAGTCTTATCTTTTCACTTATCAAGAACACACATACAGCATTCCTTCCATTATTCTCTTTTCCTTTGCTCCAGATTCTTAAATGTTCTCTTACCAAAGCCTTCCTCTATTTGTTTAAAAAAAATCACTCAAAAGCCTCTGAATTCTACTCTCACATCTCTAAATTTTAAAGTTACTATTTAATCCCTTCCACTTCAAGATGACATGAGCATAAAAGGTTCCTACTAATATTAAATGGCACACAATCAAAACATGTTTACAATTTTTGGTACCCAGAGAAGTATCAACAAAATGCAGCATATCACATATCTGAAAAGGTATACACGTGTGATTAAATATGCCCTTTACAGGGGGAATGTCCCATTAAAATTATACTCATGAGCATTATATATGTTATTAACCACAGCACAATCATTGTATTTGTCTCTATGCATCTGGTATTACTTTCAGTCAAAATAAAATAAACATTTTGAAAGCATAAGCATTTCAGCACAAGAAAGTATAATAGCGAGTAAAAACTTACATGTTTTGATAGGTTAGGACTCTTTGAGTCAACATCATAGCTTAAACAAAAAAAAAAAAAAAAAAAAGAAAAAAAAGAAAAGTCATATCGGAGTTGCCAGAGGACAGAAATTTACACAAACAGATATGTGAATGGAAGTCTCACCAGTAAGTAAGGCAAATTGAATCATCACAGATTACAGGATTATGGTTCACTAGCTATTTGAAATGAAACAGTCTTAAACAAAGTGCAAGTTACTAAGAGAAATTATTCTGATGTTCCTGTTTGAGCAATGAAAGCTACCAAAAACCAGAACAAAATTTAAAGATTAATCTTAGGAAACAAACTAACTTGTAAATTATTTTCTTAGGTAATTTTTCAGTCATTTGACTAAGTATATAGAAATAACTGACAAAAAACCTAAATTGCTTTTAGCAAGAGTTTGACTTGTTCTTTTCAGCTTATCATAATCTTGCTCTCCCTCCAGCTAGAAAATGTCATTGTTTCCCTTCCACTGTCAAGTCAGATTTAAAAAAAAATACTCTGAGAACTCAAAATAGATTAAAAAAAATTAATATAAGAAATTCTTCAGGGATTACTAGTCTCTACACTTTCATAGTCTTCCATCTTTATCAGGTAATCCACAGTAATACTTCTATCAGATCCTACATTCAGATTCAATACCAGCAACTAAATTGAAAAAGTATTCTCTAAGCCCATCTCAGCCTCCCTGCATGTTTCCATTCCCACTGTGTGATATGCTATGCCTTTGGTTGTGCTGCCCAACTGGTTGTTGGGATGCATTATGGACCAGATCACAAGTCAGGAGGATGGGAATACCACAATGTAGCTGGATGTGGTGCAGCACAGTCAAAGTTTTAGAAATATATTTGTAGACAAAGGAATGACTATAAAAATCACTACCATGAGGGTTTAAAAAAAAAAAAGTAATTGCATACTGTCACTGAAATTGAACAGAAAAACACAACTGGTAATTGTATCACAGGGCTAGCTACACAACTAAAAACTACTTCACTGGCAAAATCAGTAACAAATCATCAAATACAAACAGAAAGGAGCCTAAGACATTGGTGGCTGTGCAGTTTGGGAGGGAGCTCATGCTCATTCACCAGAACACCAAAAATCAGAGATCTACTCGCTGCTTCTTTTTTGTTGCAGAAAATATGAATCATATGAGGAATTTCTTTCTGAGAAAACTAACAGTTTGGCCAACAGTAGTATGCAATTTTGCTGGGGAATTTTAAAAAGGAAGCTTTCTAAACATCCTTCTTTCCTGATGTAAATCAGAGTTTTAATCCATGAGTAGCTATATGAGATTCACATTTTAACTCAGAGTTCTACAATATTTAATTTCTCATCAGTCACTGTTACAGTGCTCTAAAATGAATCCACAGATTATGGCTAATGGTCACTTCCAGGCAAACATTAAAAACAGTTATTCAGCTTTGAGTTCAGAATAGACCAGGTAATCCAAAATAGCAGCAGAAAGCAGTCAGGTCTTTCTGGTAAGTACAGACTATGTTTGATATTTACAGCTTTTTGTAAATAAACAAACAGGAGTCCATTTCTCTGAGTACATGAAGAATCAAACAGGAGACTATATTTTCCCTTCCAGTTCCAAATCATTTTCAGATAGTACTTATCCATAAGTCCTTTATAGACTTTCCTTTCTTTGCTTTGAATAAGCCTAGCTTTCTCTTTCTTGGTTCATTTCTTCTGTTCTTTTTTATTGCACTGCCTCCTCCCCATATCACACATGCATCCTACAAGGAGCACGAGGCAACAAATTCAAAATTCCTACACAGCCCCAGCTGTGTCTTTATTTCAGCAATGCTTTACCTACACTTGGACAAGAATCCTTTATTTCACAAAGTGACTAGCTCTTACTTAAAAGTTATTTTAAATAGCAGGCAACAGTTATACTTAGCAGATTTAATGATACTAAACCCAACTTCTAAAATAAAAAATAAAGTCTGCACCAGGCTTCCACGGTGAAGGTCAAAGAATTTGTACCTAGCAATCTAGAAGCATCCTGTAATCTATCTTGGCATTGAGTATTTTCTTCCACTCCTTGAAATGGTTGAAGTCTAGATGAAAAGAGCTAACTGCTATCTGTGTATTGAACACAATGGAAGTTTTTTCCTCACTCATCCTTCCAACACATCTTGTTAACTTAGGAAGCATTCTGACATGCTATAAGAAGACATTTACAGCTAAAGAAAAATTGGACATGTTTGGTTTTTTTTCCACAATATAGGAAATGCTGCCATTCAAGAACATTTCAGTACATCCTGATGGCAACTTAAAAAAAAATCAGCAAAACTACATGTAACTTTATTAATGATGTTGCTAACATACATCTATCAGGCATCATACTTTTTCTGCTACTGCTATGGGAAAAATCATCACTAATGTGATCACTGTCCTATTTATTTTATACCCTGCTTATTGATTGCATTCCAGAAACTTGGGGGGCAGGGGGGGGAGAGAATAAAATAAAATCAAGAGACCGTCAGAGTCGCTTTGAAGCAACTACTTGGATAAGTAAATGACACACTGAGACTAAAGCCTGGAAGATTTAAAAATGGCTTTACCATGAACTTTCTAGAAGATTTTAGGCAAATTATGAAGTTTTTCTTCAACTATTTTACTGTCTAGAAGACAGAAATGCAATAAATGCAGTTTCTGTATCAAAGCAATAACTTTAAATTGGGAAGCAATAATACTACAACTTACCACTACTATAATCAACACTTGAATAGGATTTGTCGCAATTCCATGAAGTATATCAGGAGACCTCAATCTTTAGGATTAGAAAGTATAGGAAGGCAACTACACTGTATCTTTCTTGATAAATTTATTCGGTAAGTAACTTAACAGATGATTCTCCTAAATCTTTTTCAAGGACAAATAAAAGAAATACACATGAAGGCAGAATCTTAGGAACACAAAACAAGAATTGACAAAACTCAAGCTAAAGTACATCTTGAAAAGGAAATGAAAAGAAATAGGAAAATGGTTCTTCAGCTAAAAAGGACCTTAAAAGAAAAATTGTGGCCACTATGCACACTCTACTGCAAAACTGAGTGAATGGCTTTCCCTTAATTATCTATGAGGGTTATTCAAGTGCTCTCTCATAGGGCAAGGTTAGGAAGAATTGCTAATAAAAAAGATGAGAATTAAAAAAAAGAAGAAAAGCTTGATTATCACAAAGACTGAAATAATACGAATGGGGTGAAATGTAACAGATATCATGCAAGGTGACCTGGTGACTATATTCCAAAGAATAAAGTGAAAATCAAACCAATTACACCAGTGGAATGAAATGAATACATCTGGAATAATGTCAAAAGCTATCTACTTCTAGGACAACTGCTTTCATTTTAAAATCTTAAAATTTAGTATATTTAGATGCATACAGGCATTTATTTTAGTAAAGAAAATTTTGGCTCTGTACTACTTATACAGTATTTTATTTCCAGACAGTATGTCCATACCTGTTTTACTGGCTATGCTGCAAGAATATTTTAACATTTTGACATCCTTAGCTTTCTTTTTTCTAAAAGTAATGATTGTGTGTATTATTGTCAATTTCTTAAACCTCCGTCGTTATTATGTTACACATTTATTTCTGAGGAAGCAATGCTAAATCAACCATGTTTATTAATGTATTCCATGTCAACAGATACTACCTCTTTTCAAGTTAATTTTATGCTGGACAAAAGTAAAAGATTGCTAACTTACAAATCAAATCGCAGATTCTCTCTTTCTTCAAAGAAGTAGTCCATTATAAATTTTCTTACAAAATCTGGATTTAAAGTATTATCAATTACTTCTGTTCTTCCAAACTGTAAAAGAAAAGTGTAAGTTTAAGCCACATGCTATATTGAAGTATAATTAAGTAGACTGCCAATATCCACAATATGTGAGATATGAGAGAGCCTGTAAAAAATTCTCTTAAACAGATGCCATGAAAGAAAATGACTGTGTTCATGGGAACAGAACAGTTATCTGTGAATAAAGACAGACTGGCAGAAGACATTACATTTCAATATAAAGAGTGGTGCACAACCTATATCGTACGACATAAACTTTATAAACATCAACTCCCGAAGTCAATCAGAATCCACAAAAATTTGGGGAAGAAATTTAGTAACATAAAAATCCACTATTTCCTCAAAAAAAAATGACAACAGCAAGCAAAAGCTTGCATATATAGTTTATTTCAGATAGCTTTAAATATCAGGGAACATAGTTGTTCTGTTAGAAGTATATAATTTTTGCGTTAACCAGCTCCTATTTCACTTCAGTTCAGCTCTCTCTTCATCTCTCCTCTCTCTAAGCTTTCTGCAAAAACACCTTTTCTTTCTTGGTGCTTACAGGAAGACCCTCAGCTCTCATCAAGCTGAAAATATTTTCCTTTTAAAAAAACAAAACAAAACCACTTTTGCTTGACTTCAGCTCATATACATCACACCACTGTGATAATTTTGTTCTTGTTTTAGCTGTTCTTTCGAGATACTCAGAAAACAAAACAAAAAAGAATGAGTTGTTGAAATGAGCATTTCATTTTGTTCCACACATTGAACATATCAAGACATATTTGAATATAGCCTACTGGAAAGTTTTTTGACAGTCTGCTGAAAGATCATCATTAAGGAGTCCTCAAAACTCCAATTTGGCACTGGAGACTTTTAAATGACTCAAAGACTGTCAACCTCTTAATTGACAGGACTTAACTAAATCAATAAACATGGATAAAGAAAAAATAAACCTTCTTGTAACTGAAGGGCTTTGAGATGTATTTCCTAAAAACGTTTTCACATCACAGATGTGAATTTAACCACTATAACCTGCACAGAGCCCCTCAGCCTCCAACAGGAGCCTCCCTGTACTGGTCCCTGCATACTTAACATATATGTGGTATGAAAGGACAGAGCACACTCCACTGACTCTTCCTCTCAAAACTAGGCAATTTCCTTTCATTGCTTGTTTCTTATTAAAATAAAGTGGTAAAGAACTCCAGCCACATTATTTGTGTGCTTTAAAGCAACTCCATTACTGTCAGCAACTCTTTTTGTCTCCTTTGAATGACTGTGTACGCATGTACTCAAGCTGCAGGGGACTGATTCCAAGCACCATTCATTCACACAGGTCATCTGGAGAAGTGGGCCTGTATCTAAGAGGACAACTGCTTTGCAAAAAGCAACTACCCACCCAAAGGTCTCAGGGACAATAAAATGTTCAACAAAAGTTAACACATCTTCAAGACACAGCTCTATAAAGTCTAAGAAAAAGGAACAACCCTCAGAAGTGACACAGTGGTGATTTGTGTCTTTACAGAGTGTGCTTGAATCCTGTTAGGTACCTTCACTTTCTCTATGCTGTGAGATGTTCAATTGGGACGGTCTTATTCAGAGATCTCCATATTCCAGCACTTCCTATAAAAGACAGAGAAGCAAAACTATCTTCCCAATGAACTATACCATGTCAAAATAAAAAGGCAAAGAATATTTAACATATAGTGTCAATTAGCATACTCCTTTGCCAAGACTTTATATCATTTCTTAAAACCTAAGTGGAATGATTCCCTGGTCTCATTGGAACCTTGATATCCCCTGCAAGAAGGCTTCTGAGTATGTCCTAAAGCACAAATCGTTTAGAAAGCAAGTTTACTCATTAGCAACCACTGTATTTCTTCAGGTCTAAGCCAAAGCAATAGTTATGAAGGGGGTAAGCATTATACAGACATGGGCAAGAGAAATCTCCAGAAGCTCTCCAGAGTGAAGATACTGGATATTCAAAATAACATCCTTCAGTGTCTTAAGAGAGGACTAGCACAGGATGCACATGATCTTGGAAACAGATCAGAACATGAACAAACAGTTTGATCCTTACTGTTTGTTTTGGATTAAAAAAGTCAGTCTCTTGAGAAATTATTCAGGATATTCTCTGAAACGTTGGGATAAAGTTGACAGGTAGAGTGCTGTAAAAACACTCTCTTGAACCAACACTGGTGACTGCTATGGCGATATATTAATCAATGACAAACTACAGCAGTGGTAGAAAGTTGGCATTTCTATGGGAATAAGTATGGCTGGAATACTTGCTAGGGATAAAGGGCCTTTCTTTCCCCTCTGAATAACAGTGTACAAATTCTATGTACATTCAGTCTCCAATCAGTTTCCAGGTGAAATAAATATCAATGTTTATAAATAAAATCTTCCCCTGTAATTCAACAATATTTGAGGCAGGAAAAACTGAAAGCTGGAATGGCTGATAAAATGAAATATGCAGAAATATCTAGCCACTTAGTACCGTTTGAAGGTATGCACTGAAAATGAGAAGCCACTCTCTGACACAAGCCAGTAAACAGCAGTTCATCAGACCAGCAATGAGAAATGAAAACAATGGGGTCATAAGGACCATCCATTTTGCAGTTCTGAACAGGGATATATCTCGTCTGTGTACTTTTTTCTCCTCAAGTGTCCTAATTCTTCCATTTGTACTCTTGCACCAAACTCTCCAAATTCTCTCAAAGACTGGATCAACTGCATAAAGAGGAGATTTACACTTAGTACTGAAATCTGATAAACACTAACCTACCCTAGAAGCAAAGGAGTCTGATCCTTCAAAAAGATCGAAGGATGACTGCATTGTAACTGGCAAAGCTACCAGAGGCACAGCAAGTAAGCAAAGAATGTGTATTAAGTTCTGGCAGTCTCTCATGCTACGTCCAACAGAATCAGACACACATATACAAAGATATCCATGAAAATATCTCCCAGACCATGCAGATTCAAGAAGGAAATTGTTCTGGGAGACTCCTTAATCATGAGGCAGGAAAAGAAAGGTTACTGAAATTCTTTAAATCCTCAGATTAGGACAAGCTTGAAGGAGAGTAAGAGGATCTTCAATCATGTGGGACCTACACTTCTATACACATAGAAGACACAGAGAAACAAAGAGCACAGGGAGCTGTAGCCTAAGAACATTTACTTTCTGCTGCCAAAGTCATCATCTAAATTCAAAGGCACAAACCCAAAACCTAAGTGAGCTCAGAGGCTAACTTGTCAAAAGAGTTCACTTAGGGTCAACAACACCTCTCTTAAACATTTGGCTTGACACCTTCATGAAGAGATAATTTTCTGACAGTATGACCCTCCTTGAAATAGTAAAGGCAGTTTGCACAACACAAGGATACACTTGACTTTGGAAAAGCCATTCAGAGGAAAATAAAATTAATGGATAAGGAAAACAGACAAGAATCATATAATACTTGAGGTTGGAAGGGAACTCAGGAGATTGTCCAGTTCCACCTTCCTCCCCAAAGCAGGATCAGCTAGAGTAGGTTGTCCAGTCAGGTTTTGAGTATGTCCAAGGACAGAGACTCCGCAACCTCTCTGGGCAACCTGTTCCAGTATAAGATCACCTTCACAGTAAAAAGGTTTTTTTCTTATGTTTAAATAGAATTTTTTGTATTTCAGTTTGTACCCATTGACTCTTGTCCTTCTACTGGATGCACATGAGAATAGTCTGTCTCTGCCTTCTTTACTGCCTCACATCAGGTATTTATAAACAGGGATAAAATGTAAGCCTTGTCTTCTCCAGGCTGAACAATCCCAGCTCTATCAGCCTTTCCTCTTAGGAGAGATGCTCCAGTCCCTTTAACATCTTAGTGGCCCTTTGTCAGACCCACTAGTATGTCCGTATCTTTCTCATACAGAGAACCTCAGCACTGGACACAGCACTCCAGCTATGGTCTCACTAGTGCTGAGGGCAAGGATCACCCCCTTTGACCTGCTGGCAGTGCTGTCCCTAATGCAGCACACGATGTTGGGCTTGCATACTCAAAAACCCCTCTCCACTTCACTCAGATGGAAGGTACTAAGGGAGTGGGGGTGTTACAACTTCTACAAGTGCATGAAAAAGCAAGATACAGGCACGTAGCTAGGTAAAGGAAAGCACTGTTTCCCTTTGTTCCTACATACCCTAAAATGATTGTGACTGGAGGGGGACACACATGCTCAGCTCAGACAAAAAAACCTGCTTATTTATACAGCCTTGTGGACTCTCTCATGAAGTTCAACAAAGACATATTCAAAGTCCTGTACTGGTCCTGGGGACTAACTGGTGCAGTATGAGCTGTGCAGAAAAGGTCCTGGTGCAGCCATGAGGGTTTCACAACACACTGGGTTGTATTAGGGTCAGTACAGCCTGCATATCAAGCACAACAATTATTCCCCCTCTATTCAACACATGTGGGGCCCCACCTTGAAAACTGGGTACAGTTTGAGGCTCTAAATGCAACTGAATCCACAGACTGAAGGCAGTTCAGTTCAATGGACCCTTACAAAAAAATAAATTAAAAAATCAGCAGGCTGTAGCACACAACTTGAGGAAAAGACAATGGAGCTCAGTTTGTTCCACTTGGAGAAGAGAAGGTTTAGGGAAGATCTACTTCCACTACCATATCCACCCTAAACAGCATTATAGAAGACAGAGCCAGACAGTTCACAGAGAGCACAACAAAAGGTCAAGATGCAATAATCAAAAGTTGCAACAAAGGAAATTATGAAGGGATATGGGGAAAAACTCTTCCAGAATGAGTGATTAAGCACTGGAATGAGTTGCCCAGAGAGCTGTGCAGTCTTTGCCGTTAGAGAATTTCAAACCTTAGCTAGAAAAGCCCCTGAGCAACCTGGCCTAAATTTAAAGATGGCTTTGCATGGATCAGAAGGATGAACTAGACACAGCAGATAAGCAGGAGGCTGGATAACACAAAGGTTCCTTTCACCTAAATTATTCCATGATTATGTCATATTTTATATCTCTGGTTTTTAAGTTTTATAGTTCCGTTAGAAATAGAACTATGTGTGTATTCAAAGAAAAAGTTACTTCAAAAGGAGAAAAAAATAGTTATAAAATGGCAGCTAAATGGCAGTTTCATTTTTTTAAAAAGTAAAATACCATAAATTTTTAAGTAGTCTTCATCCCTTCAAATCTGCATTTTTTTTGGTAAACAATATTTCACTTTACACTACAACCATTTTACACTTGGGAAATCTTTTGGACTTGATTTAAAATGCATGACAGAAGTGTATCAGTAAAAAAAGATAAATATGCAACATGCTAATGATTAAATCACACTGAGACCAGAGAAGGCCTAACAGTGCCTGTCAGACTGTTACCTTTATCTATCATCAGTCATACCGACATTGTTACAAAACTCAAGAGACTGAATTCAGTGTGCTACTAACTTTTCTTTACATTATTTTAAATTACCTTTTTTCATATATGAACACACAACAAAAGATAATCCTCTTCTCAGAATTTGTAATCTAGCTTCACTAAATGTTAACAGAACAAATAAGAAACTGGAATTGTGGAGAAAGAAATGCAGTAGCAATAAAATGAGCCTGTTATAATAATGATTAATAGTCTCAAATAATCAGAGTTACAGAGACTACAAGGAAGGAAACAAAAAGCCTTTTTAACTGAGACTTCAGTTTTTTGGTCTGTTTACTTTTTTTCCATTTACACAAATGATTATTTATATTAGTTTCCTGTGAAGGAATAACTGACATATTACTATTAACATTTATCTTATAGATGACATTAAAATGCTGGCCTCTCAAAATAACCAGTCTACACTTTTTAGCTAGATAAAGCATCACCTTTTAAAATCTACTTTCCCAATTACCTATAGCCTTTTTTAAGCAGAACAGGTTATTTCTATAATCCAGTCACAACTAATAACATAGTTGCAAATTAATTAGTTCTCCACATGGCCTAGTTTCCCCACTAACAGTTGTGTAAGGCTAAAAATCTTAACATGGCCAACAATCAAATACCTTTAGAAATGTCATTCAGGAGAGTAGCAGAATCAATTTAACTAAAGGAAAATAAATGTTCAACAAAGAAAATCAATAACAGAGTCCCTTTTCCAAATTTCCCAAGATGGAGAGTCTTTGTCACCTCATAATGCAAGCTCTCCTGGTAGAAGGGAATTTTAAAAATGTATTTAATCATTTGAATTTTTATACCATCTCAGTATAGTGATCCAGCCTAAGGGGCTACAAGGTTAATGGAAAATCATAACCTTCATTTTAACATCAGAGTTCTAAAACACTAGCTAGTTGGGTAAATCCAATATCAAAGATACAAAGCAACTATTGTAACTACAAGGGTCTAAACAAACCCTCTGCAAACCACTTTCTATATGAATTATCTAAATTAATTCTTGCTTCAACTTTATGGCCGTGAGTGAACTTGAGAATAATATATAGTAAGCACTCTTGTAGCCTTTTAAAAATTTGCAGTGTTTTACCACAATTGCAATGAAGTTGTTGCAAAAAATAATCAACCCCATTCTGAAAAAGAAGTTTTTCTTTCTTGCTTGATTTTTCTTTGTATTGGGTTTCTGTGGAAAACCTTTGTTTTGGTAGCGGGGGTGGGGGGGTTACAGGGGTGGCTTCTTTGAGAAGCTGCTGGAAGCTTCCCCTTTGTCTGACAGAGCCAATACCAGCCGGCTCTAAGATGGACCTGCCTCCAGCCAAGGCCGAGCCAATCAGCGATAGTGGTAACGCCTCTGTGATAACATTTTTAAGAAGGAAAAAAAATTGGGGGACAGAGAGAAATGGCAGCCAGGGAGTGAGAACATGTAAGAGAAACAACTCCGCAGACCCCCAGGTCAGTG
>JANZLQ010000005.1:16575500-16596570 GCA_026212715.1 Elanus axillaris | reverse complement strand
TATTTTTCAAATAAAAAAGAAATGCACTTTTGCCTAAGACAAGAAATTTTCAGAATTCTCCTTACCTAGTTTTTTTTTTCCACTGCAAGCTATAGGCTACTTTTTAATGAAAAGCCATTGCATACACCGAGTTATTTTTGTGCATATAATTTGAATAGATTTCATTGTAAACATGCTTTTTCTAAGAAAGAGCATGCAGTAATATTACTGTGAGTATTCTCAAACAGGTATCAACTAGTTTGTACATAGAAGCTCAACTACTTTTGTGAATAAAATATGATAAAAAAGAGAGACTCCAAACTCATTCGTGCATCAGTGACCTCACCACCATGTTTCCATGAACATGAGACTCGAGGAACAAGGTGTATAAGTATGGCAGCAGTGAGTATCTGATCTGAAGCGTAGTGTGAGATACCTTGGCAAATCTTCTCTGAACACTGCTGGCTCTTGTTCCCATTAAGGAAAAGCTCTGATTTCTACTGAGCTTTATATCTAGGGACTGCAAAATCAACAGAGAACCTCTGTGCAACCTAAGGAGAGCTGTGGCTGACATAATGCTACAAAAGTGAATGTTTAAATAAGAAAAAGCACTGATTTGCAAACTGAAAGATGTGTTAAGAACAATACCCATATCAACAAACTAATATTTGTATAAAAATTTTCAACTTGAAAAATTCCCTTGAGTTCTGAGAGATCAGCCCCCAATGCAGTGTATGTGAGCCATCTACAACTGCCCCTAACCTTGTGATGGGAGGGGAGCTGGTGTTTCATGTCTGTGCTTGGGAACAGACACCCTGTTTCTAGAAATTGATTTATCCTGGAGATGCAAGCCCTCTGGGACAGAAAAGGTGAAACACAGGTGAAAGGAATGACTGATAGCCTGCAAACCAAAGGTAAAAGCATAATTATGTTGGCCAAGAACATAAAAGCAAATCTATTTAAAAGTAAGAGTAAATTCATGGCCTTGCTGAAGCCAACAGAAGTGACTGAAGTCACTGCATGCTGTGGGGAAAATATTCCATACATACAAAGAAACTTGATTTCTCTTCCTGTGCCCACCATTTTCAGATGCCCCAGCTGAGGGGACACCCATGCATCAGCAGTGCCCCTCACCTCCCCACTGCCAGCAATACTCCCCTGGGAGAGAGAGCACGTATTCTGGGTCCCACCATCAAGAGGGCAGGTTTAAGCAGTCGTCTACACTCTCTGGCCACTTCTGATCTACTTCAAGGCAACCTTGACTCTCCCCTGCAATGGGCTGTGGAGCATGCAGCCCAGGGCAGTGCTGATAGGGGTAAGAGCTGGGTGTCCTTTAATTCCTCCTGTCTGACCTTCTCCAGTGCTAAACTGAGTCAGCTAACGAGTCACACGGCTCCCTTCCTCCTTCACAAAATTTTCCCATAATACTTGCTTTTCTCATTAAAATTGAAGAATGTGTGATGAATTCCAAGGATAATGAAACATAAAATGAACAGAAGTAACAAAGCTTTTTATATTATCTAGTGCTTTTCAGACAAGAAGAGTATTAATTAAACCATTTGCAATCCCCAATGGATTATGCAAAGTGGATATTTAAGATTTTATTTTAACACTAAATTAATATTAATTAAACTCAATATTTAAGTTAAATTTCTCCATTATTATGTTTACATCAGAATTAGTCACTGATAATATTCCCTGCTGGCTCTGAGCTCCAAAGCATTCATCTTTTATTTCAAAAATTACACTATATATTTACCGCTATTCTGACACTGTACAAATATTGCCTAAATTCACAAAAAAAAAAGTCAGACTTCTTAGGTGATGCTGAGTCACACAAAATGCCTTGTTCATTTCTTTCAGTGAATATGTTTTAAATGGATTTAAGTAATCCAGTAAAACTACATGTATTTTCTTCTACTTCTGTCATTCACTCAGCACTGAGTTGCAGCTCCCATCATTCAGACCCGTTGCTCTTTTCCTGCTTATTAAATTGTGTACATGTGATTAATACCCATTCACCCATGTCACACCCATTTGTATGCTCAAAAGGCCAAGTAAACATATATAGATAAGGAACCTCTAATTTTAGTGGAAAGTTAAATAGAAAATACTTATCAACAACAGCAGGTAACACCTCACAGACTTTTGTTCTCCTATAGAGAAATATCTCAGCATTTCTTAGGGATCTACAGGGAAATTCCTGACCCTCTTAATGACAGCACTATAGCTCATTATTCCTGCGTTTGCCTGCATGCTGAATGTCCATAATACTTTCATGCAGACAGAGGTCTTTCTGGGGGTGTAAATGTTGCAATACTTTGATGATGGAACTTCAAAGAAAACTGAAGGTTAGCTAATAACTTGAGCTCCAGCATTGCATGGATCAGTTTACAGAAGAAACAAAAAAGACATTTATTGAACTAGCAAGACCATTTCACCATGATTGCAGATAAACACAGTGTACTTACAAAGGCTGTGAGACCTTCAAATTGTTCACAGATACAAACAACCTGATACTTGTGACAAGTCTTGAAAGAACTTCACAGCAAGTTGAAACCAGGTCATGGGTCTGAACTGAGACTGCACTTTTTCATCCTTCTCATGGGTTCATTGACCTTTCTTGGTCTTTGTTGCTTCTTGACCGATAATGCTGTCACTATTGCTGGCTCTCTTTGGAGTTCTCATGTGTTTGTCTGAAGTTTCAAACCATGGCCTTTGCCTGAAACTTGCTTTTAAAAAGCAGGGGTGGTGTATAATGCCCTTGCTCCCCTTCCTGCAATACCTATTATAGTTACAGAAGTACTGAAACAAAAATCAAAGTAAACAAGGGAGTAGGAAGATGTTCTGACACTCACTGGCTCTTAAATAAAACCTGGGCTTTGGTAGCTAAAAGTTGGAGGGGATGAATCTTACCAACAGTGTGGGAAGACCATTTTCTGTTATTCAAAGTACGTGGTACATGTTTCTGAATGGCTTTTAGATGTTAGATACTACACATTTTTCAGTGTTTCTTTGTCATCTTTACATTATTGATGGGAAAAATTTACACTTCACCATGTAACTCCTGCTCTCAGTGCAGCACTCCTTTTTACCCACTGCTCCAGTTTACCCAAGAACTGCAGGTTAATTTCTGAGAAAGTAATACAAATCACTGTCATCTTTAGTGTAATCATAGACTACAGCTTTGTGCAACTTTGTTTACTTGCGCTATTTCCCTCTGCATTGTGGTTTCTGGAAAATGGATAGAAAGAGCCAAGCTGCGTCCAGTACAAGCAGAGTTCATAGGTAGTGTTATAGTTAAACCCCCAGATATCAGCACCAATCTAAAGAAAAAATAAAATCATAGCGTAATTGTTTGTGATTGTGACTGAGGCCCAAAAATGAGAAACTACAGAAGTTTGTTAATAAAAATAATTTTTGGAAAGAGATACCTATTTGTGATGACTTTATAAGAAAGCTCCATAATTATATGAATTTTTCTGGGACTGAGGCTGTGCTGGATCCTGGAGCATTAACAACACTGTGGAAGATCTGACCCTATTTCAATAATTCTACAGATTCTCCAGCCTGGCTTGCAAAACCAGAAATATATGGAGGGACCTCAATGATAGAATATATAATACAAACAGATCAGTGTTGGGTGGCATGCAGTGATTTAATCTGAATCTAGCAGTGCTATTTTTGTTTCTCTTCAGCTAGCCAAGATGGATGACATTTAGCTTTTTTTAATCTGCAGTTCCTTATGCTGTTGAGGCCGTTACTGCTGGTCATCTCAAGCAGCTTATTTCAGAAAACATTTTAGTTAATTTAAAGTGATATTGTGTATGAGCCAGCAACTGCCTGAAGGCCACTGCTCTTACGTAGGGGATGCCAAAGAGGTTGAACTCCAGGATTCATAGGATTGTCTGATGCATGTCCTTCCACCAAAAGAAGCTGTCACCAAGCCAGTGACCCCCATGCTTCCCACTGCCAACAAATGTAGACTGTCTCAAGACGAACACCTGCTTTCCAGTTGCCTGCTGGGCAACAGTGCAAAGAAATGCAACACAATCATTAAAAATAAGAATGGCATCTGAAAGATTCATATGATCAACCTGAGCTTTCAGGCACAATTTTATCTGAGGGGGTGTTATTCGTGAAACAATTATTATTGTGGTCCTCAGTCACATGAAAAGGTGGTTGCAAAACTGCAAATAATGCAAAGTTTTACACTGTGGCCAAAATTAAAAAATAAAATGTTTTTGTGATCCACAAAACAATTTGTTTCAGGTATTTTTAGTCTTCCTAAAAAATAATTTGTGTTTAATTTATTTTCAAGTGTCTCAAACTGAAAGATTGAAACATAATTTCCTTTCTGTATCAATACATTTAATTTAGTGTTCTACAGGTTTCTAAAAAAGACTATATATGTATTTTTTTCAATTTAGGATTTATTTAGAAATTTGTAAATAAAGTTCTAATATTAAAAGTAAAAAAAAGTATCAAAGCAATATCTGAACATCTTTTAAAAAGAAATAACCAATATAGAAAGCAAGAATGTAATCATTCAAAATGTCACCCCATACTTGTAGCATTTCCTCTGGTTTAATGTCATTGTTTGATATATGAGGTTTCATTACAGAATTAGTGGTGTAATTAATTTTTCCTTGCCTTTTGAAAATAATATTGCTGCATAACCAAAAAATCAAGGAAGTACAATATGCCTTATTAACAAATCAGTTATAAAATTCCTCAGCATAGGATAATCTTTGTACATAATTACATATTGCAAGAACTCAAATCCAGCTCTGCTTTAATACGATTCCAGCAGCACAACTTAGATTCTCTGGGAAATCCTAGCATGAAATATTAATCTTGTTGTTCACCATCCACCCCCTTCTCCCTTTTCTTAATGAGATTTGATCAAGAGCTCCTTCATCCATATTTGTAATGGCCAATATTCGGTATTGGTTCTGTAATGGCACAGAGCCTTTAAAAAGCTTCAACATTTGTTTCTGAAGCAAAAAAACCAACAGCTTTCTTGCAAGCCTGAACATGTTAACCTTATGGGCCATATGCAGCAAGAAGTGCAATTCTTGATCCACGTGGGACCTGCGGGTTCTGGGTTGTAGGTGCACTGTTGGGCCCAATAGCTGCACAAAACTCCATGTCCTTTGTATAAAGAACATTTTGGACCCATTTCCTGGATGTCCTGAGTATAAATCCTCTGCTCTGGCTGTGCAGCACAAGTCTTTGGCTCCATCTCCAAAGGCAGGTGCTAATGAGGGCAACATCAGATCAACTCAACTATGACCTAGAGCTGCATAAACAATTTGCAACAAGTAGTTTATTGACTAAAATTCAGTCTATTGTGAACCACTGCCGAACAGGTCCTAATGTTGTGAAATATATTTTTTGACTGAAATTATTTACAGAATATCATGTGCAAATAACTCTTGGCGTTAAGCTATGCACAAGCTGATTGCTTCTGGTTCGTCTACATAAATTCAAGTCATTTGACATGGGTCAGATGACACATTTCTTATCCTCTGGCTTAATTAGAATAATTCTTAGAATTGTTTTTTATATGATTATCAACTTGTCATTCATTTTCAGCCAATATCTTGCAATTGATGCTGGCTTACTAAATATTCCTGCCAGTAATTTAATTTGTATATTATTTGTGAAGAGCGAATGCAGAAAGGGTATACAATGAGCCGTGAAAAGAAATGTGTTTGAGAAACCCGAATGAATATGTATGAAAAATTCTTCACCAAAGTTTCCCAGCTTTGTAACATATATGGACTCTGCTCATGTTTTTGTTGGTGTTCTCCAGCCTTGAAGGACTCTCTACACTTGTCTGAGTAAAATATGTGTTTTTTTCGGGAGGAACCCTGGAAGCAAGCACCACAGGAATGGGGAAGGTTCACAGGCTTTGGGGAGGCTGCAAGGAGCCATGCAGCAGTAGCTGTTCCAAGAGCGTTGGTCCAGCTTAGCATGGCCAGGACAGTGTGCATGCTGAAGGGGCTGGGGCAGGCGTGCCAGCACACAGAGCTTTTCCTGCTAAATTCACAGGGTGTGTCTCAGGCGATTGGGTTTGCTGGCACAGAACCTGAATAAAACTTAAAAAAACCAGCTCAAGAAGACTGGCAAATCCAAAGTCAAACAGTATTACCAAGACAGTGTACAGTTGTTTGGACCCCAGTGCACAGAGGACAGATCCCAGTGGAGAGATCAATGATGCGAGGATCTTTACTGAGATTGGGGCATAGGGGCCCAGAGAGGTGCAGGGTTTGAGGGTTTTCTGCTCCTTCTCTTGAAAGCTGGACTGCTCTTCAGCCAGGCGCACAAGATCTGGGAAACTGCTTCCGGCTTTTACCCGCTGCCTCCCTTCCACCAGGCTTGGCATATAAAATACAAGTGCATCAACACTGTAAGTAGGCTCACTTAGCCATGTTCTCTGGATGCTATCACAATACAACTGCTTAAAATGAGTGCTAAATACTGAAATAAGGCAGCACAAGGACCCCTGCCTTGGCACTTACATCATGGTATTAAACCTAATCCGTGTTTTAGCTCTCTACTGTAAAAGGCACGATTTGCCCATTTAATTTAATCCAACAGCTAGCTTTCCACTATCACTCCAGCTTCACAGCAACAGTCTGCCTGTGTAAGCTAGTTCTGAGTGCTTGCCAGCTGCAAAATGAGTTCTACAGTGGCCACCAGCAATTGTGCTGCAATGCAGCTCTGCCATCCTGGACCAGCTGAACCCCAAGCCAAAATGCAAAACACTGCCTGCCAGGAACCAGAGGCAGCTCCAGAAGCAGCCACGGGAGCTGCACGCTTCCCGATCCCTTGCTGGCAGTGATAGAAACTCCTCTGCTCAGGTCACGATAACAAAGGGATGGGAAAATTCCCCTGTTGCCACACAAGGCTGCTTCTGCAGCAGCTGCATGTGAGCAACTCTAACAGAGGATTAGAATATCTTGCTCTAGTTATACAAAAGCAGCAACTGAAGAGTTAGGCCCTACAACTAGATTCTGATTTTAGCTAAGAAAAGTAAAACTGGAAAAGATTGTTTCTTCTTCTGAGATGCTCTTTTCTTGAAACTTCTTACTAAATGACAAACAGTAAAACAAAGCATGGAACTTTCTTATTAGACACTATTGCAGATTTCCCAGGTTACATCAGCAGCTTTAAAAATGTATTTCAGTCACCTGAAATCTGCTTAGAAATACTTAGAAAGCTTACTGGAAAGTCGGTGCTGTCTGTGACCAGCTGAAGAGAGTGTTATAATGCTCTCCAAGGTAAGTCTTGGAGTTGGGACACAATGTCTTTTGCACCAGGGGACGATCAGAAATGCCTGAGAACGATAAAAAACACTGTAAAATTACATACATTGCTATTCAAATCTCTTCATATTTCTAGTCATTTAGGGGTGAAAAAAACAAAGGATTTGGGAAGCGGAAAAGGTGAAGAACTGCCGGACCTGCACTGATTAGAGGGTACCATGTAGCCATGAATACCTGCTTGCAGACAGGCACATGTGTCCTCAGGAGGCTGAGAGGACTAAGTAAACACTGCTAATTAGTTTCAAGTTTTATGTCCAACAATTCAAAACATCTATACAGATATCACGTATTCAGTAAGTAATAGCCGTAATAGCCAGAAAGAAAATACCTGCATTGCTGAATTAAGAATATATCTACATAATTTTTTACATAGTGACAAGTTTTACTTAAGAGCAAAAATATTGCAAGAAAAAAGGAACCAAAACCAGAAATTCAGATGCCCAGGGAACTTGTATGTTGTGTCAAATCATGAGACCTCAGTTTGCATATCACTCAGCTGCAGATGTAGGTAGACAGCATGATTCTGCCCTATCATGGCAAAATTCACACCTAAGCTCAACTCTGGCCCTTCTCTTCCCCTGAGGCGTCTAGGACTAAAAGACAGCAGGACAAATGGCATGGCCCCAAGCAGCATTGCAAGCAATGAGTGGGTGATGTCGGAGATGTGCAGGGGAGGAAAAAGCACGAGGTGCAGCAGTCCACAGGGTGTCTGCTGTGGCCCGATATGCTGCACAGAAGAGAGCAAGGCAGATTATAACAGGCATATTCACATGTGGATGGATTATCCAGTAATAATTTCTATCAGCAGGTCACAGGCAGTGGAGGCAGCAATAGCTTTTTGCCTTCAGTAATAGTCAGGGGTAGCCCTGATGTTGCTAGCACAGCACCGGTTTAGCTGAGCCAAGGGGAAGCAATATGAGGCACAAATTGGCTGCACAGATGCTGCCTGGTCTTTGACCCCATATTAAGGAGGTGCTGACAAAGCCCTTTTTGTGTGGAAAATGTGATTCTCATCCTCTGCAGGTAACCTCCATGAAAATGCCATGTGAAGTTCAGCAGGAATTGGCCAGTCAGCTGTTTCATTTCTACAGGTTATTTATTTTTAGAGATGGAGTTGAAAATGTTATAAAATCCTCTCCAAAAAAAGAAAGAAGGTAGATTCTCAAATATTCTTCTTTTGCATGCTTAATTAGGTGCACGCACTATTGTAAATATTTCTCCGTGAGCAAACAATCCACTGCCTAATCGCACTTTAATGTATGTTTGTAGTTTATTATTATGAAGTACATTTCTCTGTACCTGAAACCCCACTAGCCTCTCTGCTCTAACATGCCACCCCAGCTGGAATCCTTGTGTTCGGATCTTTAGACACAAAGACTCCACTGTAGCTGATCTGCATCAGAAAGAACTTAATTTATAGGCAGTTTCCAAGTAACTTTGACTGAGACAGCTTTGAAGAAGACACTAAGGTTCTGGGGAAAGTCACACTTAATGTCCTTCTGGCACTTAATTATTATCCCCATAAAATTAAGGTGGAATATGAAAGAAAATGCTCCCATGAGTCATATTTTTATGCTTCATTCTTATTCTGAGTACTTTGTATTCCGCCTCAGTAATACTGATTATTTTACAATTGCATATTAATCTTCAGTATAAAGTGTTTTATAGAAAATTGATTTGAAGGATATCTGGTTTTAGAATTTCAAACCACAGATACATGTAGTCATGGTTATAATTTAGATAAGGAGGCTGAAGGCAACATTGATGAAAAGCCTGAGGCACTGAGACTGGGACTTGCATAGATTCAGTCACCTAAGACAACAGCGAACCCCCAAACCCTGCCAACCCTGGGAAGGTGCTGATGTCTGGTTGGAATAAGCACCTTAGGTCCTACTTTGCACCCACACCAGTCAAGGGCTTGGACAGCCAAGGGCATGCACAGTGTTGCCATAAAGTGAAATATAAAAGAAAGCCCTTAAACACTGGTTGAAAACAGATCTCCTACATGTTGGAAAAAATGTCTTAAGCTCCTGTCTGCAGAAGGGAGACCAACATTGTGAGTCACAAGCAGAAGTAGGTGCATATGTGCAGAGCAGGAGCAAGTCACAGAGAGAAACTGGGCTCAAAACATACCTATCTTCAGCATCTCTCACTGTCCTTACATGTCATGTAGATATCTAGGTCTCTAAGTCCTCTGTAACAGCTCAGACTTCAACACTAGTTGTCGCAAAGCTCAGCTTCATGGCTCAAAAGCCTCTTTATGGGTCCATCCCTCAGTCCTTTATTTCTGAGGGTAAAGGGAACTCTGTCTTGGCCATCTTCCCCAAAGTCTCACACCTGTTTTTGCAGCTCTGCTGACAAAAATGGAGATAACTTAAGGCAAGAGTGGAAATGTCTCATCAGCTCCTGGGCTTTGGTCAGTGACAAGACCCACAGGGCCAGTATACAACAGTTACAATCAGCGGTTTCCTTGCAGAGAGAGCAAACACCAAAATCATCATTAAAAGCTCTGCTTCTGGTTTCAATTTTTTACAATCTTTTTATATTATTTTGTCATGCTTTTCTTATGTTTATGTTATGTCTTGCATTTGCAGTGAAAAGAAATGAGATTTAATTAAAAAAATTAGGAATTCACATGACAATACAATAGCCTGAAGAGGAAAAGAGGACATTTCCAATACTTCACTGTCAATAACTCATTTTTGTATCAAATTTCTGCTGCATATTAGTATTGCTTGGGCAGACGGGCTTTCCTGTGGAAATGTTGGCTGGATTAATTGTCAGGACCACAGGCACTAATTTTAAGTACTTATGGCTTCCTGTGGAAGAAGAATGTCATTAACTTGCCTACTGGAAGAGGTGTTCCCATTCCTATCAGTCTCCCATAGGCTTGAGCATTTTTAAGGTTATTTTTAGCCCATTTCTAGTAAACCAATGAAAATTTCTTTCATAAGAGAAACAAAAGATATTGAACTAAGACATCAGGGAGATGCCATCTTCCTTGTCATGATTTATGGAAAAGGCAGAGACTGCCCATCCCTGGGACTAGCGGTGGTGGTAGTAAAGGCAGAAGGGTTACTTCTTCCATATATCTGAAGCTGAGTTAAAGTATATAGGTATCTTGCCCTTTCTCTTATGCAGACCAGTTGCTCAGAGAATGGCAAGGAAGGCCATTTTTCTAGCCCTGTTACAAGGCAGCCCCAGTGACAGAGGAAAGTGGCTTATGCTTGATACTCCACCAAAGCTGAGCTAACAGAGTCTTGAAGAAATACGTAAGTGAATGCACAGAACAGGCAGGGAAAGATGGAAAGAGAGAGGATGGAATTTTTTTCTAATAGCGTATCCAGGAGTAAAAAAAAAAAAAAAAAAAATTGTCAAGGAACTTTATGTGGTGGGTTGACCGTAGCTGGACACCAGGTGCCCACGAAAGCCATTCTATCACTTCCCCTCCTCATCTGGAGAGGGGAGACAAAATACAATGAAATGTTCATGGGTCAAGGACAGGGAGATCACTAGCAATTACCATTACCAGCAAAACAGACGTGACTTGGGGAAATTAGCTTAATTTATTACCAATCAATTCAGAGTAGGATAATGAGTAGTAAAAACTATATCTTAAAACACCTTCCCCCCACCGCTCCCTTCTTCCTGGGCTTAACTTTACTCCTGGATTCTGTCCCTCACCCATCCCAGTGGTACAGGGGGACAGGGAATGGGGGTTGGGTCAGTTCATCACATCTTGTCTCTGCCACTTCTTCCTCCTCAAAGGGAGGACTCCTCACTCATCCCCTGCTCCAGTGTGGGGTCCCTCCCATGGGAGACAGTCCTTCATGAAATTCTCCAACATGAGTCCTTCCCACAGGCTGCAGTCCTTTACAAACAGCTCCAGCATGGGTCCCTTCCACGGTGTGCAGTTCTTCAGGCACAGACTGCTCCAGCGTGGGTCGCCCATGGGGTCACAAGTCCTGCCAGAAGCCTGCTCCAGCCTGGGCTCCTCTCTCCACAGATCTGCGGGTCCTGCCAGGAGCCTGCTCCAGCACAAGCTTCCCACGGGGTCCCAACCTCCTTCGGACACCCACCTGCTCCAGTGTGGGGTCTTTCACAGGCTGCAGGTGGATATGTGCTCCACCGTGGACCTCCCTGGGCTGCAGGGGGACAGCCTGCCTCACCATGCTCTTACCTCCCACAGGCTGCAGGAGAATCACCTCATCTGGTGCACGTCCTCCCCCTCCTTCTTCTCTGACCTTGGGGTCTGCAGGGCTCTTTCTCTTACATTTTCTCACTCTCTCCAGCTGCAGTTTCTGTCCCACAGCAGTTTTTCCTCCCTTCTTAAATACATTATCCCAGAGGTGCTACCATCGTCACTGATAGGCTCAGCCTCGGGCAGCAGCAGGTCCGTCTTGGAGTCAGCTGGCATTGGCTCTCTCAGACATGGTGGAAGCTTCTAGCAGCTTCTCACAGAAGCCACCCCTGCAGCCCCCCTGGCTACCAAAACCTTGCCACAGAAACCCAATACACTTTACTTACTAGGAACATAAGGAGGGTTATTGATATCATTAGCAGCACATCCAGGATACTGGCCTCTTAAGAAATTGGATGGTTCATTAATATCCTTTAATAAAGAGAGTAAGACACATGTTAAAAGCCTCATTTTCTTTTTTTTTTAAAGAAGGGAGGGCAAATATAATGAGACATACAATCCAGATCCCATCATAGTCAAGGACATCCTTAAACTCCAGGCACATCTGGGTCCACCACTCAACTGTCCTAGGGTTGGTATAGTCAGGAAACAGAGTCTCCGGGGAGCCAGGCCTAGAGTTCATAGGTATAACACCTGGTTATCTTCTTATTTCTGTTACACAGCTGCTTTATCACTTTGAAGCAGCACTAGACCAAATGCATGAGAGAATTTAATAAGCCAACCTTTCCAACAGCAGGAGTAACACCATCAGAGTTGTTCAGCCAGACTCCCATTTCCTCTCCAAGATCATAAGGCCTGTACGTGCCTGGTTCTTCATCCTTAGTTATGAAAGGGTCCTGAAAACAGTGATTACACTTCCATTATCAAAATCCCAAAGGTAACAATTACTTTTCTATTTGTATATTTTAGAAAAAAAATGGATTATGTTCTTAATGCAGATTGCAGTAATATTGGAAGAAAATGGCATTAAAATTTAATGAGTTGAGAGCACATAATAATTTAGGAAAAGTCATTAAAGACCTTATGAGTATTTCTTTTATAAGGCAAAAGTCATGTAACATTATTAAATACTCTCATGTTTATTTTTTATGAGACATTGTATATTCAAATGATTTTAGATAGGCACTAGATTTTACTTTCCCCCCAGCCAAGGTCTCTGCCTGGCAGAGCGGGGTGCTGCTGGGCATTCCCACACTTGGACACCTCTGGGTTTCCTCCAAGGCAATCCTCATTCCAGCCACCTCAGCATCAGCAGCTCAATGCTGAAATAACTAAAATTTCTCAAGGGGCTTGGAGTTGGGACACACACAACCTCAAAAACACCTTGTTACTCCTCCCTTCAGACTCAATGTCAGACAAGGGTGTTTTATGCCTGTCCGGTGCAGAGTAACCCAACTCATGCATGCCTGCAGGGCCATACATCTCTGTTCCACACAGGCATGAAAACCACAGCATTTTACACCCCATAGCTTGTCCTTGCTGCCCTTTTCACTGCCTGGAGTGGTCACTACCTCCTACTGCTGCCAGCAGCATTGACACCACCAGCTTCTTTGCTTCAGGATGGCCATTGGTAGCCACCAAGCCCATTGAAAGGGAGCCTAATCTGCTCCTGGGGAAGATGGTGGCCCACTATGCCAGTAAGTAATAAAGTTGGGAATACTTTGAGATGCCAGAGAATGAAGAGATACTACTATTCAACTCTGCTCAGCAGTTAACTGAAACTAAAAGGAGATAAGTGCACTTTGCAGTATGTCCCTAATTGGGAGCAGCTATCTGTTTTGTGTTATTTAGAACAAAGGAAGATTGCAGCAATTTTAGAAGAAGGGAATTCTTTACTTTTCTCTTAGAAAATGTTATTCCCTCAGGTTATGCTTAAGGCAAAACCTTTCAGTTATGAAACACAATGGAGAAAAACACCACTGAAATAATTCTTCCATTCACTTATTGCTTGTCAATAATTTAGTGAACTTTAATTAAAATGTGCCAGAAGTCTAACTAATAAACTTCTTAAGAACAAAATATATCTGATCCCAAATGGTAAATTTCTCTAAAGGCATGTTTTAAAGCCCATTTTAATACCTAAATTAATTGCCTGATTTACTTGCAAGCCCTCTGATTGCTATAGCCCTGGTAATGAAAGTATAGTCTGCCATGCCTCAAAAAAATAAAAGCCCCTGCTAAATCCCTACCTTAAGTGCAAAATTCTATTCAACTTTAACTACCTAGCTCCAGCATCACTTCCATAAAGAGTGTAAGTGTCCATTACATTTTTAACTTGTTTAATAGTTCAGCTTTGGAAAAGAGTAAACTGTCCATCTGCAATAATTATAATTGTGGAGCAGATATCTCTCAAGGGACTTGAAGGCTGGAAGAAGTCAGCTTAATTACTTACTCCTAATCCAAACTTCCGGTTTCCTTCAGCTGAAAGGTTATTCCAGTGCATAATTCTAATATATTATGCAGGTTTAGTGTCATCCTAAAGAGAACAAAACCCTCCCGTGCATTCACAGGTTGATTGGGGGAGGGGAAGTTCATGTCTGTTACATCTTCCCTAACTCATCTTTTTAGCAGCTCTTGGAGGCGAGGTGCTGAGCATCCTTAACTCCAGCTGACTGCCCTGAGGCCTAGGGGCATCCAGCACTTCCACTTATGGCCCCAAACGTAGATTTTGAAGCACATCCATAAAAACTCATCTCTGAAAATTTTAGCCTCTACAGTTCATAGAGCTGGACTTTAGAATGTTAAAGTGCTCAAGCATTATTTTGAATCATGAGCATGTTGCTATTGACTTTTGAGTAATTTGTCACTCATGTCATTCCTAGCTGTTTCTATTTTTAGTGTGATTTAATGGAAGGTATACAAGGTCTTTCATTAAAGCTCTGCTTCAGTAATAATGTTTACCATTTTACAGTGTAGTCATTGTCACTTTTAGAGCTTCTTTCTTTGTTTCTAAAGAATATATTTGTTCTGACTGAGCCGAAGCATACATATTATTTGGTGTAATAATGATGACTAAGTAATGGCGGCCTAAGACAAAATTTCCCTTAAATGGAGGTGGCCTCTGAAAGAGATCAGGAGAGAGAAGTGCTGAAGGACTGCATTTAGAGACTCCGGTAATGGGGCCAGGCTGCTATCAAGGTGACCATAGGTACGGAGGGCTCTCAGAATTGGATGCAAGCATGGTGACAGGACTTCCCAAAGGTGAGGCACCAGCCACCACAGCGGCAGTGGCACAACCGAGTTCAGGGCCCCGTCCTCAGGCTGGTTACTGGTGTTAAAACTGCTGGCTCTCAGGATCTGCACTTTGCTTGTGACCATAGTGGTCTGAGATGAGGAGGACTGAACCCATCTCCCCCATATTCATCTACCAGAGGTTTTACATGACACTAAATGACTGCAGTCAGAGCCCATTTCCTGAAATCATCATGAGGGAGGCAACAATCTGATACACTTGGGGAACTCACTCATTACTGTCACTACCCAAAGGGAATCTAAATAGAAAATTGTTCTTTCAGTATCAAACTGGAAGTTACCATGGCTTTGCTGTCACTTGGGAATGAAACACTTCATGCTGTTCCGGCTCCTGACTTACTTAACTTACGGGAATGCTTTACATCACTAAAGAACGCTAACAGTCAGAGTCTGACAGAAATATCAGCAACTGTAATAAAGTGAAGATAGAAAACTTCACTACCAGTTCAACATATGCTTCCCATTAGCTTTTAAAAAATGGACAAACTGGATCAGCTTTTGTTCTTTTTCACAAGCTTGCCTAAAGAACTACAGCAGAAGAGTCAGTTACAGGTTAGTGGAACGAGGAAAGAAAGGCTTCCAATCTGGATCCGCATTAGCTCATTGCGTGACTTAAGAATTGTTGTCATATTCCTTGCATCTGCCTAACAGCTGAATTTACACTTATATAGCAACAGCTCCTTGCACTGCTCTAGCATGCACCATCTGAGAAATTGAAAGGGCTTTAAAAATATTGTTGAAGTTAAACTCAGAATTAAGAAGATAATACACATCACCCACTAAACGTTGACTGCTTGCCTGGAGCTTCTTACCCAGCAGGAAGCGTAAAACCACTGGAGGCATCATAACTTTGATGAAAAGGACATGACTACCATGTATTTACTGAAGGGCAAGAGTGTGCATGGGAAAAGCTAACCCAAACTCATGGTATTTTGCTGATATATTAATGTCTCGCAAACTTTTTTGAGACAAACCAGTAAACAGGTGGGTGGTAGTTAACATTACAGCTCTAAGAGATTGGGTAATTTTTAGAGCAGTATTGAACATACAGGGAGCCTAAACTGCCTAATAGTTCAAAAGAGCACTCAGTCCTGACAGCACACATGCTCATCTACTGCTTGGTTAGTTATTTACAATGAAGTATCTGGTTAATTTCGGACTATTTTTGTCTTGAAGTTGCTCTCCATCAGAGTGATGTAGTAATCTGTTACTGTTTAAACACTGTGCCTTGGACCTCCAATGATGGAAACTGTTTTCACTACTGCACCCTGGAGCTTCTCATGATTTACAGCTGCAGAAGGACTGGGACCCTCATGGGAATGCATCTCTGAGGACAAATTGCTGGCAAACAGCACTCACTATATAGGATGCTATTTCCATTATCAATATGTCATTGATCACTTGAGCGGTGTGGTTTTGTTTGAGATTCCTAGCAGTGAATGCAATTATAGTACAACAAAGTGAAGATTAGGCTAATAATAAATACAGAGCAAGTATTTTTTAATGAAACTGTCAAAAAAAACACCAGCAGACTGAAGAACAGCAAATCTCATAACTGTATTTTAAAAAGAAAACACTGATATAGGTATCTGTGGTGCTGATTAGTCCATCATCGGTCATATGCTAAACTTTAGAACACATTGTGGAGGAAAAAATAAGGACAGGGAGGCACTTCTGAATTTATCTATCTATTTGACAAGATAACATGATTTTTAGATGAGGGAAGTGCAGTAGCTCTTGGTTATCATGACTCCAGTAAGCATCTGTTACACCACCACAAGTGAAAGAGGAACTGTCCCACAATTTAGGAGTCTGCTATTCAGTCTCTCTTCCCACAAGCCTTTGACAGGACCCCTGTGACAAGATGAGGAACATGGCCCTTACCTTAAAAGGTTGGATCAAATCAGGGACCAAATATTAGTGGCCTCTCCATTAGGATTCAGCTGGATTAACTGGTCTCCTTACAAGTATGAGCCACCAATATAATGTAGGTAAATGTGATGCAGGGCTTTGTCATACAAGACAATTTTTATCAGAAAGAAGGAATTATTTCTGCCGTTCTCCAAACACTGTGGGAGTATCATCTGGAGCACTGTGAAATCCAGTTATCTGCTACACTGGCAAATGCACTCAAACTGAGGCACATGTGGGGGAAAGCTACTACAATGAGATCTGAAGACCTCACCCAATAAAAAGAGAATTAAATACTTCTGTTTGTTTAGCCTAGCAAAAAAGGCTGAGGGAGAATATGCTTGTTTGAATAAATATATCAAGAAAGAAAGTAAAAGGTTGAGAGACTGGCATGTTGAGGAAAATAAGAATAGTAGCACCCAAATGAAAGCTATAAGGTGACTGTTTAGGCTGGAAAATAGACTGCAGTTACAGCAAAAAGTCCTGAGAGGGATTTTGTGAGATTGTCTCCTCCTTCTTCCCCTGTGGGTCAGCTCGGCCTAAACCATGCATCTGTCAGACCTGTTTGCAACACCCCCTTGGGGAGGGACCCCTGGCCTCAGGCAGCAGGCTCCCTGCTTGGCTCGCCTTGCAGACAGACACCTTTATCCTAATGTCTACCTTAAATCTTTTCTGCTGCAATTTAAAGCACTTTTCTTCTTATCCTGTCCCTAGTGGTTATGGAGAACAAATTATGCCTCTCTTCTCTTCGGCGATGCTTCGCACCCTGCATGAGCCGCTCTGAGGCCTAGGACTCCTGAGCATTACCACCCTGAGCCTTCCCAGGCAGTGCAACTGCCCCAGCCAGCACTGGGGAGTGCAGCCCTCCTAGTACTGTGCTGCTGGGGTCTTATGCTTCTATCAAGAACTTTAATTTCTTAATTTAGTTAATTTTTTATTTAAATTTCCATTAAATTGGTCTCCAATTTCCTTGCCACCATTGGCACTCACTTAACTATTATGACAAGGACATGTATGGGGACTTGCTGGAGAAAACCAGCAAATTTTGTCGGAAAAATTGATGGGGGAAGATGGAAAACTCTGACTTTCACTTCTGCCCAAATTAATTTGTTTGGTCATACATCAATTTTGATTATAGGTTTAATATACATTTTCCACAAATTTTCATGCAAACAAACATCTTACATTAATTTAGATAAAAAATAAATATAAGGCAACGTGAATTGTAGTTAGTAGCTTCCCAGAGTGATTATGAATAGATTTTTCCCACTACTCAGCTATTTTTTGTGCATATTAAACTCATTTGTTCATTTTCAGGAAAAAAATTGCATGAAAGCAATCCTATCTCAACTCAGTCCTGAAGAGAGACAAAATTTCTCATAACTGAGTGGGAAAAAGTGAAAGAGAATTAATGTTGCAGTATAGAGATGGTGCTGGTACACATATCTGATAAATGCAGCATATTTAAATATGAAATCTGTGAGAAATTGTTTTTCAGCTCTTATCAACAAATGACAAAAATGGAAAATCTGTGTGTGTGTGTTAGCACCTAGGTACTGCTGTGAACACTATGCTGCAAATAGTTCTTATAAATGGAGAAATAATTATCAACATCATTAATTTACCAGAATCACAACATTGTGCATTCCTTCCTTCTTCAGCTGTTGGAGGTACTCTGGCAGACCTGCATAATTCACTTTATCATAGGTAATGTCCAGGCGACATTCCATGTAGTCAATATCAAGATGTTGAACATCCTAAATATTTTTAAAGTAAACATGACATGAGTACTTCTTCCAGCTCTCAAGCCCTCAGTACAGGAAAGACATGGACTTGTTGGAGCAGGTCCAGAAGTGGGCCACAAAAATGATCAGAGGACTGGAGCATCTCTCCTATGAGGACAGGCTGAGAGAGTTGGGGTTGTTCAGCCTGGAGAAGAGAAGGCTCCAGGGAGACCTTATAGCAGCCTTCCAGTACCTAAATGGGGTCTACAAGAAACCTGGAGAGGGACTTTTTACAAGGGCATGTAGTGACAGGACAAGGGGTAATGGTTTTAAACTAAAAGAGGGTAGATGTTGGCAGTGTTATTTTAGATGGACGGCATGAAAGAATTACTAATGCCCTTGAAGGACCTTGAACGCTGAGACAAGCTTCACAGAAGAGATAAGAACTGCTTCAGACCAGATGTTTGTTGGCAGGAGAAGTGGAGTACATGACAAGAGGATGATCTAAGAACCTGTGATAGGGAGCATGGACAGGAGCTAGCAGCCAACTGTATAGTTAGCTTGTGCGCGTGAACACGTTATGATAACCAATCATAGTAAAGCTAGAGGTGCGTGGACAGCTTGTGACTAATTGCTTAAGGTATATAAGCACCCTGTTTGAGCAATAAAGGGAGAACGATCATACTCACATTGAGACTCAGTCGTTACTCCGGGACCAGCTCCCACTCCGGCATCTGGTAGCAGAGGATGGTTACGCCAGATGCCACTGCTTCGAGACTGTGGTAAGCAGTGAGAGAAGGCGAGTGGGAAACAACCGGCTGGGAGAGAGTACTGCCCTTCCACACAAAAGGGTAGATCACGGTGCAGAGTGGCCTCCTGCCTCCCAGGGGAAAAGCCTGCCATCATGGAAGTTGAGGCGGCTGCTACGTTGCTCGCAAGTATCCTCTCTAAGAGAGGGATCGAGACAATGGGGAAACAGCTTATCACGTTGATTAAACTGGGACAAAGATGGGATTGTTTTAAAGAGAGCCAGATGACCCATCTGTCAGCAGTCCAGATGAGCTGTTAAAAACGGTTGTGCAACATTAAAGGAACTAAATTTACAAGTCCAACAAGGCTCTACAACCCAACCCGAGCTTATGAAAATAAGGAAAGATCCCTTGCCTTGTTTGCCCGGGCTGCCTGCTGCTACACGTCCGGGCCGATGGAGTGGAATTATCAGGGATGCCATACTAGAAGGACAATGTGGAGTAGCAGCCAATATGGGACCTATGGCGCACTGTCCAAGTGCAGAGACAGGGGCAGATGCTGGTGTGAGGTCGCTCCTCACCCCTCAGGTGCAGCCATGGAAGTGGATGCTGCGGTAATGCTACTCGACGGGATCCTCTCTAAGAGAGGGATTGAAACATCGGCAAAACTGTTGACAAAACTGGTACAATTGAGGATGCGAGAGATAGAGGAGGACCCAAGCCAAAAGGAAGCAATGAAGTCTGGAGTTCGTCCGGCCGCACGACCCTCTGTCGCAGTCTGCAGGGACACTCGGATAGGTGTTGAATTCTACGACAGAAGCTGACGGAGAGAGGGTGCAGAAGCCGGCCGTAGTGTCCAATTAAAGAAAAGGAGGAAGACGGGAGGGTCCCAACTGAAATACCGGCTGCCCCTGGCTGGTCTGCCTATTGAGGCAGGAAAGAAGACAGCTGTCTGCCCTCTCAGAAGAAGGAGGGAGGAATCTCACTCGCAAAGGAGGTGAGGGAATTTCACCTGTTAAAGGAGGCGAGTGGTCGGGGGAGGAGATGGGGAACTCGCTCTTTAAAGAAGAAGTGGTAGTTAGGCTCCTCCAACATATTCTCTCTAAGAGAGGAATTAAATATGATGACACTTTTCTCAAAAATCTCCTACAATGGAGAAAGGAGAGAAAGTTACTAACTAATGGAAGTACGGCTTTTGAGCTCAGTACTTGGGAAATTATTAGGGCCTCCCTATGGGATGAACTTAGTGATGGGTCCAAAGAGGCGAAACATCTTGCGACCCTATGGAAATTAACTGAAACAACATTACAAGAAATGAAGGCAGAAAGAACAGCTGCCTCATCAGCTTTTGCTGCCTTTTCTACAAATACTGGGGCTCACACAAAAACTGCGAATGGAAGAATCGGTATTTTTGACGCTGTAGATCCCAGTGTTATATTGCCTGAGCATAAGTCAGTGTATAAAGTCTTGAAGAATTTCTTAGATAAAAAGGATGTGACTGTTAAAGATGAGAAGCATAAAGAGTTATGGATATGGGTCTCCGTGCATGCACTGGAAGCAAAACTCAGATGATATCTATAGTAAGGGAACATGGGATGCAATTGGGGTCTGATTATGGAATGCTGTAACAACAAATGTAGACAAAAACACTCAGGAGCATGCTGTGCCATCAGCATCAGATATGCCATCGGATGGCCCCTCATATCCCTTTGATCCAGGACCAATAGACCCAGAAACAGAGCCTAAATACGCTGAAGTAGCAGCTGAGTCTCCCGTGCTGGGAGGGGACATTGAGCCTGATGATCCGTTAGAGCCAGGCCCTGTAGATCCTGAACGAGAATCTGATCTGTATCCCCCGCACCGCGCTCCCCGCCGAGCGGGGCCAAGAGCGGAGGCAGCTGCGCCGCGCCGCCCCTCCCC
>JANZLQ010000005.1:16543391-16564799 GCA_026212715.1 Elanus axillaris | reverse complement strand
AAAAACAGGTTCTCAATACCAACCAGCTCTGCACTAGGTGTGGGAATGGTTCAAACTGGCACTAGGGGATGTTCAGACTGGACATTAGGAAGGATTTCTTTTCCGAGAGCGTGGTCAAACACTGGGACAAGCTTCCTAGAGAGGTGGTCGATGTTCCGTGCCTGTCAGTGTTTAAGGGGCATTTGGACAATGCCTTAAATGACATTGCTTTAATTTTTGGTCAGCCCTGAAGTAGTCAGGCAGTTGGAACAGAAGATTGTTGTAGGTCCCTTCTGACTGAACTATCCTATCCTAGTGTATGCACACTGGGCTCTTCTACGCATAAATGTATGCCCAGGAAGAGGTGGCTACACATTCAAGTCACTACCTGACGCCTTGTGGGTATGATTGGATGAGCAAACAGGACCTGTACCTAGGCTAGCAGTTGCCCAGTGTTTCTGTAATCTCCACTTTCAGATTGGCATTGTGCAGCAATAAATCACAGAAACCCACACAGAGTAGACTGCATAGATCCATTTGTCTCAGTTTCATTTTATATAAAAAGGAGCCACAAGCTTGTGTTTAGGGTTCCTCTATGCTATTTTAATCTTCTTATTGGAAGTCGTTGCCTGTCAGGGGAAACTGATTTTATAGACTGAATGAAGATTCCCCTTTTCTGAAATTATACTACTAGATTAATACAGCAAGGTGACCATGGCAATGCACAAAACTATTCTCCACAGACAGAATATAGGACTAACCTAAATCGATTTGATTCAGTTATGCCAATCCCAGAGGAAATTTCTTCCACTTTCTCCTTTCCCTGTATGTGTATTTATTTAAAAAAAAAAAAATTAATCATATAGTTTCACTGAAAATACCTTACCTTGTTAAACAGTCATTCTAATGAAAACCGTTTGAAAACTTTATAGTAATTCCTGGAACTTCAGTTATGGAACAGTCACTCGTTTTTATACCACATTGAAAAAGCAATCAGTAAAACAGTTTTTTATATTTACTAATTTACCATCTTTCTATATGCAATCCATGTAGGGAATCCATATAGCTTTTTATCTTGTGCATTGGAATTCAGAAGGAAAACACCATGGGCATTAGAGTCAGCCTCTACACACATATAGAATGGGTGAACTCCATAGAGGTTGGCAAATGGCTGAAACAAAAACAGTACATTAGGTATGGCTTGACTTTGCTATTTTTCATAGGTTTTGTCAGCTAGGTACATATGCAAAGGCAAGGAAATGAATTCATTCATAGTTAGAGGCTTGTTTTGAAAGGCTGGGGATTTTTTCATCTGAGTGTGGAGTCAAATTCATAGAATAATTCTTTTTTCTGCCTCATCATGATGTTACTTTTTAGTCTCTATCAGTTAAATCTTCCATATTCTGCCAAACCCTCCAAAACAGCATAGGTAAGAACTGCTATGCTAGTTAAAATAGACTTATGAACCACTGACCCCGGTTTAGCCAAACATCTAATGAGTTCTGCTGAAGTCCAGCTTGTTTGGATGAACAGGGGTTGATCCAAGCATGAAGTTAAATGCTTTCCTGAACCAATGTCTTGGCACATGAAATACTTTTTTCTATAAACTAACTGCACCATGAGAAAGCTTCTGATGAAAGGTTTCAAAGTCCCCTCAAAATAGCTCATGGTTTTGTCATTTAATTAAAACTTATGACACCTGCAAAACCTGTGACATCCTGTGTTTGCCATTGATTCACATTAGCAGCGTTATCATACAGAGAGAGGTGCTCCTTTGGCAAAGCTGTACCTCGCCACCTCCTTTTGGTGATACAAGCTAGGACAAAGTGTTGCGTGAAGTGAATTACCATTGGTGCCTGATGCCTGCTGAACATGCCATAGGTTACAAAGTCCATGGTGTGTTTGAAGGATGGATGTTCATGTTCACCAAACCCATACATCGAATTGGGTGGCACAGTAGTTGTGATCTGAAGATACTGGTTGGAGAAAAACAGATCAACCAGGGGACTGTCCCACCTGTGACAAATAGAGGGCCATGATTAGTTTGCTTATCTTTGGTATGCATAATTTTAAGTTCACATCTGGCTATTTATACTTTTTCTGTATTTTGGAGAGTAACAATATTAAAAAGCCATTAAATTCTATGCAAGCCTCTAACACGCTTAACCTAACACACATTAAATTCATCTTGCAATGGCTGCAGCTATGTCATCTGCTTATACAATAAAATGCATCAGTACAATTTTGAAAAGAACAACTAAAGTAATAGAAGGCACTATTTATAATCCTATTACCAAAATAAGTGGTTTCTTGTGCTATTTCTATGACAACCAACGGGCCAGGCTAAAAATTGTTATTACACAGTGGGGTTCAGAATCCTTAATGAGAACAGACAGTTAGTTGTTATCAGTTTTTACTTTTTAACATTTTGCTGGATCAGGACCCAAATAGTTGATACCCAAGACTTTATGCAGGTGCCTAAAGCAGTGGGCTAGCTTCCTCCAGACTCTGCTTGAATGAGATGTTTTTGTTGTGATGACTCTCCTACTTCTCTCACCAGCTTAATGCCTTTATTCCTGTTGAATCATCTGTGGACACAGGCTCACATTTTAATTAGGTGTTACATTCTGTTTCCTATCTCTAATGCTATAATGGGCTGCAAGCTAGATGGGGGAGAACATAGTCAAGCTGTGGAGAAGTGTTTCATTAATGGCACTGTGTATGCCATGAGTACCCCATTTAGATAGCACCCTCTTGAGCCTTGTTTAACCATGAATTTGTTACAGCTAATTAAAATAAATGAGCCAAAGCCATAGAAGAGGCATAACTCTCCTTTTAATGGTCTTTTATCAATGATTTTGACAAAATTAACTGATTGATCAAATTGACCCATAAATCAGAGAAGTGGAAGACAGGCTGTGTCAGTGGGGAGCTATGCTACCTCTGTGGGGGGAGCACTGCCTGGTGAGCCCTAGCTGCCACCCGTGCCACAGCACCCCTGCCTGGGGACAGGCTCTGCTCTCCCCATGAGGAAGCAAGGGCAGCCACTCACAGGGATGCCCAGAGGTGGATGCAAGGCACCCTCCTGCCTCTCCCTGCACAAAGCAGACACAATCTATCCCTAAAGTGTCCCAGACAAGTCCTAAGTCAAGCACACGGACTGAAGCGTCTATGTATTTTTAAAAAAGTCTATTTGGCCTTTCTTATAAGCAGGAAAAGTAAGAATTTGTATTTAAGTCTTGATTTGGTTGTTTGCCAGCAGCAACCCTCCCTCCCTTCCATCATCTACTCCACCTACATGCAGTACTGAATAAGGTTATTTTCTTATAGGAAGGTTAATGCACGCAAAATATCCCTGAAAATCAGATCCAGCCCTCAGCAAACAGAGGCCTTTCTGCAAGAGGCTACTGCTGTGTAGGAATGGGGATGGGCTCTGGAGCTATATTCCTGTCCAAAGGAGTGCCGTCACATAGCTCTGCTCTGTGCGGAGGCAGGCAGAGTCACTGTTCTGGGCAGACCACAGGGTTATGCAAAAAGCAAAGGATGCCAGAGGGGAAATGCTTTGGGAAGAGCTTAAATATCTGTCCTAACTCATTGAGCTCTGTCCATGATGTCTGTTCAGAGGACATAAGGCTTTGTACGTTCATGGTACCCACATTACGGCACTGGCATTTCCCATCATGAGAGCAATTAGTGTTACCATGGCATTAAAAGTGCTCCTTCTGCTCAGCAAGTCCTCTCCCTGCCCAGGAGGGTCACTGTGGTGGTGCACACTATGACCCTGGGAACAACCCCTCTGCCTCACCACGCCTTTAAATGGCATGGAGAAACTGTTTTATACCTCATGCATCCCCTTGGGCCACTGTCACGCAATCAACTTCTGCATGGCATCGCCAAAACAACGCCCCGCTCTGCACCCCTCTATCGCCAAGCTCCCTGGGGGCTGCCACTCCTAACAGCGTAGCTCCCAGTGCTGAGCTGCCAGCCATCACTCGCATCAGCCTTGTCTTTCATTAGACCTCTGCTTAGCAGAATGGCCATGCACTAAATATAGCATTAACTATGACATAAGATGACTGGTAATGACTCTCTCTTTTTTTTCTGGATACCATTATGTCTTCTCCATCTGAAGGCAAGCACAGACAGGTTTTCCCCTGGCACCTCTCTCTGTCCTCGTGCTCTGCAGCACGCTGTGGTAAGCTGTTGTGTTACTTCATGTGTTTGGTTGTGTTGGCTTGGCAAAGAGCAATCATTTAAATGAAAAAATTATGTCTGTCATTCCTTAAACACTTGGAGACAATAAAAGAAAATGTATTTCTCCCACATCCCCTCCTGCTGGTTTAAAGCAGATAGAAGGAATGAAACTGGAGAGAGCATAAAATGACATCTTGTGTACAGGAATTTGTGTGGTTCTTCTCCGACAGTCCTACAAACCATAACAGTGCTGTGATGGATGACGGAAGGGATCTAAAAAAAAATCTAAAAATACAGATGAGCCATTGTTCACTGTCAAAAATTCAATCCCTACCAGCAGTTAGACATGGCAAATCCTATGAAAACAAGAACCCTTTTCTTTGTACAGAGGTAATAGCTGCACTCAGGTTCACTGCTTAAAATCCCAACACTTTAATGCTTCTGTGGTGGGAACATTGCTGCCTGGGGAAATACAAACTGGCCTTCCCACACATCTGCCTGGCCCATCGCCTGCTAACAGTTGCCTGATGCTGGTCTGGGAAGTCTGACTGATAAAAGCTAACATGTTCTTCAAAACACTGTGTGCTATACTCAAGAGTAAACCTCTCTATTTTTTTAACCTCGTATCAGGAGAAAAAGAATGATTCAGGATTTAAAAGGTCTGTGTGAAAAACATTTCTGGCCAGCAAGTGAACCAGTATCACATCCAGCAGTCAATGCTCAAGCCACCAGGACGAAACATAACTGCAGCAGACTAGGGAAATAGCATTAAAGGAAGTTGGGTAGGCAGACAGGTAAAGCATCCTGTTCATGTTCAAGGTGTAGTTTAGGACTTACATTGTCACAACATTTGAGGGGAATGACTAAAAGGCAGTACAAAATGGTTTTCAGAAGTGCAGTCATCAGTCTTTTGTAATATGAACTGGACATGACGATTTACCTGGTTGAATGACTTCACTCTGTTGAAGTTTATTGGAGACCAATAACAGCAGTGTGTGCAATGGCTCAGGGCACTCTGAGCAAGCAGCTGGCAGCACTTATAAGGGTGGTCTTATAAAAATTTCAGAATTACAAGGCTTGGGACACATATATGATACATCATTAGGACTTACATCATACATTATCTGGACATTTAAAAATCATTTTAGGTTGGGAGAGGATTTGGTTTTTTTTTCTTCTTCTTGCAATGAATCCAGGAGAAATGAGCTCATTACTTCAAGGTGTGAACATCTGTCCCACTCAGTTGCTTGCAGAAAATATCCTAACATCTGCTTTTCTTGGCCTCCACACCCTTTAGAAACCACAGCCTTGTAAAAGCGAGCAGACTGTATGTATTATCTGTGTTCAAATTCAGGTGGAAACTTCACATGTCTATCAAAAAAGTGGGTCTAAGCCTCCTGGCAGAGCTTGGGCTTAGCTTTTCAGAGGGCATGGGCTATCGCTGTATGCACAGGCTGCCTATAAAGCAGTAAAGCACCTTAGGGACTGAGGAGTATAGGCCCTATTTTCAGATGAACCTCAAATATACTTGGCCCCTGACTCACTCCACTTGAGCTACTGGGGCACATCATCTTAAAAGCCCAGGTCTCAGTGATTTTCCATTGCTCTCAGATTGCTGAAAAATGTTTCCACTGTGTGCTGGTTTTGGCTGGGATAGAGTTAATTTTCTTCGTAGTAGCTAGTATGGGGCTATGTTTCGGATTTGTGCTGAAAAGTGTTGATAACACAGGGATGTTTTCCTTACTGCTGAGCAGGGCTTACCCAGAGCCAAAGGCTTATCTGCTCCTCACCCCAAACTACCAGCAAGGAGGCTGGGGGGGCACAATGAGTTGGGAGGGGACACAGCTGGGACAGCTGACCCCAACTGACACAAGGGATATTCCAGACCATATGACGTCGTGCTCAGCATATAAAGCTGAGGGAAGGTTGGCTGGGGGCTACTGCTGGGGGACTGGCTGGGCATCAGTTGGTTGGTGGTGAGCAATTGTTTTCATTTGCATCACTTGCCTTTCTTGGCATTTATTTCTCTGTCTGTTGTTTTCCTTTTCATTACATTATTTTGTTGTTATTGTTGTTATTATTATTTTTATGATTATATTTCAATTATTAGACTAATCTCAACCCATGAGTTTTCTCACTTTTACCCTTCCAATTCTCTTCCCTCCATCCTGCTGGGGGGGAGAGTGAGCAAGCAGCTGTGGTGCTTAGTTGCCAGCTGGGGTTAAACCACGGACACACGGTGTCACAGCAGAGGTATTCTTTATTAACTGTAAGTCTTGGGGCACCACTGGACTGCAGAAGGCACACCAAGAATGAATTTTTTTTATGCTTCTCTTACTTCTAAGGTGATTTATCAAATAGGTGGAGAAAGTCAGCACGAGTAACCAACAGATTTTCCACAAACATGACATTTTAAAAGAATTGCAGGGTATATTTACAGCTATTGACACAGTTCTGCTCTACTTCTACTGTATTCATTGTCATGGTATTAGGGCATCTCCTATAAGTGGCTGGATATATAATGCTTCATTTTTGTTCTGAAAAACACTTGGATAAGCGATATACCTACAATACTTCTCACCTACATAACATAAATCTTAATGATTAGAAGACTATAATAATGGCTCTTACAAACTAGGAGTGAACCCAAGCTAACCATGATGCAGACAATTTGCTCCTGTTGCTTTCAGCAAAATTGCAGTGCAAGACAATAGTGTTATAAATCGTTCTAATAGCCTTGCCTATGTAAAAATGTCTTCATGGTAAGTGGCATCTGTGCTTACTACCACAATCAATAAAAAAGGCAGCTGAACTTTGCAGCAGCCTTTTTGGAAATTAGGGAAAATCTTGATTAGATTTCAGTTATTTGTGGCATATCTTCCCAAGTGTAATAGCAAATGAAGTATTCCAAACTCTTAATAAAGAGAAAGTAGCACTTATCTGGCTTGGGAAAAATGTTCTGCCTTCCATTATTCATATGACATCATGAAGGAAAATCCATCATCAGTTGGAGAACAGATGTTAAAGTGGAGAATCAAATCAATAGTCCATCCCTCTGTAGCCTGTCTCCAGCAATGGCCCAAGCCAGATATCGCAGAAGAAGGCATAAGATCTCACTCAGAGCCAGTCTTGCAATAAGTTGCTTATGGAGGAAGTATCTGGCTGTTTTCATAGAATTAGCTTATGTTGTGACACATGGAGACAAAAATAGTTGGGTGGGTTGGTTTTTTTCCTACAGATGATTTTTTTATTATGCATGAATGTGTATCCTGTTAAGGCTCCCATGTCAGTACTGCCCTGAGGCAATGAGTCCCACAGATTAATCACACAGTGCAAAATGAGGATGGCTTTGTTATTCATCACTGCCTTAAAGCAAACAGTTCCTGGCCTTTTAGTCTCTGATCTTGAGGAAGTCTATTCTTTCTTGAAGCCTTCATGCTCACACTTGATACTACCTCTTCCAGTGTTAGCTACTGTTAGTGGCAGGAGCAGAAAGGAGAACAGTACTCAACCTGAGAGCACATGCCACTAAATAATGCAGAAGCTCTATTTTGCTCCCTCACCTGCCATATTACAACACAATATTTTCTCTCCTGTTTGTATTACTGTAGGGCCCTGGCCAACAATGGGCCAGATCCCTCGCAGAGCTGCAAGATCAGCTAGCATAGCGTTGAGTAAGGATTTATTAAACTAAAGCCAATTACAAATTTCTTGACAAAACATTTTGCCACTGATCATACAGATTTGCCAAAAGAGTTTTCCAAGCACCATGGGAGCAGGGAGAGGTTCCCCTCAGCCTCCATTGCCCCATAATGCTGATAGTTTGGGAGCTTCACCTCCCAGGTGGGAGACCCAAGCCCCAAGCCCCATAGTGGTTCAGATCTAAGACTTGCAGCCTTAAATCAGCTGCTGGTTTCTGGTTTTCCCCATCTCTATGGGAGCAGAGGCTCTGCGGGCCCCTGGGTCTCGTCTGACCTCCTTGGCACCTCACCAGTGAACAGATGGAGGTAGCACCTTTTCACCCCCATGGCTTTGGAGAGCTTCTGGCATGGGGAAGGACCTTCCCTGGCCACCACTGAAACAGCAGGAGTATGGGAGAGGGTGAAGTAAAGGAGCAGGCAGGACTGGATGGGACAGAAAAGGACAGGAGCAGAGGAGGAGAAAGGTAAGAGGGAGTAAGCCAAGAGGCATTACTGGGAGCAGAAAAGGAGGCAGCCCAAGAGCTCCTGGTCCTAGAACCACACAGCAGCACCTGGATCATTTCCCTGCATGGCTCCATCTCATTTTCACCCCATGCAGGCAAAGCAGCGGCTGTTGCCTGATTACCTCAGAGCAAGCTGAAAATGTAGCAGGACTTGGCCTTTTATTCTTGCTCCTGGCTCCGTGTGAGGTTTGCAGTCACCTCTTAATGTCTCTCCCCTCACATAATTCATTCCTGTCCCCTGTTATTGTGATTACATGGAGCCTTGAGTTTGTCCTGCCCTCCTTGAGCCGGCACTTGAGTAGCTTGGCTATGGCAAAGGCTCCTCACATGCAGCAAGCAGGAGAAACACCAGTAAAGCATGTTCAGGAATACCTCAAAGTCTCCACTGCCTCTCCCCTGTGACGTTTCCAATGTGGTATTAAATCATACCTCACAAGAAGGAGACTTTGTGCACATAAATGGCAGAGCTGGAATGAGGTTTTATACCAAGGAGACAGACAGGGACCCTGCTGTCAGCTACCCTGTCACTGCAAAGTCTGTGGCACAAAGACACTGATGGCAGGATAGACTGCACCATGGAAAGGAGGGGAAAGAAATACAAGCATAAACTTTGAGAGAACAACCCAAATCCTTACCATGTTTCTGCTCTGGACGGGCTGCTCCCTCCCCACATGGACTGTCAGCTGTGCCAGAGTACACTGGAGATCATGAGGGATTTTAGGCTTTTTTGGGAGGGTGGGTCATCCAGCAGTGTGAAGCTGCTGGTTGGAGATAAGGAGCACCATGTAAAAAAGATTTCTGAGGATTTGGCATTGCTTTACAATGGGAAAGCCTTTCTCAGAGATATTAGAAAGGTCCAGGAGAGTGCCCAGACCTGATTTGCTGTAGACAATATCCAGTTAATAAAGTTAACTTAAAGTTAATAAAAAAGTTAATATCCACCCATACCTGAGCAGTGCAACTGCAGCACCTGTTGAGGAGGCTTTATTTGCCCACATCAACTGTTTTGAGCAATATTTGTGTGCATACGAAGACTAATCATTGATTCAGCTGTTCATTGAGACATCAAGGCCATGGCCATAGCCATTCACGGCTTAAAATAGGAGACTGAAGTCCCTCCAGGTGTTACGTGCTTGCCTGTTTCTCAGGGACACTTGTCTCCACAACTTGCCCCAAATTGACACAGCCACAGAGGCCACCAGCTGTGCAGCTCGGTGCCTGGCCCCAGGTGTGCTGGGTGCCCTGGAGCAGCAGCTCCCACCTCTGGAGGGAGCCTAAATGAAAAGATTTGGGTTTTACCCCTGTCTCTGCAAACTGCGCCTGGGATAGGGACAGGGGACAAGGCAATGATGGAGATGCTCTGCAGCAGTTCCTCCTGAGCCCTTGCTGCAGCCACAGAGCATGCTCACACCTACCTCCCAAGCCTCCAAACCTGCCTTTGGGCAGACTGAACTAACATGATAACCTACTTAACATGCAGGATGCCACTAGTGGGGTTGCTCCTGTAACGGTGCTTGCTGAGGGTTCATCCTCCCCAGTCAAGCAAACGCAGCCACCCATGGCTTTTAGGCCAGGATATATAACCTGCTTTTCCTGTTTTCAAAGAAGATTTCCATCTGCAAAGCTCTTTGGGTGGCTATGAAGGTTGCAAATCCCTCTAAGTTAAGCCGTAGATGTATCCCTGAGCATCTGCATTCACTCACTCTGACAGGATGGAGAGGCAAGCAAATGAAAGGGGAGCATATTTGCTCCTCACACAGGGAATTTAACTCCAAATATGATTCAGCTGTTAGAGGAACAGCTCCCTGCCTGGGTGGGATCCTTCAGTCTATAAGTACCGGCTGTGCATTTCACATGAAACAAAAATTCCTGGGAACATGTAATTTCCCTCTCTATATGCAAAATCCTGTATCTCTCCTGATGAGAATCTTTTAGTAGCAGCCCCGCCATTGTTTGCAGGATAAAAATCCATTAACTGTGCATTATATTCAGTTGCAGTTTCCTCTTTTGGGGGTCAGTTCGGTTTCAAGAAAACTCCTTTACCTGCCTGGAGGCAGCATATGCTTTTCCAGCAGTGATGCTCGACAGGGGAGCATCACTGCCGAGTGCTGCACCGATGCTACTAGCCAAGACTGCCCTCTACCTCCCCGGGCTCTGCAGCACGTCACTGCTGCACCCCACGCCTGCACGACCACGGAGCGCAGATTTTGCGGGGGACAAGGGGTGCCCTACTGCCAGGGGTATGGAGGAGGCTTCCCCGGGCCACTGGCAGGCCAGCGAATATGTCTCCTGGAAACCTGCTCAATGGGGACTGACTTGTGTTCCTTTGCAACTTGCTGGAGTTGCGCCTTTGGCAGCCCAGTGGATCAAACCCTATGTCTGCTTCATGGCAGACCCCTTCCCTTGACTAGGATGTCCCAAGTTCGAGGATGCTGTGTCTAACCAAGGCTAAACCCTTGGGGTTTGGCTGAAGATGAGGAGGGCTGAATGGGAATGGACATCATAAAAATACGAAGAAATTAACTCTACCCCAGCCAAAACCAGCACAATGGGCCATGAGCTAACCACTTGCCATGTCTCATTATGCATTCACTGCTTACATCACCATTCCAATTAATGAGCCTTTACAAAAATGTCTTATTGGAAAAAGAAGAAAACTAGGCTTTTAACTGTTTTCAAAAAGCTGTTAAGTCTAACTAGGAATTAAATTATTTTTGTTATTGGGGTAATGCATAATACATTAATTTACAATAGCCTACAAAAAGAAAACTTTACAGAATTGACTGTGACATGTATGAAAAGAGATGCCAAGAGTTTTTAATTTAAAAGGACGGGCAGCTAATCAAAAACCCAGTGTGGTGGTTCCATCTGCAGACTCAAACCATTCTAGAGGTTCTATTGTCTTACTTGCATCACACGTGTTCAACCTTCCTTACACTGCTCACAAAGATAATGCTTATATTTTGAGTCTGTTTAACAAAAAGTTTCTTGTGAGAGGGAGAATCTGAGCTGATTTTTTTTATTTCTTGAATAGAGGTTAGATTTTCTAATGCATAAAATGAACCACTTGGATCCCAATGACCTTCTGGGAGTGTGCGTGCACTAATGGTGGGGTGCAAGACATGCAGAGCCAGTGCTGAGGACCCAGCGGCCACACACGTGTCGGGGGCTTGTTCTGAAGCAGCCTGATCGCATTGCATGTGCTCCAAGAGAACACCTCTCAGTAAGGCCATATGGAAGGGACCTAATCCTTGCTCCTCAGGACCATTGCAAGGTCAGCCAATGCACAAGAGCTGGGTACAGTCAGGAGATTCACATCAAAAGGTGCTGCTGATCTAAGTTAAAATGCTAATATAGACACAATCACAGCCTGATGTGAACAGTACATATATTTCTATGTTCTGTGCACCTCCTTCACCCACCTGAGTCAAACAGCAATAACACAGAGCAGTCTGTAACACTGTCGTCACTGCAGACAGCCAGAGACTGCTGCTAATGCCACGCTGTAGCATCTCTGAATGCAAATAGCAGGAGCGCACCTTGACTGACACACTCTTGCTAAGTAGCATTACACAGTAGAGGTGTGTTGGTGGAACCCAAGAAAATGGGAAATTTGACACCTGGTGACATTTACTAGTGAGGGGAGCTTTTGCTGAACTTAAAGTTACGGTACCAGCTTGAGAATACAACTGGTATTTTTGCAGAGTGACAACCTAGACCCACAAATGCCATTGGCTGAAACTAGTAGCAGTTAGAGGCTTATGGCCTCTGCGGCTTTGAGCCATAGTTTCCTAGACTTACATCCTGGAGATTGTCAGGAGATTTGGTGCTCCATTTCTGACATATTAAAACACTCCAAATTTCAGAAATCTTAGTTCAGTGCTTTCATGAGTTCAGTCTACCAGCAACCCAATCTGTGAAATTGTGGCCTCAAAAGTTGACACACTGAATGGCTTTTCATACATGCATGCAGATAATTGTCTGTTATACAGGCACATATTCCTATTAATAATGATTGTTTTCCAGAGACCAGACATAAATCTGTCTTTATACCACATCAAGTTTGTACTTGAGCCTGTGTCATGCAGACCCAAGCAATAGGGTGTGAGAAAACGTTCCTTGCCCTGTCACAATTCATTTCTGTGAAAAGTGACATGAATGACATCTGGTACTCACAGCACAGTGCCAGTGCTTTTCCTCTTGATCCTGAAGTGTGAGCAGTCATCCGCAAACTCTACGTCGTAGCTGGCCTCATCAGCAGTAACACTGGGGGAGTCGATCTTGAGTGGGACTTCAAACCATTGCCTGTTGGAGTCGTAGAGCTAAAGCAAGGCAAGGAGGAGGCAGGTTAGCTCATTCATCAGTGTGGGTTGCTTCAGTTAAATGATTGCCGCCAAAAATACTCACCCTGAACCAGAGACTGTCCCTTTTCTGGAGCTCCACTTCCAAGACAACTGGGGAAATGTCATTTCCAAAGAGGGACAAGGCCTGGTGCTTGTTCAGTGTCACCCTGCAGCAGAAACACGTGCTGGTGCCTGCGACCACCCTGCTGTGGGCCAGGGGGAGCAACTCAGTTATTCCATGTCAGCTCTTTAAAAGCAAGGCATTGACTTATTGAGAGAAACAGTCTCTGAGGTTAGCTTAGGCTCTCCTTGCCATTAATAGATAAATAGATAAAACGGGTGCTACTGAAGCAACGAGACCTCATGGTCTCCTGGGACACAGCTCCCAGGGTGGGAAGGACCACCCTGTGCCAGCACCTGGTTTCCTCACTGGTGGCATGGTGCAAACACAGGACCCCAAGTCTGCATGGCTTATACGCAGGGAAATACGTCCATCGTCCTCGTCACAAGCTGAGCACACGGTAATGAAGCAGCTTGGGGAAGGTCTCTGGTGATCTGTCCCCAGGGTGGCAGTGGCAGATGCCACTCAGTGCTGGACCACGGCACAGAAGGAGCCACACGTGCTTACCTCCAGCCTTTGGCTGTCTCCTTGGTGTTCCCGCCCAGGGAGTAGCCACAGGGACTGCCCTCGGGGAAGAAGCACCAGGGAGCATTGGCCATGCAACCCCCACACCTCACAGGCATCAGGGGAAGCACCCGGCTGCGAGTGGCAGCCAACATGATTCAGCACCACACGCACGCTGCCTGTCCTGGCCTGAGCCGAGGCACCCGTCTAGGGCTGGACACAGGGAAAAAGCAGTCAGAGCAGCAGAGAATAACGCTGAAAAAAAACCCACAATGCAAGCTTCTTTAGTTATTCTTTTGCTGTTCTGTATTTTCCCCATTTGGGAGCTAATATGCATGATTCTTTTGACTGAGATGGTGGCAGAGCAGCATGCCTGCTCATGACTGAGACAAGAGCAAGCGGTTTCTTTCACAAACTGAGGCAGTGCATCCGTACTGTTCAGTGCTCAAGAGCTGCTGGTGCTCAGCTGAATCACGGCTTGCTTGAAATACTCATGGAAAGTTAAAGAGCAGGCTAATGAAACCGCTGGTGAGGTGTGAGAGCAACACTTCAGGCTAGCTGAACAGGAGGTGTACTTCAGTGAGGACTAAAACTGCTATCAATACTAAAATGCTACATCTTCTGCGTACTTATTCTCTCTCACGTTATACACAGAGGTTATCTATATAGATAGATACAAATATGTGAAAACAGCATGCATCTGTGCAATACATATAAAAATACTGCTTTTGTAAGTTTGCATTGGGTTTCATTTCTATATTGTATGACTACTATATATATGTAGTATTAGTTTGTGTTAATACAGGTATGGTTATGAGTAAAGGGAAGATGCCAGCAGTAAAAGGCACAGATCACCCATTTGCAGAATCATCCTGACAAAAGCCTCTTAGTAAGGTGCAAAATCTTTTCCTTTTTGAAGCTTCAGGTCAAGCCCTGTGGTTTCCCTGCACAGGGCGAGGCTCTGGAGAGCCACGGGACTGAGACCACCTCCCTGCCATGCTGAAAAAATGCTCTGTTATCAAATATTCTTAAAGACAGCAGGTGTACTGCAGGCAGCATACTTATTTTGAAGTTAACTTATGTCATTTTAGTCATTACAGCAATATTCAAAGATTAAATCTACTTGAACGATAATTGCACTTTTCCATAAAATTACTAATACCTCTGCTTTATTTATTTATTTTTTTTATGTGGACTGTTGTGTGCTTGAAAGCTTAAAATGTGATTGCTGATGCAGTCTGGCCTTCTCCAAATACAAAACATTACAAGCAGATGTGTCTAAGCAATAATTATGTATAGTGGGAAAATTTACAGAATAAAACTGTAGATTCACTAGAAAATGTCATCATGCTGCGATGCCAGAGCTGATTTCCAAGTAGGGGATGGGAATGCAGAAAAGCAGCTGAATCCTTTGATGCAGGAGAATCTGATGCTCAGGTCTGACACTCCCAGGATGCACAGCAGAGCCTCTCCTCACTGCCAGGCCTCATATCACCTTCTAGAGGCAGCAATTAACTGGTGAAATCCTGTTAACCTTCACCAGTTGCCAGACAGGCAGGCTTAGCTTCCACCTTTGCTTTCTGGGGTGGACAGTCACGCCCCACAGGCTGGCTGCTTTCTGTCCAGCATTCACTCCACGTGATCCGTCACATAGGAAGGCCCTAATTTCTGATCCCCTTTTTCATCCAAAGCATAATAGGAATATGAGCATCCCTCTGCAATCCCTGAATTATTTCTTCTTTGAGCAGAAATCAAGGAGGATTCATCAGCAGTCTAATGAAACACTGAAGTCTCTTGGCCTTGCCTTTTCATACTCTGGCCTTGATGAAAACGTGGGAAAGACAGACAGATTTCAAGTCCCATGGAAAGAACTGCCCTGCCTTTGTACCACTACGCACTGAATACTCCTTCTAATTGAGGGAGGTGGAGGGATTCCAAAGGCTTTCTGCAGCCCTCTGCATTCATATCTTATGCGACATTAATTATAACACATCACCTTGCCTGTATTTAAGAAATTATCTAAGCAGGTAAGATGGGATTTAGTCACCAATTTTTCCACAAACTTTGCTCAACTTCTGAATTCCAACTTTAAGAGAGAACATTATTTTCCCATGAAATGGGAATTCTTAGAATTCCTAGAAAATTAATTTCTCGGAGATCACCTTCATTTTTTTAAACAAACATCTTCAGACAATAGGAGTCCAGTGCCTACCTTCTTCTGATTTCATATTATCTTTTGTCACATATGTAGTTTCATAGTACAAATGAAAAGTTTGGAGAAAAACTGTTGAAGGATTCTCCATTAAAACAAGACACTGATACTGTGATGTTTACTAAATTACAATTTTCTTCCCATTACTCGATGGCAAGAATTTTCAGAGTAAAGCTGTGCTCAATGGTAAGGTCTGGTTTAGGTAGAATGTCTTCCTGGAGGGGAGAAAAAATAAAAATCTATACACTCATTATCTAAGTTATATTGATGCCTATCAGGAGATAGCTTCTTAAAACATCTGTGCTGTCAAGCATCATCAGAGAGAAGCATCTGCAATTCAGACTGCTGCCACCTCAGCCCCTCACCATATGGTCTGTTAAAGAAGAGCAGCCTGACAGTAGATAGCAATTTCTTCACTTTGTAAGGACTTTTGTTCTGCAGTTGAAAAACATGAAAATTCATATGAATCTTACACACAAACACACACACTTAAAGAAACCCAACCAACCAACAAAACCCCCACAAAACCTACCCAGGGTTCCCAGATGACAGCCAGCCATGAATGTTCAGCTCCAAAACCAGGGGTCACCAAGCTGTTGGCATCATTTGCGTAACTTCACACAGTGGGTGTCTTTACCCACTGGAACAGGCAGAATAGGGACCCACCACCCCACACACAAAGCTTCTCACTAGTCTTGCACGTAAATCCACTCTCCACTGAGAATTTTGCTCAAAGTTGTGATATGGTCTGCAACCTTCTGTGTGTACACCCCTTGAGTAGTCAAAAAGCATGATAAATAAACACTAATTGGTAGTGTTGCTGTTCGTTTCAACTAACCTATACATTGTTTCTTAACAATATGTATCATTACTCGTTTCTGCCAAAAAAACTCAAATCGCAAGCAGTATGCCTTTTCATCTCCTTCAGGCTGTGCTGAGAAGGAAGCAATTCCTCTAAGATCAGTAAGAGACATCAGAACTTCTCTTTGACAGACCATGTGTAATAAGGCAAGAACTGTCATCCCCCAGGAACAGGAGCCATGTGCTTTTTTTAAGTCTGTACTGTACTTAGTATGAGGGAATCCTACTAGGGTTCTTAAATACTATCAAAATACAAATAATGACCAACAAGAACACAGACATGGGATACCAGAACAACTTACGGGCTATATTACTCAGCAAGCTATTCTGCTGCATTGTGTAAAACTGTGCATTTTGTATTTGGGCCTTTGCAAGGGAAGTGAATTTTTACAAGGAAGTATGACGAAAAAGGCAAAAAGAAGTAGATCACATTCACATCTTTATTTAAGTGTTACCTACATAAGCTATAATTTACAGACTGATATTTTCTGGAAAAGAAAAAAAAAAAAAGAAAAAAACTCAATATCCAAACACTGTATCTGAATCTACATAATTTTTAAAATTTGCAGAATTTACAAATTAATATTCAGAGCAGTTGGGTAAATTATACATCCTCCCTCAATATCCACACTCTAAGAGCTTTAAAAGTCATAGAGGCACAAGATAAGATATTTTCTTTGTACAACCATCTATTTACACAGCTTTTTCCAAAACACGTGGTTCAGTTCTCAAAGTAACTGCCAAGGTTTGCAAAACACTGTATTTAAAATACATTTAGCAGCATATAAAGTTAGATAAAAAGGAAAGACATTTTGCTTTAAAAAAGAAAATGTGATATGATAGAAACAAATGCATAAGAAAAATAGATTAAGATATATTTCTGTCATGACATGAAGAACACCTAGTCATTACAGAATATAGGCAAAACACTAATAAAGCATACCAATTTATGAGCATTTGAATTCTAGTCCTGAGCACAGAGTATACATAGCTGCACAACTTTGGTCAACAAGGATTATATGCTAACATTAACATAAACCATATGGCATTTGCTGTTAGCGGGATACAGCCGTGTCAGATAGATGTGTCCTTAACAGCTTCTTCCCATCTTTTATTCACTCTACTTTCCTAACAACAGTTTAAGTGACCTTTAGAATCTTGAAACTGCCTGTTGTAATCAAAGGCTTATTATTGGGACATCATTATTCCTCTGCTACCCTAAAATGCAAAACGGTTGTTCATACTTGTGAGTGAAATACAGCAGAGCACTTTTGTTATATATTTCAGGCTATAATTTTGAGATGGTCATTAGAGAAGACTGATTTCCAGTTAATTTAAACTGCAAGTGTTACATATGCACACAAATTCAGCCATAATATATAGACATATATATGTGACCATTGAGACACAAGCATGTTACCAAGAGGTTATTTTTTTTCTTAAATACAGTACGTATTTTAAGGACAGCAGGTCTAGTAGAAGAGTTCACTCTTATTTGTCAGTTCATTCCAGTCATCAGTGTTTACCTAATAAGCATGCAGCAAACTCCATAGAGCGCACCTCAAATTCAACAATATATTCATTTATCTCCATCATTTCAATTACTGGCAAAATCTTCACTTGCATCTCCTGTATCTGAGATCTGCCCATCTATTACATTTCGAGCTTTCCAGATCCTCACAGTCCAGTCACTGAAAACCAAAACAAAGCAGTATTAGAGCTAGGGAATTAAATTGGGGAGGGAGAGAGTTGGTGAGGGAGGGCAGTGAAGCTTTCTTAAAAGCTCAGATGTCTTATTCAGAAAGGTATTGTTGGCAAAATAAGATTTCCTTAATGGATATGCAGGGGTATTCCATCTTCAGGAGACTTTGTAATCTAAGATGTACAATATTTAAGATTCCCTAACGTTATCACAGCACTGGCTACCTTTAACCATCTAGGCAAGTATAAAGATTATATGTCTAAGGAAAGTAAAATCCTACTCTGCTATTACTTAATTTTTAAAAATACATCTCACAGTAATAGGCTTAAGTAGACTGACATCAGGGAAGAGCTTCCATCATGTGTCTATTTGCAACTCAGCAGACCACAGGCAAGCAGGCAGTGTGCTACAGAATTAGAGACAGACTCAATAGGACAAGACTACTTCCTGCCATTAAAACAGCATGAAAAGTTGTAACAGGTCAAAATCAAACAGAACCTGAAATGTGCTCCATTTGCCTGAGAGCTGCCAGTCTATAATAAGAAAAGGTAGCCCTTTGCCAGGTGCTGGAAAGCATATACCAGTGAGCTGATGTTCTGAAGCCCAGGAAAGGCAAGCTGTAATTCTGTACTTTTGGCAACAATCACTGTTTGCACAATTTTAAAGTATGTGTAAGTGAAGTATTACATGGCGCATGTTACAAAACTATTATTGTAATTAAAAAGTAAAATTACTCTTGTTAAATAGCAATTTATCCTGTGCAAGAGAAGTCATGAATTTCTCATAAACATTGAGTTATGTGACTAGCAAACATTGACTTGTATTCTTTATAACCCCCTCAAAAACAGACAGGAGGCAGCAGTTAGGACAGACTTTATCACAGTATAGAGGTTTTCTGGCTTGAGCCTTCACTTCACTGTAAATTGTCAGGAATACCCTAAATTCTGTAGACCTTCAACACAATATTACAAGTGCCAAAAGGCTGGAATTTTCTTTCACTAGTAATAAAGAATAAATTTCAGGTACATGTATGTTATAAACATTAATAATCTTTAGGCAGAAACAAAAGCTTTGACATCTATATCCCTATCTATTAATGCTCAAAAAGCCACCAAACATGAAACTTGGTAACAATGAAATCCTGCTTTGATTCAGAAAGACCTGCTTTCAGTTCAGGTTAGAAGCTTCTGTGATCGGCACTAGAAAGTAACACAACAGCTTTCACAGCACCTGTGATCAGACTACACCACTAAGCGGGCTCTGCTTAAAGGATCTCCTACACTTTCTCTACAATGAGGTATTTTTCTTGGTCAAGACCCCTGCAATTTCAGGTACTCAATTTTCTCATTTCCACTGAGGAAGCAAATACCCAAATCAAGGTGTTTAAAGGACAGTAGGACAGCTCACAAAGCTTCTGCTATATACCAGTGCTTAAAAACAAATAAAACCAACAACAACAAAAAAACAAACCCCAGAACCAATAAACAACCATATACCATTGCTTTAGAAAGATTCCCACAGGTCAGGAATCAGTCCTAGGAGTAAATAGCCCAACTGTAGAGACAAGCTGGTAAAGTTCTCAACTATTGCCAAATTCTCCCTGCCATCCTATAGATCAGTGGTCTCCAAACTTCTCCCATCATGCACCCCTACCACCAAAATATTTTTGAGCACACACCCCCATGTGTATTTATTCATGTACTACTGAAGTTCTAATATTTTCTTCCCATGCCCCAGTGGATCATGTTGTGCATCCTATAAGGTGCATGCCCCCCACTTTGGAAATCACTGCAGCAGATTAGTAGCATTTAGGGTCATGGACCACATCTCCCCATGCTCACTATGAAGAGACTTGTACAACTGAAGATCTCCTAAATGTATTTGCATGGACAGAATTCTACCAGGACCTATGGAAAAGGAAGATTCATGGAGAAGAAAAACTCACTCTGCTGCTGTGAAAATCTGGCTGGAGTTGGTACAGATTGCATTTATAGGACTGTCGTGTCCCTTCATCTCCCCAGTGAGTGCAAAGGTATCCACATTCCAGAGCTTGAGGGTGCCTCCTCTGCAGCCACTGAGCAGAACTGGAGCACCAGGTACCAGGCCAAGAGCGCACACCCAGTCTTTATGAGCATTAGGAATTTGCTGAAAAAGAGAAAGCAGGCAAGTCTCACAGGGCTGCAAAAATTCTAGAGGAACGAGTGCAGAAATGGAAAAATCCCAAGTTCTAAGCCTCATTCCTGTCCTACAGTAGATTTGCTACACAACTCGGTATATCCCAGCACTGTGGCTTCTCCTTCTTTAGAGCAAGGAGGGTGTTTTTTTCCATGAGGCTACTTCTATATCACGAGTTTGTTTTTCTTTGTGAAATAGTACTGCAAAACAAGAAGAAAATCCAATATGCACAACTGACCAGGCATGGAACAGAAATTAATTTAGGATAATGCTAAACCTGCATATGTTCAAAGGCATATTTGAATGCCTATTTGAACATATGGTTTCTGTATATGTTTCAAGTTATAAAACACATAAAAAGAAAATCTAAAATACTGCTAAAATATACACCAGGGAGACAGAAACTGTTTCTCTATTTGCCTTCCTCCTTTCTTCTTTTGCTTTGTGATGTAGCACTTAACAAAAATACATTCATTCTTTATTGAGGAAGGACACTAGCATTTTACTGCTAATTCCGAAAGCAAAATGCTGTGCAGACCAGCTGAGAACAACATCCATTTGGTACCAACACTGGGGAAATAAAAGACAGCAAACTTGGACTATTAAGGGGACCAAGACTGGCTCTTCTCCCATTTCAGTAGTAATGGCTTTGCTGCCTTTCACATATTACAGAATACATTCAGCTTTCTAGGATCATCTTGTCATTTTATCTATAATATACACTGCTATCACAACAGTGGTCATCTGGTCCTGCAGCACTTCATGAAACCGGGAGGGACAGTGGTTCTTATAGATACTAACTTTGTCACAGCATGTTTTGTAGCTTGGTATGTATAGCACCAAGTAAAGTAGATGATATCCAAATTATTTTGAGTAGCATGTCTGTTAAGTGACTTTCATCAGTTATAGAGGGTCAGACTTGTTTAACAAATGTATGCCAAACCAGGAGCTCTGTTGAAATGCAACATTTATACTATAAAGCAGCTCAGCTCTGTTTCAGGGTTGTTTTGGGGTTTTTTTCTTCATCTAGAATAGTCAAGTGTACACACCAAAAGAAAGTTGCAACAACAGAAAGTCTGACTGGATGGGGGGGGGGGGGGGGAAATTAATAAA
>JANZLQ010000005.1:16503218-16519328 GCA_026212715.1 Elanus axillaris | reverse complement strand
GGTTAAGAGATTCATTAAGCATTTCTTTAACTTGTGTTCTTCACTCTGCATTGCAAATATGCATCTAGTGGCTAAGCTGGATGTGACTGCCAAGTACAATTCATAGATTCTTTGCATTTCTTTAAGAGTTGCAAGCATCTGAAAAATCAACACCTCCATTTTTCACAAGTACTTTTTTTTTTTATTATTACATATGATACTCTATAACAAACAATAGGAAAAAAAAAACAAACCCAAGAAAGCAAAACCAAACCAAAAACAACCCACCAAACAAACACAACCCAGCCCTAGAACTGTAATCTTTCCTACAGAATCACTCAGTGAACTTTCAGCTTCTGCTGAAAAACCTCATGGCCTAGCTTGAGAGAATCCATTCTAAGGGAACTTCCCTAGACCCATGGATTAGTGGGAATTTTTTAGTTGTAGAAAATGTAGCCAGTGAAATTTAGAGAGAATAGTTTCCAAACAGAAGAAACAGTATGGAAAAATGAAAGTGCAACACATCTTCTCAAAGACTTGTAGGATTATCAGAGGACCTGGAGTGCTAGCACTTGAGAAAGTGTAGTACTATGGACTTACACATTAGATTCTGATTTTATCATGAACTAAAACAACATATCAACAGAAATATTTTGTATGTGGAAACAAACATTAGACAGCAGGAATGACCAATTCTGCAAGAAAATACACCTTTTTTTAGAAACCTTCCATTTTTCTACATGATAAATACTTATCAGAAAGAGAAGAAACACCTTCATGTAATGGAGCTTTTTATCATAAGGAGAAATTGTTAACAGAATAAGGCAGAGGCACTTTTATCATATTAACCATTGTAAGGAATCAGGTATCCATTTAACCCACTCAAGGGCTTAAAAAAAAAAAAAGAAAAAAAAGAAAAAATCAAAAGACTGAAAATTTACAGAAGCCAATGTAACTGTGGGAATTTTCTTTTTTCTTTTGTATGTTTTTCATTTAAAAAAAAAAACAAACACTTTTTTTGACTACCTGCATAGTGATGATTCAAGAATGCAAAAAAGAATAGAGAATTGGTCAGTGGGACTGACCAAAAGCCCATTTTGATAGCTTTCAAATCTTTCATTTGATTCAATGACACCGAGTATGGCCTCCAAAGAAAGACCAAATAAAGAAAAGCAGCAGCAGCAAGAACATATGATACATGTGTGAACAGGGTTATAAACTGCCAAATACTCATTTTGAAAATATTGCTCCAAGGCTTTCAGAAAAAGCCCCTATTGCTCTACTCAAAAGTAGAAGCCTGAGTAAAGTATGCCATGCATCAATATATACCTTAAAACAAATTTTTCAAAGGCTCATATTTTTAAGGAAGTGGCTGAGCCAGTCTAAAAAACAATCCTCAGCATTCTTTAGGAGCTTGTTGAAAAACACATAAAGAGATTTATTTGATTATGAAAAGCTACTGCTCTTATAGGAACAACATGAGGTAATTAGTAAAGTGAAGTAGGCTCTATTTGGAGTAGAAAAACAGGCAACAGGTTGAAGGGGACAATGACTGTCAAGGGCCTTCACCCTGAGAACCTGCACAATTCAGTAATGTTGACCAGCTTTGCTTTGTCTAATGCACATTAGTCAGTCTTTAATGTCAGCACAGCTTGGCTCCTGGTACATGGCATAGTCCTAGCACACAAATATTTCACTTAATGCATTACCTTATTGATACCCATCGTGAGGAAGTGATCAAGCAAATATCGAGCTTCTGTCAAAGTGCAAGCATTAATCACTGCTGTTACATCCAAGGTCTCTCCTTCTTCCTATGCGTGCAACAAGAAAAACCGTCAGATTTAAAAAGAAAGGCATTTTTCACAAATCATTAAGCTAATCATAGAAAGCAAACAGTGAAGATGCTGCAATATCATCCAGTTCATCCCTTTGGTACGTCTAAACTATGCATGAAAGATTTCTTTCCCAAACTATCCCCACAACACCCCGCAGTACAGACACTGCAGCCTTCCCAGTCTCTTCCAGTGCTTCAGTTTCTTTCCTATTAGAAAGCTCTTACCAAACTCCAACTCAGACCCCTTCTTTCCACAAGCTAAGTTATTCACAGTAGATGCAGAAATAAATGCATTTCTTCAATCTCTGCAGCCTTCATGCATTTGAAGTCTTCTCCTCCTAGGTCTTTTCCTCATTTTTCTTCCTATTATTCTCAGTCAGTATTAAGCACGCTGGTACCCTTAAGAATTATTAAGCCTTCTGTGTTCTCTATTTCTTTACTGATAAAGTCCTGTAACCTTGCTCTATGATGTCCAAGACTGAAGAAGTCCTGATGTAAGTAAAATAGCAGAAACTGCTGGTGATACGCCATGCATTAAAGCACAGATTAGCCCAAGGTTGGAGAGGGACAACTCAAGAACTGCCATATAAAAATAGTGGTAAGTATTGCAGTTCAGACTTCATGCTCCATGTGCCAAGAGACCTAGGAAATTGTATATGGTAGATCCTTCCTGCTGGATCACGTACGGTATGATGCACATTATAAGAGTTTTCACATTTGGATTTCACTACTTTTGGTAATATTCAAATTTCTACATCAGTTGTAATAGAAGATTTCTTTTTACTAAATCACTATTTGAAAATGACAACACTAAACAAACAACTTGGCCCGAAAAGCCTCTATAGTAATAAAAAGTCACTGTTCCACAATTGAAAATATACTAAAATACAATATAAAGAATTTACATAAATTCTCACATACAAAAATATTTAAATATATTTAAAGTATACAAAAACAATACAAGGGAGTGGAAGCATATCAACAGATGCAGGAAGATACAAACTGTAAGCCTTCAGTCCTAAGAATTATATTCATTTAATGCCAGCAGAATAGAAAGCATCAGCTTTCACATTTAAAGCCTTTGCAATCTTAACTTGCATTACACTGACATTAAAGCTCAGATCTGAAAGTTCAGCTGTATAAACACTCCTCATTTCAAACTTCACCCAAGTTTTCACCAATTTTCACTTCCTGGTTCAATAATTATACAGCCAAAACAAAATTAATTTCTAAATGAGAACACTTTCAAGTCTCCCACAGGGTTTTTTTCTTTTCTCCGTTTTACCATTTTTGCATTAGTATTTGACCTACCTTTGCTTCCTCCATTTGCATAATGTTTGCTTGGCAGTCAGTAATGCTGTCATTAATGTAGTCTATATTCGCAGTTAGTGATTCCATCTCTTCATTTATGTTTTGGACATTTCTATCTGCTTCACTGTCACCTCCATCCTTGATGAGCTTCTCCCTTTTCTTTGAAAGCTTTTCTCTTCTTTTTGTAAGTTCTTCACGTTGCTATTTTCCCCAAAGACATAATATTACATAAAAAGGAATTAGTAAACACTTAGGGCATTAAAACAAAAGGGTGTTTAGTTTTCCTTTCCTTGTTATACTTTAACATATCATGATTTCTATAGGAAGTAGTTATACAGGTGAATATATTAATATATGTGCACATGATCCTATTAATATGCTTTTCTTACTAAGCACAGCAATCCCATGGTCCAAATGCTTACTAGAGTAGTTAAGAGCATCTTCATTGATGGCAATGGATTACAAGTCACTGACTATGCCACCTTCACAGCAATTAATTTACAGCAAACGTAAATGCACTGCTCTCTCTTTATTTAATAAAATATCGCCAACAGTGCATAGCAGATCACCCACCGTAAGTAACCTGTTCATATCTGCCTCCATATTGGAAATGGTCATCCTCTGCATAATGATATCAGTCACTCTGCGTTCAAGTAACTGCCACTTCATCCTGGCTGCCTTTGAGGAGTAAACTCTGCTTGTCACTGCTTTCCGCTGATATTTCTTTCTGTGATAAATTCAAGAGAAACATGCACTTAAGTCTAAACTAGTTCAATTACACATCTGAATGTGGAAATTATCAGGTCAGAATATTTTTCATGGACAACTTAAAACTTCTTGCAGAATTTCTTTCAGTTTTTCATTGCACCAGACAGCTACCTGCAGCCAGCCCTGAACTCCACCACCCTCTAATATATTGCATTTGAAAAACAGGTATCAAACACTGTGGCATCTTGTATGATGCACCATTGAAATAGAATGCCACCAAGAGTTATTCCCTATTTAACAAGGGGATCTGCTTTAAACCCCAGTGGAAGATCACCAATAAACCCAAGACACTTAATGCTGTTCTCCAACAAGTTTTTCTTAAGAACACTGCAGGCATTGGACCACCAAGGGCATTTTTCTAAGAGCAGATTAACTGGATTTTTAAAGTTTCTTAATGCAACTTGTTCTTTAATGCTATTTTATATTATTTGACACTGTCTTAAACCCACCATTATCAAACGGAATTTGAGTTTTGTAAAACACCCATTTTATGAGCATTACATGACAGCAATTCGAAAAACAACAACCAGTGCAATATGCATATCACAAGATTATCTGCTAGAAAGTCCATGCAATTTTCAGTTCTCTTAAGAGAGGACTACACAGTTTTAATCCTTACCCTGTTCCATTTGTGGCAGTTACAGATAATGCTTGAACCCTTGCAACAGGAATTCTCATCTTCTGCTGCACTGCTGTTCTTGAACCATCGTGTTCAACTGATGAGCTAGAACTTGCTTCCTGTATAGGATGCTCAGGCAGACTCAGCTTTCGGCTTACTTTTCCTGCCACTTTATCAGACAGAGGTCTTACTTGCCGACGAAGGGCTGTGACCTGAAACACAGTGCAGAGACATGACTACCTCTCCCCAAAGACATGTTCCAAGTTACAACGATACAGTATCATTCTGTTTTCAAAGTTGTATTACTGTTTTACCACAATACCTCTTCAGTTCTGCGACGTAAGATAACTTCCTGATTTCTTTTCTGAGCTTCCAGAAGCTTGAGTTGGTGCTGTGAAAAAATACAAGCAGCAAGTATTTTTTCCATTATCTGTCACAAGGACTGTATTGTATTAAAAAAAAAAAAATAATAAGGACCTTTACACACTAATACAAGTTTGCAAAACTTGTAACATGAAGTGGTCAAGCCACAATTGTTTCTTGCTCTTTCTAGTGCAGAATGAAAGTAAGTGTTTCACTATATCAATTCTCTATCAAAAAGAATACTTGCATGCAAGCAAGGTGGTAACAACAGTTTTGTGAGATTCACTAACAAAGTAATACTGATATACATTTTCTATAAGCCTTCTATTTTCTGTTGCACATATCACCTGAATCTAGGAACTGAGTTATCATAGAAGTTAAAGCAATTTACATGCATTTTGACTGGCGGAAATATACAGGTACATGCCTGCCTCAGTGAACACATACACACATGGTGTGTGCCTACAAGCACATGCACATCATAATGATAGATACTTATTCCAGATGAAAGTTCTTTATCTGTCAAATCACCTCTCGTTTGCGTTGCTCCTTTTTAAGCTGTGCAATCTCTCTATTTCTTCTAGATTCAGTCATTCTAGCTTTCTCCTGCTCTTCTTTCATTTGTTTCATCAAGCGAACCTGTAAAGAGGTCATCACTTAGAAAAGCTTTTTACACTGAACTATTGCTCCCTACCCCACTCACATAGTTTCTTCAAATTGCCATCTTCCAGTATATTACATGCTTTTAGCAATTTGCCTCCTCCAATATGTCTTCACTCAGTGTTGAATAATAGCTAATAAGCAGTGCAAGCTTCTCCATGTTTGATACCACAATTTCTGTTCATTAAACCTAAAAGGCACACCTCTCCCCCAGGAATAGCCTAGTCTTCATATATGTTGTGTTTTCAGACTTTCAAGCAGCTGACAGCAAGATCAGAGTTATCTGGTAGATAAATGCACAGGAGATTTCAATCCATTTTTCAGTAAACACTCACTGAACAACACTTCAATACACTGAAATATACCTTGGTTTTCTTCATCTCTGTCACCTCCTGCTGCAGTTTCTTCAGTTGCTTTTCGTATTGAGACTGATTTTTAAGCAATCGTGCATGCTCCTTTTGTGCTGTTTGAAGTCTCTGCAATTCTTTATTCATGGCTTGGAGTTTCTTTTCATATTCTGACTTGATTTTTTTTGCCTTTTCTTCTGAATAGGTCTCTACAGAACCTACAGCAAAAGGGAATTCTTAATCTGCTTTTGTTTAGGATATTTTCACTTTTCCAGCCAAAGCAAATGACTGCTTCTTCTACTTTGATAGCATAATCTGCAATAGCTTTGAAAAATTTAATTTGCCTCTAGCTACTGTCACCTGCACTGCTTCAAACTTTCCACCTTGTATGTGTTCTTGGATAAGAGATCAACTATTAACACTTCCAATTTCTTTGTACTAGACAACAAATATCTGAGCACCTGAAAACAGATACACACATGCTTGTTCACATATATGTGCACAAGGTCGTAACAGTCCAAAGAGCCATCAAGCCTAGTATGACTTTCTGGCACTGATCAAAAGGGAAGGTCTAAGAAAAAATAAGGGAACAGCAAAAGTATATAAGTATATAGCTATCAAGCATATATAGTGTATTTTAAAAAAAGAAAGAAGCAAAGAAAACACTTCCCCCAGTATTCTCCCAAAGTTCAACTATTTGTGGTTTAGAACTTCCTGAGTCAGAGTTAGTTTTTCATCTCTATACTATTAGATATTCCAAAAAGTTTGATCAGTAAAACACCTCTGAAAGGCCACTGATCCTAGTTATTATTATTAAGCAAATCAAAAGAAATGGGGGAGGGAGGAGCAGGAAAGAACTTTTAATTCAGGAACTATCTCAAGGATTATGTTAAAATGAGAGTGCCTAGAAAACTGAAAGTGCTTATTCAATCAAATCAAATACCTGTCAGCAGCAGTATCTTTTTAAAAAAAATCTCTCAATTCTGGTAGAAAAAAAGGAGTAAAGTATGATTCACTGGCATTATGGGTACAAACCTATTTCTGTTTTCTGCAGTTTTTTATCACGTTTGAAAAAGGAAGTGAGGGAAGTAGCAAACAATACAACCTGAATATCTTAAAGAGCATCTAGACTTAAATGATTTTGTATTTCTTACCCAAGTTTTGAAGAACCTGATCTCTTTCAAGCTGAGTGTCTCGAATTTTATGTTGTAGCATCATTAGTTTCTCCTCATATTGTTTTTTCAGTGTTTGCAACCTTCTCTGGCTGTTCTCTAGCTCATCTATCAGTTTCTGCTTAATAGCTATTTCACAGGTGATATTTGCCAAGTCAGCTTGATAATTTTCTAAAACAAAAATATTTGAGTAATTAAGACTTCTGTTAAAGTAACGAAGTAAAGTAGCCAAGCACAATGCAGCAATCAAAACTATTATCTGCAATTCATGATAAAATCTCCTCCTTAAACGCTCTCCATTCTAGAACTAGGAAAGAGGTAGGGGAAAATATCTCTCATCACATCAGAGTTGCCCATATATTGTAATTACTCACATTTAAATCTCAAAATCAGCAATCTGTCCTTCCCCATTGTCCTGGGTTCAGCTGGGATAGAGTTAATTTTCACAGGGACCTGGGAGGGGGCATAGCCGGGACAGCTGACCTGAACTAGCCAAGGAGCTATTCCATACCATATTACACTATGCCCAGTATATATATAGGGAGCAGGCTGGGGAGTGCTCTCTTGGCTTTCCATGGGGAAGTGGCGGAGCGCCGGGTTCTGGGTGGTGAGCGGTTGCACTGTGCATCACTCGTTTTGTGTGTTCTCTTATTTGTATCGTTATTGTTCTAATTTTCTCTTTCTGTGTTGCCCCAGTAAATTGTCCTTATCTCAGCCCTCGAGGTTCCAGGTTTTTTTTCTTCTTTTCTCTTTCTCATTCTCCTCCCCATCCCACCGGAGGGGGGGCAGGGGGAGTGAGCCAGCACTTCGGCTTTGTGATCCTTTGTTACCGGCTGGGCTGAAACCACGACACCCACACAAAAGGCTGTGAGACTTCAGTCACAGCTCAGGGCTGGAGAATAACTTTTAATCATAAACCCAGCACGTTATAAAAGGAAAATTTGCCTGCTGGCAGACTCCAAGAAGAGACTTTCCCTTCACTAGCTCTTAAAAGATACAGCCAAAATTCCACGAAGAGTGACCTCAATCACAGAAGTGGAATGGTGAAGGGAATGAGAAAAGTAGGAGAAAAAAAGTAAAGAAAAAGGACTAACCCACATGCTAAGCTTGTAAAACTTTAATTCATTTCTTTAGTCAATTAGGTCCTTTTTTGGCTTAAGGTTATGTGCTCCAGAATAACAATGTCAGTTGAGGATTACTTTTTTTCCCCAGGTTCTGCAACTCTTGCTGATGGTTTGTGTGACTATCAAACAAGATGGAACCAACAGATTTGGTTTGCCCATTTGGCCCAACTCACATGAGAAAATTGCTGGTGATTCTGTCTCTGACTCTAGCAGTCCTAACTTGCACACCACATGAAAATGAGGAAGGCTGATGGACTTTCAGCCTTCCAAAATTAAATTCTACCTATATCCAAATTAGCTGAATGGGAGCTATCACCTTGGTCATTAGTCCTGAGACATGAAAATAACCCAGTACTTAAACCCTACACTTTGGATATTCTAAGCAAGGAAGAAATGTATTACCAAACACCTGATGGCCTCTGGTCAATTTTAAAGCCAGGATGGGGACACTTGATCAGATGTCTGTTACATGTTTTAGCACCATAACCAAAAAAAGAATTCACTGGACATACAAGCCACAGAGAATTATGGACAGTGCTTTGACAACATGTTATCTTGCCTACCAAAAGCCAAGGAATGACAGATAAGATTTGTAAAATTCTACAGAATATTGCACTGACATCACCTTTTTCATCAGAGTCAGAATCCGATTCATCTGAGCTTTCGACAACTTCCATGTCATCTTCATCCTCATCATCTTCCTCCTCTTCATCCTCATGATCACTTACTTCCTGAATTTCCTCCTGCAAAATGTACAAAATAGAAAGATGTTGAAGCACACCCACACTTTTCTATCCCCCAGACACTTGTGACAAACACTGTGAAGCCATAGTATTCACCTGACCAATTCCTAATTTCCCTTCTATAACTGTATAAATCTTTAAACAATGATCAAACACTTACTGCTTCCAATTCATTATTCTCTCTCTCCGAAGTTCCTTTTTCATCTCTCTTCTCCTGCTCGTTACCTGAGTTATCCTCTTTAACACTAGCAGAAGAGGCACAGACACAAAATATTCACAAACTGAAATAGCATGTGCTTCCCATCCCCCAAACCAATAAGTTGCATTTTCAAATAAAGATGAAAACCAAAGTGTAGTTAGACAAAAGTACAGGTGTTGGGCATGGGTAAAACACAACTTCCAAACTCCTGCAGATAATAAAATAATGCTTAATGGCTTTTAATCTTAACTTGCAAAATAATACTAACGATTAGCACATTTTTTCAGGGTATATTGCACAACTGGGACAATCACAATACAGATCTTCATATATTACAGAAGTACTCATTTTGTATGGAAGTTGCAGTGTACCCAGAATAGCTTTTACAAAACAAAAAAAGAACATTGTGTGCAGGTACAACATAAAAGTTTTACTACATTCTCAAGATAAAACAGAGCCTACTGTGCTTACAATCATCTAAAAATTTATGTATAAGCCTTAACCAATATCCTAATTTATCATACTATAACTACTCTTTTGATCAGTTTTCTACTTTGACATCAAGGGAATGCTCAAAATAGGCATTGCTACTACAACTAGAAGAGTTAAGAAATACTGATTTTTTGCAATAGGACTGTCGGTCTCAAAAAGAAACTTTTCCCAACTGTTAAGATTACATTTTAGCATATTTCCATGCTATTGTTTTTCAGATTATGGCTCAAAATTTATTTAAAAGTCAAGTATCTCTATATTCTTTCTTCTTTTGGCAATCTGAACTGTAGTGATGGCTTACACAAATTACAGCAGGGTTATTTTGTTTGTTTTAAAGTTTTGGTGTATTAGCCATTAGGACAAGTTTTAACATTTTAAGTGCACATTTGAGGCATCACATGCAGATGTAAAATTAAAAAATCAGTGGCACTCTGCAAGTTGTCATGGATCAAATGTCAGTCCCTCTAGCACTACCTGTGCAAAACCAAAACCATCCCCAATAGATGGGAAAACATGATAGAACAGGGCTAGGCACCATAGGGGGTAACAAAAAAACATGGTTAGGATTGCATAATGTGGCATCGACGTCACCTAACTTCAGCTGCATATGTTTGGCAAGTTATGTGCTGTCACTGATCAGGCAGGGTAACTGGAAATGCACATCTTCCTCCACTGACACCAAAAGTAGCCGACACTCAAGGTCTAAGTCTTGGACAAATCCAATACTCAGTGCAGTGACAAGAAACATTCAGTAGATTTGAGACACCATACCTAAAAGACACCTTTAAAACTCTGAAGAGTGCCAGTTGAGTAACACAGTACTTCTGTGCACACACAATTTTTTGTTATACTATTTTTTAACCTGTTCAGTGCTAACTGGTTCCTTCTGCCCCACTCATCACCAGTGAAACTGAATCTAGCTACAGCTGACCATGCACAAGGCAGAAAGCTTTTGCTTGGACTGTCTGAATCTACACTGCAGCCAGGGGGGCTGGAAGTAAAAAGCCTAACCAGATTTGTACAGAAAAAAAAAAAAAAGCCAAAACCACGCAATGTCATTTCCACAGATTCTCATCTCATTCAGCTCACATGTTCTGGTTTATGTTGGTTAGTAAGCCCAAATGATAACAGATCTTAGCTGCAATCTTCATGCAGATTAAGGCAAATCCCCACTTTCCCTTCCGCCTGCACACAGTACAGAGCCAACCACTACAGAGAGTTTGTGTTCTGCCTGATAAAGGGGAGAGACAGGAGGAAGGAGAGGCAGCAGCTCTGCCAGACAGAACTGTACTGCTTAATTTGAGTGCTACTGATCTGTGGATTCACATCATCTGCACGAATTCAGTGGCGAGGGCAGGTTGGACCAAAGTAGACAGCTGAAAAATAAAAGCTCTTTTACTTTCATTTTTAATGACAGTATATTTCTCTCTTTAAGGCCTCAACTTAACTGCTTTCTATGACCAACTATTTTATCTACTGCTTTGGCTGAAACTGAACAGAAGGAATGGTCAAGGCTTCACCACATGCTTTCAAAAATAAAAGCAGCAGACTTAACAGAGGTGTGAAGGTCCAAGACCTTCTTGATCTCACATGCCAAAATTATTATTGTCGTATACTGCCTGCTGTACATTTCACACCATATGAGCTACTGCACCTTCCTCCTGCCTTTCATTCCATATAGGCCATGCAAGAAAGAAGTCTACTTAATTCTACAGCAATTCCCATAGGCACCACCTCCCCACAAACACTTGCTCAACACTGCAATCCGCGTCAACCTCAATTCCACAACAGAGGTTTCTTCCAGTTAAAACACTTGTTGAAAGTAAAACCACAGGAATGAATATTGAAAAGCCAAATGAACTACTCTTGAAGTACCTATGAATCTGCCCAACTTGTTTTCATGTATGACAACCAGTTAATTGAAATGACAGGTAATTAAAAACCTGGGAAATATTCCAACCTTCTTTCTTCTTGACTGCTTTCCTCAAGTTTCTGTAGCCTTCAAAAGCACGAGGTACAGTATTGGAAGGCCAAGCCAATGAAGGACAAACCAGACAGTGAAAAGCAAAAGTCATAAGAAGGTAAAAAATGATATATGAGCTTGTGGAGTTTAAAATGAAATTTTAAAAGATACCATCAAGAGACAACAAGTAGTAAAAAGGCAATAAATTCTGCACAGTTGGAAAGTAAATAGAAAACAAAGACACATTTGTAGGTTAACTAATCCGTCACTGTCAACAATTGTAAATTTAAGTTACAGTAAGGAAAAAGCTTTAGATATAGACAATATATTTCACTTTGAGAATTATTTCTAATATGGATTAAAAAAAAAAAATCTCTTAGTTCTAGAAAAAGCTTTCTCCTCTTTTGCCACTTAAAATTGGCAGGTAAAATACCAAAAATTGCAAGTACTACGGTTGAACCAAAATTATATATCCTCAAGAATATATCAGAAAAAAAACCCAATGCACTAGTTTTATATATGCTAATTAACATATTGTAATATGAAACAGTGATGAGAAATTTTTAGTACTAATATTCTAAGTCATATATTCTGAATATAATTCTTAAAAATCTTCAAATATTTTTGGTTTGCAGTTTTGTTTTTTGTTTTAAAATAAAAAAAGCAGAAACCCACAGTATTTTTCTGGGATTCAAAAAGTACATGCCAATGATTGCTCATTATTTTTCAATAAATTAACAAAAAAATATGCATCAGAAGCAATGAGATGGATAAAGTGTTAGTATTTTTACTTGTACTTTTTCCATTTGAACAAATGTGGATGTATCAGTGAAGAAATGTCTGCATGACTTAGGCAACTGTAGAGATGGCTTAAATTTCAACTACTGAAATTTTTCATGTTCCCATTATGAGCAAGTTTTGAGCAAGAACTTTTGCTGCCTTTTCACCTCATGCTGCCTGCCATCTTTCTTCAGTATCAGCTAGGAGCTAACACACTGAATCCCATGTAATTTTATCACTAATTTAGTTTAATAAAGGTTAGGGAAGTCAAAAGACAACAGTCAAAAAAGGTTACCAAGTAGATAAGGCTCACTAATGATTGAAAGGGATGTAGGAGGTTTGCTGTGTGGCTTCCAGTGAGTAGGTCACACTGTGGGACACTCCAGTCAAGTATGTCAGTATTTCAGTAGCCAAAACATTACTGCCATGTAAACTGTTTCCAATAAACTTTATGACAGATGCTTATTACAGGCTACAGATATATAGCAGCACATACCTGCTGCTCATTCAGAAACTGGCTCTTAGATCTTCAGGCTAGCTCACAACAAGTGATAAGTGGCATGTATTTAAAATTATGTACCTTTCATCATACTGACCCATAACCAGGAAACAAACAGGTCAAGAAAGGTAGCAGATGGGGCAGAACTAGTAACTAGGCTTACTGATCCCATTTTAACAGGAAAATGATAGTTAGACAACTTTAAAAGAACAGCAACCCTAAAAAGAAATAGTACAGTAAAAGCAGCTAAATGCCTGTAGAAGACAGAAGTAGAGCAAAGAATCCCTTCTAAACTGCCGGGTAAGTTGTCCCTTTGCAATACATTAGTATACCCATTGCCAATTCCTGAAATTTCAGTAGAATAAAAATCTGCAGCAATATATCCTGAACACAGACTTTGTATTTCATTAATTAGATAGAAGCACTCCACAGGTAACAAGTATGACAGGCTTTATGCATAATCCCTCAAATTCTAACATTTCTTATCTTCTAAGGAATTTCTCTCCTAACATACGCACTTCAGAAATTTATATTTATTGCAAAGTAGTCTGCAGATGGGCCAGTAGACGGATTCAAACCTTACCAGCATTTTGAAGGGTATGATCCCATTCTATAGAATGGAAGACCTGCTTTAAGATGGATGCTGGACCATCAAGAGGTCTCTTTCAACTTAAATTTTTCTATGGTTCTCTAATTCTATAATGCTAGGATAGAAAACTGATCTCAAATATAGTTTACAGTAAGTAGTCCCTACTTCTGGATCAGACCACTTGGTCATTCACAAGATTACCGTCCCAGTGTGAACAAGTGTGAATGGATGCAGAAGCTTTCAGAAAAAAAAAAAAAAAAAAAGAAAAAAAAATAACAAACATCTGTTTTACTTACTACTGTATGTAGGGTAAAACTTCCCAGTGTTTTTTTTAAGGTCATCATCTCTTACAATAAGAAATATTACCCAATATATCTAGTAACCTTTATCTGTTTTCTGGTCACAGTCCCGTCTGCTACCTAATACTCAGGCCTCAACCTAACAATTGGGGCTCTATCTAAGCATGTATCTAAATGCATGCTTGATTTTAAAAGGTGTCAAAACATACAAAATCAAATTTCTTTATTCTTGCATTTAAGGTTAAAGAACATACTGAAGCATTTGGCTGAAGCGAGGTCAGAACATTCTGATTTCATTTAACACTTCCACGCTCCCCTCAAGTTCCTACAAACATGAGACATAAAATCTATCAAAATCTCCTATAAATGTATAAGAGTTTCCTTAAAAATTATATGCAAAGGAAGAATGAGTGTTCTCCACAAGTATTAGACATTTGTTTGGTGAATGGATTTATAGATACTGGACCTCAAACTGCAGATATCACTAACTCAAGTTACTTTATACTTCAACTATATTTCAGGCTTATACTGTTTTAGTTTTACTCTTAACTTGTAGAAGTCTGCAGGGCCATTAGTAGAAAGAGTAATAGATTAGAAGTGTGGAAAATTTCAAGGAAAAGGGAAAAATCTCTAACAGAATCAAAGTTTCGGAGTACACAAACAGATCCTTGCTGTACTAACTGCTGTCTGAACAGGCATTTATATCAATGTCTATGAGCATTTTAGTAGATGAGAAGTTGGACAGCAAAAAACAGCAAAGCATGATGTTGCAGAGAATTAGGAATCCTCAAATTCAAAACATTAATAAAAGCGGAAGATAAAGCAAAAGAAGCCATTCCAAGAGCTACCAAAGAATTCCCAGCTATTCAGAATATCTTTTCTTCAGAAAGCTGTTTCAGTTTTGATGTACAGTAGAAAAAAGTTATAATTTCTGGTTTTGAAAACTTCTGTTGAATTTCAGAGCATTTTTAAAAATATAAAAATTTATGGAAAGCACCTGTGCTTTTACCATCGTGCATAATTATATAGAAAATTCATTACAACAGAGATATTCATTATACAAATACTGCATACTTCACTGGAAGAAAAGATGCAGAAGAAAAACATCTATAACTTCAATGCGTAAAAGGGTTCAAAGGAAGAGCAGTTCAGGATCCAAACCCACACAGCACTAATAAATTAATTTTAAAGTCTCAGTGGTTAAAAAAATACACTTCTTTATTAGTAAAGATAAAACAAATAGCAAATTATAATTTGTAATTATAAACAAATTATAATTCATACACCACCTCTTTTTCTTTTTCCTTTCTTTTTTTTTCAGCTTTTCTAGATCTTTCTTGGCTATATCTAGAATTTCCATTGTCTCTTTCTCTGAAGAGAGCATAGAAGCAGAAAATGCTGATGGTCCACCAAAGTACGTAGATCTTGCTGAAGCTCTTGACAAGTTGCGTCGAAGATTTTCATTCATTGCTTCACTTTCTAATAATTTTGCTCTTAAAAAAAATTATAGAGCATGAATCGTAAGTATTGCTAATGCACAAGATGTATACTCTTTAGCATCTGTAACTGCAATGCATTACCTTCAGTTTAAAAAGAAACTACAAACCAAGGTGAAATCTCACAAAATACAAATGTAGTAAATTCCTTGATAAGACCATTTTACACAACCTTTATATAAGTTGTGCATATAATTTATACCCTAGAGAAATATATATAAATGTCTGTATAAATATACACACAGATATATGTACAGATATCTATCTGCATACCTTGTGTGTATATATGTTTTACATGAAAGCTACACAAGATCTCTAACACTAACTGGGAATAGGCCAGATATTTTTATTTCTCTATTTCTTGGAGGTGTATCATGCAAAATAAAAAATTATCTAAAGTATTTAATACTTTAATTTAAAGAGAAAGCAGATTTTTTTTAAACACTAAATTGTAATAAGTGATTTCTCAGTGGTCTCATTTATACAGAAGGTGACGAAGTTATAAAACAATCATTCCAAGTTTTGCTGTCCTTTTTGCAAAATATCGAGTTACTATTATTTAGGCAACATCTTATTTTCTGTTGTCAGCTTCATCTTTAACGTTTTAATTTTTTGTGGCCAAGAGCAACACCAGATGGTCATAGAAGCTGAAGGACCACTGTCCTAAAGTAATCCCCACACAGGAAAACAGCTCAAGTATTTACTTGCTAAGACTTCCAGCATTTTCTTTTTTTTAATAAAAATTGTTCAACAACATATTATGCAAATACCTGAGATCTTCAATTTCCTTGATATAATTATGAATCATGTTACTAATTTCTTCATTTCCTTCTCCTTTGAAGGACAGAGAGAAGGGGGGGGGCAAGAAGGCCA
>JANZLQ010000005.1:16486010-16497914 GCA_026212715.1 Elanus axillaris | reverse complement strand
GGGGGGAGTGAGCGAACGGCTGCGTGGTCCTTTGTTACCGGCTGGGCTGAAACCACGACAACCACTCTGAAAGCGAAACTCATTACAGCTTTAAACTATGCTGTAGTTAATAAGGCTATAATACAATAACAAAGTTTAGACTGTAGATAGCATAAATGGTAAAGACATCTTCATGGAAAGGACTTGTCCTGGAAATGGTAACTTCTTAGTAACTTGAAGCCTCAATGTCTAGTAAAGCTACACTAGCACTGAAAAGAACAATGCAAAAATGCTCTTTCAAATCTTTTCCCTGCATTGTCAGCATTTTCTATCATGACAGTAATTTATATTCAGAACCTCCCTCCAACAAAAAGAGTGACTATGTTTATCCATTGCTTAATGTTTAGTTTACTTTCTGAAGATTATGTACTCATCCATGGTCATTCACAATGAAATACAGAAAGAGTTCTAGTTTTCATACCTGTTTCCCCCAAGAGAGTCTTGAAGTAGCCTTGTAAGCTTTGAATCTCTGTATGGTACATGAGTTGCCTTCTTACTTTTATCTCCCAATGCACTTATTACATTACCAAGTGCCAGCTATAAAACACAAAATCATGTAATGCACAAATTAAAATCAGTTCCTCAGTAGTTTTACTTTAAAAACAGCTATAAACTGGGGTCTGAATATTGTAAAAAAAAAAAAAAAAAAAAAAAAGGAATATACTCATGAAGGTTAACATAAAAAATATTTCTGAGGATTTTTACATTTTGCAGTAGACATGCATAAACTTTTATGCTATCAACAGTGAAGCACATGACTTGCAGTGTAGTATCTGCAAGTGCTAAGTGATTAAGCACAATTTGTGTGCATTGTCTATTGGTATCTCATGGCAGTCACAAACTAAACTTAGAACTACTTCATGTAACATTTACTTTCAATGATTATTAAAGCTGATCTCTATTTCTAGCAGTAGCTATATTCTTTTTAAAAATAATTTTATCAATCTGCTTTATGCTAGAATTAGACTAAAATATGGGGCATTAATATAAAAAAGAATTTATTACCTTTACAGATACGAAATAAACAATGTCTGATGAGTATTTAAGCATTTAAGGCTTGAAATTACGTAGTCCATAGCTATCCTCTTTCTTTGCTAAAAGGGTCTAATTCATGTTTATAAGCAACCTAAGATTTGGCTGTAAAATTATTTCCAATGTGCAACTACACGTATTCAATCATACACCAAATTAAAGAACATTCCTCTAGATGGCACCCTGTACAGCCAGTTCTTAGTCTTGAAAATGGTCTTACTGCATCCAGCAGTTGGAGAACTGTGTATACACCACATTCTGTGACTGCTTTGAAGTGTTTAAATCACTTCCAATCTGTTTCTCAAAGCTAAGGCCTGGAATTCACTGAAAATGAAAGTTTTGTGATCATATAAAACTATCACACTGATTTTCACCTTCACACATTCCGTATCCTATTTGTTAAGGATACATCTATGTCACCTAAACCCCCAAATTTCTGTTGCCTTTATATGTGCTTATATCAAAGAGAATTCAGTTCAATTTCATCATTCTTTTCTATATAACATAACCACAATAACAACAGGGTTGGTTTACATTATGTGTCATAATTATAACAAAGAACCAGCATTTACTGATCAATTAAGCTTAATAATTGTCCATGTTTTACATGCCTGTACTCCTTGCAGACTGCTTGTAATAGTCTCCAATTGTTTGGGTCTTGATAGAATAAAAAAATAAAAATGAAAAAAGTGAAAGCAACTCTACATTATATTTTAAAAGTTAGAGTAACTAACTATGTTTCACAATAGTTTTAAGTACTGTAATTTGCTAGTTAGGGTCTAGTCCAACCAAGAAAATGTTAGCAAGCCAGAACCCAGTATGAATCAATATACACTGTTAACATCTCATGCTACAGTCCTCATTCTGCATACAATGCGTTTCTACTCTAGGGATTACTAAAAACAAGTGATCCAAAAAGGAAGAGAAGATGGTACCAACAGCCTAAGGAAACAATTCTTACTAGTCCACAGTTGATGGAAATGCCTTCTTTTGCCCTTTCTCCTGTAGCTCCTGTTCGCTTTAACCGTTCCGATCCCGCTAGATCAACAAAATGGAACTTGGCAGTAAGAGTTTCAAATTCATTCATCTCAGAAGATTCAGATATTATCCTGTTATCAGTGGCATTATCCTGTAATTAAGAACAATCCATAAAGCTTGGTAAAATCTTTCATTTGTAAAATGAAAAATGTAAAATGTAAAAATCTAACATTTTTCTATTGTGAAGTTTAATCAACAATTATTTACAAGACTACCTATTTGTCATGCCCAGTTCCTGCCATATTTACTCATTCCCTTACAACTACAACAGTATGTCTCAAAAAACTATCTCCATTTTAATCACAGGTACTAATGTATCATTGTTGAAGACCCAGCTCTAGATCCACATGAATACCAATTACTTTAAGTATAAGCTACAATTGGTTTTTGATAGAGGGATACATATATTAAAACATAAAAGTCTTCAGCAAGGTGTGCAACAAGATTTGTACTTCTCCTGAAACACAATTCTTAAATCAATTGTCAAAGGAAATTTATTTTAAAAATGAAAACAAAACCCTAATTATATTATTACCCCCAAAATTACCAGACCCCCTTAGCTCATAAACCTGCCAAATAACTGAAAGGTATTTTGAATTTATACCCCTCTAATCCCCATCATCAGCTTCCCTGTGGCATGATTCTTCAATTTTATTTTAGGAATATTTTTTTAAGCCTGTTTTCCTAGTAGCCATTATTCTACCAGCACTTCTGACTTGACCACAAAATAAGGACAGGAGAAGAAACAAGGGAGAAAGAAGAGGTTCCTTTCTCCACCCCCCCCTCACCCAAGTAAGCTGTAAATGACTGGCACTTGACTCATGCCTCCATCAGTGCAGGGAGTCTGCCCAGGAACACACTGCACTCCAGGCAGGTACCACAGCCTCAGCCTCTTTCCACTTCATGTCCCAAAGCACAGCAGCAAAATTATCCTTTTTCATTAGATAATCATGAGTTTTTGCTGTCAATTAGTGTAGCTATACCATATACTGTGGAGCTTTATTTTATTCTGAGCGTAGTTAGACTTGTCAGGAAAGCAACACTGAATGAGAAAAATCTTTAAATCACTCGCTTCTTGACCTTTCTGATAAGATACCCATTGCAGAGCAATTCCTACCTACTTCCCATGGCAGCATGTAACAGGCATATACTGAGTGTATACAGGATTTATAACATTCACACAGCCCAACCTACAGGCTTTATTAGGAATTTCTATTACAGTAAGCACAGATTGTTCTAGTTTTCCTTAAAACAAACAAACAAATAAACAAAACCCACAACCAAACTCTCAGATATTCTGTGGCAATGATCTTCATGCCCTTGGTCAGCTAGCCCACAGCTTCCTTCACTACTGCAAGGGGTAATGCATATGTCTGCAGACTAAACCGTTCTCATGGCAGTTAAATGTTTCATGCTTCTTAAATAATCTCCTTCTGTAGCAGTTTCAGAAGAGAACAGGAATTGCGCCACTTCCACAAGACTGAAAATCACTATTTCTGATATTATGACGTTTACACTGCTGCGGACTGCGCACTCTTTCCCAGCCCTCAAAGTAATGATTAACACATCCTTTCACTCTCGCTTATTTAGTAAGTCAAATACACACCCAGAAACTTCTGAGAAGCATGGATGGTGTGAACACAGTGTGAGGAGCAGCGTATCTGTGCTCTGCAGCCCTGGCTGCCTGCCCACACCAGGCACCAGGGACCACATGCAGAGGGGACACAGCCAACACTGTCATCCAAAGAAAAGAAACTGCGTTGCCCTAGTAACAAAGGTCTCCCAAAACTGTTGTCTGCAGAAACTTGAGCTGCACCTCTCCTGGCCACCCAATAACAATTCATATTAATTTATATGCCAGGAGCATTCAGAGGCCAATGTCAGGTTTAACCTCTACTCTCCTAAACACCACAGGGCAAGAGGGTGCTATCTCCACAGATTAAGTATCTAGCAATGCACTGTCCTAGACAGTCAACTTACCTTGCTCATATCTACCAAAAAAGAAGAAACAAAACACAGTTTGACATTAGGCAGAAGGCAGCCACCTATTCCTCTAACACAAGCCTCTGTTAAAAACCAGGAAGAGCCAAGCAAGAGTCCTGTGGATGGCTCAGCTGGTGGGGAAGAGCGCAAGTGCACCAGTGCAGGTGGATTGACTGCGGGAAATGAAGCTCCCAGATGAGTTGTCACTCCCCAGCTACACAGACAGTTTTCAACAAAACCTCCAAGCAGATAGTGTCACCACACAGTGACCGAAGTACCCTGTCTGGGCTCCAGGTATGGTGCCAGTCCCTCCCAAGTGAGAAGACAGACAGCTGCCCACACCACCAGATCTACAGTTTCAGCATGGAAAGTAGGAAGAAGTGTTTTTAACAGGTGTATAAAGCAGGTCTACATACCACAAAGGACCAGGGACCGACCCTCATTTGCCTGCAAATGATTATTTTTAGTGTTAAAAAAAAAAGCAATCCCCACAAAAAAAGCACTACAAATCCAATTCACTGTTCCACATGCTTAAAAACATGACACCTATGTGTAATATGCTAGCCAGGTACTTAGGAGTTCACAAAAATATTTAAAAATTTTGATACCTTTAGAATATCAAATTAAGTCCCCCTGAAGCTACTGTAGTTTTCAGTAATATGGATTTATTCAGAACTCTCCTCTTTACAAGATACACCAACAGCAACTAACAACTGGACATTCACATGAAGAATCTTCTACAGAACAGCTCTGTGTACAGCCATAGTTTTCATAGTTTAAATTTCAGGTTAAGTGCATAGACTTAACAACATATCTGAACCCCAAACATATATCTATTTGAAATAAAACCACTAAGCCTCAGAATTAAATGCTTTTCTACTTGCTCCTTGTTGGATATCAACACTTAATCTGGAATATCGAAGTATTTTCAGTTAGCTGACTGCAAGCTTAAACCCACTAAGACACTTAAAAACACTTTCCCAATTAAAGACAAATTACATTTTAACTTTCTTACTTGTATATGTTGCAACAAAATACTGAAAAAAACGCTAGGAGAATGGGCAGGTTCATGTAAGAGGCTGCAGTTTATGGTTGCTTCTGGCTAGAGGATGGTTACTTATGCACGGTTTAAATCAAATTATTGTAATGCTTAACAAATTCATCAAGCATGATGACTGTAGCATCTTTACTAAGTGCAATTCAAATAGCAGTGGCTGCCAAAACATTCACATTTTGAAAACTGGCTACTGAAGTGAAGTTTAATAACAGCAAAGATACATATACATACAGTGTTAAATGCAGGACAAACTCTGGTTTGACATAAGTGTATAGTAAAGATAGCATGAGACCGTGAGCTTTGAACATTCATCTGAGTGCTGGCAGTGGTTCGAGACAAAGCCCCCAGTTTCAAGCACTGCATCATCTAGAAAACAGACAAGAAGTACATTGCATTGCTTGCAGTTTAAATAAAAAGTATTCCTATAATGCTGGTTTGGATATAAATAAGCTTTTTCTCTTGGCATATAGGAACTGAAATTGTAGCAAAGAAGCACAAAGATTCTTAAATAAGAAAACCAGAAGTATTTTTTGTGGCTTCTGAAAGAAAACACTTAAATCTTTGTAACCCTCTTTTTACTGTCCCCTTGTAGTAACATAGCAATATTCTTTCCATTCACCTGTAGCAAAAATGTACGATTTTTGTACTTTTTGTACAAAACCATACAATACAATAACATTTGTATTCAGATTTGCAATGCACATGAACAGCAGTTTACCTCACATCGGTCATCAGGCAAAACTTCCCTGTCACAGGAAAAATAATGTATATAAGATTTGGGATATCAGATTCACACACATGCCAAACTTCCTCTCCCAGCAGAACCATATTAGCAAAAGTCAGTTTCTAGCATTAAATGAAAGTGGTATGCACTTAATATCAAACATTCATCAGATTTAAGGCTACAGAAACTAAAGAAAATAAAAATTTCAGCTAATTTTACACCTAAACCGTTCAAGATGCAGATGTTAGCAAGCACAGCCTCTATTTGTAACTGCTTGTCAAAACATACAACATTATTAGAATGTACTTGGTAAGCTGCAGAGTAATTTATTTTCAATTATTACCTCCGATTCTCCATTCACAGTTTGGGTTGTAACACCCACTGTATAAATTCCTCCTGCTGAATCTTCATGTATTTTAATATTTGATTTTTTATTCTTTGCATCAATATCACGTGTAGTATCAAACAGATCAAGGATTTCTTCATTGTAAAGCTGAGGAGAAAAAAAATGCAGAAAACCATGTATTACTTTAGGAAGGAATTCCCCCAAAAACTAACAAATCTGTGCATGGCACATACAGAAAGTTCTAAAAATCCAAATGCCAAGACTCAAAAAAAGACACTGTGAAACATCCAAACTTACAAGGACAATAGGTTGATAGATAGAGCAGGTGCAAATTAAGTCACCTGCACACCTTACTATTATGCCACCCAAGGAAGCAGTAACTTCCTCCACATGGTCAGATCTAGGAAAAGGTTCTTTGGTGGGACCAGGGAAGGGGAGGCACTCAATGCCAGCAGAACAACAGTGGCAGTGGTTTCTGTGGCAGGTACCTGCTGCCTTCAGGTTTGACCTTGGGCTTTTCTTTTGTTCTGTTGATTTGTTTGGCTGCACCCTCCTCCAAACACTTCAAACTCACTCCACTTGTTCTCCCCGACATCACACCTTTCTCATCTCCTCTCTTGCACCTTAATAATTCTATGTCTCTCTTTAATTTAGATAAACTGGAAGGAATTTAACATATAATACATTTTGCGCAAGCTACTTATTAAAGACACCACCAACCAGCAGGCCAAAAATACTATGGCATGGTTTCTTGAGCAGGGTTTTTGTACTTTCTTCCATACAATACCTACACTTTGGTGCCCCAGATTTAGTTAAAACTTTCAGGCACCGTAATATGAGCAACAGCAACTATTTATTACATGTTTCAGGCTGCTTAATGTTCACTGCCTGTTTCACTGGGTCTCCTGAAGATAAGTATATGTATATTTAGTGGTCTTTCAACTCAGTACCATTAAGCACATCAGACTTTTAGGTCAGTAAATGATATCAGAACCAGGAAAGACACCAGAAATTACTATGCAGTTATCAGTGTTAGAGGAGATTTCATAAGAATGTTCTGATTTTTAGGAAAGGTGTTTAGATTCAATTGAACACATCAGGGCAAACATCAGGAAAAAAAAAAAGGAAAAAAAAAGAAAAAAAAAGGAAAAACAAAGAAAAAAAAAGCAGCATGCCACTGGGACTCTCATGTCTCAGGTCTCTGCTGACGTACACTGGAATAGCTCCAGTGTCTTTAATTTTGTTATAACAATTCACTTCAACAGAGCTTAGGCCAGACTGATTAAACCCCTGATCACAGTCCCTAGGTAAAAGCCAAAGAACCACTGCAATAGATCTCTATTCACCCAATGTAGTTTCACATACATTGAAAGCAAGAGGCCGCCTCCTCTCAAGAGAAAGTCCACCCCGAGAAGAAAAGGCTCAGCATGTGAATGTGATGCTTTTAATTATTCTGTACACATTAAAAATGAATTATATGTAATTATTAAGCATAAAGACTCTAAGTCAGAGCCTTCTTACTAATGTTTTACCTTGCTAAGCGCAGACAAACTGATGCCACAATTTAGAGGATCCTGATAATGCACCTACAATTGCTTGGGACTGCATATGCCTATCTTTGGGGAAAGTTAGCAGGAAAGCGGAGTTAAGAGAAGCAGACTGCAGCAAACTAAAGAAAAGCAGGAAAGTAGCAAAGTAATTGTTCCCAATAGTTATCCAGCTGTCAGAATTCAAAGTTATTCCAAAATAAAAAGTTGCTTCAACTTGTTCAATGACTAAACTGTTGTTTATGTAATCTAGCTCTAATGGTAGATAGGACGGGAGGAAGAACATACTTTTTTGATACAAGAATACTGTATAATAGGTAACTAATAACAAAAAGTTCTTTCTGGGAAAGCTCCAATTTAGCCTTGTACAATAAAAAAAAAAGTCTACCAAAAAAGTGGCATTTTGTTAATGGTGAAACTATTACATGCATCATTTATCCTTTTTCCAAATTAGATAAGACAGGCTTTAGTATGTACATTTCATCTGAAATATGTTGTAATGGCTGCAATGCCGCATACCATTGTCACTGTAACCTTCAATTACTGCTCTGTATTTTGGAACTATCACAGTTATATTTGTAACATTATGTCAAAAACCACAAGGAATTCAGAAACTACACCTATTACTACTCCTTACTCTACTGCTGCCGCAGCTGCCTAAGCAAAAATGAAGCTGCAGCTCCCCAGTGTTCAGAGAGAAGAGAATATATTGTACAGCATTCCCACAGCCCATGCTCAAGCCTAGACTCTCTCTAGGCAAACATTAGCCAGAGCGACAAAAAGTTCTGCTTAAAGTGAAAAACCTATACTAGTGCAAAACTAAAGCCAGCTTGTTAATCTTTAAAACAATTATAGTAACATATGACTAAAGGACCTAGTTTACTTCAGCAGTAATAAAACTAACAGCTTTTCTCTTGGGTAATATAAAAGTGGAGGTTTTCCCCATGAATTAGATAAAGTTGCAAATACTGAACTAAGTAATACACATTTACACCTGCTCTTCCTTAAACTGATTCTTCTTCTCTGTGTGCTTAAAGTATCAGATTTTGCAGCTTGGTAGTAGATGTAAATATGTTACGCCCAAATCAATCAATTTAAAAAATTGTTCCATGGGCTGGAGACCCAGCATAAAAGCTGCAAGACTTAAACCAACAGCTGCTGCAGATCAGAAAGATCACAGATATTATGGCCTCTCTTACCAGTAGCTGTGTCTACAAGAAAACACAAAGGGAACAGCTTTTTAAGAGCACTAACCCAGGTTTCCTCTGGGTCTAATGAAGACAAAACAATGACACAGAAGCCCAATCCTAAACCAATAGATATCACAGAAAGAAGTATTGTTATGCTAGGTTTCTTCTTTGGTGAAAGGAATATAACAAGTCTCCTGAACACATAAGAAAGCTATGGCAAAGTGACAAAAACAGGCAAAGCATGGTCACTATTCAAAGGCACAAAGTACAATTGATATTTTTAATAGTTTCATGCTTTAAGTTTTTGTAATGAATTACCAACAGGCAAGAGCAACAGGCCTGACAAACAAATGTGTGTTGCAGAGAGGGATACATGGTGACTAATATAACTATTTTACACTTCAAAATAATGCTGTAAAGGAAACTACTAAAATAATTGGAATAAGATAAAAAGGCTCTTTTTCATAACTTGAAGAGCTGAAGCAAATTCCATAAAATTTCCTTTTGAAATCTTGAAGATTAATTCAAAACATCTCATGGGAAAAGAATGTAAAAGTAACAACTAGAAAAAAATGTTTTATTTGCTTTCTAAAAAAAAAACCCATGAAGCTACACACACAAACACAGAGCATATTTACCTCTAAGAACTGTGCATTCACTTTAAAATCTGGAGGTGGAAGTCCTTGTTTAATAGCAGCTTGTTTTTTTTCTTCAATACATCTGAAAAGATGCTTAACAGCACGCGATATAATACCTTGTTCTTCTTCTGTTATGTTGACATCAAATCCAGTGCCCATGGTGTATGTTTTGCCAGCACCTGTCTAAATTGAAAAAGGAGTAGTCACTAGAACTCGTTAATAGTACTGTATCATCACAGAGAAATGCAGTTTTTGAACACTAGTGCTAGATAGTGACTAAGTCAGTTTCTCATCTTTACTATATTAACATGCACAGTAACAGGCCATTCTGAAAAAATGGATAAACAGTAGAAGTTGGACAAACTGTTTATCTATAGATCACATACAAGAAGGCAGGGACCAGTTAATAACCTTTCCCCTACAACCTTCCTCTAAGCTGCTTACATCAGCCTTGAGTTATCATCTCTGAAGTCAAAAGAACAGTTCATGTTTTCAGCTGAGACTGTTAATCAAAGCATGTATTTTGGAGGTAGAAGCAGCATTTGCAATTCTTTACTGAAGCAGATCAAGTGACTCCCTTAATTATGACATCTGAATATCTCAGGGAGAATATCACCTTTGTTCTCAATTTATAGACAGCACAGATGAATACAAGTTGCTCCTTCACTAGGTAAATAGCTTAATTAAATGTGAACTCCCATAGAAGACAAGACAGTGTTGTGTTTTCAACTTAATTAGTGGGTCAAGTCTAAGACAAAGATAGCAACACACAGCTGAACATAATCTGCTAAACTGGATTTGCAAACTGCTTTGTTTCACTAGGACCAAATTTCACCTGACTTGAGCGATGACATTTAGCAGTGGTGAAATTCAGCATCCAAGACCAAATTTTATGCAATCAGTTCCTAAAGGAGTATTCAGAAGACAATAACACATTCACTACACTGTGGTCAATGATATTTCAGCTTTGAGCAGTAAAATGTGTGCCCAGTGTACTGAGAGGGTGTGTTCTCCATGAAAAGTTCTCCAACTTTGTAATCTGATCTCTACGTTTTGCCCACAAAAAAACCCAATGTGGCCTGAAGTTCCCTAAGACCTATTTTTAAAAAGCTCCTCTTCCCAAAATCATCTGAAAACGCAGAGAGATGGGTAACTGCTCAGAAAAGAATCTCAGCACAACCTCTATCTATATATCAACTGATTAAGTCACTAATTTGTATTGCTGCATTGGGGTGAATTCAGGAATTATATGGACTCACATTACTTTCAGCATTACTATTACTTCAGACCTACTACCTATATGTTTTTTTTTCTGTGTTTCAATTGCCATTCTGCACGGAATCTACACAAACTCCTAAACAGCCTCCTACAGGGTATCTCATTTAAAATAAAAACAAGACACTAAAAAAACAGGTTCATGCATTCCAAAAGTTACAAGAAAGATCAGTTACAGGAAACTGTTTATTCCAAAATAAATACTTTAAAATAAATTTGTAAAGCTTACTTGGCCATAAGCAAATACAGTGGCATTGTAGCCTTCAAAGCAACCTTCAATTAGTTTTTCTATACACTGTATATAGATTTCTTCTTGCTGCGAGTCAATATTAAAGACATAATCAAAAGTGAAGGCCTTATCTTTTCCCAAGAACACTTGAGGTTCACCAGGTGTGACAGATGTACAAATATGGCATCCTTCAATCTTCTCTTTGGCTAGCTGTGGTCTAATTCTGTTTTGGAAGAGACAAAAGAACTATTAGAAATTCTCATCATCAGAAAGAGCAGCATACAAACGCTACAAATAAGAAATCTGAAAAGAATTCCTTACTGACGGAAAAAATGAGAATTTTTCATCAAGCCAGGAAGCTTCCAGCTGAGCCACAGTACTGACTGTATCAGAACTGCACTCATGTAAATGACATTGTCTTCCGTGAAAGTTCACCTACCAATTTCAAGTTGACAACCTGCCTAGAAATCTGAATTTTCTGTATGTATACCTTGCATTACCAAAGATTAACTTGCACAATCCATTTCAGACTTCGAAATCAAGCTTTCCAGTTTTATCAGATTCCTTCATGCTTCCATTGTAAAAATGTTGTGGTTATTTTTTTAATACCAACAAATATGAAAATTGCGGGATAGTTTAATTAGTAATTTGGGACCAAAGACCCCCAAAGCCTACATATCATCTTAAGTGAAAGCCTCCTTGCTACAAGAGGAAAGAGAAGGCTCACAGTTCTTTTCCTTTGACAGGAAAGGAGCTTTGCCACAGCCAGAACACTTCTGTGAAACAACTGGTTTCAGTGAAGCAGC
>JANZLQ010000005.1:16466689-16484348 GCA_026212715.1 Elanus axillaris | reverse complement strand
GAAGCTTCCAGCAGCTTCTCACAGAAGCCACCCCTGTAACCCCCCCACTACCAAAACCTTGCCACAGAAACCCAATAAATTAGGAGCTGCATAGCTCCTTCACTAACAATTTCATCCACTAGCACCTGTGTTCACTAAACAACAAAACCTGATGAACACATACCAAAGCTTGTAATAGTTACTTTGTTCTAGACTAATGAACATTTTGTAATAAAATAGCTTTTATTTCTAGGTAGAGAGATATAGTCTTAAAAGAGAAATTAATCATATGCCTCTCCTAAAAGCACTCTACAACAACTGGAAAAATTGAGCAAATAAAACGTTCCAGTATGCTGCCTGTGATATTTAGAAAATGCCAACCTGGTATGTTATTCTACTGCCTTATTTTAATGCCATAAAGTCAGAGAGCAAGCTTCTTTTTCAGACTAAGCACTCTTATTCTTTCACTAATCCAGTGCAGACAGCACAAAGGCAATAAACTGTTCTTACAAGCATGAACTCTGAGGGCTTCTAAAGCTCCAGAGGTACTTCTCGCATTGTTTTCTAGTACAAGAAAGCCTAGAAAGACCTTTTCTAAAAAGCAAGATGGAAAACACATTTTCAAAAATCAGGTAACCTTCTGTGCATCCCAAATACCCAACTCCCCCCACCCCCACCCCCACCCAGTTCTGAAAGGCTTTTAGCACTAACCTGTAGAACGAAGGTTGTCAACATTAAAAAAAAATTCTTCATATATTTTCATGCTTTTTTTTTTAAAGTTCAAATTTCATTTTCTATGCTGAGGAACTGATGCAATTAGACAGGTGCCAAATAATTTTCTCCTTTCTACTACTAAGTAAAGGCTCAGAGTGACCACAAAGAGGAACAGCATGCCTAAAATATCAATTATTTGCATGATAATTATTACAGTGATGACAGGACTAAAGTGAGCAGTTTTGATGTCAGCCTGCGAAGACTTCCCATGAGAATCCTCCCAGCTAGCTCCCCTGCCTTGCAGCCAGGCAGCACCTCTGAGCACTCTGCTGATATAAAACACAGCACAACAGCAAGCTGCAAGTGCATTATGTGTGACCATAATCAGACCACAGCAAGACACCATACCAGAGACCAGCTGAGCCAACAGAGAACAGTGTCACTGCTAGCAGCCTGTTACTGGCTCAATCCCTTCCCCCAAGTGTAACACAACATCCAGAGACCCAGCAGCAATGATGGTGTCCTTCCTCCCTAACTTACCACTAAATCTGAATGCAGTGCTAAGAGAAAAAGTAGCGTTTCACCAGCCTGTATGCAGCACAAAGGAAAATAAAGCAAGACTCGCCACATCAGGAAAGCTTCACCCCAAAGACAGATGGCCTTCTCATTTTGCAATTGCTCTTACACAATGTCCCACTCTGCCATGGAGTTGGGAGGTAGCAACCAGAGAGACATCACAGCTGCGTCAGGTTTTAAATACTTCTTCCCAAAAAAGGGTGTGCAGGCAAGAGATCTTCATCACCCAACCTGGGGTCTGCTGAAGGGATACTTCATGCTCTGAAATCTATATAGCTCTCTTGATAAGTTTAGCACTAAACTAATGTGATGACCTTAACAAGTAAGCAACAAATGCCTCACCTTTAACCTGATTTCTGGCCACTTAATGAACAGTGGGAGTGGATTACCTGAAACTCATGGCTCTCAGTCTTACTATTTGCACTGATTGTGTGGTCCAGAAAGTAATAGTGCTCATGCAAGTCAGATACTGCTCCAACACTGGCTATAGGAACATTTCCTCCTCCTCCACCCCACACATCAATCAGGAAAGTGATTTTTCCTTCTGCTTACAGCCAAACCTTTCCTGCTCTCTTGTCTTAATGTGGTCACTTCTGTCAGCAAAGCAGGCAGCACCCATGCTTTAAAATGTGAGAGTTCATTTTGGTCATTCCTCCTTACCCAGTTTCCAGCTTGGCAGTCTGCCACTCAGATTTTTCTCCAAGACCAATTTGATTTCACCCATTTTGTCTTCTACACGGCCCCCTCTCACCTGTTTTTCAGGCTACTCTCCTAAGTGTATCCAATCAGCTGTTTTCTACCTATTTCAAATCACATCTCCTTAGATGTTGCAACTTCCCAAACAACATTTTGCTTTGTATCCTTTCCCTCTCTCCAAAGCATGAACACACCCAGCTCTTGTTTACATGTATTTTGCAGAGACTCCAGGCCACACACATGAAACTTAATCCCCTAAATCCATTCTGCCTCAGCACACTGGGACAAGCCGTCTAATTAGGGAGGGCTAAAATAGCCAGTGGTGGCAGAGTAATGCACTGTATTGTAGTGGAACTAATCTCTCAGTAGAATAGGTGCACAATGTCTCTGCTAAAAATACTGTCAGCTGGAACAGACTCAGATAATACAGTTCAGGGACTACAGCAATCATGGGGTCAATACCCTGTGTTATGCAAGACAGACTTCCCAGAATTGATTCCTGTTTAAACTAGATTAATACCATAATATCATCCCTTTGAAAAATATCCTTAGTTTATTTCTAGGGATGAAAAATTGTCCCAGTGACTTAAGTATCTATTATTTATATATATATATTTGGGTATATAAGGGTACAGATAGATACATACACACACACCCTTTCAGCTACTGAACAATTTTATAACTCTTTTCACTTAAGAACTTCACCTTTACCTAATTTTTCCCCAGGGATCTCCACATATCTGTGATCAAGCCATCCCTTAATCTCATTTCACGTATCAAACAAAATTATGCTAGTGAATTTTTTATTTTGCATCTCCATGTGAAGTATTGCAAATATTACTCTAACAAAGGGTAATTATCACAACAATTACCGTATGACCTGCTCAGCACCTGTACGGAATAGCAATAAGCAAACAGTAACTTCTAAGAGTAACCTATAAAGAGCAAAACATCAAATTATTCTTGTTTTATGGAAAGAAAAAAAAAAAATCACAGGTTCAATTTTTCAGATAGAAATAATTAGCCAGAAGCTGAGCACTGGAAAGAAGAAAACATGATGATGAATCCCTTGTAAAGTTCTTTTTCATTAAACTTTGCTGTGGGGAAAGGACTGTGTTCACCTTTCTCAGGAAAGCATAAATTCAAACATAACTCAAACAACATGCAGTGCTGAGCAGGATACAAAATTAACCTGTAAATCCAAGACTCTCCAATACTCCTCTCTTACTAAACCTATTAAATTTCACACAATTAAGGTTCACATGTGGGTATATGAAATGTAATGAAGCGTAGCAGGAAATATAAACTGGGAACCAAACAAAAGCTATCCAAAGCCAGAAAAAAAATAAAATAGCTTCCTGCCATTACTTCAGCATCACCATTCCCTCTCTTTTCTTTTCTATTCCATTCCATTTACACTCGTCAAACCGCTCCCATCAAACATACTCCTTTCACAACAAGGAGGGAGTAGAGAAAGCGGAATGATTTCATCCCACAGACACCTAATACTTCTGCTTGCATAAACTTTTCAGTATTTTTGCTAGTAGACATTGGAACCTTGCTTGCTTCTATGATTATCAGCACTTCCAAATGAGACCACAACTACACCATCTGAATGCATTCATCTGAAATAGCTGATTGGTATATTAACTCTTTACCTCTCAATGAGGTTTAAGAACATGAAAGAGGCTGGCATATGACAAATGCTAGCCCGACCTTTTGTTTACACAGCAATAAGGACACAGGAATAAGACTCCTGGCTCATGCCAGCAACCATCACCCATTAAGAGTTCCTGTTCCATTGCCAGCGTATCTCAGCACAACAGCCCCTGCACCTCTGCTGCCTGTGGCACCACAGTCTGTGGTACATACAGGTAGAAAAATGTTCATATTTGAGTTACCATTCAGTAACCTTTAGTACAGATGTAGTTCTGTAATATCCTTCTCAGCATTTCCAAAGAGGTTTTTGGTGTCCAGTGAAACAAGCATGAAAAGCCTGAGAACTGTTTTAGTATGCTTTTACCCTGCTTTTTAACTCCAGAAACACACACCCTCACACCCCAACTTCTCATAACAAAAAAAAAAAAAGTAAGATTACTACAAGTCAATACCTCACCTTGCAGCCCAACTCCCTCGGGAGAAATATCACCATGATTTATTTTTTTTTAACTCCTCTTCAGAATTAACCAAATTAAATTACAAATTAAATTCAAACCCAATGCCTACAAAAAATACTACATAGCAATCTCTCCCCAATGTTAGCATCAAAACAACCCCCTACACTGTTACAGTAAAGCCCAGATCATTTGTCTCTTGCTTTTCTTTAAATGCCAGCTAGGCAGTTGTCCCTGAGCAAGCCATAAATACACTGTACTATCAGCAGCCCTTGATGGCCTTCAGGGTGAAATCCATTTGTTTCAGGTGCCTACGATGGCAGAAGAAACAAGCTTTCACAAAATACTTCAAGGACTGACTGAATAATGGAATAAAAGCCATACTTATAAAAAAAAAAAGCAAAGTGAAAGACAAATCCAGGGTACCTTTTTTAACAGCACCACTTCTGCAGAAACACTAACTCAGTTTTTGGATGCCTTAATCATTAGCGTTCAGCGGCATCAGTTCATGGTACCATTTCATATTAATGATATCAATCACTAGTATTATACATACTAGTATTAAGTTGTAAAAAGGACATGCAATCACAGATACGCAAGTTATAGCACAAGACACTGCTGAGCAGCCAAGCTGTGGCAACTGGCCACCAAGCACACTGCCAAGTCTTTCCCTCTGCCACAGGTCAGCTCCCACCTTGTGAACTTGCTTCACCTGTGAGAGGCAGGAGCACACGCCACTCACCCAGTCAGGGCAACAAGCACCAGCCTGCTGCGACTGTACCTCGATCGTTCTTACATAAGATTTGGGCACCGCTCCCATCAACGTTTCTCTAAAGTTGCCATGGCTGCCATGGTCTAGACTGAGCTCACCACTGCCAGCAGGTGCTGTGTGTGCCCGGAGCCCACAGAAGCTAGGCAGAGTCCACGCGTTACTTGGCCTGAACTTACACCAGCTCCCTGGGCAAGCGCAAGTGAGGCAGATGTTTTGCATATGTACCAATGCTTGCTTTTAGACACCAGGACACTTTCAGGCACATCAAGTAGGTATCTCAACACAAGTTTGTTTGACAACACCAGAGAATAAAACTTCCCGGGTAGCTCATGGACATTAAAATGCATTAAGGACTGTGGCAGAAGCTAAAGCAGGATCTGTGTGGTCCAGATTTTACAAGTCCTATTAAGATACTGATAAAAAGGTATTAGCATCCCTTTGATCCATGTGTAGTCATTAAACATGAACATTAAGCCCTTAGCTTAAAACATCCAGCAAAATCAGCCACTAAATTACCAATGGGCTCTAAGGTATTAGATTTTCAATAGCTAACTTATTTTACTGCAAACAAAAAAAGATCCTATTCAAAAATATACAAGAAGAATATTTTGTTTCAGTGCTGCAGACTGTCACTTCCAGTTTGCACACAATGAGAAGGCTGCAAATAGAAAACTGGAATTAAATTAAGGAAACATACCATTGAAGCAACCAGATTTGTCCAGTTCTCCTCTACACTCGACCTCTACCTCTTCAGCTTTTTTTTTTTTAAACACAAATTTAATTTCATAAAACAATTACCCTTTTCAGCAGCTTGCATCTGATCAGCTTATCTACCCATTAACTGTTCATGCTGGGGATTACGTTTGCAGTGCCAGGCGGAGGTGGTTTCACAGCCTGCTGCTTTCAATTGGTTCCTGAAGCACCCTCCAATAGCTGCATCTCTGAGCAGGCACTATGGCTAGCCAGAAAACAGTTTAGCAGTATGATTTCAGATTCATTCTTGTGCAATTCTGTAACAGCCTAGCAGGCTGTGCAATGCAGATGGCATCCTCACGCTGACAGGCACAGTCCTGTACTTTTGCCAAGAAAAGAAAACACAGCAAGGGGAAAGGCCCAAGCCTGCCCTCACACAGACCTCCTACTGTCCCACATACTCCATTCCTCATCCCCATCTCCCACAGAAGAGCTAAAAGACCCTCCAGTAGATCTAGTAGACATCCAACATCTTTCCTTATAACACGAATGAAAGCTTTCATCCAAAACTACTTCTTGTGATTTCTCTTGTACTAATTTTCTCTCTAGTGAGCAAAGAAATCCACAGCTTTTGAGAACAATTTGACTTTTGAGAGAGAGAAGAGGGGACTGTGTTGCAGGATTTGTACAGGCCTTGAATATTTCTAGTTCAAGACAAGGTCAGCTGTGATAGAAAAAGCAGCACTACCATAAGCTTCCACGAGCCTGCCAAGCACAGAACTGGAACACTTCCAAATCCAAGTACAATTTGATTAAACTAAACTCATACTGGAAACAACATTTCTAAGGCACACAGATTTTTTAAAATTGTTCTACTGTGCTACTTGCCTTGGTTTTTTGTGAGCATTTAGTGTTACATGTCTCAGCAAACCTAGACGAGAAATAATAACACAGTATCTTGAGAAAGTGAGATCTAAGCAAATGCAGCAAAGTTTAATTTATGAATTAAGACCTGGAGTATTTATGGTTTATTACCAATAAATGAAACAATGAGTTAGGTCTTCCTAAAACTAAAGTTCAAAATTAATTTCATACCACAAAGGAATGCAGGCACCTCTGTATCATGCAATACAGTTGCAGAACAGAGACCTTGGTCCCAGCAGTCATGGGTCAAATATACTCCAGTGCTGAAAGGCACTACAGACACCTGATCTCCACATAGCTAACTAGCCTGGAGAGGCTGCCTCTCCTCATCAGGGAGCATGAACAAGTAATTTTAGAGAGTAAGAAGCATAAGTATCTACTGTTACAGCTCAGTGGAGCTCAGTGCTCAGCTGTACTACTAGCATGGTCGGCATTAGCTCAAGGTCTGGATACTACATTGTACCAAACATATGGACATGCCCTGAAAGACTCAAGTCACACACTACTCCTCCTGTAAGTATTAACCCTGAAAATAAAATCCCTGGGAATTTTTTTCACCTTTTAAAAAAGGAGCAAAAAGGAAATTCAGAAGGTGCTAACTCATTTCAGTTTTTGAGTGGTAGCTTCCAGTCTTTTAGAAAACCCTATGTATGCTTTCAGCTTGTTAGTCTGCTTACACTGCACTTCTGGACATCATCCCACAGTCAGTAGAACAGCAGGCACATCCCAAATACCTAGTTCAGGCATGAAGGGTAGGTCCTTTCCCCAGGTGGTCTGGGAAACCTAACATCTCCAAAAGGCCTGTCAGAAATCAAAGAAATGCTTTCTGAGCCAACACAAGGAAATGAAGGAACAAGGGAAATATATAACTCAAAAATTTACCACAGGGAAGCTGAGCGACCTCTGGCTCTGGGTTTGGATGACTGCTCCATGTCACCAAAACTGTAGTTTCCCAGAGGTTTCAAACAGCTAGAAGCCTGCAATTTGATGGCTGTGCTCTGGATATATTTATGTACCAAGCTCAATATCCAAAAGCCAAATCAAGGTTAGAAGGTCACCTTAAACTGCATGTTAAATCTGTCTCTCTCATATGAGTGCACTTGATCTTGTAAGTTTAAGGTTTCTATTGAAAAATATATTTTAGTTTTTATGACTGCTAAGCTCACGCATAGAAGTATGAAACACCATCTTTATTTAATTGGCATTGTTTCACATCACTAGCACCGACAATACTGAAGACTAGTAAAGATTACTATTACAACAAATTTATCTTAATAGCACCCAATGGTCACCCAATAGCACCCAACTGCTTAAAGAACATAGAGGTCACAAATTCAAAAAGAAAGAGGAAAGCAAGGTCTTTAGGTGTATTCCCACGCCAGTGTCTGCAACTGCTGCACTCATGGATACAAAGAGGCCAAGTAGGCAATCAAGTGTATCTTTCTGTGGATGATTCATGAAGAAAGTAATTCTATGTACAAAAGAAAGAGCACGGCACCCTGTATTTCTTTTGTAAATTGTGGGGTTCTCTCCTCCAAAATTTAGCTTTAACACATAAGTTAGCAGCTCTCATAATTACTGCTCTGGAGCACATAGCTGTAAGGAGTGGCTGAGTCACACCACTGCTAAAAGCTAACCAGAGCCTGGTATTAATTACGTAATTAGGGCAGTATCAGGAAAAGGAATACACTTTCTGTAGCGTCTTTCTGCTATAAGGCTGAATGCTTAAAAGATTAAATCTGCTAAATATATGTCATTACATGTAACTTAAGATGAAAAACTTAAAAGAGAATTTAAGGAAAGCTTGTTGAAGAGTGCACAGCCCAGTAGCGAGTCATGATAACAAGTACTGCCAGTATTTTAGAGAGACTTTGTTTCCAGAAATTTTAGAGTGCAAGAATTCAGCTGAGAGAAAACAGTATTGTCAAAAGTAATGTGGTGAATATAGGCTATCCAACCCCCCAAAATACTGTAGTCACTACTTCTTTACCAAGCTACAGAATAATGTTTATTTAGGCGTAAGGAGAAAAAGGGGAGGGCATTTAAAAAAAAAAATACACACACAAAAGAAACTAAAAAACCAAAACCACACCACAACAAAAAATACACACACCCCCCCCAAACCACAGTCTGTACCTGCAAACCTGAACTCCATCACATTTAGAGTTCAGCGATTTTAGGGTCATTCAGGTACCTCTTGTAAGCCAGGGCCCAATAAGCCTAACGCATCCAAACACACCAAGGCCATAGAAAGTACACCACTCGCAACACAAATGTGGATGCTGTCAGTTCTTTATAAAGCACACTTGTAACTACTGTATAATTATCAGAGCCAAACTTCACTAAACCCACAGTTTTGTGAGACAGCTGGTTTCAAAGAACATTGCCCACAGCACAGTACACCGATGAATGAACTAACAACACCCACACAGTATTTTCAATTAAAGACACAAAATTGACAGGGACTTTCTGGTTCAAAAGCTGAACACTTCTACTTGCAGAGCAGTGACACTACTTCTGCACACCCCCACAAAGAAATCTTTTTTACCTGTCAAGTCAAAGGAATAAAACTATTTCATGCAATGTTTTAAGAATAAGTACATACATTCAGGAACTTCCTCACATTCCAAGTTACCAGCACTTTAAGGGAAATCAAGAATAATTGTCACAAGTATATTCGGAAATGAGCAAACAAAACAATGTTTATTCAGTACAGGAAAATAAATTTTTTGATTACAAGAGAAAACAAACTGATGTAATGCAAGATTATCCAGATAACCAAAAAAACCCGTCAGTCATGCCAACACCAGGCTTCATCCAATTTCTTCCTCATAACAGTTAAATGTATGTCTATTCTAGAAGTCTACTCCTTCAAAATAGCCTAATTTTTAAGAAGGGGTACTCTATGATTTTTAAACAAAGTTAAAAGTGTTTCCTGTGTCTGCAGCAAAGGAGAACTCTTAATTGCCTCCTTTACCCAGATTTCCCTTTTCTTTTCAAACACCCACACACCCACCTACCCACACACATACACTTAATCTCCCAGCCCTTAGAGCTACAGTGCAGAGATCACTACAGGTTCACGCCAAGATTACTGTAGCTCCGAAAATTGTTTTCATTTCTTTCACCTCTATGCAGAAATTTTATTTTCCCTATATTATATTTTCAAGTACTAGCGCAGTTGGTTGTTTTACACTTATGAGCCACAGGTCTAAGAATTACATTTTACCAACTTCATTAAACTCAAAACAAACACAAATTCATCAACATACTTATTATAGCTAAAGCTACAAGCCGCTTCCCAAGTTACAGTTAAATAATACAATAAAAGAAAAAAGGAGGATCAGGTCAGTTAAAAGAAAATTACAAATTGTCATTAATCATTACTGAAATGACTGCTTAGCTAACGCTACTAAAATAACAACCAAACACTTCACAAATGGGACAAGACAGCTAAAACCAGTGTTTCAGTAATCTGCTCTGAATAGTGCCTTCACTCTTAATTTTCAGTGCAACATTCTTGGAACAAAAACCACTGCATGACTTTCCTGCCACTCCTTGTAAAAAAAGCATTGTATCCCTAACACCCAATCCACCAAGTTCCAAAACAAACTGCAGAAAATTTCTCATATTTATTGTTGACTGTTTCTAATGAACAGAATTTGCTCTGTTTCAAAACAGAAGGTAGACTGTTCAAGCAGTGACTGAAAGCTCTGAGCTGGTAAATCCGAACTATGCAGTTAAGGGAAAATAACCCACTTGCTTTATTTAGTACTATCTGGTTTAAAACTTGCAAAACAGAAAGGAGCAATATTATCTACCTTCTTCAGTCCTGGTTCAGCTACATATTTTTATATGTCTGAATGTCAATCCCCAATTTTAATTCTTTCCTTCATGTCTATTCACCCTATTTGCAAGGCTGCAAAAACAGCCACATTAGCAGCAACAGCATCAAAAATTAGACATGAATTCTTCCATCCTGTTCCTCTGCAGAGACACTGTATTCAGCTGCCCTGTGAAGACCTGACCACCTCACTGCTCTTTCTTGGCTTCAGATGATACTTTAAAAGAAGGCCTATAAAATGTTAGCTGAAAGTCAGTGCAATTCAGGAAACTATGCTAGAAATTCAGTAGGTAGCATTTTTCCACACTGAGTCATGCTCTGAATTGATTGCTCAGTAGGATGCTGGATGCTCTTTTGTTGCCAGCAAGCGTTTCAGGCAAATGTAAACTGACAGTCCCCAAACTCCCTCTGCTCCCCCCCCTTCCCATTCCCCAGTCTCTCAACAGTTGAAATGCTTGCAAGCCTCTTTGTACTGATTCTAACACTCCCGTGAAGCTTCAACCAGGTGCAAAACTTGGATTAACTACAGGCCATAATCATAATCTTTTGTTCTGTTAACTGCAGGCTGATTTTTAGTTGTGGTAGAGAGGGGACAGTGAAAAAAAAGAATGAAATATTTTTGTTAATGAAAGAATATTTAGCATTTATATGGAAATACCAATGGAAACCTGAAATAACTGGAGCTTAAGTAACAAGAGAAGTGAAAAGAAAGGGACTGGTCACAGCTGACTAGTGAAACAAGTTTGCAGTGGGTACTGCTGTGAAGACAATCATGGCCTTGCTCAACATGATCTGTGCAAAAAATCCACTGGAACCTGGAACTTCACAGGAAAGCCAGTTTCCACACACAAGTTCACATCCCAAGGCTAACAGGAAGAGAGCTCTCCACTGCAGCAACATCACTACCAAAGGCCAAGCAGCCACTATTTCACATCCTCAGCCTTTTCTCCAGTCTGAGAGAAGTACAGGAAGTGCATAAGGACTTACAAGACACTGTGTACATGGGACTACTAAGTGCAGGGTAGTAGCTTCTCAGACAAATCCGGTTCTCTCATTTATACACCTTCAGTTCTCACAGAAGAAAACACTTGTAGCACACACTCAGATGTATTACCCTGAAGAAAGGCAACAAACCAGCATGATCAAAAGCTTTTTTAACAAAATAGTTCTGGCAGAAAATTGGGAATTTGATTAAAATGAAGACCTGTGTCTAAATGTGGATACTGCATGGAAAATAACTTTCTGGCTGATAAACCAGAAACTTTTTCTAAATATTTTCATATTTTAGTAAATATATGATTAATTGGAATATTTCAACTTCTTATTTGTTTGATTTGGGCAAAGACAACTACATCAGGCAAAGAGCTGCAGCTACTATGGCTTCTTCCACATTGCCTAGGACATTAAATTTCCCTATTGCCAGTAGACAGGAACATCCATTATGCAAAGATGGAGACATGCATTAGAGAACAGCTTAAGTCAGAAAAAACATTTAAAAACTGATCAGCTGTTGCTTATCATCTGACTAAACTTAAAGATGCAATGCTTCAACATTACTTCTACTAGATCTCCATTAACAGTTAAAACTATCCAAATAACTTATTGACTATAATATCCAACATGTCACTGGAGATTTAACCTAACAGTGAAAGAACATGCTCTGCTACCTCATTAGGAAAGTATGAGCTAATTTCTTATTCTTGACTTTTGATAAATATAAATTAGAAAAGGCTGCCTGATTTTCCAACTATTGAGCTTCTACTTAAGGCAGGTAGAAAGTCCTTGTTGGCTAGGCTGGGCAAATTCAGTGTGGAAATCATTGTGGAAATAGAACCATTCACCTGGTTTAATTGCTACTAGCATGCAGATCTCACACTGCACTAGCAAGCCTACAGTTTGAAATTACCAAAAATAAAAATAATACTGGTAATACCATTTCAGCAGAATTTTAGCTCCAGGACAGAGCACGTCCATGAAATAAGTGCACCCTGGTAATGCACAACAATGTAAACTGACAGGTTCACAAGTCAACTACATAGTTAACTCATAACATACATACTGTTAATAAAATCTAGAAAGAACTAGCTACTTCCTTACTACTTGTATCTGCTTTAAACGACTAGTATCTATGCTGGCATAACAGTGAGGCCAAGTACTTTCTGCTTCATGTTCTGGCTGTAGGCTTAATTTTTCATTAGGGCTCACGTTCCCTGATTAGATTACAAATCCAACCAGAACTCCAAAACTATTAATGCAAAGTCACTTTAAAAAAAAAAAAAAAAAAAAAGCATGCAGCAAGGTATCTCACACAAATTAAAAGCAGTTCTCTCAATTTTACATTACAGGCGTGGAAGGCTCTGCCTCCATTTCAAGAACAATCTTCGTCCTGCACGCAGCTGCTAGCCTGGGCACTGCTCTGCAAGCCTCCCTCAGCTCCAGCGCACACAAAGCAGCAACACCTGATCCTGGGATCATTTCTGTCTGCTGAACACTTGGCTGCAGCTCCTTGGGGACAGAAAGAAAAGTCTGTCCTGACAAGCTTCTTCAGGGTCAAAACCAATTTCTTTGTCTTGACTGAATTAAATCAGCTCTTATTGGCAGATAATACTTCTAAATCAGGCATTTCCCAGCTGCTCTCAGAAATCAATGCAAATCACCTGTGGTTCATCTGCATAAGAGTTCATAGTCCCTCATGTACTGGTGGTAGCACAGAAGCTTTCAAAACAAGTATTCTTATATAAACTGTTTCAAATTGCTGTAGAAACTTAAGCTTACAGTAACTGTTTTTGTATCATGACTACAGTAAAACCAGCTGAGATGACTATGGTCCCTGCCACGAAACTGGTGATCTCATTCCTCTGAGCACTTAACATCAGACAAGATAAAAGCTCCTTTGGCTTAAATGAGACCTAACAGGACAGTGCACAAAGGGAGGTGCACAAAAGGTTTTCCAGGATCAATACCTAAACTAACAAGAAACTTTGCCAGGAAATGGAAAACTGTGAGTTCACTCAAAATAATGCTGTAACAGCACACTGGTAGTGCCAGGGAGGGTCTTACACTAAGGATATAAAGCTTTCATAAAGGCTCATACGTTTATTAAAAGCTAGACAGATATCTACAAATTAAATCTACATATTAATCCATAACTTTAAAGCTGTTTCAGACTGTTTCCTCACCAGCACCAAGAGGTCAGAAGACTGGATGTTAACACAAGCTACCAACTCTGCTTCACCAACCGCTATGAATCAGGCAGCTAGCTGCCTCCCACACCTATACACGCACACGACTTTCACTCCACTGCTGCACTCAGCTTCAGCCACATACTACCACTGCTTTCACGGTAAACCTCAAAAAAAAAAAGGGGGGGGGGGCAAAAAAAAAAATCATACAGCAATAATAAAGCTCTAGTGTTTTGGCCAACATTGTTTCCACTTAAAATAAGTTCCTTTAGCACTACAAACAACATTTGGGGGATGGGGAGAAGAGGCAGAAGGCTGGTTATTCCAGCATATGCTAAGAGAACATATTTAGGAAAAAAAGTTGAATATTTAGACAAAACTTCTTAAACTAACTGGTGTTCTACAAAAATTGCCCAGAAGTATTAAGCCAGGTCTTAAAAGGGTGCTATTAGAGCAATACTATTTATTTTTTCTAGAATTTCCAGTTTTCTCTAAAACAGGTACTTCAATTCTTCCACAGTCTGCCTTTACAATTTCAGTGTCAAAGCTAAAGACAAAAATCTCTGTGCTATTTTAAATTTTAATATTTTACTAACTCATGCTACACAATTTTAATTGTATGATTTAACTAATTTCACCACTGAATCTGTAGAAATACTAAAGCAGGGGACAATAATAGCAATGAAGACTCTTTCAGATCTTCAAAAAAAATATTTTTTTATTAAAATACTGCTGGGTTTTTTTCTTCTTTTAAAAGAAACATTACAGTTAAGCAGACACTACCACCTTAAAATCTTACAAGAAAAGTTTGTTTTCTCCCTTGATTTCACCTATAGACTTTGCTTGCCCATGCCTTATCACTTGACTTTTGTTTACACAGAAACTATCATCAAATAAGTGCAACTGCAATGCAGCCCTTATGTAAGCCTCATCACATGAATAATTAGCAGGGCCCATAAGAAGCTACAAATAGCTTATTTCCCAACTATACTTGCCAGAGTTAACCATTTCTAGACCACTGAATTAAGAACCAGCGGCTGAAGACTGGGAACAAGACAAATTGAAACTATAAGCGAGCGACAGATTCAGGACACGGAGCAGGATTACCTAAAACTAATGAAAGGAGAGGATTTCCCTGCCTCTTGTAGTTTGAGGTCAGGACTGACTGTACTTCACATACAATCGCATTTTTAACTAAACACATAATTGGATTCTCAATCAAATCCAGTTGACTAGTGTTACACAGTATGTCAGATAATCTTATCAGTGTCAGAATGGATCAAAAATTATGTACATAATCTCTTGTCTCTTTTCTATACTACCCATCATCATCCTAATCTGGAGGTATCACAAACAGTTTTCAGTTCAGAGTAGCAAGACTTCAGCCTTGTGTTCCCAGGCAGCCATCGCAACGCAGCACATGTACATTGTTGTCCTCTAATCTACAGCTGCAGTGTTGGCAGAGGGGTCTGGCAAAGGCAGCAAAAATGGAGAAATACAAAGACTCAGCACCTGGAAAATAGTACAGCAGTGACATGCCACCTAAAACCTGCTGTCACAGCAGGAACTGCTAGCTTCAGTACCTCTAGCAATTCTTGTTGGAACCATGGGTTTTTTTCAAAAAACAATAAAAATCTGGTATTTGAAGTCTTTTGTCACCTATTACCTTAGCTAATAATTTAAAGTAAGCAAACTAGACCAGGGCTCAAACAAGTGAGAAAAACCTGACCAAAATAAATTGGGTTTCCTTTTTAAAAAGCAAAACCCTACACCCCACGTATGAGAGTCCTTGTACAATCTGTTGCCCTCCTGTGATTTTTGCATCAGTCACAAGCACACTGAACTGGAACAACTCCAGTATGTAATGGCACATAATAAGGATATCCAGAAAGATTTGTGGATTAGAAGAAAAAAAACCTCTGGCTGTCCTTGAACCTTTCAGACTTCACAATAAAAATGCAAAGTCCCCATCTCTACACCCCCTTGTTGTTCCTACCTAGTTGTGGGAGAAGAAAGGGAGAGCTTTAAAAGTGCGTTTCCGTCAGGAATGAAACTTTTCAGCTACTTCCAAAGTAAGTGAAGATATCCCCTACCTTTGTGCTCCAACTGTACCTAGATCAGTAAGCAATAGGAGTCTCCCCAGCATGATGGGGTCATTGATACTCCAACAGCAGACCTGATATTATAAACAGCAGCAGATGTCCAACACTTCGTAGCTTAGCCCTGTACTGAAGAAAAAAACCTACAACAAGTCACACAGATTATTTCCAACTTTGGAAGCAAGATGGCCAGTGTCCCCTAGCTGCACGTTTTCTCATGCTGGCACACAGAAGTGGGGACAGTGGTTTGTATATATATACATAGGGCACATCCACCTCAACAGGCAGTAGTATATCCAGAGAACTCCCAGTACTGGTAATGGCTGCAGCAGAGAGAGAGACCACTTAAACACAAAAATCTTTCAGCTATTTCTCCCAGCAGTACCTTACAAGTTATGCATCCAGTATCACTTCACATCAACCAACACTAGTACTCACATATTAATATATATGTGTCTTTATTTTAGCCTAGCAGTTTTCCTTCTTTTGTTTCCCTCATCTATTCTTAAGATCTCCAGAGATGGAGCTTCCAGCTTCAGAGGACAAACAGATAAGGAAAATAAGTCTCAATAATCTAATTTGTATATTGGACTTTACTTTTAGAGTGACTTGGAGGGAAAAGGTCTTACAATGTGTTGAATGCATTAATACCTGAAACTCTGGGTTACAACATAACTTAAAATCATGCATTAAACTCTTTTGAATATTTGAATGCTACCCCCAGAGCCATTCTGAATGATCTGATGTTCAGAAGCTGGAGGCAAATCTTACAGAAATGTGACACAACTAAGTGGCCAATGCATTAGCTGATAAGGAAGAACCAAAACCCCTATGCCTTACAGAAAACAGCAAGCGTGACTAAAGAAAAACAAGTTTACAAATTTAGTATTTGAAACACAGTTACTATCACTAAATATTTAATGCATTAATACACAAATTTAAATTGTAGCACTGTTGCTATTTGGAACAGAAAATGGGTTAACAGTCAGGATCCTACAGTTTATTTTGTATTATCAGAATGAAAAAATAACACAATGCCATTTCATGTAACTTCTGAGCAAAAAAGAGGACCTCTCACACACATTGCTGTGCTGGAGTGACCATCCCCTTCTGTGCTAAGGAGACAGCAAAACAGGAGAGCAATTTTCACTAAAACAGTGCAGTACTTTACAAGCATTCTACCCCACTGGATAATCCTTGGTTAGACACATAGCCTTGACCAAAAGAAGTTTAATCTTAAAATGAAAAATGCATGCATAGATTACAGAATATACATACAAAATACCCCAGTCAGTTGTCCAGCTAGACTACAATTATTCAAATGTCCTTGACATATCTGATAAAACTTGAAAGTCAGTAGCATCTCCTAGCTGCGATCTGAGAAACCGAAAGCATATATTTTCAAGAGATGCAGGTATCATGAGCTTCAAAGCAAAGCACTTTCCTCAGTCCACCAATATACTCCTCCATTTTAAACAGATTGAACTTCAACCAGACAACTCTTACACAAATACTAGGCAGATATCCAACAATACAAACCAAGCTGAATGTTAAATTTGCCAAGTGCTCCACACACATTATATGTATGCACAAACCCAAAGAAATAAATAAAATTTTAAAATCCATTTTTCAATAGACAAGACAAAAACTGGTAACACACAAATTATAATTCATTTCCAAAAACTCATAAGAAACTGTTCCAAGGTACGCAATTGATGCTTTAGGTTGTATTCACAAGATTATCATGTGCTTCATGTGATAAACCACTGACTATTATCTGCATTTCTCTGACTTATAGAAAATATTGTTTGAACAAGCCAGAAAAACTGAAAGACTGAAATGTCAACTGTCATGGGGGATGAAAACAGGGAAACAGACATGATTTTCTATGAGATGGCTGAAGAGATGTGGTGGCTTGACCATGGCTGAATGCCAGGTGCCTGCCAAAGCTGCTCTATCACTCCCCCCTCCTTCGCTGAACAGGGGAGAGAAAATATAACAAAGGGCTTGTGGGTCAAGATAAGGACAGGAGAGATCATTCACTAATCACCGTCATGGGCAAAACA
>JANZLQ010000005.1:16450612-16466454 GCA_026212715.1 Elanus axillaris | reverse complement strand
CTCCTCTCTCCACAGATCCGCAGGTCCTGCCAGGAGCCTGCTCCAGCGCAGGCTTCCCACGGGGTCACAGCCTCCTTCAGGGACCCACCTGCTCCAGCGTGGGGTCCTCCATGGGCTGCAGGTGGGCATCTGCTCCACTGGCTTTTAGGCCTTGCCTGCTCCCTTCCAGTACAGAAGAGAACATTACCAAGACAACAGCCTCAAGCTCCTTACTAAGGATCACACTGGGGAGACAAGGAGCAGTGATCATAAACCAAAGCAAAAGACTTCCCAACTTGCCATACGGAAAAAAGTTTGCCCGTTAGAACAGTCAAGTATTGGTTGCCTAAAGAGACTGAGGAATCTCCATCCTCAGAGGTTTTTCCAAAACCTATCTTGATAGAGCCTTGAGCAACCTCTCCTGAATTTAGTTTTGACCCTGCTTTGAGTGGCAGGTTGGATCAGATGATGTCCTGAGGTCCCTTCAAACTTGAATTAGTTTAAGTTTACCCTTCCAAATCTGTAAGGCTTTGTTGTTCATGTGGACATTGTCACAACTCTGTAAATATATTCTGACATCTGAATGGGATCATTCAACTGTGCTGATTTCAGGTCCTGGCACTCAAAATGCAGCTTCAAAGAACTGCACACAATTGGGATAGAAAAGAGCTGGAAAGGAGAGAGTTTATTCTCCACTCTGCCTTTCCAGACCAAGGTGATATCAACTATGTCCAAAATGTTACTGGCAGTTATCAGCTTGAACTGTTTTTAAAAGTCTCCTATACAGGCAATTCCACATCTCCACAGACAAATTGTTCCAGGACATCCATCCCTACAATAGAAAAATATTTTCTTCCTATCTTTTACTTTTCTTACTGTAATTTAAGTCTATTACTTTTTATCCACTTCACCTTGAACACGAAGAACAATTTATTCCCTTCTACTTTGTATTTGACTCTAGGTATTTCAAGACATGTCTCTCAGCAATCTTCACTCCTCATACCTACACTATGGAACTGGTCATGTTTTCTAGACAATCATTTCCCTTCTTTTTTCAGTTCCTCTCAGTCCACATTTTTCTTGAACTGCAGCACCCAAAACCTAACACTAGACATTAGCCAAGACTTCAGCAGTACTGAACAAAGGGTATGGATTACTTTGCAACTTACATGAAAACTCCAATTTCCATATACACCAATTTCTTTATTCTGCTTTAAGACAACACTGCTGTTTCATGCTTAATTTTTAGATATTATTCATAATCACTTGAATTCTTGCCTATAGTAGCAGCAAATAGTGCACCGGCCCTTTATGTTCAGTCAAGTATCATCCAAGATGTAGGCCAACACCATTTTATGCAAGTCCTCTTCCCAAAGAAACATCACAGAGAGTTAAAAATCAACAGATGCTTTCAGGGCTGCAAGCACAGAACAAAGCACTTCCACCTGAAGCTCTCAGTTGGTACAATGTTTCTTCCTCTGTGGGGCCTACCAAGGCTTTACTGATTGACATTTAGAGAACAATGAAAAGTCCATCTGTTCCTCAAAAGCTTTGCTAACAATGATAATGAAATCTATCTACAGCTACACTTCAAAAACACAGAGCCAAGACAGCGGGCTCACTAGATGACCAGCCAATATAGATCACTTTGGGAATGTGTGGGGAAGAAAAACAAAGAAAGAAAACAAACAAATGACACCCACAAAACAAAACAAAAAAATGCAAACAAAAACCTGAAGCTTTTGAGAGTATAAAAGAAAAAAAAAAGACATTTAATTATACTGATTTTAATTGTCTAATAATTTACCTGTCAATACCAGTTCAGCTGTCAGATCTCATTTTTAGAGCTCACTAAACACCAATCCACTTTTGCTGAAATCAAAGTTCTTCTAGCGAAGATCAAAATGGCAATTTTATTGTTCCTGAGTGATGGGCTGACTAATTAGATTAGACAGAAGCATAAGCCACGCCTCTAAGTGATATAGATTGAACAGGTGGCCTTCTCTCTGACCTACTACCTCTTCAAACGCTGTTAAAAGTAGAATCCTTACCTTTTCTATCATGTCTACAAAATGTATATTCAGATATTTACTCCCCCTTAACCCAACATGAAAATATTTTTCTGGTCTTTAACGTATTTCAAGCAGTTTGCTCATAAAACAAATCAACCTTTCCCAAATATACCAGTTATTCAGACACATGATAAAATTGTAACTAGAAAGAGAAAATACAGGAGATGTTTAGATGGTATCAATATCTCTAGTCTGCAAAATAATGTGAATAGATAAGATGTCTTAAAAAAAAAATTCAAAGGCATCACATTACAGAGGCAGAGCCTAAAAATAATGGTTTCATATGTACATAAAATTAAAGATCAGACTTCAAAAGGAATGTATTTGAGACCAGGGGGTGAAATAAAAAACTTACCTGGACAACTTATGTAGAGTGAAAACTGAAGCAATGTATAGTTTGCTTAGCAGGTTAAAAAAAAAAAAAAAAAAAAGTAGTCAGTTATTTCCTACAGATCAAAGTGTCTGGTAAAAGCATAATTTTTTTTCCTCTTCACATAGAAATAAATGATAGGGGGAAGGGGAAACAAAGCCATATATATGCTTTAGCAAAACAGAATTTTTAATTGTAAAACTTTTCATAGAAGGTAATGGCTAACTCAGGTGTTTTAGTAGCAGTTGCTTTTCTCATGATACTGCAACATGTATTATTTATATCACGCTGTTTATTATACTTTGAAGCTACACCTTTGGCCTGAGGAGCTTATGACATAATTCTGATATGACAATACACAAAGTGCCAGTGGAACATGGGGAAGAAAAAAGCAGGAAAGCAATATTAAAAAAAAGACAAAAGACTCACTACCTACACTCATAGTCTTCTCATATCCTCATGGGGTGGAGGAGATGGGGATATATAGATTCTGTCCTAGGACAGAATCAAGCTCAGACTAAGACAGAAGCACTGCAGCAGTTGGCAAATATATTTAATCAATATTATTCAGTGACAGATTAGCAGCTCCAAGATCTTGGGATACTGAGGTACTCAGAGTGACAAAAAAGGTCTTAGGACTCATCTCCCAGTTAGGCTCATACTAAAGGGAAGGAATTTCCAACACCACAAATCTAAGAATAGTTGGCTTTGAAAAACAAAGTTAAGTAACTTCTTCATTTTCAATATTTTGAATAAGTTATATAAACAGACATCTTTCTTAAAGTCACTCTACCTTTCTATCACTTCATTCCAAGAAGATGCAGTCTCACAGGCAATGTGGTACCAAATGCTTCAAAGAAAGTGGCTTATCTGGGTTCCTACTTTCTATATAATACTAAGGGTTATACGGTACATGGGACATTTTTTAGCAGGTTTGCTATCAACCCCAGAATTAATGCAAGACTATATTTCATTTTTGCAATATATTTCTAGAGGATACTCTTTCTTTTATGTTTTAAACTACTACTGATGACTTGCATAGCCTTTTAATCAACATTGCTAACGAGTCACATACTTCAGTATAGTCTCTTGATGAACATTAATACTCCACAGCTATATAGCTTTTCAGTTTAAGATGCCCTAACTTCACTTTGGCAGTATTAAGCAAAAGACAACTAATATGGTTAGAAATGGGGAGAAAAAAAATAGTCAATGAAAATAATGAAAAAATAAACAAAGAAAATAATCAAGTGGTTGGAGCATTGACCCAAGATGTGGAAGGCCTTTGTTCAAGGCCCCAAACGAGATTAGATAGGGTAAACAGAAAAGACTGATCAAACTCTTCCACTGAGATGTCTCACAAAAGAGAAACATTCTCTGTCCAGTCCTATTAGCTATAACCTTCCATGTGTTCAGATGTGGTAGCAGAACCATCATGCTATAGCATGCTACAGTCCTGTAACTCTTATCCACCTTGAGAATCATGTTCTACTCATGGTTTTAAAGGATCAATTATGTTGAACATAAACGAAAGGGAAAATAAGTGTCCTTCAAAGCTACAGTATAAAACAGAAAGCATTTCAAGAAACCTGGAGTACTTAAGACCGAGTATGGAAAAACTACATTAAATCTAACACACCCTGCAAAGAGTTAGGTATTTACTAACCAACTGAAGTATGCAGAGTTCCTATGACAGCATGAATGCAAGAACCACCAGCAAGATACCAAAAATTACCTAGACAGCAAATTGTTTAATCCATTTTTAAATCCAACTATTCAACTTGAATGCATATAAATTGCTATGTATAGTAGAACAACAATATCATAACCTTTAACTAAGGTTTTGTTGCTCTCAGCTTTTTGTGTTGAAACTCCACTGTAAACAGACTCAAGGAATATATAGTTCATTTTTTGTTAGGTGGACTTAAAGACCTGAAGATGCTTAAAGGGTAAGCTCTTTAAACTAAAATGAATTATTCCAGCAGTGGCCAACTTTACCAAATCTGCTGAGGATACTAACAAAAATAAACGACCAGATGGTACCCCCTCCTCACTCCTTATTCCCATGCAGAGTCTACCCAGGAAATGTTTTATGCTAATCAATTTTTAGCTCTGAATCAGCAGGTTTTCGCATTTTAAAATTTATACTGAAGAGACCTTCTCTATGCATCTACTGTAATGCTGACCTTAAAATCCTTCCACTGATCTCCATTTGCATCTTGTTGCTATGGTAAACACATCAAAACAAGAGAACATGTTTGAAATATTGGGCTGCATTTCTCCCTTTAGTTACACTGGAGCACACACATTTATTCCAGAAAAGTTTTAGCAGGGAAAAGTGGAAATAAACATAGAGAATGAGAAAAAAAGAGAAAGCATGGGAAGGTGAACTGAGATTTAAAACAACTTTAGAGAAGAGAAAGAGAGCACAAGAAAAAGGCACAGCTTACATAGTTACTCTTGCTGGACTTGTTCAGATCTGGTTTGATTTCTAATTAAACTTTCTTGTTCACCCGTTCAAATGATACTTTTAACTTCTTGCAAGTATTTTACATAGGAATACTATTAGCATAAGAAAAAAATCCTCTGCTCCAGCAGCCACAGACATGGCAGGGTACTGAATCTTTAGCAGAAAAAAAAATGCACCTAAAATGGCTTTATTTCCCCAGCAGTAATCAGCCAACAGAACATGAAAGCAAGAATTCCAGCTGCCATCTCTGAGTGGGCAGCAAGGGTGATCTATAAAACACTTAAATCAAAGAAAGGGAAAGTGGAGGGAGCAAGGCTCCCTTGATCCTAAGCACAAGGACCATTCAACTACCACAGAAGAATTTACAGAAGTTGCATTGAAAAAAATGAAAATGTGAAGCCTTGAGTTCAGTAATAAGGAATGTCTAGGCCAACAATATAAATCCTAACTCTCCATAGAGCATAAGTAGTAAAGAAAACACTATTAAATGGAAATTGTTGACTAACTAAATGGATTTTCAAAGTGAAGTAAACTCCCAAGTCTTCTAAAAACTTTGGGAAATGCCAAGTTAGAAACATAATTCATCCTCAAGCATGAACAGACCACTTATGCACACCCCTTGTTGCTTTTTCCTCCTCAGAAATTCAAGATATATCCATCTTTTAGCAAGGGACATCAAGGGAAATGTCAGACTAGGATTTCTTTTCCCTCCATCAAAGAATGAGTTTGTGTTTACATCACATGAGTGGTGGAAAGGGAAGTTTATTTCCTAGAAAGCAAGATCACAGATTTCAGCCTGCCCCAAGCAATATCAGTTACAGATGATCGAGTCAGATATGATAAAATCTGAATTAATTCAGCAACAGATGGTGTCATATCTTTTTTTCAGCTAAAATGCAAAACATATGGATGGCATAGAGTAAAGTTTCAGTGAAGGATAAGGGAATGTTTGTTTAAGTCAGGGAGCAGAGAAACATCAAAACTAACAAAAGATATGTAACATGAGCTTTCAAAAAACAAGATCACTTTTGTAGCTTTCCACTAACAGACTCTCTCTCCAAAAGAGGTATTTCCCAACACGTAACATGTCCCCCTAAAATTACGATTTAATACTGCTGAACACTTTTTTTCCTTTGGTGAGGCATACTTGCTTACTGATAGACTGCTGAACTTCATTAATACAGTTACTTTGAGACATTTTCCCCAAAACACTTTCACATATCCACATGATTACAGATAGGTAATAACTATTGTCTAACAAATGGAAAACATTGGTTCATTTTAAGAAGCCAGTGAATAGTACCGTAATCTATTACTGTTGCTTATCTAGTTACAGAATGATTTATGAGAATGCTTAGCACTGCATGGGAAGCATGAAATGAGTACCTCTGCCCTCCAGAACTTATGATATATACCACAGCATACATGACTATTCAACTGACATTTGAGGATCTATTCATTGTAGGAAGCTTAAACATTGCTGTAAGTGTTTGTAGAACAGCAGCCCAAGAAAGAAAATCAATTTCAACAGCCATGAAAGCACTGCAAAACACACCTATCAAAGACAGGTTCCTTCCACTCAGCTGCTTCTTTCCTAATGTATTTAACAGTAGCTGGATCTAGCACAGAGAACAACTTCAGTGTAAAAACTTTTAGCAAAAAAAGTCAGAAAAGGGGAATGCAAAAGATGAAAAGGTAGAGGGAGGCATGACAACAACAAACAGCAGATTCTGTGTTGGGAGAAAAAACACACAGGAACTAGCAAAGGAGGAAAAAAAATACTACAGTCCAATGGTCACATAGTTCCAAGAACTGGGGGTATGAAAAGAAATCCAGTGTTCCTATAATAAACCTTTGCAGTGGAAGGCTAAGATTACAAGGGATGAACATACTCCATTTGCCTTATCAAAAGTGAACACTGTATCCTGATTTCATGCCACAAGCAGCTTGATTAGTTGGAAAAATCTCTGTCCCTAAACCGAATCAGTAATCAATACATTTTTCTTGAGTACTTCATCTCCCTTTTGGAATACCAGAAACAGAAGCTGGGTGGTTTTAATTCATCAGCTACACTTATTACTCCCACTGTTATTAGAAAAAGTTTCCCAGTAGATCCATTGCATTTTGCACACATAATTTCCATACTTGGCAAACATGAACATTTCCCCTTTGTGAAGCAGTGTCACAATGTATTGCAGGCACCCAGGGCGGGTACCAGAAGGAAACTTTTTGGATGATTCAGGGAAGAGCTGGGTGGCCAGATCCTACAGCCTCTCTACACAGGTGAGGAGGAAGGTAGCAACACTCCCCTTCTTTGCTTGAGGGATGAAACACAGGCAGGTGTCAATCACAGCAGATGAAACAGTAACATGAGGTACTCTTGCCAAAGTAGGGAAGAAGGCACATCTATACAAACATACTGAAGATGATGAAAAGTGGAAACTTTCACAGTCCTGCTCTTCACTGCTCACTGATGTTAAACATACCTGAATATGAAACACCATCCCATAACTCCTTTCTCCCCTGGTTCTTTGTTTTCTTCCCATTAATAGAGTTTCAGCTGGGCTCCATCTTTCACAATGACAATATGCCCAGTGCCAAAGCCCTACTTCCTTTAGCTTCACCAACTGGCACTTCATGTCTTATTATAGTCCACTCCACCGGAGGTGTCACCCAAGCATGTCTGAGTGACCATCTTACTTTTCTTGAGTACTGGTCAGCTTCCACAGCTATTCATCTTTCCACATCGTTCTTCATTATTTCTTCTTCTGTTTTCAGACAGCATCTTAAAAGGCAGTACTACAAATCAACACTGAAGCTTATCTATATGCCTGGGGCCTCTACTGAACTCAGAGTGAATCAAGGTCATCTTCCTCCTTTTGAGGACTAGAAGATAGATGTTACTTCAGTGTTCTACATTGTTTTGTCTTCTCCATAACTGGATCCAAATAACAGACATCCTTCCATACTTTATCAGATAGTAGTCCTCCATGCAAATCTTCTGGTGAGCTCTATCCAAATATTATTGCTCTCCAAGAGTTCCCTTGTTTAGCATGTATCCAAAACCGCAAAGGACCTAAGTCAAACTTTCTTGTCTTCTTAGATCATCACTGCTAGGACATCCTAACCCTATAGCTCCAAGCCATACTAACTCCTACCTCTTCTGTTGGAGCTATTTCAATTCCTTTGACACAGCTCAGGTCTGGCTGGTAAAAGTAAACACAGCTCTGACCTAATGGTTATGGGCACTGACTGCAGAGAGCCCCTCCAGTCCCTGGATAGCTCATACAATGACTCTCTAAAATGCAATACTGACAGAGACTGCTGGCTGTTGAGGCTCTCAATCTTAGGTGAGAACTTCATCTGCGCAACATGCCAGAAGCCTACACACCCTATTTTGGCTGTGGACACCACTGAAGTGGCAAGACACACAAGAATGAGGAACTATAATTACATCCTTTTGGGGAGTTGGTTCCAGAAAGTTGCCTATAACATTTATGCTAGTTCATAGCCTTCCCATCAAAAGTTAGTTTTCATATGCTGAAGAGACACTTTACAAAAGCAAGAAAAATTTCAGATTTACAAAAAGGATCGCTTTTCACATTTAAAAGAAAATCAGCCATCTGATTAGATAACTATCATGGGGGCCCTCTGATTTTATCTGAAAACAGACACAAGTACACAGTCACACAGAGAGCAAAACTCTGTTGAAGTCCCAAACGATCATCAAAACTGTAAGTCCGCAAGTCTTTCAGTCGTAGATGACAAGAGAGAAAAATTTTTTTCTTAACTGGGGAATTTAACAGTAGTTACTGGAGTACCTGCCAGACTATTTTCAGCTTTCATGCTTCAGCAAACCAGACTATTTAGCTCATCATTCACAAACCCATTATTACACTGAAGAAAATGGGAAGCAATTAGCATACAAGATGATAGCTTAAAGGTGGTGCTAATTGGAAAGAATGAAGTATTTTTGAATCCTGTTGTATACAATTAAGTGAGATAACCAGGCTCTGGAAAAACAATTTGCTGAACAATTTCAGTGATCTATTCTATAATCTACGTTTAAGCAAATTTAGCTTTGCAGTAGGTTCAGTGCAATATGCCTTTGCAGTATCTTCAGTTACTACGACGGAGATTGCAAACTAAAAGCTGGGACTGCTGTAGAGCAAGCCTTCTTCAGTAAACATACATACAAAACCAACAACTAATTCATCACAAGAGTGGAGATCATCACTGAACTAAGCTCAAGTTCCCAAAAAGAACAGAAGAACAAAACCAACAAGGAAACTGGATGTAATATTCATAATGGACGGTACAGCATGGCGCTGATACGCAGAGAGTTGCAAGACCAGTTGAATTACAGGACTGTGCAAAATACATAACCAGAAATAATAGAAAACTATCTACAAAGAGCTACTGGTAGGGAAAAAAAAATGTGCATGCTTTTGTTCATGATTGCTAAGCAGAGAGGAAGAAATCTTGTACATGAATAGTTAATCTGCCAAAAGGAAGAAAGATGCAGTTCTTCTTTACTACTGAATGCACTCAGACATAAGATGTTGGACAATTATAGTACAGACATATGCCTTGTAACATTAGAGATTTGTTTTCAAGAGCTAGAGCTGGGTGATTTTAATTCACTTTTGCAAATTCTTTGCCATATATTGTTTCTAACCTATTCATCACACACCTACAACTATAAACATATTTGCACCAGTAGGTTTTATTTAATTCCTAGCCGCAACAAACCTCTGTATTTGTAAATGAACTTATACATCACTATTTTGTTTGGCTCCAAACATATTTAATATTTTCATCAAATGACAGAGCAGTCTGTAAACCTGTAACACACCCTATTTTTAGGATCATACCTATCTCATATTTTCCTTTTTAAAGATACAGCCTAATTATGCTTTGGAATAATACCTTCCTGTACTTCAAGCGAAAAATGCTTCAACAGACAACAACACTCACAAAAGCATCTCTCCCCATAGAAAATGTTACTGCAGTCGGTAAGCAGACTTTAATGAACTGCAGCATATACCCCATGTTATGCAGGGGCAGTGTTTCTCCATTTACTGAAAATGTTATTGAACCATTCCTCCCACACACACATAACAACAACAGCAAGTAGTAACACTTGCTTATTCCTAGCCCCTTCAGAGAAAAAAGATCCACCTTCTTTGTCTTCCTGCACAACTCTTGAATTATCTACCAAGGTGAGATGTATGTAGTGGTTCCAAGGACCCACTGGTAGATACAGAGCTTCCCCTAAAGTCTGATTTTTTGTGGCATAATACTCCAAGTATGTCAGCATATAATATAAAGCAACTTATTTAAAGGAAATTAATAAATTGTCATTCAGCATCGTAATCAAAACTCAAATCTTGGCATGCATATAGATACGTACATGCATATATATAAATACACGCACATATATATATACACACAAATTTTTTTCCTCATATTTGAATTATATAAAGGCATCCGTGGGCTAATCTGGAAATTCTTCAAACAATAAAATAATATCTTCACATAGAAAACCAAGAAGAGCCAAGAGTTCACAGATGAACAACAGATTTTCATCTCTGATAAAAAAAGTAATTTGAATTAGCTGCTGTTTCAAAACGATTTAAGCTCCACTCCCATTATGAATTCTACATATACCTATTCCTATTTACTGCGAGCAGCCTCATGGAAGTCCATCCCTCCCGGTATGTAAGGTTAGGCATAGCCTCCGTGGGATAAAAGCCTTTATCCTTCTAAAAATATCAGCCTGCCAGGATACACTCTCGCAAATCTCAGTGATGCAAACAGCATCTCTACAGTCTAGGGGCCACTTTCCATGAGTAATCACTTGCAGCACCGGGCTATAATTAGTTGGAATATTTTTAGGGTCGCTGCTGAGAATTAGAAAGAAATGACCGGTAAGACCTCGGAATGTTGGGTTTGGGGTTTCCCCCACCGCCTCCCTTCGCCTAGTTCAAACCGCTGTGAGGAAAAAGAGGCTCAGCACGAGCCGAGGCGATACACCCTTTCTGCGGGGAAGACGTCCCTCGCTGCTGTCTGTCCCCGTGCAGCGATGCCAGTTCCCGCGGGCGGGGAGCTCGCACCCCTGCTTCCGCGCACCGCCCGCGGCTGCTCTGCGCAGCGGGCCCACGACACCGGGCTCACAGGCACGGCCGGCCGCCGTCACCCGGGCCGTGGGGACCCGCGGGGGGCGCTCCCCCCTCCCCGGCCCCCGCAGGAGGGGCGGCGCCGCCGCTTACCTGACCGCCACCCGCACCGAGCTCTCGTCCTGGCCGGCCGACATGGTGCCGGGGAGCAAGCGAGGGGCAGCCACCAGCCTTGCCGGGAGCGGCGGGCGCTGCCGGGCCGAGGAGGGGCCCGCCGGGGAGGAGTTGGGGGCACCGCTGCGGCTCCCCCCTCACCACCACCTCCTGCTCTGTCGCCTCCTCTCTCCAGCCATTTTAGGTGCCTGAATGAATAGGTAGGAGCCGCGGCAGCGCAGGGCGGTTCGCGCCGCTCCTCCGCCTCCTCCCCGCCCCGCTCCGGCCCTTCCAGTCCCTGGGCGGGGAGCGCTGTCAGTCAGCCCGCCGGCGGACGGAGGGACGGGCCCCGAGCACTGGTCCCCCGCCCCTCTCGGGTCCGGCTCCTCCGCCCCGCGCCCGCTCCAGCCGCAATGCGTCAGCAGGGCCCGCCCTGGGCAGCCGCTGCCGCCGCCGGCGCGGGCAGGGCGGCCTCCTCACGGGCCTCTCCTCACGCGCGAGCACGCGGCCCTCGGCACAGCTCTCCACACACACACACACACACACACACACACACACACACACACACACACACCCCCTCCTCCTCTGCTCGTGCCCCCCTCTCCACACACACACACACACCTGCCTCGCTGCACACACACCACTGTTGTTTGGACACACGCTCCTCACACCCAGCCCTTCGCACATGCACCTCTCACACGCCCACCCCCTTGCCTGCGCCTTTCCACACACACGTGCAGTGTTGACACGCCGTGCACAGCTCTTCTTCTACGTGCGCTTGTGTGTAGCCCTCACACCTACACATTGGCAGATGTGGGTGCACACGATGCCACCCATAGCGCCCGGCTAACACATGCCTCTTCCCCAACACGTACACATGTGTGTGGCACTTGCACGCCTGCATGCAGTGCTCCACGTGCACAGCTCATCTCCCCTGCTCTGGTTCTCCACTCATGCTATCAACACGCATGGCTCTTGCACACACACGTGCACAGCCATGTGGAAGGGCTCTGCACACAGATTTCGAGGCCTCCCTGCTGGGAAAGAGGAGCTTAACCCCCTGTCAGGGCTGGTTTTTTGCTCTTCCACCTGTTTCCCTCTCCTGAGCGGGAATGCAATGTCCTCATTCCTCCTCATTCCTCCCCTGGCCCTGTGCGGTCATCAGGACTCTCATGCCTGCGGGAGCACGCAGCTCTCCCCTTTTTCTGGCTGTACTCAGCAGATTTGTTTGCCCTTGCTGCTCCAGCCAGGCATCACTGTTCTCACTTCACTAATGAAATGCCTGGTTTTTAGTTGGAAACTGAGTGGGTGGATGACATTAATTTCTGATGCAAATAGCATCCCTGCCAGGAAACAAGCCTGGTTATTTTGCCCAAAACAATCCACATTCCTAAGGAAGATTTTCCATCAGAATAGGCCTGGGTTTGAATTTGTAATGATATGCTAAAAACCTTGCAGTTCAAGTTGTTTTGCTTCTGATAGTGAAGGTTGTTCACACCCAGGCCTCAGCCTCTGTCAGAGATGGGCAGGTGAGGTCTGCCACCAGGATGGGGCCTCTAGCCATGTCCACAGTTCTCTCAAAAGACAAGTCCGTCCTTCTCAGAAGAAATCAACTGTATTATTGTTACTCTGCGTGTTTCTCATACTTATTTTCTCTACCTTTTCTGTTTTTCTCTATTCATTTAGAAACTGGATTGTTTCTGGAAAATAGCTCACCTAAAAGCTGCCATTCAAAATGATGGCCTTCTGCTTTCTTCTGAACTACACAGCACCACCATACAAAGCTCCAACAGCATTTGAAAGTATGGGGGACTCAAGCTACATAGCATATTGCTGAGGTATACTGAGATAATATTTATCTGAAAGGCAGAAAAATGGAGATACAGATAAGTCAGTGTGAAGTCACCAAGGAAATCTGGTACAGGCAGAAAAAAGCCTTTGTTTCCTTGGGCTTCCCGGCTCACTCTTCTCTATTTAATGCCATAGGTCAGATGCTTTGCTTCTCCTTTTTTCACAATATATTATAGAATGGGCAAGATAGAAGATAAAGAAAAAGCTCCTGCAGGTGAATTGTCTTGGCATTCACATGGAACAGCCTCAGAATGAAAGGGATAGAAGGCTCATAGTTCAGGGCGTTTCCAGCTAGTGGGGACTAAACATTTGTGACTATGTCATACATCTGCCTGTATGGTACCGAGCTATTTAAAAATACCTGTAGCCCATCCACAGCAAGTGGAATCCTATGGCATAATTAAGTTATCATAATTTATTTACACCAGGTTTACAAATCAAGCTAACAGTAAAGCTTAAGCAAATATGGAAAAGGCAAAGGCCTTTTTTAGCAAAGGCTACATTTTTTCTGTAATAGCTTTAGTAACTTGGATACTTTCTTATCCAACAGTATCCTATGCATTTTTTCAGCTAAGGCAGCTACAAGGTTAATGTTAACAAACACTTGAGCCAGATTCGTACCTTGGAAGTATCTGCCTGCGTTTGTTTCACACAGCATCTTTTGCTGGGTAGGCCCCAGTACAGCAGAGCTCATCCAGATAACCCTGAGCGTGCATATAAAAAACCTGCTAAGTCAGTGCCTCCAGTTCACTGTGTGAGCTGTGCTAAAAACCCAGCAGGGAGTAGCAGCCACAGGAGCTGCCTGCAACTTTCTCAGGCCCAGCTGCTCAGACCCAGAATCATATTCTAGATCTTGCCAGGGCCATATCTTTTCTGGCCCTCGTGCCCTTAGACAATTGCCTCAACCTGACCACATCCAGCCCTCTCTCTTCCACAACGAAAATAAAGTTAACAGATTAAAAGTCTGGCAGAAGTCCTCCTGAGCTTAAGGTTATGTATACAGATGTGTTGGTATTCACAGGTTTCAGACCTTATGACAAAGATTTGTTATACACATTGCGATTAAACAGGAAGTCATAAATTTTGGTGCTATAATAAAACTATTATCTTCTAATTTATCATTGTTTCAATCCTACACTATTACATACATATTTTCTATCTTAAATATTTCAATCCAATGCCAGACTCCTCTGAAATTGATACAGCCAGTTACATTTAGCTTCTTGCCATGTTTCATTCAAATTGCCTGATTTGTGGCCATTCAGATGTAAAACATGCAAAATACATAGGTCCTACTTCTTTAATGGCAATTTTTCTCTGTGTTCCCCATTTCCAGAAAGCATACAATCCTTTTGTTAAAATAAACTGTTTCACTTTGGTTTTTCCCAACTCATCCAATGTAAACAAGCAGTCTGCTGAACTGTTAACTTGGCTGCCCCAGGAAACTTAGATCAATTCTCCTGCTTTTCATTTCTTACAGTGTGGTTGACCTCTGTCTCCAGCATCCTATTCATCTTGTTGAAGGATTAACTTGAATAAATAAGGTCACAATCACCCCCTTTTCTTTCATTGTCTAAGTACGTAGCCATACTGCCAATATCTTGTTTATCTTTAATAAAGCTGCATAGTAACATTTACAGATTCGTCCAATCTCACAGCTAATGAATGAGGTTTCCCAGAAGTTCCCATCTCCTCATGCTCCTCAGTCAACATGCCTACAGGTAGGACCTGCAGCAGAGCATTCCATCTCTCCTGTGGCTCCAACACCACAAGTACCAACCACCCCTGGTCACCCCCTGATCTGCTGCAGAGGTTCCCTGCCATATGACTCAGCACCATGAGCTTCATCTACTGGGGCAACCAACCAAAGACCTGCCTTTGGAAAGGTGGGGGATCTGACTGACATACATGCACATGTACACCCTGCACAGGTGGTGAAGCTGCCCATAGAGTTCCTTTTAAGCATCAGAAGCTGCATAAAATCACTAAGCTGTATACAACCTGAATTAGCCAAGTGGACTCCACTTAGGAGTCACAGCCCTGAGTTTTGACCTATGTATGTTTGCAAAGAAGTTGTTTAGGCTGTGCCTATGCTGTACCAGTTGGTTTTGAAATGAGCTAATTAAAATAGACCACTTAAAATAGTAGAGCCCTCACTTCAAATTTTTTATTGTGATAATTCACCAGTGCTAAATAAGCCAATTTAATCAAAGGTTCAACTTGTTAGTTAGAGCCATGCTAAGGTTGCCTATTTCTTTGACCTGCTGAAAATATCATTTAGTTTAGAGAAGAGATTCTGTTGATGGAAATAACAGATCAGTGTTAGAAGACATTGACATTGAGACAATTCATAGCCATGAGGGTCTATCCCATAACAATTTGATAATGATCTTCTATTTAAGATTTCACTGTACAAAACCTTATCTGGTAACAGCCTGTCATTCATTATACAGTTGTGATGGTCTCTAGTGCTTTTTCTGCTAAGTAGTGGAGGTGACACAGTTTCACTGAGACAGGCAATAAAATATGAAATCACTAATTTCTGATTAATCTGTATCAATTAGACCAATTGCGCCATGACTGGTAGAAGGTTTCAAGCAAAATTAGTAGGTTTTGTCGAGTTAAACACTCAGCCCACCATTATGGAAGACAGATATTCTTTTCGATGCAGACAGCGGAACATGAAGTGTTCGAGAACTGTGGAAGAACAGCATTGATGGCTTGTTCTAAAGGTCATTAAAACTCATTACCTGTTGAGGAATTTCTTGAATAACAGGGCCACAAGATATTGTGGGTTCTCACGGACAATCCTGGCTTGTTGAAAAACA
>JANZLQ010000005.1:16378698-16427154 GCA_026212715.1 Elanus axillaris | reverse complement strand
AGCCTCCTTGCTGTGGTGTGGGGTGAGGAGCAGAAAAGCCCTTGGCTCTGGGTAAGCCCTGCTCAGCAGTAAAGAAAACATCCCTGTGTTATCAACACTGTTTTCAGCACAAAACCAAAACATAGCCCCATACTAGCTACTACGAAGAAAATGAACTCTATCCCAGCCAAAACCAGCACAATAATAAACACCAAGATCTCCAAACACACTGGCACAGGAAACACCAACTGATAAAAGAAGTCTGTCATAAACTTCATGTATTTATAGCACAGTGTGGCTATAATTGAGGAGAAGAACATTTTAACTGAGATACAGAGGACAAGAATATTAAAATTAGTGAGTGCAATTTTTTTGTTTGCTTTAAATATTAAAGAGGTTGAGTTTGCTTCAGTATCTCGCTTATCATTTAGGGTGAAAATAATTTCTGCTTCCCAAAGACCCAACCTTTCACAGAAAGCATTATGAATCTGATCTATTTGAAATGCAGCTCTAAACCACAAAAAATACAAACTCTCTTCCAAAGACATTTAAATCTAAATAACTTTTATGACAATTTTCATGTTAAAATTGATTAATAAATGAACATTTTTTGTCTCTTGTTGTTTTTGTTATCCTACAAATGCTGTGTCATGGCCAGCTTGTCTCTCTTAGTTTCATGACAACAGAAGAAAAGTAATGTGCTATTGCATAATTATTTTATATCCAAGACAGGTTTCATTATTCCCTTTTTCCAATACTTCGCTCCTCCCATGGGCTCTCTTGGACTGTTTTTGCCAGACCTCATCCCAGCCTGGTTTCTCACTGGGTGCTCAGCCCCAGGACTCAGCTGGCTCCTCAGTCCTGCATCAGCCACCATCACAACCTCTTTTTTAATTGCCTGTTTGAAAACAGATCATACACAACAAAGTTGCACTGGGTGGGTGCAGTATTTTTAATATGTAACTGTTACCCTGTCACAGATGGTCTCACTTACATGAGGTTAAAGACAGTAATTTAAAAAATACAAAGCAGGTGCTGCAGAATGAGCCATAATCAGAAATAAGGCAACAGAGAGGCAGAGTGAGGTGCTCTCCCAGGGCACACGCAGGCAGGTCCTGACTGCTTTGTGAATGATTCATAGGGAACACTGTAAACTCAAAGTAAATGCAACATGTTTTATTTGAGGTTGAAATAAATTACAACTGTGAAGCATAATTTATTGCTTTATAAATTGTCTGCTCTTAAAAGGCATTAATATCAAACATAAACAAAACAAAGACACATTCGATTAGCAGTTCAGTTCTCTTAAGCTTCATGAACAGCTCAGTAGGGGGATTTCATTCTATATACGACTGAAATTTCTGATCACAGGCTCATAAACTTGACTTTGGCATGCATTATTATCATTCAGACATGTTCAGGGGACTGTAGATGTGTTCATTTGCTTTAGGATATAATTTTTATTGCAATTTTCCCTAAAATATCCCACTGAATACCCAGACCTTCATTCTTCACTCAAATACAAATCCCACTGGTTTCAAAAGACTCCTCTAAAAGATAAGTGGGGTTTTCTACCCCTGCAGAAGGAGGGCTTCCAAGTCTAAACCAGGAATGAGTCTGGTCCCAAAATTAAGTGAAAAACAAACTAATCCTATGTTAAAATACTGAAACCCCATGCACAAAAAACATTTCCTCCCGTTCTGAAGATTCTTGCAAAAAATCCCAACATTATCTGAATGAACTGATGTGGATACTTCATATTTTTATTGTACAGTTAATCCATGCCTGAGACTGGTGTGAATTTTGCTCAGCACCTGTACTCCTCTAGGATGCAGACCCAGGCAAGTCCAGTCTGCCCTGAGTCCTGGGGGCTGTGAGGGTGCTCACAGGAGGCTAGGTGTACTGAGCACGTTGCAGTATCCAGCCCTAAATGCATAGATGCCATGACACAATGAGCTGGATCTGGCTAGCTCCAGCTAGATAAAACAGGCAGAAGGAAGGCCAGAAAGTAATTTCCTTGACCTCCCGGCTCCTGAATGCCAGGAAAGGAATGAACATTGATGAGCAGCTCTCACTGCACCATGAAAAAGGATTCCACCAAGGCATCCTGCTCTGCTCTGACCCTTTTGCACTGCAAGGGCCAGGTGCTGCCCGTGCCTTGGCTCCAGAAGAGCGTCTCCCTGAGCTACTCCCTGAGCAGGAAGCATGCACCTCTGCTCTTGCCTTCCCATCTGGGTCTGAAGCAGCATAAAAAGCGAGCTGGCTTGTGCCCTGTATTACATCAGAGGCAAAACTTTCCAGAAACAGAACCAGAGGCTCCCGTCTCAGTAGCCCTTGGAATAACTCAGAAAGTTTGCAGAGAAAATCTCCAGGGCAGCTTCTCTTCCTGCCACAAAACTCACTTTAAAAATAATGAGCCACCGGTACAGAAAATCCTTCTAAAACTGGCTCAGCATTGCTTAGAAAGTTCCTATTTAGAGAAGGTTTTCTTCTCATACTAGCCTCTAATGTTCTTGTCATGCCTACAAGAATGTCAATAGCTGAATGAGATGCTAGGACATTTTATGCTATCCTACTGAATAGTTAAGTCTGTTACTGGATCCAATATGTATCAGACTTCAAGGAAAATACTATTTTATTGATCCTGGAGCAATTTCAGTTTTCATTAAAATTTCATCAGTAATGTATGTATCTTTTTTCTAAAAAAAACAGCAAACAAACTTCTTCTAAACATGATTTCCTCAGATGTGTTTCTGTTGTGCTGTGAGGGATGGCCAGCTTTGATATCTGCAAGGCAGTACAGCAGATTTCAGGCACTGCACTTGCCCATAATGGCTCCCAAGTGCCATGGCAGAGCTTTGGTAGGAGGCTGGGAGCATGCAGGACCATACCTGGAGCTGTGCCGAATTGGGCCAATTGTTCAGCACTTTCAGTGTCCTCCTCATTCAGGGACTGGACAACCTTGGTTTAGCTCCCAGCCACACGGTAAAGTGCTTAATGGAAGAGTGAGGAACACTAATGTCCCTTCCTCCAACTCAGCTCCTGCCTTAGGAGAGGCTTGTGGAAAGGTGGCTTTGTGGCTGCTTTGCTCTAGCAGGACACTCTGCAGCTGGGACAAGGGCATGCGTACGATGCATGCCTGATTCATCACCATCTTAGAGAAACATAACTCAGAAATGTGCAAGCCTTTAAAATCATCAGTCATCTCATTTATGCTCACCAAGAACAGATTCTTGGCTGACTTCTTTTTTTCCTTAGCAGTTCTGAATTTTTATTTGAAGATGAGAAGGAGGAAAGCTAGCCTTCGGGGAGAGGGACAAGCAGAGACACTGCAAATTAAAATGCACACATATGTCATCCACCACAGCAGTGACCTCCAGTCTGCACTTTACAACACAACATTTTATTATCTTTAACCTTAATTTCTCATCCCTTTCGAAGGTTCCCAAAAGTATTCCTTTCTGTGTCAGTGAGATGTCCCAGGGGACTCTACAGAGAAAAATAATGAGGAACAAACTGTTGTCACCAGGACAAGTTACAGGGTTACATTCAAGCCACAGACTCTGGAGGAGCAAGGAGCAGACTTACTCCATTTTCTGGTGCAAGTGCCATACCAAGCAGCAAGACAAGCACACAGTGAGAAGGAAGATGGGTTAATGGTTAGTGCATTGGACTGGGATTTGGCAGAGGGAATTAAATCACCTTCCCCTTGTTATTGAAGCGATCAGAAAAACAAAACAGTTTATATTCACTTCAGGGTGCTCAAACATTCCCAGCTCAGCAAATACCCCCAAAATATTTCTCCTCTCTTAACAGTTCTTAACAGCTTATGCACTGCCCCTCTCAGACTAAGCACACCAGACAGAAATTTTCTAAGGAACCACACCTCATCTAGGAAAAAAAGAACCAACAAACTTCAGGATTGCTACATCTTGGCTAAGGCTCATTTACCCATCTGCAAAGCCTATTACCCCTCCTGATCTTCACTCCCAAGCTGACCATTTGCCGTGTACTTGCAGTCAGGGAGAACAGATCAGGAGCTCTTAAATTAATTCACATCTTTACTTCTAATTTACCAGCTTTTGCCTCCTGCAAGGCACTCAGGCCAGCACTGTCTTAGGGGTTTCTGTTTAAAGCACCTTCTGACTGACTGGGGACCTGGTTCCTACCGAACTGAAAAGCAGATGGGGAAATCAGTGAGTCCATCTGAAAGAAAAACTGCTAACTGGTGCATTTGCTTACAGGGAGGGCAGTGTTCAGCTACTGTACCAAAATATGGCAGGCATATTAATTAGTGGTTATAAAATGCTTTAACTTTTCATAGACCTTTATAAGTGCTGAGCATTTTAATTGGCAGGACAGCCAAGCCTGAGAACCAGTGTTAGAAACTGGTATTTTCCTCTCGTACAATCCTTCTTGTCACAAAGTGTCTCATGGAACAAACAAGTGTCTATATTGTGATTTTACCAATGGAGGAACTGGGTCAGAGATAGACACCAGCTGGATCAGACCGATGGAGCAGATGAAAGACTCAGTCAAGCAAAAATTAAGTCACTTGAGGCTGGGCCCAGTGCTCCATCCCCCCACCAAAGGCTACCAGATAGGGAATATAAATAATCTCCCAAAGGAACTTATGTATCATGAAGGGCAAAGAGCCTCTGAAGCTATGCATAATGGCATAAAGTACAAGTGTATTACATATTTAGCTCTACCCTGCTTCTCTGTCACAAGGGCAGTGGGTTGCTCGGACGGTTGTCTTCTGGTCAGCCTATTATGCTCTTTCCCACAGAAATGTAGGTAAAGGTGTGTATGCAATTCAGTAGTAGAACAGGAGTTTGGTTTTACATGGGCTGAAAGAATGTTTATTATACCCAAATGGGATTTTTGCATGCATCTGCATACTCATTCAGATGCTTCCTCTGTCGTGCTCCATGCCTGAGTTTCATACTGGGTTTGCTCTGCGTACTAGGCATATCATACGCACACAGTGACCTGGTACAAGAGCACATTCTGCAGGCCACGTCTCAGGCAAAAATTCACCTACAAAACCTAAGTGAGTTGGTAGATTTCTTGCAGTGAATCGGGCTTTCACTAGGAATTAACACAAGCTGCAATGACTAATCTTATACTCTGTGCATTTGCTTATTTTCTCTTCACAGTTCAACCACTTTCTTCCTTAATACTAAAATGCTGAAGTCTTACATAGCATTCAGAGTATTATTTTCTGCTGGCTGTGTTTCTCTATGCTCTAAGCCTCTATCACAATGCATGCAAAGGATAATGGCTGGATTTGTAATGCTTTTAACTAAAAAAATACTTCTAAAAACATAAACCATAAATTATTTATTCCTCTTTGCCCATTGTTTTAAGCACTGAGTCTTCTCCCAAGATTTTACACAGTTCATTCAGTCTCTGCTGCATTTTAGGAATTCCTGCAAGTTGGGATTCCAGTCTCTGTTTTTCCTCACTCAGCGATAAACGGATAGTGGTGTCCAACTGCTCGAAACGCCAGCCGCCTTGTCCATCGAACTGCAGCAAGTGAGTGTGGTACTTCCTGCAGCAGAAATTAAAACATTAGTAATGGCTCAGGGAACAGATGGCTCATTTTTGCAGGCAGATTTGGATGTCTGTGTCTCTTTTCAATGGTGCCTCTCAGGAAGCTGAGAGTTGTCCAGTTTTGGATCACTGGGTAAGACTTTTTTGGTGACTCATAATCCCAGGACATTCTTTCATAAGGGATTTGGGTATTTTAGAGCCTGTCACCAGGACCTCCCTAACCCATCTAGTGAAATTCAGCAGCACGGTGCCAGCTGTAAGCCATCAGCACTGGTATGGGCTCCCCAGCTGGGGTGGTCAGTGCCTTGAGCAGCCCACAGGGCTGAGCTCATGGGGGACATCACCTGCACTGATGCTGGCAGGAGTGGGCAGCATGGCTGTGGAGGGTGCCCTCATCATCTGCTGTGCCTAGCCAAGGTGGTGGCCTCCCTCCTTCTGCCTCCCTCTTAGAAGTTGCCTTCACTGCAACTCCACTAGACTCCTTTTTCTCCAGGAACTTGAACAGCAGCAGCAGACAAGGCTCCCTTCTCTCCCAAGAAGGCTAGTCCTACTTTATTTACCTCACTTTCTGAGAGATGTTTTACCTCCTTAGCAGAAAATACATTCGGGCAGACATGGTGTACTTGATGCTACTGATAAAACTCTAGCTTTTTCAAATCACACCTCAGTTTGCTCCCCTGAATCTTATAAGGTTGGTTACAGAAACCTTCAGCCCTAAAGCATGGTTCAGTATGCAAGGGGCCAAAATCACATAGTCTGTGTAGGAGTCACAGATCTTTCAGTGAGTATCAGGGTGCGTGCACTGAAAATATTCAAAGGTGTACATGTGGAGTTTGTCAAGACCTGACAAGACATATATCAGGAGGTGCAGGAGGAAGAGCAAAGAGTTCCCTTAGAGCTGCTGGTATGACTGTAATTTATCACTATAAATTATAGAAGATGAGACGCATCATAAAACAATGATTATAAAGCCCATTCAGGGAATGTGACAGTTTAATAACCTCAATAGCTTATGACATGGGTCTCAAAAGAGACTCAATTCCAGGCTTATATTCACCACTTCTTGCATATTATTCTTTGTGACACCAAACTCTTAACTTATCCTTCTATTTTTTCCCCACCAAAAAAATATATCAGGAAGCTAAGATAGCTAATTGAGATATCCAATGTTTGTGATCTAGGAAAGTAGCCAATTTGATTAAAAGAGCAAGTATTTCCCAGTATAATCTTGAGGATGACAAAACAGCATGTGAACCTGTTTTTTTCTATGTGGTGCAGTCCCTGTGGAACCATACCTGAGTCAAAGGCATTTGATGCTGATTTCTAAATATTCAGTACTTCTGTTTACTTCTCTAGAACCCCCCAAATCATCAGATTTCTGATAATTTCAGTAATACTGCTGAAGTTACAGGAACAATCCCAAACTTTCCTGAATAGCCCTAGTACTAGGAAACAAGAATGTTGGCAGGAAACTGAACTCAGAAGATCTTCCTCAAAAGTTCTTTCACATAACTTCCCTCTGCATTATCATTATTTGTAGGTGAGATGCTCTCAAATACCTGTTTTCTTGAGCAGTGGTTTTAAAATAATGCCTAACTTTAAAAAATGCAAATACTACTTTTCTTTTTAAGTGTAATTTAAATTATTTTAAAAACAAATGTCTATGTGATATTTTTTCCCTATCAGAATACACATTTCTTCTTAACATTTAGGTCCTGATCCAACAAAAGCCATTTCCACTGTCACCATCTGCACAGAGGAAGGAGGAATGCTGGGGAAACCGTTCTTTTTCAGAGAAGCAGACACTGATACAATTTCTTTCCTTTGAGACAACAAACTGGTAATGGATTTTTTGTCATCAGTTTAAAAAAAAGAAACAATCTGACAGTAGAGATCAAGGAGTTCAGAAGAAATAGTCTCTGCTAATGTCAGCTTACATGTTCTTGATCTCCTTTTGCCCTTTAAAGTATTTGGCTGTTTTATGTATTCAGTAACTACATTTATTTCCTTTGAAGGACTCTTCCATACTTCGTAATCCCTCACTAGAATGATGTTTCTCAGAATTCCAATATTTCTTTTTATTTCTTTTTTTAATAGACAATCAAATTTTGAAAGCTCACAAACCCTGCAGATAGAGGACACAACTGAAGTTAAAACACCAGGTGTATGATTCCTTTAGAAGAATAAAGAGTAGTTTAACCACTTGCCGTGTTTCCCATCTTCTCCCAAGCATTGGTAAACTTCCCCAGGACAGCTTATGTATCTTGTCACCTTTACAGAATAATCTGGTGATAACTGCCGTGGCTGTGGTGTGGTGGACAAATTAATTGCCTCTTAGATACCTGCATGTTGCTATCAATAGTTAATAACTGAAACACCTTTAAAAAAAATAAGAGGGAGGAACAAATACATGCCAAAGAATGAAAAAAATCAATGCTAAATGCACTTACATCATTATTACTGTAGACAAGTTATCTTAGAAAGTGGAGTAGATATTGATTAAACAACTGCCCTAGTACAAAGAATAATGGCCAACCCACTGCCTGTCAGAAAGCTAAAAAAAAGGACCATGATAAATCCCTGAACATACTTACCAAAGAGAAGGTCTGTGTGTTATAGAAAGCAGGGATATCCCAGCAGCTTCTGCAGCTTGGAATATCTTTCCTTCAACATCAATGCTTACAGCACTCGTGCATTCATCCAGCAATGCATATTTTGGCCTTTCAAAAGCAGATAAAGAACATTACTCTTCTATGTTTTGGACAGTATTCCCATGTACGATGTTTACTTGAAAGAACAACAGGAAGGAGAGAACTATTTTTGCGAGACAGCAGTCTCTCATCTGCGGCTGGAAGGTGGCTAGCAACAACATAAAGTTTCCATGCATTATTCAGGTGCCGAGTCAGCTTCCAGGAGAAATGTTTTTTTCCTGGTCCATCTGAGTACACAGTGATCTAACTTCTGGGTTCTAGTTTGACCTAGTATTATTCTGTCCTGTCATCAAGTCATGCAGTAGCTACAGCCAACTCAGAAACTTTTTATCTACTGCTATGTGTGGACTAGGCTGCCTTTGCATGCTTGCTGTCTCCAAAACCAAAAAGTTTCGGAGCTTGGCTTTCAAACTCCCATAGCCTCTGCAACAGTCCATCAGATTTCTGCAATATTTGTAGGACAGATGCAGGGAAAATGTCTGTGCCCAAGACGTTAAAGACAGGAACATCTGGAAAATGTAATGCTGTGGTGCCAAAAGCAAAGCTTAAGTAAGAAGAGTTGCCCAAACCAAAAGCAGAGTTTGAATAAACAACATGGTCTGCGGTCCTATGCAACTGTCTAGCAGTATTGCATATTGCACGGAAATTATAGTCTACTGCTGCTCAAACTATCACAGCAAAACTCTTCCTCATTTTCAGATGCTACTTAAAGAACAAATCAAAATGCTTACTTATGGTAAAACATCCGAGCCATGCCCATCCTTTGTTTTTCTCCTCCTGATAAGACATCTTTCCAATCCATGATGGCATCCCAGCCTTTTAAAAAATGCAAACAAACCGTTTCAGGACAATGCAAGATTATGAAGGAAATGCAGCTTCACTTGCAACATGTCTGCAATCTGCAACCATAAACAGCATTTCCATTGCAGAAGAGACAGTTCAGGGTTCTGGATCACATCTTCTGAAACATCTCAGTGCGTTTTGACTGGCACTCAATTGGAAAAATGTTCCAAATATCATGTCAATTTTGAAAGTGGAATTTAACCTTGGTCATGTACATATCATCAAAAAAATTTACTTACCATCTCTTCAAAAAAAACATCTTTTACCTGTGTATAACTAATCATTTTTTCTGTCATGTTTGCTTTATAGAACAATTTGCTATTCCTTATTGAAAGGTGTAAGTGGAAATTTAAAAACAAATTCAAAGAAATAAAGTATAGAAAACATAAAGAGCAGTGCCTGACTCCACTCACTGCTGTAGGCAAAGAAAAACTGTCAGCATACTCAACAGGAACACAGATGCAGACTGCAGACACATGGATGCGTTCTGTATACACAGACAAGCAGCTAAAATACAAAACTGCATACATACAGGAGGATATTTTATACAAACTTCTCACTACCTTGTATTTAGAAATGACCCATAACTGTTATAACATTGTGTATCCTTATTTAATATTCTGCATGTCTGGCCTCTAAATGTTTTTTTTCTTCATCACTTTCAGCTACATGGAACAGGACTGTGATGCATTTTATCTGCAATCTCTTGGTGGACTGGTGTTTCTGTGAGTACTCCAGCATGATTCATTCCCACTAATGAAAAACTTCAAATACCAAATTACCCTATTGAAAATAAGTTTTCAATCAAACAATCCAGATAGATAAAGTAGCAAAATAGACAAGTTTTGAAAAGGGAGAGTGTGGATACCAGGAAAATCTGGTAAGGTATTTGTCTCAATAGATCATCTATTCATGAGACAGGCAGCTGGAGCAGGGCCAACTGAGGACAAGAACATTTTTCCAAATCAGCCCAGAAGCACTGTAACTGAAAAATTAACAACATGACCAAAAAGCCTTTTCTGCCACTGTCCAACTGAAAATAAACACCTGCCAGAAAAGACTATAAAAAAGGTCAAACAAGCAGGGTGGGCAGTGTCATTTCTGATATCCGACCAAAGGTGAGACAAGTGGGGCTTGTGAAGGTACACGAGGCTGGGGAGTGCTTGATCTGTGCTTGGTGCTACACTAGGGCTTGGTAGGTCTGAAGAAAACATCAGTGAAGCCCCTAGTGAGAGGTTGTGTGACTGAAAACAGGAACTGATAATGCTAGACACTGAATTCCAAGAATTTTCTGTATGTAATATTGTAAAATACAATGTAATGACTTTTTAATATATGTGTATATAGTTAGATTTAAAAAGCAGGCATGCACACAGCAGAAATACATCACCTTTACTCATCCTACTGTTTTTTCCTTAGTTTCCTTCCATTCTTGTTTAAGGATCCCATGGGCATCCCCCCCGGGGGCACATACAGTGCCTTCTATCAGCGGGCTCCTGGCAAAGATGGAGTTGTGTAATGATTAACTGAATCACCATTTGGATGAATTCTGGTAAAGGGAACAGATACACAGAGGCTGCCGCTGCTGAGCAGTCCTGGTGCTGGGAGAGAGAGAGAGTTGGAGTGCTGTTCCACTGACCCCTTCAGCTTCCAAAAAAACCTGTAAAATGTCTTGAGCACACCTTTTCGGCAAAGGGTGTGAGGGGCGAAGGATGAGAACAGTCCTTCATGAAAGCCATAGAAACAACTATGCTTCTGAAGGCAGTGTTCAGGCTGCTGCTTATATCCTGTTACTTTAAGCTGAGTATATAGACAAGGTCCAGGGACCTGGATCTGAGCTAGGGTGTGGATGGGTGTGCATGTGTGCACATGTGCCTGGGGAAGCAGTGCCTGCGTTCATACGGTTTCTTCCAGATCAGCTGGTTTATAAAGACTTAGTAAAAGACAAAAAGTGAATGAAGTTCAAGAAGAAGCATCACCTTGTCAGCAAAATCATTCTATTATTTCCACTAAAGGTATAAGATTTAGCCTCCCTTTACCAGGATACGATGGTCACCTCTGTGGTCACTTCAGCTTACATTCTAACTGAATAGTAGAAGTGTGTCTTGTCTCCTGCCTAGCTCCCTCCCTCAACTTCCTATTTGACACTTGGAATGTCTCAAACAACAGATAAGGAAGGATCCATTTTAATATTATCCCTTTTAAAAATTATTTTCTAATGTCTGAACAATTTCCTCTGAACACTGAGGCAATGTAACTCACAATAAACTGACCTCCTACTGTGCATTAACAACAAAGCACCTACTTGTTTCTCTCTTCTTCCTGCTGACGTGGCACAGGTCAGTGAAGGACATTAGTGTTCTGAAAATATCAGCCAAGTTAGTGGTGTATGTCACCCATAGCTACTTCCACTTTATAAATGAAGAAATGAAATGGCTTGCCTATGAACGCAGGACAAGTCTCTCAGTAGGTATAAACATAATCCTGGCTTTCAGAGTCCAAATTCCTTGCCCAGCTTCTTGTTACATGTAGCCTTTGATTGCACATGGTATGATGTAGATGTGATGAACACTGGATGTCACAGAAATGCCTTTTGCAACCAGAAAGACAAAGAGCATGTGTAATGTGCTGGGGCAGAGTAACAGCAGCAGAAATACATACAGCTGTCAGCAGAAACTAGTGATAGCCTCATGACAGCAGCATTTCATTTTCTTGCATGGCTTCTTTTATAATTCCTTTTACCTCAATTTCCTGAAGGAAAAAGCCAGCTAAATTTGACAAGAAAAAAAGGGCTACATCTGGGGTCTGTAGCGCTGTGTATCCTTCATCCCTGTGAATCCTCACGCTCACATGCAAGACAGAGCATTCAGCTGCCATAAAAAGACAGGCTTAACAGTTCCTTTTGCAGATCTACCTTCCAATGCACCTCATCAGACACAGACTGGAGTGTTACAGCTTCATGACAGGAGAAAGACTGCAAACTGCAGCAAACTACAACCAGAGAGTCCACTCCTGGTTAGTTTTTGAGCACAGAAGCCTCTTGCACAGCGCATGTCCCCAGGCAGTTGTCAAAACAGAAGAGAGCTGGGCTGCTGTGCAGGATGAATATGCAAGGGCAATCCTTAGCTGAGGAAGAACAAACTGACCATCAATTGGGTGAGCCCCAGCTCAGCATGACACTGCAGGGATTTGTGTCTCTGGATTTCAGAGCCACTGGAAAAGCCAGCAGAGCACTCCAGAGTTCCTGCTGACACCAGTAACAAAAGCAGATTCAGGGCTAACATGATCAGATGAAAAAATCTCAGAGGAAATTTGCTTGTCTGTGTGTTTATACGTGGCCTAGCACAAAGATTCCCTGGACAAGACCCAGAGATATGACAAATGTGCAAAATAATGAGGAATGATTATCATCTCCAGTGCTGAGAAAACATAAACAGGTTGAACTTGTTCAGTAATGTCATCAGCCCGAACCTGACAGGCCCGGTCATGCATTCAGCATGCTGCTACACGTACTCATGGTTCCTCTCATGTGATAGGTTAAGGCTGCATCACAATTGACAGTTGCTAAAAACGTACAGATTTTCGAAGCAGGTCGAAAAAGAACCACTTTATGTATTTTTACTGCACATCTCCACACTATTACCCATGATTTCTGGGCATGCCTTTTCACCACCCGTGCTGAATACAACCTTCTTTGCTATCCTCAATTTTTATGAAATTATTGTTCTGGTAGAGCTAGCAACTTCACAGGTGTCGATGGGGGCACCTTATTGATAATATAAAGGTAAGTAACAAAATGGCATCCCTCTAATATCCAGCAGGTGAGAAAAATACCGGTGTGGGATTCAGTGGGAAGGAAATTCTGCCCCTAGCAGCAAGGGGTGTTACCGTCAACAGCAATTGCAGTGGTTTCTTGTAGGGCTTCAGCTCAGGGACATCAGGAATTGTGGTGGTGGAGAGAGAGATGTTATTTTGGTGGTTTTGGTGTATTCTGTTCCTACTGCCCAAAAAAAGTTTCATGAGGGTAACAGTGAAGCTTAATGCCAAACTCTGCTACTTATTCTTGTAACTATTCTATTTACTTCTAACTGGGTCAAACCTTATTGCTAGAAAAAGAGAGGAATTTCTGCCATTGCTAACAACAAGAACAATGTCAGGCTCTTGTTGGCTATTTCGCACTTGGAATCTGGTGACCCTTGCACTGATGCAATGTGGAAGCAATTCAGCCAAAGACAATAAAGTTACACCAGGGTAAATAAATTGAGTCAGAGTTGTGCACTTCTGGCTCCATCTGGCTTTTTCATAACTGCCCACAGGGAACAGAACACAAAACTGCAAAGCATTGTATTATACATGCACGACATTCATGGTCACTTAAAGCACAACAGGGTCATGCCCTAAGGAGCCTGCTATCTGGTAGAGGCCTAATACTGCAGGGGATAGGTGAAAGGGAAAGAAACAGAGGTAAGGGTCTGAAGGAGAAGAGGATCTACAGGAAAAAATATTGAAGAATTGTATTAGACTTCCATAATTCAATGATTGACAGATAGTTACCTCCATTCTTAGAACTGTTTATGGAAACAGTTCAAAACAGTATGGACATGTCCCATATATCCACAAGAATCTGAGTAACTAAAAATGGTTTCAGTGAATTTTTTTTTCAGATGTAGCACATTTTCAAAAAGTGTATATAATACATAAATAGAAACTTGCTGGGAATTTTTCAGCAAAACTTTTTTCTATCAGAAAATGCCAGTGTTTGTCAAACATCAAAGCAGTTTGCAAAAAGGAAGAAGACAGTTTGGGGAAAATCCCTTGTTCCACAAGCTTGACATGGGATTTTAAATTATTTTGCAAAGAAATAAGTTCAATTTTTAATAGAAATAATTTTACTTTAAAAATCTGATTTTAAGTAAAAGAATCAAATAAAAACTGGAATTAAAAAAATAATTCAGCTGTGTATAAACAAAAATTTCAATTGTTCACTTCCAACAACTGTTTCTTTGGCTTGCTCATTCAAAAAGACAGAGTATCAGTCTTTGTCCCAGAGTGGGGGAGCTCTAAAGAATTTGTAAGCATATGAATTCCATGTAATGTGTCAAATCATATGTCATGGATTTCCTCTCTGCTCCTACCTTGGCACTTTTCTCCTGCAAATGCCCAAGGAGAAAAGGGAACAAGTAAGTGTATTATAGCCCTAAAAACTCCCTGGTGTGTGGTAATCTCTTCCCCTGTTTTCTGGCTTTGCTCACTTCTGTCATTTTAGATGCAAAGTACCTAAGACACTTTTTTTTTTTAACATTTGTTTGTGCAGACTTTTGCAGTGTGCCCTTATCCTGAGTGGAGTTTCAAGAGAGTACTAGTGAACACTAACAGTGTCCTCTAGACTTTTTTATGGCTAGTGTGTGTCTCGCATGCACAGTCAGGCAGGCAGAAGAGCAAGAATGGAGTCAGCAATAAATACTTTCTTTGGCACAGAAAGTAGAGCAAGACTGATCCAAATCTGGGGTTTCAGTTTGGCCCTAGCCAACGGCATCTCATATGTGGAGCACAGTAACTGCCCCATCATCAGTTACATGCTCCAGCTGCAGGGTTGTAAACCATAACGATATGTGTTCAGAGACTGCTGGGGATATGGTTTTGGCCACCGAGAGTCATGTGTTGTTCAGTACATCTACAAGTACCAGCAGGCTACAAATGCACACTCCACAGTGTCTTCTTGCCACTGACAATTTAACTGCTCCTCCTTTTCCAGCTCCCCATTCCAACACATCTGCTTGTTCTTCTGCAATCTGGGCACTTCACATAGTGAAGTAAGTGACTCAGGAATACTAACAGGAATAGTTGTAATGTCAGTGTAAGGAGCAGAGGCCTTCTCTGCAATTATTCCGGTCACTGAGTTTAGTGCTCTGTCTACTTTTTCAATCCTTTTGTCACAGTATCAGATCTGAATAATAATATGAATCAGAATGATAGCAGATTCTTATTTTCTATTGCAACTTGAGGGCCAACAGTCATTACCACATTCTTAACAAAGAAGCATTAACCCGTGGAAAAATTAAGAGTCTATCAACAGGATTGTGAGGTGGAGAAGAATCTGTAGGTATACAACTGCTTCTGTAAATGATAACTACTCCCCACTCTAAAATGTGCAGAAAAGATACCAGATGAGTGTCCATGCATACTTCAAAAATAAAATACAACTTCTACCTTTTGAACAGAGCAACAGGCTACCATCCAGGAACAGCAATTTAGACATTGCCTTGGGATTCCCAACGGCTGAGGCACTACTCTCTGTTGTCAGAATGATCCTGGGAGACACCAAGCACACACCTTACAAGGCAATGCACCCAAAGTACCCTCTCAAAAAGGAGCACTGACAGCAGGCAGAGAGAGGAAAGGTGCATCCAGCACTCCCGATGTCAGCTCCTTAGAGGGTTTTGAAGATCCTCCTTCTCTCTCAATGTTACCACCTTTGTCCTATGTCTGGTTTAGAAGTATAATGATGGGGAGGATATTCAAATTAGAGATTAGTGGCTGGTGGGAACAAAAGGATGAAAATTATTGCTGTGCTTGGGAAAAAAAGCCATGAAATGCTCCAGTTCCTTAGACAAAAGAGAAGCCTTTAGCATCTTGACATTTACTGCGCCAGTGTATTTACACTGTCGTCTACTCTTAGGAAAAACGACACCAAGAACACATGGCAACTTAAACAGCAAGTGGTAGATGGCAACACTGTACTGCCAGCCAGTGTTGTTTGGTTATTATTAACTTGTTTGCCTGGTGGTGTGGTATCAGGCACTCCTTCTCATGGCACATAGTCATGCTGATCCCACAAACCAGGGAGATGAAAGCAGACCTGACTCTCTTTTCATTCACATGCTTTCAAGTTGATGTAGTCAGTGACATTACAAGTTTTAAGACAGGTTACATTTTCTAAGAAATTGAAGGAAGGTCAATGATCTCACAATACCGTGAAAAGACAGGCCATTACAAGAGAACAAGGATGTTCAGCTTGGGCATGGATTTACTGGGGAGGGGAGGAGCACTTAGCTTTTCTCCCTCTGTTAGCATCACAAGCAACAACCATGTGGTTGTGCAGCTCCCACAACCACAAAAGGTCTGGATCCAGTTTTGCCAGTTCAGTAAGTGAAGGTCAGTCTCACTAAGACACACACACGAGGAATGGATTTTGTAAAGCTTTTAACAAAAATATGCAATTTACCTCCTTCTCTTTGAACTATGTGGTACAGATGAACCATATGCAGGATACATTCCAGATCTTGATCTTGGTAGCCTTTCTCGTGCATGTCATCCACTGAGTCTGGGTAGATGACTTGATCACGTAGTGTTCCAATGGACATGTAGGGCCTGAGAAACAATACAAAGAAACCACTAATCTTGAGCTGGCTCCAAGTAAGTGCCTCTTGCTGACGCTCTATGAGCAGAGTATAATACTTTAAACACCATGTTGCTAAAACTGGACTTATCTATAGGTGCATTGTCAGTGAATGTCTTTCTAAACTTACCCTAGGGACAATGTATTGTTTCCATAACAGCTGATTACAGGGTAGCAACAGGGGTAGTATTAGGATGAAAACAAAATGACAGATCAGGCAGAATAAACATCCACTTCATAGCTCATTCTGAATGCTTTCACTTGGAATCAGGGAAACTCTACTGTATTCAAGATTTGGTATGCTTAGAGATTTAGAAATTGACTTAAACACTCACATGTTAAAAGCAAATGGTAACAAAAACGTTGCAGAACAGGGAAAGACTTCCATGGTGCAGCAGCAGACACCCAAGTCAGACAGGAGAGCATTGAAAGCCTCCTTTGCACACTACTATTCTGGATTGCAGAACTGAAACCACAGGCAACTTAGCTGGCTCTAGAAGCCATTGTAACACTTCCGAATTGCAAAAAAGCATACAAGAGAGAAGTTGATCAGCTTAAACCTCCCAGCACTAGCCTCCCTTTGCCAAGCTGTATTGGGTTTCTGTGGCAAGGTTTTGGTAGTGGGGTGGGTTACAGGGGTGGCTTCTGTGAGAAACTGCTGGAGGCTTCCACCATGTCTGACAGAGACATTACCAGCCGGCTCTGAGATGGGCCTGCCGCCAGCCAAGGCTGAGCCAATCAGCGATAGTGGTTAACGCCTCTGGGATAACATTTTTAAGAAGGAAAAAAAGTTGTGGGACTCACAAAAACAGCAGCCGGAGAGAGGAATGAGAACACGTAAGAGAAACAGCCCTGCAGACCCCCAGGTCAGTGCAAAAGGAGGGGGAGGAGGTGCTCCAGGTGCCAGAGCAGAGATTCCCCTGCAGCCCATGGGGAAGACCATGGTGAGGCAGGCTGTCCCCCTGCAGTCCATGGAGGTCCACGGAGGAGCCCACAGAGCAGGTTTTCTGCCAGGACTTCTGACCCCGTGCGGGACCCATGCTGGAGCAGTCTGTGCCTGAAGGACTGCAGCCTGTGGGAAGGACCCACATTGGAGAAGTTTGTGGATGACTGTCTTCCATGGGAGGGACCCCACTCTGGCACAGGGGAAAAGTGTAATGAGTCCTGCCCCTGAGGAGGATGAAGCAGCAGAAATAACTTTTGATGAACTGACCATAAAACCCACTCCCTGACCCCCTGTGCCACTGGGGAGATAGGTAGAGAATTCGGGAGTGAAGTTGTACCCAGGAAGTAGGGAGGGGTAGAGGGAAAATGTTTTGAGATTTGGTTTTATTTCTCATTACCCTACTCCATTTTGATTTGTAATAAACTGAGTTAATTTCCCCCAAGCTGTGTCTGTTTTGCCCGTGACAGCAATTGGGTCAACCCATCACACAAGCACAAGGCTGAGCTGTATGTGAAGTGGCTTCTGAATCACCATGTTCCCAGACAGGTAATACCATCTGTCTTACTAAAACAAGGTGTCTCCACTTTAGAGCCAGAGTCCTCAATCGCAGCCACATCCCTGGAATGGCTGCGGACAGTCTCCACAATGTCATAAGCTGTGCCCGGCCTCTGGTACAGCCCAGGCCCCAAAAATCCTCCTAGTCTCTAATCAAAGTCAGCTCAAAGAACAGTTTTACATCTCTTTAAAAGATACCAGGCCATTCAGGCTAGGACAGCAAAGGCATTCTATTTGACCAACTTTTTTGCTGCTCTTGTTCTAAGGATTTCTTGTGAAGGATAAATATCCATCCTGTCCCACAGACACTGCTGATAGCTTTTGGAAGCTGGAAACACCCTGGGAATTATCTGTTAAATTTTGAGATTGGAAGGGAAGGCCACAGCCAAAAAACAGTCAGGCTCCAGACTCTGTCCTGCTTTCTGTGCCAAGAGTTACACTAAGTCCCTCTGGGTTCATCTGCCAAAAGAATGCTAATTTTATTAAAGCTGTGGTGCCATGGGATGATGACAGAGAGAAGCGGTTAAAATTGGGCCAGCAACAAGGAGGCTTCCAGGAAGCTTGCTTTTGCCGCTGAGAACTGTTTCCAACAACTTCACAGCACATTGTTGAGGGGTCAATTTTCCTCCCTAAAGAGCTCTGGACCTGCGTAGTGGGAAGGTCTCAACCACGCAGAGGCTTTCCCTGACAGAGACGTGTAATACCTTAGCAGATTTCTTCCCTTCCCTTGGCTCTGCAGAAGGGGTGGATTTACTCATTATTCTTAAGAGTCCCTAAAATACACCACAGAGTAATCTGAAGGAATTCACAATGCAACAGATGTAGAATTACAGAACTAAAGCTGCAACATGAACTGAAAGTCATATTCAAGCTGTCATCAGCTGCATTGGTTTTAGTGCTGCAAACATCCATGGTGAACTGTCTGTACCTGCTCCTAGTTAAACTACTTTTTCCACCAGCTGGATGCGGGTGGGAAGGGCAGGGGATGTGAACTGCTCACAAACATTTGGTCATCTCATTGCTGTGGGCAGGCACCCAGATGGAGCAAAACCAGAACTGCAAGTCAAATACAAGCATTGCTGCTCCTCTTTGCTCATTGTGTGCTTTCTGCTTATTGTGGGAAGAGTGCCACTCTGGGCTGCTGCATGAACACTAGCATCAAGTACAGTGAAGCATTCACATTAATGGGGATATTGCAAAACCTCAACTCTAAACATTATATAACTTCATGAAGTAATGATATATTACATTTGCATAGTGCTCTCCATCTAAAATCCCAAAGGGCTTTATTTCTTGCATATGTAGAAATCACTTCACTTGCTCCAGACTGCTGCCATCTCTGGGACAGAAGACAGCAACTCCACCTGGGCTCAAAAAAGAAACAGGTTGTGCATAAGACTGTGCAATTTGGGTTCACCTGCAGGTAAGGGCAAGGAGGACTGAGTTACCTATCATGTGATTTGTCTGGGGTTTAATAACTTATTCCTGTGAAGTATGATCCTTTAATGATTAGCAGCCCTGAGACTTAACCTACAGCACAACCAGGAAGACAATGCTCAAAAGCACTGTGCCAGGGAACTTGTTGCCATGCTGTTTATTGAGTCACCAGCACCGCTTCCTGGTACAGCTGGATTTTCCTTGTGGCCTCCCATCTAAACACACCAGTACTAGCAAGCACGCCTCTACCCACCTAGTTTGTAAAAATTAAAGAAAAGCCCAGCCTGCAGTGGAATAGCAAACCCCATCAATTACTGACTAACTAGCAGAGAGGATGAATGGCTTATGGTTACGGGTCTGTCCTGGGAGGTGAGAGAGCACATTCTGCTTCCCCTGCCCTATAGGGAGACACACATTGTCTCTGAGGGAACACTTCATCTTGCTTAGCATGAGATGTCTCATTTGGGGCTCCAACTCTTGACAACAGAGGCACCTTTGTGGTTGGTTTATCCCATTTATTTTAGGGTGGGGATGGATTGCCTCCTGGGGCTGTCTTCTCCCTCAACAGTGGACAGAGCCCAGACAACTAACTTAGATAATTAACTTCTATAGTGCTAAAGTTAGATGAGATCTCATCTAACTCGTACTCTCATAATCTCATACTAAACCAGATTTCTCTATCTGTAACTTGAAGACAATAGCCTCATTACCTACCATACCACAAAGTCAAACACACTAAAACCTGTTAAACATCAACTGAGGTTACATGTGTGTGATACCTAGACATTAAGTAGTAAGAAGTATGGCTAACTGGATACAGCAGCAGTGAAATTTTGGCTTTGCCAGTAAGCTCCTTGTTAAAATATTGTTTTCATTAAATTTTTAGCAGTTCAAACAAGAAAAACTGTCTTTTTGTCCTGAAGTAATACTCTAGTTTAACTGGACTTAATTGATTTCTGATGGAATCTTTCCTTTCAGCCAGAGTGTCTGGGTTCCAGTCTCAAAGGAAGCACTCTTACAGACTCTGAAAGCAACTCCTTTGCTGTGTGGAGGTCATGTCTTTGACAGTAATAGCTCTGCAATTGTTTTCTTTCTTTCTCTGCTCTCTGAAGAAAGATTCCTACATTGTTTTTGAAAGACAGGATTTAAGATCAGTAATCCTTTTTTAAAGCTTTGGTACCAAAACTCTGGAAAGCTAAGAAAGCATCGTGCCTGTTTTTCTGAGATTTCAAGGCATTTATTGGAAGAGACATCTTCAGTTCTCATAAACTGATCTTTTTTTCAGTCAGTTTGATGGTTTTATTGCATCACCAATTTCTGTTTGGTGCACTTAGCACTCCACTTGGCAGAGTTGTAACTTCATTCTGCTAGTAACAAGTCATCATCCCTAAGGCTTACGGCTTCCCCCTTGCAGTGTAGGCTTTAAAAAAAGATGATATCAAGATGCGCTGCAATCTGAATCCTGTGGTATGGACAATTCCCCCATGCCCTGCTGACACATGACATTGTGTACAATGTTGGCAAAATATTAGAGAAATCATACGGGGAGGAAGGGCAAGCGTTGCCAATAATATGGTCTCTTTATTGTAGTGAGCTTTGGGGAGGGAGAAGGGGGCAGGTGCTACAAAACATATTGGAGTACATATCAGTCACTTGTCTTTCCAAACAGAGGACTTACACACTGGAACTGTTCGGCATAAAGACAGAGGTATAATGCCAATTCAAAGGGATTGTAGATTAACACTGTAACCAGGTAGTACTAACATCTAGTAATTCTCTGATGTCTGGAAGAGCAGAGGGCCTCACCCTTTTGGGTAGCAAGTTAAGGAAGATAACTTGCTTAGATGTCAAGAAATTTCCACTAAAAAATCAGAACAAGCCATATCCACTTGAAATGTTTACAAATACTTCCTGAATGTATTCAAAGGTGTTTTCATCTTCCATGCAAAATAAACTGTGCTAACAGAACTTATAACCTGTTCTGACATCATAATATTATTTTAAAGAATTATAGCAACTAATCATATGCACTTTGAGAGTCTATAAAGCAATCTGAATGGTCAAGAGATTTAATTGTAAGCACCCTGGAATAAGAAAGGGACCAAAAATATATCTTAATTAAGTGGCTGGCATCAGAAGTTAAGGGTTATTAATCCAAAGTAAGTGCCCAAGGAACTGCTTCCAGGTACAGTTTGAAGCTCACCTCACCTTCCTTGGCACAGACTGTGATTAACACTTCCTCCACAGAAGGTAAAGCCTAAAAACATGGGGCTTGTGATTCTGGAACCCATCTGCATGCCCCTAACTGAGCAATCAGGACCTGACTTGCCATTTGCTGTCCAAGTGTGTTTGCAGTTATTATTGCACTATTATTCTCACAGATATGCAAAATTATGTGGGAAAATTGTGTAATACAACTATAAACTCTTGACTGACCCATCTTTTAAGTTTCTGACTCTGGCTAACAAGATGCCTCTCTAATATACCCAAGTAGGAGAGAGAAAGGGGAACACTATACCTGGGATTCTCCTTTTCAGGTAAATTGCAGCTTGAATTTTCAAAGGAGATTGGGATAGCTTCAGAGTGCAATTCAGAGTGCTTGATTTGACATCTAAAATAAAATGTATTCCAAATTTAGGCACTTCTATTCAAGAAGGTGATACTGGAGCCCAAGTTTCAACCATGGAGGTATCTTCCTAGGAAACCTGGAAGTTCTTAAGGAGTCAGTGCTTGCACTGAAGAATTTCCAGTCCAGAAAGGCAGGAGCTCAGGCATATATTTATATTTAGAGATTCCTATGGATTAACTCTAGGTGGCTCCCTTTACCTACTACACAAATTTTTTCCAAAAGCCCTAAATCTCTGCCTGACTATCTAGGGAATCCACCTATATTTCAGAACTTTCCATCAACTTGCTGGTGCCAAGATTCTAGTTTTTTACATGCTGTAATACCTCAGCTGGAATCACCTCAGGAGAATTCTGGCTCTTGCCATGCTCCTGATTTAGGTCAATAGTAAAAATTCAACAGTTTTCAACCGGAGCAGAGCTTGATCAAGAGTGATGCTCTAGAAATGCCAACCTCCACGAAGTAAAGTGATCTGGATTCCTAATAGTTCTTTGATGATGTTAATAAAACAGACAGCAAAAAACTAATGATGGCACCACCAACCACCACTACAACTTTGAGAAAATAAAATGTCTTGAATCAATGTGTGAATAAAGTTCTTTTTAAGTAGTGTTGTATCCACTACTCTCACACAGAAGGTGGTATCAGTAAAGAGTTATCACTAAAAGGTGGTATCACTAAAAGTAATAAATAATATAGCATTTAGCAAAATATTAAAAAAGCACAGGCTCAGTTTATTGCATTGTATCTAGTTCAAGGGATTTTAAGGCCAGCTAAAGTTTCAGCAATGCTTCTGAAGATATAAATAATTGATCTCTCTTTAAAATACCCTACACTGAACTCTCCTCTCCAGTTATACAGAACTAGCCATGAACATCCTCTAAATATTTCAGATAGATCATTTACCAGAGTGGAACGTAATAGCTTATAGCCATTAATATAGTTAACAGGAAATGAAATGCACAGTCTGAAAGGCTGAATTCTCAATGCATATAATTAGAATCTGATCTCAAAAGCTGAAAAAAAAATCACATTAATCACTCTGTGGCTTTCTTTCCAAAGAAGCTATGCATATCTCTGCAAGAAAATAATCTGGGAAGAAATAATAATCTGAAAGGAAAAAGTAGTCTTTATTTTAAAGTGCTATTAATGCTCAGGTATCATCTCATCTCATGATTTACTTATTTACCATTTCAAAGATCACTTACAATATGGTCAGATGGCATAAAAGTTTAAGATGAACAACTCACAAAATTATCCAGTTCAGTCTATTTGTATCTTGTGATAGGCAGAGACAACAGAAAGAACACAAGAACATATGTATAATTAAAAACAAAACCCAGACAATTTCTACAAAATACAAGCAGCTAATCCAATCTGAAATAATTATACCTCCTGCAATGAATCAAATCAACCAGCCAGACAAAGGATGGAAAAATACTCTCCTTTTCTTAAACATCCAATTTTTGTAGGCCCAGTCTTTTCATACCTCTGGCAGTCATGATGATAAAAGAATTATTTGGATGGATGATCATGAAGATCAATGAATTGAAGAAAGAACAATGAGCTGCTCTGGACAAGAATTTAGCCTGCCAGTTCACCAGGCATACCCCAGCCTAAGAGGTGTTTCTGATTTTTATCACAGCAATGTAACAGAACGAGCAAGGCAGTTTCACTCTTTTAGAAAGATCTCAAATCATTCATGGTTTTGCAGATAAGAAGTGACACCTTGCTTCACAGACAAGAGGAAGTGTAGACAGTGAAGCCTCTAGAGCAGAGGCTGCTTTTGCTCTGGGTTTCTACAATGCTTACTTGTCCAAGGCATCATTTTTTCCATGCATTGGGATATGAATATGCAAGTAATACTAGCGCAATAGTGTGTCTCCAGTGAAACACCCTGCCAACAAGTGAAGTCACACACTGCACTGACTTCCCTCTCTAATCCTCTGTGAAACGCTGCATTACACAGGACAGAACATGACAGCACATAATACAGAGATGCATCATGTATATGGATACATGGAACATTATTATAGCTATTTCATAAGCATTATAGGTACCTGAAGTGGCCACAAGGGAGCTATAGTAATCTCTAGCAGAAAGTAAAATTGATAGGGTATAATTAATGCAAAATGTTAGGCAGATAAACAAGCCTGGAAAAGTCTCTCTTGGGAAAGACATGCTCCCCTCTAAGGTAGGCTAGTGCACACATGCTGAACTGCAGAAAAAAACCCACCTGCTACATGCTCCCATGAGACCATGACATAATTAATGACTCAAGAACAAAGAACTGAAAATCCAGTGTTCTAGAGACTATTCAGCATTATTTGCAGAAGAGACTCACCTCACCTAAAAGTTACTCATCCAAGTCTGAGTTAGTCACCCCAGTCTCTCTTTGTAGTAAACAGAGTCCTCTAGTGAACTGGTACCTCCAGTAGGTCTCACATGTCTTACATGTTTGTCCTAGGACACAGGATGAACAGCTGCAGTGATCTGAACTGGAGGACTATTGTGTATCAAGGAGTTAACAATCCACAGAACAGGTGACCTGAGTGGGCACGGGCCTGTGCTATACTTCGCTGCACTGTGCTGGGCTGTGCTGCGTACATAACTTGGCCTTCAGGCCTGGGCTATGCTGCACTTATCACTTGGGTGCAGGATGAACTTTGCCAGCTAATCATAATGGAGGAGCTTGCAAGAAGCTCCCACTTGGCACCAGCAATTACACCACCTGCATGTCCTTTTTTTATCTTGAAGTAAAGCAGCATGTTCTCATGCTAACATCCTTTTGTTTGACAGTAGAAATGATAAATGGAATTGTTTACTTCTAAGAAAATCCCATCAGAGTGCTAAAAACCATAACACCAATGAACCTTAGCATGGATGAGATCAAGTGCAGCATGCCATGCTGTGACTAGAGGTCCATCTGATGCTGCGCAATGCTTGGTTCCTAGCATCTGATGGGACCTAAGTGCCACAGATGATGAAGGAACTGGAGCATCTCTCCTATGAGGAAAGGCTGAGAGAGTTGGAACTGTTCAGCCTAGAGAAGAGAGGGCTCAGGGGGATCTTATCAATGTATATAAATGCCTGAGGGGAGGGTGCAAAGACGACAGAGCTGGGCTTTTCTCAGTGGTGCTCAGTGACAGGACCAGAGGCAACAGGCGCAAACTGAAATAGGAGATGCCATCTGAGCATCAGGAAACAATTTTTCACTGTGAGGGTGATCAAGCACTGGAACAGGTTGCCCAGAGAAGCTGTGGAGTCCCAATCCTTGGAGATACTCAAAAGCCATCTGGACATGGTCATGGGCAAACAGCTCTAGGTGGCCCTGCTTGAGCAGGGGGTTTGGACTAGATGACCTCCAGAGGTCCTTTCCAACCTCAACTAGTCTGTGATTCTGTGATTATCTATGCTATTGACTTATTCCTTATCTCTAATAAAAGGAATTTTAATTAATGCATTACAGAGTTCAAGTACCTTTCTTACTGGCATTGACAATGAACACTTTCAATGGTGCACTGCAAGAGCAAATCACCCGCTGGAGAAAGACAGTTCACTCATTATAAAGGTCACATAAGAATGTCTAACTTTTAGCTGCCTAAACGAACTTAAGACAAATTCTACCTTTGGTGTATGAGTTTATTGCCTTAACATGTTGGAGTGGGGGTTGAACACTTGTATAAAAAAATGGCTAATAGTTTTCTCTCTGAAAGATGGGTATTTACTAGTGAATACTGCATTGTCTCCAAGAAATGCAGAACAGTGCTGAATAAAACTTACATTTACCTTGGAAACCACAGTTAGTTGGAGGAGGGACAGAGGGTGAGATCTTCAGCCTGCACAAAGGCAAACATGGGACTAGACCCTAAGAAAAGTGTCTGGGTGAGCAGACCATGGAAGGCTGGGGGAGGGCTGAAAGTCCAAATCATGTTAAGAGCTGGGACACAGTTATGGAGCCCAGGACACAAGGGCAGGCAAAAGGCAGAGCCTATAGTGCATGGGAAGGATGACCACCTTCTCTTCTAGAGGGAGGTGTGTTGACTATGTCTACTATATGGATATTTAAAACCATAGGGCACTGTAATGACAGTTTCTGATTGAACACTATAGTAAGAAGGAAGAGAAAGCACTTCGTCCCAGGGAAGATGATACGGTTGTTACTAGAGCTTCCAACTGTCCTCCCCTCACAAAAGCCAGTATCCTTTCAGTCTTTTCATATCAAGCTTTTTATGTCAGGCAGGTTTTGTAGTTTATTTTCCCCAGTGCTTCCCAGTGTTATGTAGCCAAGTTGCTTCTCATAATTTGGTATGCATAAGGCATTTGAAGCATGCTTTTTGACATCCCTAGGTAAAATATTATTGAAATAGTAAACATTTGCCATTCTGTTCATCTGTCAAAGATCCTTTGTTGGAGAGTTGCAACGTAGGGCATTAAGCTGGAGGTAACTGCTCAAGCTGGACACAGTAATGGCACTTCTCTGCAGAATCTAGGTCATGTAAATGCAACCACCAGATTACTCCCTTAACATGCAAGTTTGTCCATACCAGTGCGAAGTTACACAGCAATTTCAGTTAACCTGTAGGTGAATTTGTTCCCCTGCAACTGCTATCAAAACTAAATTTTAAAGGCAAGTGAGCTGTTTGTCTCAGCAAAATGAACCTAGCACAGATTAAATAGTCAGTTGCTTTGCTGGATGGATCCTGAAACTACCAGCCATGTATTCAGTTCTTATAATCTATTTAGTGACATCATATTTATAAAAAGTTTGTCAAGCTTAACTTGATAATGTATTTTAAAAAAAATTTCAAAGCCTACATTTCCCAGTTTTTAAATGAAGTTCCATAAACAGTCTGGCACATACATGGATGCCTGGAAAGGTGGTACAGACAACATGCAATTATTTGTGCTAAAGGAGGACTTTTGATAGTCAAAATCCAATCAAAAGAAGCAAGTGAGGGTTGGAGGCATTGCAAGCTCATGCTGGCAAGAACATGGTGTCCAAAATAGGTTATGAAACACAGAACAGCTGACTGCCAGAGAGCCTCGTAGAAATATTGCTGCAACTGGGCATCCTTGCAGACAAAAATTTAGCTCTTCTGTAACACTGAGGAAAACATCTCTAAAAAAATGTAAACAGAAGAAGCGCTACATATTAGTGACACCCACTTTTGTGCAGGAGCCAAAACAATACTTATGTGCTTAATACTGAAGCAATACTCAAAACAGGAGGGATGCTGCTTTGATTACAAGAACAGATTTCACCTTTTAGTTGCATACTGTCCTGGGTTCAGCTGGGATAGAGTTAATTTTCACAGGGACCTGGGAGGGGGCATGGCCGGGGCAGCAGACCTGAACTGGCCAAGGAGCTATTCCATACCATGTTACACTATGCCCAGTATATATATAGGGAGCAGGCTGGGGGGTGGGCTCTCACCTTTCAGTGGGGAAGTGGTGGAACGCCGGGTTCCGGGTGGTGAGCGGTTGCACTGTGCATCACTCGTTTTGTGTATTCTCTTATTTGTATCATTATTGTTCTAACTTCTCTTTTTGTGTTGCCCCAGTAAATTGTCCTTATCTCAACCCTCGGGGTTTCGGGTTTCTTTCTTTTTTTTTCCCTTTCTGGTTCTCCTCCCCATCCCACCGGAAGGGGGCGGGGGGAGCAAGCGAACGGCTGCGTGGTCCTTTGTTACCGGCTGGGCTGAAACCACGACACATACACATCATGACATTTAATTAGACATGCAGCTGAGACCACTTCACATTATACCTCTGTGTATCTGTCACTTGGTAAGAATGCAGTGAGTTACTGAGTGGATCGTAATCCTCTAAATGATCAAGTTCTTCTATGGATCACAAATAAAAGGGACTTGGCTTGCATAAAGTTAAGTGACCACATTGTGCTTTGAGATATCTCCATGATCTGGAGAATGAAGTCTCTCCATCTATCTGTACAGAAGGTCCTAATAATAGAACCTACTTCAACTGAAAGGACCACAAGTAGGTAAGAGACAATACTGAAATCTCATACCAAATCAAGCTTGGACTTCCTTGGTGTTTCAAACCTGTCAAACAGGATCTTCATTTGTATCAAGTGTGGTACTGGCTTCTGTGCTTCAGACAGCTGCCCACTAGGAAATACATGAGTCTCCATATGGAGTAAAAGTTGAGTATATATCAACACATCTCAATTCCTCACCGATGTTTTGTCCTCTTGGTATCTCACATAGCTGCAGCTCACTCCAGAGATGCCTCCAGTTTGAAGGGATTGAGGGATCAAAACCTCAGAGCATGCTGAAGTCCTTCACAAACATCAGTTTAGCTGTAGTCTTTAAGATCAGTATTGGATTTATGTAAATACATTTCAAATCTAAACTACACCCAAATGCAGCAAGCTGACTAAAGCCTTCTGTCTGGGATTTCTGCAACACTTTGCCTAATAACAGAAAAGACTTGTAAGCTGTGCTTTAATTAGCTTACTCTTTCTTGTGTCTGGTCAGTAAGGAGGCACTTTGCATGGCTTGAGAGGGAGTAGCAGCTAATCCATAAAGCTAATTTCCACCTCTGACTATTAGCATAGGTGAATCTTGTTCACAATGTGCTACTGAGAGGTACTGTCATTACTTGTGATCAGTCAGCACGTAGACCTAATTAAAAACCTTCAAACTTTACAGCTGTGAATGAGCCTTCAAATGGAGAAGTCTCCCAGTGATCCTGGCAGGCAAAGCTTCAGCTACCCTACATAACAGCAAGACAAGAACTTTCCTGTTCTAGGTGAGACAAGACAGGACTTCCTTCAACCAGGAAGCAGAAATGCAAGCATTTCCATACAAGTCCCAGCAAGATGAAATGGGAAAAGCTGTGCCCTGGCTGAGGGGATAGCCTAACAGCCCTCTTAGTGTTCTGCTGTTAATTAAAAAGTGTGGCCTTGAATCTGAGTTAACTGTCTTAAATTCAAAAGTTCATTTCAAAAAAGAAAAAAGAAGATACAAAGTAGCAGTCAATTTGTTGAAGCAAACCTCTATCAAAATAGTATGCATAACTGAAGTATGTTATGTTTCGTGTTAACACTATCTAACACAGACCTTGTTCTCATCTGTCAGATAAGTGGTGAACTTTGGAAATAAACATATTTGAAAGGAGCACCATGAACTTGATAACAGTAAGTATGACAGACAGATGCAGTGTGCAAGGGGGTAGATATCTATACAGCATGACATGAACTGATGGCAAAGTACTGAAGGAACAAGTCAATGTGGGGGTATACTATCAGCAAAATGCTGAAGGTCACTGACAACTGCTAGTGCAACGTTGGCATGTGCAGTCAGAGTACAGTTTAACTGCAGCTGACCCAACTAAAGGGATCATAGTTAAAGACAGACCAATATGAGCTGACAAGAAATTAGGATGTGCAAAATACAACACAGCATAGAGACATCTCAGCCAATCTCAATGAGATGAGGCAACAGAACACGCATAGGCATATTTGCACAGCACTTCATTTGGGCTACTTTAACAGACCACAAGCTAATGAGAAAGTAGTCTAATACAGAAAAAACATATCTATACATACTACATATGGACATACTTTCATTTGTAGTATAGGGTATCTGAAAGTAAACACAACAATTTTGCAAGATTAAATTGTTTAGGTAATCAAGAACTGTGTGAGGAAACAACCACTTTTTAATGAAAGTGGCCACTACTACCTACCTCCACACTTAAGGTAGCATTTGAATCATGCTATGATCTTCAAAGTTTAATGTGCTTATAATGTAAAAATGACTTTTATTTTATCACTTTTTTATTTATATCACTTAGAACTGAAATATTCTGGCTTGGTTTCTTCTATATGATGGATATCCTTGGACTACTTGAGGCAAATCACATCAGACATTTGCATTAGCTAAGGAGAGGAAATGTATCATTGTAGCTGATGCAATTTTGTTTAGTAGCCAAGGATATTTTTAGAATACAGAAGGAAAAACACCAGATGGGAAATTACTTGTGAAGGAACCCCAGATAAAATACCAGAAATAGAGCAGACATATGCAAAAACAAACAGCTTAGGAGGGCCAGATAAACCTTTAAACTGTTATGTTCCATACTGTCCTAGCATTAATAAGAAGACAGCAAGATATGGGTATATAAACCTTAAATGATGAAGAACAAACAACATTTGGTATTAGGGCATCTTTGGTTGCCTGCATTTTAGCATCTGACAAGCCTGGTGGTGAAGGAAAGAAATATTAGAGATCTACTTGAATGAGCAATAGAAAGAAAGAATATAGAATTGGACCGTCACTGTGACCACTGAGAAAGTGGTCAGGGTTGGTCTTCTAATAGAATGGCACACAGAATTACAAAGAAACTATGCATACTACTGGAGAAACATGTCCCTCTCACAAAAATACCCAAATTACAGTAGAAGCAAGCTGGAGAGAAAAACCAGTAACAATGAGCCAGGAGAAAGCAGTACAGTGGATTAAGAATTACTCTGAGCTCTATGAAGGTGAATCAGTGAATCAGTCCTCAAGAAAGACATAGAAAATGCTGATGGACGTTTTAGATATGTGCTGTGCTAGGAAGACTCGAGAGTCATGACAGAAGGTTATGTAACTAACAGAGACTACATAAGACATACGTCCATGCAAATAAGACTGTAAGACACAGCTGGCAGAAAATGATTAATAATTTATATCAATAACCCAGTGGTGATTACAGCTTTACTGCAGCTTTATGGTGCAGAGACACTGAGGAATATTCCTGTGGTGTTGTCAAGGTAACCTGCAAGTATGTAGGAGTGCAAATCTGCTGGCGTTTATATCAAATGAGGGATAACTAAGGAAATGAGACAACATGTGCAGAATCCATGTTTCCTTACAACTGAAAAAGCTGAGACTTTTAGTTTGAGAGCAAGAAGAGCTGGAGTAAATTTTAGGAATTGTATGCTAGAGCTCACTAATTCCACAGAGGTGGAGTCTCCTTCCATGCTTAAGACCAATGGAGTAAGAACAGGGCACAATCTGGAGAAATCAGGCTACCTTCAGACATACTGCTGATATACTATGAAAGGACTGACTGCTGCTTTAATTCCCCAAGTGCTACTTGACTTAGTACAAAAACTGCTTAGCAACAACTAAAACATCAGTGTGTTATCAACATCATTCTCATCCTAAATCCAAAACACAACACTAAACCAGCTACTAGGAAGAAAATTAATTTTATTCCAGCTGAAACCAGGATACTTGGCCCTATATAAGGGGAGAAAAAAAATATCTCACAATGATTCACAGTAAAATCTAAAAAAAGTGGTATAATGATGCTAAGCAATCTAAAAGGCCAGAAAGACAGGGACTCTTACAGCTCTGTTTTAAAGCCTACATACTGCTAAGGAAAGCTAACTACTAAGTCTTTGCAGTGCTGATGAAATTTAGAGTAAAAAGAGATAATTCACTTTTTAATAAATCATACCTTTGTGTGTAGCTTTTGAACTTGGTAAAGACACATGATTTCCCAGGCATTTCTGGAATACTACACTGGAACATTACAGAGATGAAACAATAATCTTTTCAGTGAACTCCTATTTACTGTGGAGTATTTTGTTACTTAGTAGTCACTGCATTCTTCATAATTCGTTGTGTGCGGATGATGTTCCTACATTTGACTCAAAGAGGGCTGATGGAGAATTACATTCAGCCACAGGCACATTGGAGTAAGCTCTTACCAGGCTCAACAGTAACTGCGTCCACTAGTGGAGAGCCGTCTCCCATGTTCTTAAATCAGAGACATAATGTATACACTCAAACATAGTGATGTCACTCTAACTTGCTGCTCTGATGGGGACCCACCAATTCAAGGGCCTTCTGCTATACCACATTTTTCACCTACCCACCAAACAAAAGAGTCAGGTAGGTTGAATCCAGGTGATACTGTCCTACCACCTCTCGAATCCTCTCAGTCCAGAACACAAATTTTCCCTAAAGTTATGCTGAAATATATACTTGATGAAATGTAGGCAGGGCACTATCTTTCCCAGTCTGAAGTTTTAGAATTATGTCTAAAAAAATAAAGAGAAGGTAATCCTGACCAAACAGCAATTTGCACAGGGTTAATAAGCAAAATGGTTGCTCCAGCAGGACCTTCCAAAACAAGCTGCTTTAATTTCGGGACTTCAGAACAATTTACAAACCACTACAGAAATTCTAAATGTATTCTAGAGCCAGGGACAGGCAAAAAAACCCAACCTGAATGTGTAATTTATTTAGGCCATAAATAAATGAACTGTTAAAATACTCAGAAGTAGAATACAGGCAGAAAAAAATGCCTGGACCACATAAGGCAATCCACACAAAAGCCCTAAAATTCCAGTAAATCTGTTGCAAATCTGGTCGAGAAACATATAAACTTCAATTTAAAACTGAATCTCCTTCAAGACTTTCTTAGTGTCTCAGATATTCATCTAAGACTCTGTAAGTCCAAAGAACAAATCCATTGAGCAAAAAACCAACTCAGGAACCTCAAGGACATCTTAGCAAAGTTGACTGACTGCTGTCCTATATCAACTCTTTCAGCCACATTCACCCACAAATCCCTGCAAGACTCAGTCTCTCAGTCCCTTTCCAAATACATGACACTTATGAGTGACAGACCATGCTTCCAAGCCTACAGAACCCATACTGACACAGGTGAACTGTCCCCCAAAGCAGACTTCAACATCTTCAGCCACAGCCAAGGTGTAGCTCACACAGAGGCACAGAACCGAGCCATGGCAATGTCACTTATATGTCCCGAAGAAAACACAGCAGCACCCTTTCTCCTGAGGGATGCTATTAGCATGGACTGCGTATGAGTGATACCTCCAGGGTACACTGCAAAGATGACATGCTAATTCCTATACGGCTTTGGTCACAGGGCTGCAAAGATGCTGGTTGAATCTTGGTTTCTGACCAAAAGTTTTGAAATGTTCCAAAGAATAGATCTGCTGGACAAATTCCTCCAGCACTGCAAAGTTAGGGGAATGAGCTAACAAAGAATGATGTTTATGGAAATGAAAACCCAGCAGATGTGATTCAATCCCCTCAACCAGCACCTTGGCAAATCTGCCTGAATGCAACGTCAGTCTGTTTGCTTTCACAGAACTAAGGGACATAAGGGGAAGGCCTGTAGACAAGCCAGCCTCAGATGTTGATCTGAGAAGGGGCTGAGATCAGAGGACAGAAGTGACTGAAACTCAAGTTTTTCTCCAAAAAAAAAAAAATTCAGAACAGCTTTTGTTCTGCCTAAGAATAAAACTGGTTTTAAGAATGTCCTGCACAATGGGAATTCTGAAGTATTTTTTGAAAAACATTTAGTAAAGCATTTTGCTCCAAATTCCTGAATGAAACCCTTGAATGGCTCAGAAAAATGACAATGGCTAGCAATAAATTATGCATATATTTGAAAAAATCATAGATAAATGTTATTTGTTACCTTCATCTGTAGCAAGGAAAATCTACTCATCAGTTAGTATTCTCCATTCATCTTAATAGCTTGTACTTTTTAAACAAGGCTACAAACTGTACCATGAATACTTTTGCCCATGGGAAGAAATGAACTAAAGAAAGCAATCAAAGATTCTCAGTGTTTGATTTTGCTTTTGCAAAACAACCTAGTTAGAAGTCTCTAAAGAGATATTCTAGAACCAATTGCATTAAATTATGTTCTGAGAGTCCAACAGCAAGTCAGAATACAAATGAAGCACAAAAAAGTCATGTTTCCCTTAGTGAAATGAGCACATCTTATTAAAAAGGCAATTTGCAGTTAATTTTGGATTGGATTCTGGTCTCGTAGTGTAAAAGTTGAAGTCTTGAAAATTATTTTGAACAATTTAACATTTAGGAACTAAAACATTCTCACTTGTTTTGATCTTTCATTTTAAAGTGAAATCAGAATTAAGATCTATTAGGTTTATTTCAAATTTCTTTCAGATTCTAGTCTGTTCCCATGATCTAAATCATCCAGGACTTTAGCCATCAGGGGAGCATAAGCTCCATCACGAGTGTATGTGATCCCTTTCCAATGACTGAAGATTTGCATCACCAATGAGAAGGGATCTTTTTTTTTTAGCACTCTCCACACAGCTGAGGTTGTGCTTATCACCTTTTAACTTGGGTGTACATATCACAGATTGAAAATAAGACAAGCAGGGTTAAAATTCATGTAACTAGAAAAAAGATATCACCTTAGGCAAAACACATACCTTTGTGGTATATAAAACATGTGCTGTGGAGGGGGTTTGTAGAGAACTCCTTCATACACAGGCCACAAACCACTTAAAATTCTGAAGAGTGAACTCTTTCCACAGCCATTGGGTCCAGTGATTAAAAGATGCATCCCTTCTTGCACCTACAATAGCAATGCAAATGCAAAGATGTTACTATGCTGTTATATGTGGCACAAGACAGTCTAAGACCCCTAGAGGGAGTTACGTGAGCATTTTTATCAAATTATCAACCCATTTCATTAATTACTTGCACATATTTATGCAACTATTCTGGAAACAGCGGCATTAGATATGATATATGGGCTGAAATAATGAAAATAATTTCTATAATGTCTGAGTCTTTCTATAAACTACACTGATTGTATCACAATGTCGATATACCACAGTCAGACTAAAGCAGTTTAGGTCCAAAGGTGTTAACGGCATACAGAGCAGTGCTATGCCCATCAGTGATACTAATCTAAGCTATGGGAGCCCAATCAAATGTTTTGGAAAATTTACTTCACATTGCCCTTTCCCACTTAATTACCAGCGTTATTTTGGCTGTGATGCACTTGTTTTTACTCATTTGAATGCTACCCCATGTATATATGAGTGTATATTTATGCATAATCACAATGTCATTGTCTATGCTTTACATAAATATATTGACTGTTATGCTTTCTGTTGTTTTTTGTCTCTTGATCCAAATGAATAAATACAACTGTCTACTTGACCATAAAAGTTGTAATTTTACAAATCTGAAATTGCTACACTGAAGCCATTGCAAGTTTTGCCATAGGTAGGACCCTGTCCTCCTAGTTGCTAATTCCTATACCAAAGAGATGGCAAGAGGAACACTCTGCTTTAGCAGAGTTAATAAAGTTAATTAAAGGACCTGCTGCAATTATTCATGTTAGTGTTCTGATAACTTCAACTGGTTTTTAACATCTGTAACTGGAACATAAGATCAGGATATATATGGGAGTAATTCAGTATAGGTCATCCATTAAAACTGTGACAGTATAGGTCATCCATTAAAACTGTGAGCTGGTACTGAGTGGTATCTGGAATACTTTTTTAAAACAATACAAGTTTTTACTGAGTAAAGACTCCACAGTTGGGCTTGTGAACTGTGCTGTCAACTATTAGTATTGTTCTTTGTGGTGATCAAGCACAACTACAGACTCATTTTTTTCACTGTTCCTCTGAACTCACACTTTTAAAGGAGCCTATGTAAGTAAAGCATCCCAATTTCATTAAAATTAAGTAAAGATGGATGCAGACTCCCATACACACCTTTGAAAACATCAGATTGTTTTTTCACCTGGCAACAGCACCAGAAATCCTCTCTTCTCTTTCTTTGAGGAGGATAAACTACATGTCTGCCTCTATCAAGCTACTATGCCTACCTTTCTGGACTTCCCCTTTTATCCATATGCTCCTCCAAGTACTTAACATAAGGTACATGAATTCTGTGCTGTTTATGTTAATGTGATGGTAACAATCAGAAGATTCTTGCATATCATCTTACTTTGAAGTTTAGTCCAGAAACCACCACATCGCCATTAGGAGTAATAATAGGAACATTTTCACAAATAATTCCATGATCAACATCAATAACTTTCCCTAGGGAAAACAAAAAAACAAACACAAAAATAATTAGAGTTTGTGAAACCTTCCATTAAGCAATGATATGTGACAGTCCCTGTGCATGGCTGAGAAGCATAAATAGGTGAGTTTCAAACAACTGTTTTATGTGCTCCAGGTTCCCCTTGTGGAAAATCTCGATAATAAATCTTAGCTAGCCAGAAAGATACTGCCAGCAGTAGCCAAGAGTGTGCAATGAATCCTAAATTTGATCACAAGTATAACGCATAGTATGCATCGTAAATACATAATGCACTATAAAGACATGTTTACTCACATTCTACCTGTATTTACTGTATTTTGTTTTAAATACGTGGTCAGTATCAACCAGTAAAAAAAAATTCAAGGACAGCCTTAGCCACAGGCAGAGCAGTTTACCTTCTCTTGAGGACTTAATTGGAAAATGGAATCTACTTTCACTACCAGCTCTGAAACTCAGAGCCCAGTTCAGTCTCCTCCAGCAACGACAGCAAAGGAGAGAACACTTAATGGCTTGCTTCCGTCTCTTTTTGAAGCCACAGACACTATAAATATGTCTTGTAAGTATATGTGGAAAACCATATAACACTTCACTCCAGTAGTTACCTATACTATTTGGATTTCTGGCAAATCTAAATATACAATCTCAGTTGGACATTTGGATACTCTTTAACACAAGGACTTGGAAATAAATTCTTCTGTAAACAGTAAAAAAAGGAAACCAACTCTAACTTCTCAGTTGCCTGTTAATGGGTTTCTTTAACAGAACCCAAACAGCTGGGCTCCTAGACAAACATCAGAAATTACCTTTACAGACAAGATGCAAAGGAAAGATTTCTCTTGTATTAGAAGGCTGCTTATTTTATAACTTAAACTAATGTGAACAAATTAAAATGGAACTAAGGAAAAGTTGAGTTTATTACAAAACAACCTGGTAGCATTTCCTTCAGTTAAGGTTAGTTTTAGATTTTCCATTAAGAGGCTCTTTGTTCAATTGCTTCCAACTTTGCCAAACTATAACAACCTGGGCAAAAACTTCTGTGCCATGTATCAGCCCAAGCATTCTTTTTTTCCTAAAATAAGTTTTATTTAAAACAGTTCTGTGGTGTCCAACATCAGATTATGGAAAATGAAAGTGGTTTGCTGTTAAAGAATTACTTGGGTACAGTGGAGAAATTCTAGTTAAAATAAAACCATGATAAAAAACAGTAATCTAAGTAAGTATTAAGTAAACTTAATTCTCTTTTCCTAACTTCACAGTGTTTGACTGCAAGTTTAGCATGCTTTCAAAGCATATTTGTGTGTAACTAGAAATACAATTTGACAGTATTTGTACAAGATGTACAAAATTCTATTTCAACTTTAAAATTCTGAATTATCAGATACACTATGTATAAGGCAATACTATTATCTGTTAAAAATATTCTAGTAGTTTTAATATTTTCAGAATGCTCTTACTGACAACAGTAAATGCAAGGCACAAAACAGACATATACTACTTACTTCCTTTTGAATCGTCCAATGTAATTTTGTGTTCAAAGAGCCTGTGGGGAAGCTGAATATTAAGATTTTTCATTTCTAACAATGCAGACACATATACATATGTGAGCATGTGTACTTTTATCCACATACAAATCCACTCTGCAGGGATTTCTGAAGTACCAAGATCAAAAGAAAGGAGGAAAAACAGTATTACAGTGAGATCTGTCATAAAAAGTGTGGAGCCTATGGCCTAGATTTATCTGGCCTAAATTCTACTTAAGTCCTGGTGCACAATGTTTGGTCTTGGCTAGCTGCCTCTGAGAGTCTACAACCACTTAGGAGCAAACCCTAGTCACCACGACTTAGGAGGAATTCAGGCTGGATGAACTGTCTGACTGTAGTGGAATCAAATCTCAGGAAAAGGCTGCAGAGAAAGAAAAGGAGTGAGGACTTTTGAGAAATCTGTGCTGTAGGCAGTTTTTTCATAAAGAGCACTTTGGTGCCTTCAAGTCTACTGAGGTTTAAGATTCCAGAAGCCAAAGGGAGGGAATAAGGCTTTTCAGCACCACAGAAGGGAGAAGCAGAAGGGGTCTGTTGGGAAAACTGGGAAAAGCCCATTGCAAAAGCTGTCTAAGTACCTCAGACTGAAGCTGGATGCAAGAGGAAGAGAGAGGTGGCACATAATGGAGCACAGTAAGAAATGGATGTACACAGAAAATGCTCTGGGGAGGGTGGAGACAGAAAGACAGTGGCACCAGAAAGGTACAGGATAGGGACAGGAGGGATAAGGTATATATTGATCAGATTTGATCAGTTTGGGAGGTGAGGGGCAGAGTAAAGTTGTCAGTCCATTTTCATTTGAAAATTCCCACTAAATGATGAAAAAATGAGCACACACGCATCTTTAGTCTCTGAAAACAAAGTAGTATTTTCATCAAAAACTACTGAACCAATCTGTTTTTCCCTCCTACCCCAAACAAAATAACGTGGTATTTGAAGATGAAAATGTTACAGTCTCAGTTTTCTGGAAAAAATAGTGTCTGAGCGAAGCAGGCACTGTCCCTGTAAGAATAATAGTACCGCCACCACCAATAATAGTATAGTTGAAATGCCTTTTTCATTGGAAGTTTTCACAGAAAACATTTGAGCAATTTCATGTATTAGAAAAGCACCGCATAAGCACAGAGTTACAAAGCAGCAGAAGGTTAAAATGGAAGGCAATATGGTCTCTGGGGCATTAAGGCTGAGAGGCTAATCTGCTGTAGAAACAAAAGGTCTGTTCACCTCCTGTCCCACTGCACCAGCCCCACACACAGGGAAATACATCCAAATATGAATTAATTACCTTTGATTTCTAAGGGCCCATTGATGTGTAATTCTGCTTTATCTTCATTCTTGGTGTTGTTTTCAGACCCTTGAATAACTGTAGTTCTTTTGTAGATGCCTCTCTTCACCTCATCAAAGACTGAAAACATGTTGTAGACACGGGCAGTGTAGCCTGCTAGCTCAGTAACCTGAAAAACAACAAATGCCTCATTTCAGTTATACTTCACAAATCCTATAAATTAAATGTTTGGCCAAAGAATCACGAAAAACATTCTCAGCTATTCTGAGTCAGTGTTTCTCAAATGCTATTCTGGAAGGATCAATGATGTATCTTTTGACACCTATCAAATTTCATTCCTTGAGATTCTGTGCTAACCCATATGCCACTCACAGCTCCTACCAGCCAGCAGACAGACACAGTTTGAGGGGGGCAGATTTCAGCCAATGTAAGCTATGATAGCTCCAGTAAATGAGGAGGTTGCGGGGATTGCTCTTTTCCGTGGATCAGTAGAGTCTTCATCCAGCAGGGAATACTAGCTATCTGAAAACAGGGAGCTTACCATACAAGAGAAAAACAAAATCTCTGCATTTGCCAGCAAAAAAAAGGTCCACAGAAATGAGAAAAACTGGCACCTATAATTGTTTATGTTTACTTCTCTGTATTCCTGAAACCTCCTGTGGGAAAGATGTGCTTTTCTCTGTAAAAGAGGCCGCACCAGGGCATCCCAATCTAAAATAGGGTACAAAAAAAAAATTACTCTTCTGTCAACTGCATGTTAGAGTACCAGAGCTAAATCTGAGACCTTGGATTAGAACTGGGAATTTTTAAGATGGTGAGGTCTCTTAAAAGACTTTCTCCTTTTTTGGTCGTTTTGTCACAATTTCCACCTGGTGAAGACAAATCAACAGATCTTTGGACCTGATAACTTCCTATTTGCGGGCAGTGACACCACCAAGAGATCCCAAAGAGCTGTCTCCATCTGCTGACAGCAAAGAATTAAACCCAGGCATCTTACTAGAAATGTATTATTAGATGGTTTTAAAAGGATGAATTTTTATACTAAATGCAGAGCGCAAGACAAGAATAGTGAGAAAATGAGTTCAAGATTATAAAATCATTAGTTTGTAGTTAAACCCATACACCCCATGACTGAGTTCACCTGCTATGGCATACATAATTAAAAAAAAAACCCTCTATAATTTTCACTGTTTGTGCCAGATTCAGAAGTGAGTGCTAGCTCTGGCCACATGGTCATCACTCCACTGGAGGTTAACAAGTATACAACATCTCGAAACACTCAGTTTAAAACACTCAATGTTTCAACTCCATCAGCTGTACATTGTTTTGCACTACTGGTAATTGCATTAACAGCTGTGAAAGTAGTGGGCTAACACCACTTGAGGCAGTAGGTAGCATGTAGGAGCTGTAAGATCATTCTCCATCTCTTTCCAAAAATTTCAGTGGAAGCTCATGCCAGGACTGAGTGTTCCACACAGTGTCAGCAGTGGCATTTGATGGAGAGAACCCTGCATGTGATGAACAAAACTTGGACCAACTGTGCCCAGGAAGAAACATAACTTGTAGTAAGTTTCTAAACCATGACCCTACAAACTCGCTTTGTCAAAACACTAAATACTACCATCTAAACTATTGACCTGCAAAGAAAAGTTGAGCCCACCTCATCTGCACGCTGAATTACACTGACTGGAAGGAGGCTGCTTTGGTGCATCAGGTGGGCAAGAATTGGAACTTCCCTACCACTTGAAGTGGATTGAAGTACACTGTCCTTTGGAAACTGCCTGAATCAAGAAATGGGAATGACAATGTGGTTAAAGTACCTCAGTGTCTCTTGAAGAGAAGTATAATGTAAAATTAAGATGGAAATTCATAGAACTGGTATTTGATCTCATGCTGTCTGGATTAAAATCTCACTATGTTCTAAACAAAGTGAGTTTGTTCAGTTGTTCCTACTACTTTGTGGGTATTTTTGTTTCCAAAAAATAAAACCACAACGTTTATAAGTCTCCATGTACATTATATAAATTACTTAAATGTTGAAAATAAAATAGAAATTACATCAGTGTATATAATAGGTTATCTGGTAGTATCTTTAGAGCAGGGGCCAAGCAGGGGAACAGCTAAAGGAGCATAGGTCAAAATCACAGTTCATTAGAAGAACTCCTTCTGAAAAAAACACAGACTCTGGCTTTGTCAGAGTCCATACCATAAGGCATCAAACTACCCCTCCTCCTCCGATTTACAAAGCTGTAGCTATTATGGCTGGATTCCAAGTAATGAAATCCATAGTCTTTGATTGGTTGCCTAGCTAATGCGTGCCTCCTCACACTGCACTGGGAAATAGGGTCCCCACCAAAGGGATGAGCAAAAACCAATTAACAAATGCAGAAACAACATTCAGAAGGAAACATTGCGGAGGACAACAGCACTGCCTCACTCTTCTTTTGTTTAACAGATGGCACCTAGAAGAACCCCCAAGACAGACCACAGATGAAAGCACAACTTTATTGGAATTTGGATGAGGACCTGAAACATCATCTCTGATCTTCCAGATGAACATCCTGTACTTCTAGACTATTTGCTGTCCCAAGTTGGATTTTTCCAGCTAAAATTCCTCTACTTTGCAAAATTACTTACAGTTTAACAGGTTCACAAGATACTGAAAACAGCCCTACAGTTTAGGTGACCAGGAAATAAGTATTGAATTCTTGTTGTGTTTCATACAAAACATGACTGGAATGGGTTGCCCAGAGAGGTAGTAGATACCCCATCCCTGGAAACATTCAAGGTCAGGTTGGATGAGGCTCTGAGCAACCTGATCTAGTTCAAGATGTCCCCACTTCTTCAGGGATGGAGGACAGGGACTAGATGACATTTAAAGGTCCCTTCCAACCCAAACTATTCTATGATACTTCCAACAGAAGAGTCCCAATACATTGGAGACAGACAGTCTGAATTCAGGTCTGTGCTCTAAACAGAGGAGGAATTTGAACCTTTATCACTCGCATTCTAGGAACTTCTATTGCTCTCTGATGTCACCTGAACACAGGCATTAAAAATGACATTTACATGTTGCACCACACTGGCAGCTGTGCACTTTAGACTCTTTGTGGACTTAACTCTAAAGATCAAACTATCAGTTCAAAGGTCTCTACAGATTCAGTTGCAATAGAATTTGCCTTCAAAAGTTGCACTTTTTTTTTACATTTGATATTAAATATAAATTGTTTTACTTTTTTTCTCTTCTCTTTCATGTATAACAGATGTGCAGTACCTCTTTGTATGAAGACATAATCCTTTCAATAGCATCTGCTCCAGAAATCAGCAAGTTTCGTGATGTAGTAAAAGCTTCTGTTCTTTCACTAACCATTGCCTGTTTCTGGCCATCTTCCAATTCTAAAAGAAAAAAAAAGTTTTCTGTTAAAATATTCTTCTGAAAATTATCTCTACCAATTAAATTGTGATTAGAATGTAAGCTATTATAGAACAGCTTTCAAATTAAGAGAAAGTTAACTCTACGAAGACAACCTTTCAAAAAGAATTGGTGAATGTAACTAGCATAGATAGCTTGGTAACAAAGAACAAGTGGGAGTATATGGAACTCATCTTCTTATGCAAAACATCCTATTCTTTTATACTATTTGTCTACCTAGAAAAATTTCCTTTTATTCAACCTAAATTTTTCAAAATACAAAAAACGTTTTTTTAAAGTTTCTTTTCTAAACTAAGCTGCTGCTAGGTATCAGGCTAGGCAGGGTAATAGGTGGATCCAGTGTGGCAACTCCTGCATTAGCAATTGTTATTAATGTCCTCTGTGATGTTTGCACAGTGCTGAAGGTGAAGAAAATCTGGGGGGAATTCCCTGCAGGTGTAATGCCACTATAAATTTTATGGGCTGTCAAGCAATGCAAGAGTATAGCAAACAGTATTTTTTTTACTCAGTAACTGTCTCACCCCCCTGACAAGATCAGATTCTAGAAATCTGGTGTCCAGAAATCTACATGCAGCGCCAAAGCCAGATGTACCTTTTTGTGTTAGTTAAATCTAAATGTTATTTTGTTTTCATTTACACATCCATAAAAGTATACCTACATAATTACATCTGAGTCACTGAAATACACTATGGATAATTTAGGAAAAACTTTTTTTAAATTGTTAACATCATAATTTTGCATATATATAAATATATACGATCTATACGTTACTCTTGCTGGCCTCAGATATTTTTATAACAATTTTAATTAATTGAGATACATGTTCAAATTTTTTAGCTTAAAATATACAACATCAGTACACTGTCAACTAGTTGTATGTAATCTAGCCACTTGACAGACAATGAGACGCATACTTTTTTAAAAAGAAAGACAGAAAACCTCTTGCAAAGGGAGAGATTACAAAATTCTTGCTCATGTAGTTCTCGCTTATTTTAAAAAGTCATTTCCACTCCAAGAAGAAGAGGCTTAGGGGATAGAGAGAATTCAGTTAACTCATTAGTAAATACTAAATTGAAATTTGTTTCTTACTCCTCAGAGAACCAGTTTTTGCTGGTCTTGTTGGGATCACAGCTCATGCAGCCCATGCTATGTAGAACCACCACCATTAAATCATTTAGGAATCAGGCATGGTTTAACTCACTAATGCAGCGTTCCTCCTGTATGTAAATGCAGAATTTACTGATAGCTGCTTCCAGCACCCAGGCTAGCTCATCTACCAAGAGTTTAGAGATGTCTACAAACCACTGCATTGGTCATTTTAGGGGTATTTGAAAAATTAAAATTATATGCAATTTATGAGCATTTCACTGTTCCAAAACATAAGCTCTTATATTACATGCCTAACCCACCAAGATAACATTTCTTGAACTTTTTGTCCAAAATCTTTTTCATTAGGCTTGCCTCCTGTGTTTGAAGAACTGGTGCGTTGTAACAGAGCAGACAGACTGTCTCTGTTTCATACAGAATTTAACATTTCCCTTTTCATTTTCATTTATGTAACTGATAGTCATACTTGTTTTATAAACAATGATAAGTGTTCACTGTGTCTACAAAAATCAAAGTCTTGCTTCCAAAAATATTTACTTTCCACAAACTGATGAGAGACTTGGCATTTGGTACACTAATGGTTTAATGCAAAAAGAATGACAAATGTTATCAAATGGGAATCTTTGCTTTGCCAGTTAATTTCTTCCTCAAAATATGTAATAGAATTAGCAAATTTCAGTCAGAAATATGACCACTACAGAAGATTCTTTTTTCTTTTTATTGTGGGGGTGGGGGGTGTTTTTGTTTGGGTTTTTTTACCCTGAAGAAGTATACAAAATCTATTGCTTTACACCTTTAGTCTCAAGTCTGGTCATGGTACCAGTTTTGTGATTCTGGTGATTTATCCTAAAGTAATATATCTACTATTTCTTCCTTCAGATATGAACAAACTTGTATCTGACCTGCTGAGGCACAAAGCACTGTTTTCCCAAGCAGGTCAATTGTAAGTTCAGGTCTGCTTGATTCTTTGAATACCTGTTATACTTCAAACTGGTCTCAACAGTGTTGATTTGTATTATGTTTGTGATCCATCAGTATGCTATGCCTCAAGTCTCCATAATAAGCCCCATGCTTTAACAGTTTAGGCTGCTGGTGGCAAATATTCTTCTGCTTTACAACATGAGCCACTGCTGCGTCTTTGTTTTCTCCCATGTTTGAAAAGTATTTATCAAAAGAATACTCATGAGTAACAGGACTGTTATTTAGTTTAGCATGAACGCGAGTCTTTTTTTAATTCATGCTGTAATACCAAGGAAATATTTACAATGTGTGGTTAAACAATCTTTTTCTTGACTGTACTCATTCCCGTCTTAGCAGAGAGACTCTTACTGCTTTTTCTGTTGTGCTGATAACCTTCACTGTGAGGTGAATTGGCTTTGTATTGGCTTTGTACAAACTGTTCTGTTTGGAATAGGACTTCCTGATATTTCTGAAACTGTTACCAGGATGCCAGCCAGGGTCCTGATACAGTGCCCTTCTGAGCCATGTGATGGGCAGCGGCTCAGACAGCTGAACACCCCGCCATGTACCAACACAACTGCAAGTAAGCTAAACCATGTGCAGGCTTCACAAAGTCATCCTACAGGTCAACCCAAGCTTGTCCAGTTGGACAGCCCTGATTTGGAATATAACTGCAAAGAGCTGCATGGAAAAGAATTCACTCATTGCTGATTAAATGTACCCAGCTTAGGACTGATCCTTCTGCAGACATTGTAGGATGTTCTTAAAGAATCCTATGGAATTTGTAATATATTCTATGGTTCTAATTGCTCATAAGGAAGCCTGTTAAGGCAAACTTCCCCTCTTGTATTTCACTACCCCTCCTTAATTACCTTTCTTTCTGCTCTTTTGGGTTTTTTTAACAGCAACTGCAATAACAACACTACTTGAGTCCCATTTCACTTCCTGGAAAGTTGTGATAGGACATCAAAAATTATACCATCCAAGCCTAGAATCTGAATTTCACCTTCTCTTCTCTCAGGGAGTCAGGGAAAAACAGTGGTTCCTAACAGATCAACACATAAGAGAATAATTACCTATAATTACACTATGGTTTATGGAAGGAGGAGATAAGCACTCTAGGAAAATTAACAGTATCATTTTGTAAAGTGCAGGAGATACTGCAAAAATCAGCCTGCCATCCCAACAGTGGCTAGTGAAAAAGGACTGCAACTATCATTAAAATCTCATGTGACCTGACAATCCTCTAAGTCCTGAATTCATGCTGTTTATCAAGCTTATGTTCAAAGTTGGATCATCTGCGTTGCTCTTTCCTCAGCTGACTTGCAATGCTTGAAAGTTATACACAAGACACGGACACTGTAATAAAATCTGTGAATAATAAATAAATACAAATGGCATGCAGGGGAAGTACAGTCTTTCGAGGATGTAACTTTAAAGAAACATTTAGAAATTAAGTAAAAAACGGTATTACCGCCATCTGCAAATCCTGTTGCGGTGATGATGGGCACAGCAACCATAATCATACCACAGCTACTCCAGACATACTTCATCAGGAACTGCTCTATCATGATGTACCATAAACGTTTGGACAAAATGAGATTCATTTGATCTGCCAAAGCCTTGTAGCTTTTTTGCAGTTGTTTCATTTCAACCTACAGTTTAAAAAAAAATACATTTATACAATGCAACAAAGATGCACATGTCATACAAGATACTTTCACATATGCACATGAAGTAATTGGGTACCCAAGGCTGTGACTTCTGAGTCACATCTGCTGCACGGTACTTTATTTTCACAGTGCTGCAGTCTCACAGCAAAAGTGCACAGCTGTATGGAAGTCAGTGGACCTGGTTCTTATGTACACCATCGTCCCTCAATAGCACACTGGCAGCTTTTCAGTTCTTTTAAGTTCTCTGATATATACAAGAACAAATACAAAGCAGGTGCAACAGCTGATTCGAACAACCAAAATAAGATTGATTCCACATCCTTTTAATAAAGCTGCAGCTGTAGAGTTTCACAGCAACTGAAACTCCTCATGCTGGAAAGCATTTGGGGATCAATCATCTCCAATGACTTAAAGTTGGAGAGCTGATCCCTGAAATCCACTGCTGCTTGTATTTGCAAGCAGTCTGGAGGAAGAGAGAACTATCCCAAGAGGTTTAACAAGTCAGACAGTTCCATGTCAGTACGATATAATGCATTCAGTTCAAGACAGTATATGTGAGAATTGAAAAAAAATTAATTTAGCTGCACTTAAAACATTACTACAGGCAGCTTTTGAGAATGATTGCTTCTACCAAAATAAACCATTTACATTATATAATCATTGCTTGGACCGAAAGAGTAATACCTCACGCTCATTTCTAGCTTTCATTTTCACTTCACGTGAAACAACTTTTTTCTCCACAGTGTGTTTGAAAGGTGTTACAGCCAAAATTCACTTCTAATAAAAATATGAGGAGTTCCTTAATAAGGTGGCTTTAAAACAAGCCATTAGTTTATGTAACTGTGACTGCTGAGGTACTGTACTTAAGCTATTTTAAGACTCTGATGACTACATCTTTGCTTAGCTATGTAAAAAGAGTGTCAAAGGTTGTAGTGTGCTCTGTGCTATCACAGTTTTTTCCCCTAGACTTTCTGGTGTGCCCTGGTCACTATTTCTGCAGCATTAAATCTCATAATTCATAAACAAGGGTGGGAAAAAAAAGCTTGGAAAAGTTATGCAAAATGGACCGGGGTGGGGGGAAACAGTATCGGAGGTTAGCTTTTTAGAAAAGCATAGGAACCCGATACCGCCTGTGAGACGCCGTTTTCCTAAGAAACGGGAAGTGCTAGCTGTAAACAGGTTTAAATGACAGAGGGACCCAAAGTGCTTGGAGAGGGCAGCAGGGGAAGCACAGATCGGCTCCAGCACTGCAGGTGCAACGCCAACACCCTCCAACTTCTCTCCTCCTTACCTTGTGCCCTCGGTAAAAGGCGATCTCTTCCACGTTGGCAATGATGCGTGAATGCATGAAGCGCAGATGGCCCTTCTTGTGAGCCTCCTCAGCCACCAGCTTGCCAAACTTGGGCGAGCAGGCTTTGAGCACACGGGCCGTAGCATAGACGACAAGCCCGGCCAGGACCGTGGGCCCGATGGGGTTAGCCCCCCGGGACCGTGCAGTGCGGATGAGGGTGTAGGAGGTGAGCACGACATCCAGGATGGGCTTGGTGAGGTTGGAGTAGAGATGCGCCACGGACTGTGAGAACATCATGATGTCCTCGGTGAGGGACTGGTCAGGGTTGGCTAGCCGCCCGTCCATGCTGATCACCCTGTAGTAAGTCTGGTTGGCAAAGTAGGTCTCATAGGCATGATCCACTAGGCGTGTGCGGAAGGCGAGGGCCAGCTTGCACTCCAGGTACCGTATGGTGCTGTTCACGAAAGTGGCCGGGATTGCAATCATCAGCCACTTGATTAATTTGAAGACAAAGCTCCTGGGCTTTTTTTCCACGATGCTTTTCACGATCTTCCCATCGAGGGCAGCCACATAGATGGAGAGGAAGGTCCGGGAAACCAGAGCGACCGAGTGGAGGCAGAGCAAGCCCAGCTCGGCGCTCACCAGCTTTGGGAAGAACAGCTTGCGGAGTTCCAGCAGCTGCTTGAAAAATTCCGCGTTCAGGGCCGGGGAGGCTCTGCCCCGGCTGCTGGCGCGGTGCCGCGCCTCCCGGCCCCCGTCAGACCGGCCGGCGTCCTGCGGGCCGCCTGTGCAGCCCGCCCGCTTCATGCGCCTGCGGACGATGGGGTAGAGGATCCTGAGACCGTACGCCGCAGCTAGCAGGCACGCAGCCCTCTTCGCGGCGCTCGCCCTGCTCCATTGCACCCGCCGGGCCGCCGCATGCAGCATGTGGGTCATCCTGCCCCGCCGGAGGCTCCGCTTCGCGCCGCTCCTAGTGAGGGTGGCTCATATCCAGCGGGAAGGCCGGCCCCGCCGGGTCTTCATCGGGCGGCCGGGGGCCCCGGCTCCCCGCCGAGCCACCCTGCCCTGACAGAAGCCGAAGGAGCCTCGTCTCCGAGGGGCGATGGTTGCCTTCAAAGCGCGGCGCGTTGCACAACGTAGCTCGGCGCCGCGCGGCCCGCCCCGCCGACCACCATTGGCTGCGCCGCGCGGGGCGGCACCGGCACCGACAGCGGCGGCCCGGCTAGCCCGCACCGCACC